>OX387984.1:10005000-11205000 GCA_947578425.1 Eugnorisma glareosa | reverse complement strand
AGCCAACCTGAACAGTGAGTGTGAACACACATATCTTTTGACATTTCAAAAGTGCCCATGTAGATTTATCCATAAAAATCAATATCTGTTCGTCTGTTCGTACCCTATAGACTCCTAAAAGAAATCAGCTCAGTAGGAGCTGATTTCTGTTGTTCTACATATGCCAGGGAAGGTTTCTGAGAAAAAGCATTGCAGTGCACAACTAGTATAAATACAACATTTCGATTTCGAATTAAGGGTGAAGACATGTGACAGCCACTGACCTGCACTGGGCTCATGTAGTGGATTGTTACTAGTGCATGCGAAACCTGGTTACGGTCCCATAGTAAAACCCATGAAAAACCGGTTTTAGTTTGGGACCGAAACCCGCTGCAAATACCCATGCCCTAATTGTTACCTGCTCAGTCTCAAAGAGAGAGTCCCAGCAGTGGGAATCTTATATGCTGATTATGCTACAGGTTTTTGTCAAGCCAGTCACTGCCGAGTCCACATTACAGTAAGTGGTTACTGCTGTCAATGGACAAACCATACCTGAGATCATCTTGGAGTCAATGCTGACATGACCCATGTACTACTGCATTCACTGAGGGTCAACAACTTCTAAACCTTATTACTCAGAGCAGAGAGCAGATTATTGAAAAGAGGTTGACTGTCAGTGAGCATTTTTTTTTCCCTTTTTGTCTCCTTTCTGCCATCCCTGACTATGATCAGATGTGTGGAAAGATGCATCACATTGTTACAGAATCAGGACCAGTGACCAAATTCTACTTAGACAGCACAATATCAGCTTTATTGAGTCTCTTAGCCTGATTTGGCATCAATACCAAACGTGAAAGGGAATTTGGATGGTTTGTTAATCTGTCTTTGACTGTCTAGGTAGCGCTTTGCTTCTTCTAGAATCGCTGGGATTTCCAGGTGCTCATGGATTTTTGAGTAGCAAGCTTACCGGCGCCGCTGCTAGGACAGTGAGCATCGCAGTACATACAGGGTGGAGATCTAGTCACCTGCAACCATCAAGGAGGTCCTATCCTATCATACTAAACAATGTTCACTATGCAGCTCATATCTGACTTGTGAAAGAAAATTATCAAGTTTCTTTATAACAGTAGACGGACTATTTGCAATGCATGTCTCAATTTTTTTTTTATGAATTGGATGCTGGTGACTAAATTGCCACTCTGTGTAATTTCAAAATTCAAATAGTAATAAAAATAGTAATCCCAGATATCAATTGTTCTTTCTCTGTATGAGACGAGGCCATTGCAGTTCCGACAAATACAGGCTGATAATTACTTTATTGTTATTCTTATTTGGATGATTTAAATGTCAAAATAAAAGGAAGAACAACCTTTAAATGTTATTACGTACACATATGCTCAAAAAAGTTTGCAGTTGTCCAATTTTAAACCACTATGCCTTTAGCAATAAGGTTAAAAACTCATCAACCGTTAACTTTGTTGAGTGTACATAAACACAGATGACACATAATAAAAATGTCATTGTTACTAAGCCTGATCATGAAGACATCATCTGCCTCGCCTTTTCCCAACACAGTTGAGGTTTACTTCCAACCTAACCTGATGCAGCTGAATACCGGTATTTAATGGGGAAGGCAAGTCAAAGCTGATTGTAGATGGCGTGTCCTTTGCTTTGTCCCAATCTGACCAATGAGGTCAAGCTATTTTGAAATATAAAATGACATTGACACATTTTCAACCAATGACGATGCGTGGTACACACGATGAGTTCCACAGTTGCCATCCCCAATGGAGTGACCTTCTTAAAATCAGTATTATTGAAATCAGCATATGATGTTCCCACTGCCGGCACCTAGGTCTCCATTATGACCAGGCAAACGATAACTTGGGTTGGTAATTGTCCCATGTTAGCAAACTTATTAGGTACATGTAGGACACAATTTTTTCTTTCACTGTTTTGAGAGCAGTGGTGATGTAATAAATTACAAAAATTCTGCGAGGTTAGCATGGGGTTAAGATGGTTTAGAATAAGCGAGAATAGTCACAGAGCGGGTTCCTGAAGACAAGCGGTTTAACAGGGTCTAGAATCACTTTCCTGAAAACTGATTGGCAATACCAGGCTAAACATAAGGAAAATTGGAAAGATATGGGGGAGTCCTTTGCACAATAATTGGATAAAAGAAAAAAAAAAAAAAAAAAATCTGCTGTCAAATCTCATATTTCATATTATGATTGGTTGAACAATAACAACAAACAAAGTAACTAAAAAAGTAGACAACACGTTTAATCGAATAGATTTTCAGAAACTCCAGGTCAATAGAAGCCCTATCGTGCTGTCAACCTTTTTTTTTAACAAGCATCAATAAAAATGTAAACATTCACAGGTTGCCATACCACCTGTTAGAAAAGAACTGGTTTCTATCGGCTCAGGTATTTAAGAGAATTGCTCATGTTACATACAAACTGACATTTTGTTAAGTTTATTTTTGGTATTTGTGATTTTGTTTTATGACTTTAAAATTGAGTTTTCTAATGCAAGTAAGATGTGATAGTATGTGATGGGTATTTATGATACATTGCTTGCACAGTAATTTAATTTTAGATGATGAGTAAATGCAAATTAAGCTTTGTAATGTGCAATTGTCACGCTGGACACCATGGAAACGGTAATTAAGCGCTTATCAATACTTCCTAACTATAAAAAGCTGAATGATTCTTACCTTAGACATCAAACTCCATCAGAAAACAGAAAAACACTTAAATAACACACTCTTTTACACTTAAAACTTACGATAAAACAATATTAATTAGATTTCCACACAATACAAACTTAATATATCAACAATAAACGCATTAAATCTAAAATAAAGTTCCATTAAGTAAAATAAGTACAATCAATTTTCCTTTGCTCAACTACTCATGTTGAAGCAAACGGTAATAAGCGACAAAACAACGTTTTCCACTGTTACTTTTTAACGTTACTACATCTTTGTTGTATAAGAATGCTTTTAAAAGTGATTTCAAAAGTTTTTAGCGTAGATTATCGAAGATATAAACAAATTTCACGGCGTATTTTAAGGACACTAGACGTCCATTTCTGTACCGTACGCTACGCTACTGCCTACGGAAAAATTGAGATAGCGAATGTATTTTTTTTATGGCAACATTCTGGGTTACTTTGCGAATTCCCGTTGAACGTGTTGAACACTCACGGCTTGGTCCGATTCCTAGAGTAAACTTCAAGAACTAATTGAATCAAAACTTAAATAAGTGTTTCATCGATGAATGAGTCTTAGATTTCCAGCTTGTTGTTCAAATTATTATTGATTTTGTGCAATTTAAACCAATAAAAACTTACGTAACTTCACCTTATCGCATTTTATTATTTATACAAACAAAATAGTTATTAAAATTCCGTTGTGGACTTGTTACAAAATACAAAGCATGTTCATTACCTTGTATTTAGCGTTGTCAATTATATATGAACTGTATTGTAATTCCATATATACATTAAAATGTATAAATTAAAATAATAATAAATAATTATTCCATTGTAATGAATTTTAATCCAAAGTTTCGCTTTAACGGAAACCTAACGGAGACACTCACAACGTATTTCGGAACAAAATTGACAAGCTCTCTCTCAAACGCCATGATTTCACAATCTCTTGAATTTGTCCGGATAACAGATAAAACTATCTAAATCTAAACGAAAAGCTTAAAAATCTACATAAAAACACGAAAAATCTTGTTATTTTTTTTAAAATAAATTAAAAATAGTTACAAAAAAGTATGTTAACAAAAATTTTGTTGATTTTGTGAGATAACGAGCAACATTTATGGGTGTGGGGCAAGAAGAGAGACAGTACGAAATAGAGATAGTTATAGGTAGGTCGAGCGTCGAGTTGGCATTGTAATAAACTACTTGACGTGTTTATCGTCGGCCGCGTTATCGCAAGCCCCTTTGTGCGGTTTCACCTTGTTACGATCACACCAACTAGTTATAACAAACTCTGACGTATAACATCGTTTAATTTCTTAATGTATAAACCCCACTTAATTTATAATTTTAAAATACGATTTGATTATTTTTTTGTAAAAAATAACCAGCTGTGATTTCTTTAATTGTGTTTTTCAAGTTTGTATTTTAAAAGTATTTTTTTTATTGCTTAGGTTAAAAATGGTAATTGATTAGTTTTGGATTAAAACCACATGATTGCTGTGTTTCCTGTGATATTTAGAGGCAGTAATTTTATAAGGCTTTCTAAATATAACGTAAAACCATCGATAGAGTCATTCATTTCATGGAGTAGGTATTATCGCTATCTCATTATTACTTTTTTCTAATCTTTCTTGTATAGAAATAAACTGCGTAGTAACAACCTCATATTCTAGAATATATTTTATTTATCTCATGACTAGTAAGTACATGAACGTAATGTTCTATGGAAAAAGAGTTGTCTTAAGCGTTTTCATGCACTTTGGCGTTTTGGCATCGTTCTCTGTTTGTCCCTAATGTTATCAAACAAAAGATTACTCAAACTCAGTAGGTAGGTACATATTATCGATTTGTTTGCATGACACTGTCTGAACGAAAATCAATAGTTTTGCCAACAAAGTAGGGGTGGGGTGAAGTATTATTAGAAAGAGACAACGAGTGCTCTACATTTGAAAATTATAATGATTAAAATAGATTATGGGTATTGGGGATTTAATAAAAAGTGAGCGTAATCCCATCAAATCCCATGTCAATAGATGTCATTACATAATTGATTTTCGCTAAAATTAGGTTAACATTCTCATTAGCTAATGTTAAAGAAGCTTTTAGTTAGTGGCCCCAAGCAGTTAATAGGGAAGAATATTATTAACGCATTAAAGTTTGTCCAACGAAAACTCATTAGAGTACAGGATTCACTGGAACTTTATTTCAAGTAGGTAGTGGCACAGTACCTACCTTTTAAGTTTTCAATTAAAAGAACTCAATTTATATTGAGTCCTCTTAAAATTGAGCTTTACTTGAAGGTGATTAAATAGGAACCTGATAACAATAATTAGGCTTATTACGAAACTTTTATTTCTAAATAAAATTGTGAGTCATAAAACTAAAAACATTTACACTCAAATCAATTTTGTCTGCATGTAAGCACACAAGGTATGTACATAAATAAATTTAAACCAACATTAACAACGCATCACGTAAATTGTTTATTCATAAAACAATATAAAGAAAAATCTAAAAAAAACATTTGTAAATTCCTCCTCTATCGATTAGGAGTAAGATTAAAATCCTAATATGGCAATATTTTTGTAACTCCCCGACTCCCGTGACGTAACATCATATTGCATGCGTTCATGCGTTCACAAAGTTCATTGGAAATGTCAAAAGTTCAATCAACTTGTGCATAGATAAGAACTATTTTGTTTTATTTGGTTTTGTTCCTCTTTGGTTTTCATTATTTTTATTGCAAAGTTATCTATTTTTGTGTCACACCAAAAATTCTCATTAGTATTTTATGATTCACATTTTATTGAGACACTTCGTAAACATAAAATTAAGTTTTTGAGGATGTTTTATGGAGGGCAGGAGGGTAGCGTGACTTTTTTCTTGATTGATTATGTATTGTTCAGCAACTAGTACCTACACTTCGCAGTTATTTTACCTCTGCTATCTGCAGTTAAAGAGTGACCTTATTGCCACGAAGATAAAGATCTCTTTAATTTTGACAGCCTTATCAGTGATGTCAACTTCAATACCCTGGTGGCATAACATGACGTAGCAGGAGTAATTCCATTGTGGGAAAGAGATAGCGCTAGACCACCTGTATAGCTCTGTCTCTTTCCCACACTGGAATGACTCCTGCTTTATGACGTCATAGTAACCCCCCTGGTTACTACAAACAATTCAATTATTTGTCCTTCTAATAAAAATCTATTATTACGTATATTTATTGACTGCCTCGTTCGGTTTAGTGGTCGCAAGCGCGACTGCTGAGGATGAGGTCTTGGGTTAGATTCTCGTATCGGGCAAAGTGTAATTAGGTTTTTCCATCAGGAATTTCTCAGTAGCAGCCACGGAGTCTGGATTTGCGCCCGGTTAATGGCAATAGGCTCGCTCCCTATTACATGGGAGTTAAACATAACTGATGAAATGTGGGTGTACTATTAGGTACACCTCTGCCTAACTCTGCGGGGACTACAGGCGTTATGTTATGTTTGCTGAAGCTTCCTCACAAGTAACCATTTTGCTTTCTTCCATAGCTGAAACCAGCGACCCTTACAGGGGTTTACAGGCGTAATATTATATTTAATAAATACAAGATTTGTTAGCAAATAGCCTATTAAAACTTAACTTGCAGTATTGCTGTTTTTTTTTTTTTTTGCAATATCAAAAAAGATTATACAGAGTGTAACAGAAAGGGTATAATCATATGGAATACTGTGGTACGGACCATCAAACTGAACAACTTTCTCTATGGGACCACCATCGAAATCGTAAAAAAATAATCAGCTGTATTATACAAAATTTCAATACCTACTCGACCCAAATGTATGGGACAGCTGATTATTTTTTTACGATTTCGATGGTGGTCCCATAGAGAAAGTTGTTCAGTTTGATGGTCCGTACCACAGTATTCCTTATGATTATACCCTTTCTGTAACACGCTGTATAGGGGGCTAGTCCACCCGGGGCACGCAAATTCACCCGCAGCGAAAATTTGTCATAATGACTCAAACTCAAAGCATTTATTTCAATTAGACCTTAGCAGGCACTTTTGAAAGTCAGTACAAAGGCGAAGCTACAGTCACAGACACAACGCATAATAACTTGTGAAAGTACTGTAGTTGCCCATTCAAAAGCGTAGATCTCTATGGAGAAGAATGGGCAAGAAACTCCATGGGCACTCTTTTCAATCAAAATATTGTTACAAGATCTTGGTTACATCATTCATGTTGAGATTATACATATATGTGAGAACGATGTAGAAAGACTGCACATTAAGAGCGTCCAGAGTAAAAGATTATAATTATCAACAATTTAAAAACAAAGTAGTTAAAATAAACCGTGGCAGCTAAGAGATGACCAGTCCCAACTGACAGCGCCCCTTCACGAACATGACGCATGGATCAGCCCCATTCAGCTCAACCATATTGAAGGGAACTAAACGAGCCGACACACCCGCCACTATCAGCGAGACATTTGACGTCTTTATACCTAAAATATGTTTTCTATTTAGTTTTGTTGCCAGCAGAATCAGCACCATTGACGAGTAACAGAGAAGTATGGACGAAGAAAAAACAATGTTGCATCAGACTTGTTCCAACTGCGGGGACCCGGGCCTCCTCTCCATGAGAGGAAATGGGCTCTAATCCACCAAAGAAGGTCTTCGAATTTTTGGTTCTAGGAGATGCCGGTGTCCTCCGCGCTCTTCACCGTATTGAGAGCAGTGGTGATGAAATAAATTACACAATGAAATGCGCCTGCCTGGTTTACACCCATGACCTCCATCATCTGCCTAGTCTTTTCCCAACTATTCTAAAGTCGGCTTCCAGTCTAACCGGGTGCAGCTGAATACCAGTATTTCAAATAGAGCGACTGCCTATCTGACCTCCACAACTCAGTTAGTACTGGATAGTACGATAACCCCTGTTAAGACTAAAACACACCCATGACCTACAACGTAGAAGTCAGGGAAGACATGCTGCGCAGACCTATGCGGTAATTAAGAGATAAGAGTATGTATTATAAAGGGTGTAGCAAGACCCTTCACGAAGCCGTCAACCAAGCATTCTGTACATCAAACTAAGTAACTTTACGCAGAAATTATTACTGGGAAACGACTTTTTTTGGGATGAAAAATCACGTTTTACGGTAGGACTCAATGTAATGCACTCAAAACATTGTACTGATGGATGGATTCAATAGTACGGGGGTCGTGGAGGTGTTTAACGTCAAAATCTTACATTAAAAACACGTATTAAAAAAACCTGTGAAAAAGTTGGAACTTTGACCCGAAACAAAAAGGTTCCCAGGTATGGTCTAGAACAAAAAAATGATCACAATGACGGAGAGAACAAGTGCCTTTCGGCTTCGTGAAGGGTCTTCCCTTTATGGACTTGGATAGCTTCCAAGATATTGTGCTAAAACGAACAGAATCTCTGAAACGAAAGATTCGGGGGAGAACCAAAAGCATTTTAAAGGTGATTGCGGATGCTCCATCAGGAAAGTATTCCAGTTCTGTGGTAGGTTAGCAAATATACCCACTGTTTATAGGCTGTTGGGTAGTAAATTATGTATTTAAAAAAACAGTAGTGACCACCTCATTGGTTTAATGATTGCAGAACGTGGCAACCTTCAGGGCTATTGCGTATTTCTGTTGACAGTTCATAGTGATGATCACTTGGCGAGTTTTGATAAACAACGACCGTTCTTGTTGGTTTCAACGGACGCTATCCGTGCAGAACTGTCATTGTATATCAAAGCTCGTAACTATGAACAGTCAAGATAGATGCGTAATAGCCCTGCTGATTAGATGCTTATGTTGGAGACAGTGCGATTGGCCTTCTCCATTATGAGTATTTCGACTGCCTCGTTGGTTTAATGGTCTCATCTCAAGCGTGACTTCTGAATGAGGTCCTGGGTTCGATTCACGGGTCAGACAAAGTGTTGATGAGTTTCTCCATCAGGAATTTGTCAGTAGCTGCCCGGAGTTTGTATTTACACCCGGTTGGTGGTAATAGGGTCACCCCCTATTACGTGAGATTTTAATATAACTGGTGAAATAAGGGTGTAATTCTTGGTATTTGCGTGGCGTGCCCCATGTGGAGTCGCTCGATCGACGCCAATTTAGCGGATATAGCTCTGAATGAAACGGGCCGGATCATTACTGGTTGCCTCAAACCAACCCCGGTACAGATGCTGTATCCACATTCCACAGGCAAGCATAGCGCCACTAGAAGTTCGCAGATCGGTGTCAAACTCTAGTGAAAGAGTCAAAATGGTTTCCGACGCTAGATACCCTTTACACAATAACATATTCGATTATTCGTACCGCAATGGTTGAAAAGATGAAACAGTTTTTTAAAGTTCATTGGAGCACGCTCTAAGAAAAGACTGAAGCCGTGTCGGGAAAGTAACGTGTTTCCATAGCCAACCCATTCGGCCACGTATTGAAAACCTCCCACTTGGACACGAGTTGCCTTAGCAGACTCCGGACACAAGTTGGCCGAAGCAAGGAAAACCTGTTCAGAAAACCAGCCCCCGTATTCACAAACGTTCGGATTCAACTTCGATTCGGCAAGTCGTATATCTATCTTTTTTTGGCATTACGAAAACGAGCGAGATAGACATACGACTTTCCGAATAGAAGTTGAATCTGAACGTTTGTGAATACGGGGGCTGGTAGAGATTCATCAGTCATGGATCATTTGTACAACAGCAATATTAATGTTAAGCTATCTAAGTATTAAAGAGTGCGTTATTCATAGACGACTTTGCCCTGTAGTGTAACAATGTGGTGTTGGCCCACAAACAATTGGACACTTGATATAGTGTCCTGACAGTCCTGCACATCGCAGGAAATGATGGACGGCTAAACTCGTCACTCAATGAAATGACTAAACTCAATCAAGGCCAACTCAATTTAAATTGTCATCCACACGTTAAGAAGAAGATTAGTTCTTAACGCGTAACATAATTGGATCCCTTGTTGGTTTGGAAGTGGCTATTTTCAATTTCTATCAGTTTTATGTCGTCGGTGTCTTATCGAACACATCCGTCGCCTTGTTTGTCAACCTCTCACATTATGTATGGATCGAACAATATGTAGTACCTATGTGCCTAGTTCTTTCTTGTTGCTACGCCATCCATTACCTTGGAAAATGTATTCTCTCTGTTTTGAATTCCCCGTCATAGATGGCGCACCGCGCTGGTGGATGCGACGAACAAGTTTACACAACATTATTGGTTTCACTCAGTGCTTTTATGAATACCTATACCTAATCCTCTATTTTAAGCATTGAAGTTTTCTTGCATAGCATTTAATAAGAGATTCATCGCAGAGGGTGGTTACTAGCTGATACAACTCCGTCATGCATTATTTATCTAACATTTCCCCTAAGTTAAGTTTTACCAAATCTTGCTAATTCCACTATTAAACCATTTTCACCACTGTTGTTGTATCCCATTGCAAGGCATTGGATAATGTTTGAAATAAAAAATCTCTCGACTGTTCTTAGCAACTACGTTTTTATTAATTTCTAAACGAATTATTATACGTCATTAATTAAAACGGAACGTCAAACTTGACACATGAAAAAACGTCAAAAATATTTACCAAAGCTCATTGTAAAAACGAAACAAGCGCTTTGTTTAAAATAATTAATTTTGTTTACTAGTCTCATTAATTGCAAAAACGAATGTTAATAAAATTAAACTAAATATCTAAGTGTACTGTCTTGTCTCGAACGTGTAAGATTAATTTCTGAGTCACATAAGTGATTACGATTTTCCCGAAATTCCTTCGTCCAGTGGAAAACACGGGTGGAAAATTAATATAGAAAAGTCAGCGCGTGATTTACATTTTGAATAAAAATGAGTAGATGTGACTTTAAAATTGTGTTACTGGGCAGTGAACATGTGGGGAAAACAAGTTTAGTTCTCCGGTTCGTGAATTGCAGATTCAATGCTGATATTCCTTATCAAAATGTGAGTATTAAATATAGTAATAAATTTGTAAACACACCAACGCCTTAGCTGCGCCTGTTATTTTTTTCATGTCTATGGCAGAAATGCACAGTCATTTGGCTATAATTATCTTATGTCAGAACCTACTTGTTAATTAATTAATTCTATGAACTGAGCATTGAGCTGTATTTAAATCATTTAGATCATTATGAGACGCCTGAAATCAAACTAATTACCTACATATTTTATTTTATTGACCTTGAACATTTATTTATATGAAGGGCACCCTACTATTTGTAAGTGTAATGCATGTGATCAACACATCTCACATGATCACAATAACAATATAGTGTTCACAATGGGTATGGACCAAAGTTACTTTATTATGCATGGTGTAAGATGTCATGACATAAACTTTTATCCACCAGATTCTAGCCTTATTACGACATTATTTAAAAACCAAATTTTCTGTTTCATATTAACTGTTGACTGTGAATGTTTTACACAGAAAATGTTATATACTTAAACAATAAAAATTTAAAACAATTACAATTTTATATCCTTTATTCACTTTCTTAACGTAGCAAATTACATTTTTAAATACTTCTTTAAAAAAAAACCATAAATAAAAAACATTTAAAAATATATACATACAAAATAGTAGCCCACCGGTATCGGGAACAGGGTGCAGTCCAGTTACCAGCGGTCAGGGCTCCAGAGAGAGGAACCACCTAACAATACGAGCCATGTCCGGGAGTAGTGCTTTCTGAATCAAGGCCTTGATCCAGCTGCCTAACGCGAGGATTGATTTTGCCTGACTAATTTTTGTCCGAATATTTTTTTTTGTTACTTCGTGGTTCAGAACCATGTAATGGATCTTTTGCACAAGTTTGCACATTTTCCCTTCTTCTTATGGTTTTGATGGCAAGAAAGTTCAAATGTATTTAAGTAGCACAAAATTCTGCTACGCAAACTCTGCTTACTGCTGTAGCTATAAGTTCATCAAGTGAGCAGAGCACCTTGCACTGTATTTTTATTTTATACTAGCTGTTGTCCGCGGCTTCGCTCGCGTTTTTGTCGGAAATTATCCCACGGGCACATTGTAAAAATAGCTTATATCACTCAAGGATAATGTAGCTTCCAATCAGTGAATGAATTTTCAAAATTGGTTCAGTAGATCCAGAGATTACCCCCTGCATACAGACTTACAAACTTCACCTCTTTATAATATTAGTATAAAAGTATAAATATAGATTAGTATAAATAAGATTAGTATAGATTATCTACTATTTGACCCAACAAATACTGTACTGTCGAAATTCAAATACCCTTGAGTTTTTATTACAAAAACCACTTAGTTAATTGTAAATTATACAATTTTTTGAAAAAAAAAAACCAATTTTTCCCTCGCCGTGAACATTACTTGAACTATTATTATATTAGGAATATAAATTAAAAAAAACCAAGTCTGTGCAATCGTTCCAAATGATGCATTTACTAATGAGCAGTATTTATTTTTCATTGAATATTATTTTCAAAATTGAGAGAGAATTTAAATTATTATATTAGGAATATAAATAAAAAAAAACCAAGTCTGTGCAATCGTTCCAAATGATGCATTTACTAATGAGCAGTATTAATTTTTTATTGAATATTATTATCAAAATTGAGAGAGAATTTAAACATTGAGATAAAGAGTGTCTGCGTCCTTCACAGTTTGTGATAAATATTGTATTCTCTTGTTTAAAATACAACATCGTTTTTATCAATAATTTATGGGCTAGATATAATATTATTGGCGAGCACTGACAAGTTATTGCAAGGAATGCATTTAATCAAAAGTGTGTAAGTATATCGTCGCTCAGGCTGATAATGAATTGTGGAGTCTATTTTCATGGTATAAGCTATATTCTCGATAAGTGATACAATCTATAAAATAATTGTACTTATTGTTTTTTATTTTCAATAAATATACTATAGTTACTTGTTGCATATATGGAACATAAAGTGTGTAACAAGACCCTTAACGAAGCCGAAAGCCACTTGTTCTCCACGTTATTGAGATATATTTTTTGTTCTAGACCATAGCTGGGAATCTTCTAGTTACGGAGATATTGGGGGTCAAAGTTCAAACTTTTTCGCAAGTTTTTTCATATATACATATTTACAATGTAAGATTTTTACTTTAAACACCTCACGACCCCCGTACTATTCAATGCATCCATCAGAACAATGTTTTGATTGCGTTCAATTGAGTCCTACCCTACAAAGTGATTTTTCACCCCCCAAAAAAAAAGTAGTTTCCCAGCAATAATTTTTGCGTTAAGTTACTTAGTTTGATGTTCAGAATACTTGGTTGACGGCTTCGTGAAGGGTCTTGTTACACCGTGTATATGTATACGCAACAAGTACCTAAGTAAATTCCCTCGTAATCTCAAAAGCAAACCAATGTTCGTTAAAGTTATTTTTAAAAACCCACATATTTTCCGAATTTTCCTCCTTTTAAAAATTAGGGGGACAATACTACACCAAATTTTCACGGCTTTAGAGGCGAATATCTCACCAACAGAAAAATAGTATTACAGGAAACTCAATGTAATTTTTCAAGAGCTCTCCATAGACACCCCACATAGATAAATATGTAGATTATTTTCTCAACCTTCACTTAAGTACATGATTGTATGAAGGCCCACCCCTATTTGTTTATTTTTATTTACATCAGTTGTGTAGAGGTTTAAAGAAGACACTTGCTCTCCAAGTTTCAACTGTGTGGTGCCAACAGTCTCGGAGTAAAAGGGCTCTGAAATATGGACGTACAGTTTGAAAAACTGGGAAATAAATGTAAGTTCAAAACTAGATATCCTAATAGGTTAATTATTCCTGGTACGAAAACTGAACTATATAGGCGGAGTTGCTATCCTATGTGTAGTCAGATATACAACAAGATTCCTAACCAAATTAAAGAACTTCCAATGGTCCGCTTCAGAAGGGCTTTACGCAAATGGCTAATTGAGAATCCCTCCTATAATATAAAATAATTCTTTCAATTTAAGTGTAAATGACCTAATTTTAATTGTAACAAAATTTGCATGTCATTATATTATGATTGAATATGTTAAGCTACTATTATATTACCTTTGTAAGAACTTTTGTAACCATATTTATCTGCAAATAAATCTTTGACTTTGAGACATTTAGACGGACGGGACTAATCTATGAGGATTCCGGTCAGAGTGTCGTCTTAGGGGCACTATGAAAAAAATACTTAGAAAAATTTCGCGTTCAATTTCGAGGTAGTAGTTGGTCACAGTTCTAACCTAACCTAACCTATGGATATATTTGCAGGTACACACCGTTTTGTTTTCTGCACGGCTCATGGTGCCTATAAGCGTATGGCACCAATTCGAAAAAAAAATTTTTTCGAACATTTTTCTAAGTGTTTGCCCCTAACCGTACTCAAGGTGAAAAGTAAGGAGAAATTTTTATAAGTCCCAAAAATTTTTTTTACCTAATTTTTTTTTTGTTTTCTGCACGGCTCATGGTGCCTATAAGCATAATTATGGTACCAATTTGAAAAAAAAAAAAAAAACCGAAAAATTTTCTAAGTCCCGCGCCAGTAACCTAACCTAACATTTCCGGGTATTTTCTTAAAAACGATTTATTATTCTACTTCACTATACATAGTATAAAACAAAGTCGCTTCCGGCTGTATGTCCCTATGTATGCTTAGATCTTTAAAACTACGCAACGGATTTTGATACGTTTTTTTTATAGATAGAGTGATTCAAGAGGAAGGTTTGTATGCATAACATTGCACCCGTGCGAAGCCGGGCGGGTCGCTAGTAATATTATAAATGCAATTTTTTTTGAGGAATTATGGATAGATCAATGTTTGTTCCTCGTTCACACAAAAACTACTGACCAGATTTTGATGAAATTTGGCACACACATAGTTTATACCCTGGATTAACACAGATGATACGTTTTATCTCGTTAGTACGATCCCGTGCGACACGCGGACGAAGCCGCGGGCATCAGCTAGTACAATTATATTTAATGAAACAGCGTATTTATTTCTTATTTTTAAACAAAAACTTTATCTTAGTAAAATTAATATAATGATTCAGTAGTTTATTGTTCTAAGGTTGATTCACATTGAACATATGTAGGTACTGTACATTTATTGTACTAGATTATCTCTTAGTCACTCACTATATATATTAGTCGCAATGTTGTGATTTTTTTGTTATCTAGTATTAAGTAGCACTACTGTTGACTCTCCCAATACTACGAGTATTTATAAATATTCCGCGGATTCGCCCGCGTGTATGGCGGTAATTACCCCACGGACTGTACTTCCGTACCCAGACCTTGTCTCCATTATAGGGAGTGGACTCTAATCCACCACACGGGCCCAGTTTGGGGTGGTGCCCGTTGGTCGACGGGTTGCGATAACTTTAAATTATGTTTTGTTATTTTTATTTAAAAAAAAAACATTCTCCCACGCTAGGAATTTCTCCTGGATCGTGGGTGTGTTTACAATCATTTAAACTCACATACACAAACAGCCAGACCCGGAACAACTAACTGTAGGCCATTCAAATATTTGTTTCGTGAGGGAGTCGATACCGCGACACGCAACTCAGCAGTTAATTGCTTAGCCACTGCGCCAACAAATTGGGATGAGCAGCGCCGTGCCCTCGTTACGGAGTTAGGAGGAGACCTGTCACTGCCGACCGTAGTCCGCTGGATGGTCGGCAGCTCAGAGTCCTGGGACGAGGTGATGTCCTTCTGCGAAACCGTCATATCGCAGAAGGAAGCTGCAGAAAGGGAGTTGACCGCAGCAGACGCACCGGGCGCCAGCAGAGGGCGGACAACGCCCTCTTCCGGCCCCCCAAATAGGTCCAGGGACGACGGATTTGGGACACCTTACTCCCGGGAGGAGGCCCGCAGATCAAGTAGTCCAGGCAGGCAGGTAGATTCCGCTGCTCCCCGAGGCAAGTGTGCGAGGGAACACCAGTGTGGTGGTAGTCAGTACGAGTCTGACAGACTGCTCCGCTCTCGCCAGGGTGGCGGACATCCATTGAGGGTTTCCACATGGAGAAAAAAAGCCGGCCAAGGGCGAGTCGCACGCGCACGAAGGGTTCCATACCATTACCATTACATTACATTGTGAGTGCTCAGGCATGTATTATCAGCCAAGATACAATACCTGACATTGTTCATCATAATTTACTGCCTGAGGTTGGTAATTTTGTCTCACCTAATAATTTTGATTGTAATCTTTCAGTTATGTTCTCTGATAGTATAGGCAGAGGGCTAGGGAAATTAATTAGTAATAACCTGAGTTATTGTACCCAAAATTATTGTACGCCAGGGTTGACCTACAAACAGGTTATGGCATCAGTAACAAAAAGTATTTGTCATCGTAATACTACCATTACTATATGTGTTGGTAATAGTTCTAAGATTAAAAAGGAAGACATCACTGAATGTGTTTCAGAGTTGTTAAAGTTGAATTGTAATAAAATCATATTGTGTGCTTTTCCATATTTTGAAAATTTAGGTACTACAAAAAACAATTATATACACATGTTAAATAAACATGTACATTTCTTAGTAGGTCACTATAGTGACAAACTTATATATCTTGATATCAACACTTTAGTTGATAAACTTAAGTCGACCCGGGGTAACGTGTTTCTACCTATTAGATGTAGACACAAAATAGCTAGGCTATTAGCTTTTAATATTCACTCAGACATATGTAGTATGTCGAAGTTTAGATATATTATTAATACTGCGACTATTAGTAATAATACTAATGTACAGGTGACTTTAAATGAGTATAGCATTAGTGCTATAAATGTTTACAAACGTTTTACTGAGGAGGATCCATGTGTCACCGTGGAAAATTCTCAATTAGGGTGTAGTAGTGATAGGGTCTTGTTGTCTGGGGATGGCACTGGAGTCTCTGGCCTCACTCCAGATATTAATAGTAATTTAAACTAGGAAGTGAGACAACAGAAGGTACTATTAACAATATTGTTAATCCTACCAACAGCAAGGTACCTTCTTGCACTCAATTATTTAGTAAAAAAGGGCCTCAGCAGAACACCTTAAAATTATTCCACCAAAATATCCAAGGCATTTCTTCCAAATTATTAGAAATTGAATTATTTTTAGAAAAAAGTATGTTTGATATTATTTGTTTTACTGAACATTGGCTAAAGGATTACCAAATGCTTATTAATTATGATAACTACACGGTGGGTAGCTGCTTTAACCGTAAATCTATGCTGCGTGGAGGTTCCCTAATATTAATAAAAAATTGTGTTAAATATAAGCAACGTAATGACATAGTAGGTCTCTCGGTTGAACATTGCGTCGAACTGTCCTGTGTTGAGCTGGATAGGCATGTATTTGTGTGTGTGTACAGACCCCCAAATTATCAAAACTTTTCCTTATTTGAATCAATAATGGAAGATGTCCTGGCAAAACTTTCAGCCAGTAATAAATCTGCAATTGTTTGTGGTGATTTCAATATCAATATTTTAGAAGAAAATTTAAATAGCAATCGGTTATTAAATCTTTTTAAATCATTTGCCTTGACCAATATTTTTATAGAACCTACTAGAGTCACTCCATCTTCTGCTACTTGTATAGATAATGTTTTCTGCGATTGTGATTACTTAGATAAAGCCACATTAAATTGTCTCCCGTCTGACCACAGCGGACAAACTGTAACTTTCAGGTGTAACACACCATTGCAAAAAGTTGAGATTAAATTTAGACCTATAACTACTAGCAAATTAAATAGGTATAATACTTCCCTACAGAACAAATTAAGTGTCATGAGTCATCATATAGACGAAAATAATATAAATCAATTGTATGATAATTTCTTTTCAATAGTTCACACTGAATTCAACAAAACATTTGAAAAGAAGACAAAAAGTATTTGCCCTAAATTTATATTTAGTGATTGGGCAACTAGAGGTATCAGGAAAAGTAGGGAAAGACTGTTTGAGCTTTATGGCCTTAAGCCTTATATAAACACTGAAACTTTCAACAAGTATGTTGCTAAGTATTCAAAAATGTTTAGAAATATATGCAAGGTTGCTAAAGCCCTGCACATTAGCAACAAGATCAAAACTGCTGAAAATAAAATAAAGACAGTTTGGAAAGTCATAAATGATGAGACCAACAGGAAGAAAATACGTAACACTAGCTATACATTAGATACAGCATGTGGTCCTAAAACCTCTAATCAGGAAGTAGCTCAAGAATTTGTAAATTTCTTTACCGATATACCGTTAAAAACTACGGAGGCTCTAAATTCCTCAGCTGAAGTCTCAATTGGTTTATTAAAGGCAAACGTGTCTGGATGCCCGGCTGAATTTAAATTTAAACACATAAACCCTATGATAGTTATTAAAGCTTTCCGGCAAATAAAAATCAAACTGACCGAAGATCTTTGGGGAATGTCTATCAAAGTTTGTACATCCATAGTTGAGACTATAGCACCATACTTGGCGTTAATTTTTAATTTGTGTGTAGACCAAGGAGTTTTCCCAGATTTAATGAAATACAGTAAAGTCATACCTCTTTTCAAATCCGGGGACAGTAAAGATACTAATAATTATAGGCCTGTATCCGTGTTGCCAGTTTTTAGCAAAGTTTTTGAAAAAGTGATGCTGAATCAAATGCTCAATCATTTTAACACCAACAAAATCCTACACGATCAGCAGTATGGTTTCACCAGGGGACGTTGTACGACTGACGCTGGTGTAACCTTATTAAAGCACATATTTACTGCGTGGGAAGAGTCCCAAGACGCCATAGGAATTTTTTGTGATCTCTCCAAAGCATTTGATTGCGTAAATCACGAGACATTACTCTTGAAACTTGAGCACTACGGACTAGGTAAACTTGCACTTAGTTTGGTAAAATCTTATTTGAGTGATAGACAACAACATGTTCAAATAAATGGTGTCAATTCACAGGGTTTAAAAGTAAAAATGGGGGTTCCACAAGGCTCAATATTGGGTCCTTTTCTCTTTCTAGTATATATAAATGATCTACCCTATTTATTGAAAAACCAGCCTCAAAATATGGTGTTATTTGCTGATGACACTTCCCTAATTTTTAAGATAAATAGACGGGTCCAAAATCTAGATGACGTGAATAATGCGCTAATTCAGGTCCATAATTGGTTCACAGCAAACAATTTAGTATTAAACGAAAAAAAGACTAAATGCATAAGATTTGCTTTACCGAATGTTAAAAGTAGTGATTGTGATATAATATTGAATAAAGAGAAACTAGAATTTGTAGATAAAACGGTTTTCCTGGGGATTACGCTTGATTCAAGGCTACAATGGAGTTCTCATTTAACATCTCTTGCGGGGCGGCTAAGTTCAGCAGCATATGCCATTAGAAAAATCCGTCAATTTACTGATGTGGATACCGCTAGACTGGTCTATTTTAGTTATTTTCATAGTATAATGTCTTATGGCATTTTGTTATGGGGACGGGCTGCAGACATTCAGTCTATATTTATTCTGCAAAAAAGAGCCATCAGAGCCATATATAATCTTCGTAGGTGCGACTCTCTAAGGGAACTGTTTAAGGACATTAACATCATGACGGTACATTGTCAATACATCTATGAAAACATAATGTACGTAAGAAAAAATCTGCATCTTTTTAGTAAAAGAGGTGACAGACACAGTTACAGTACTAGAAATAGGAACCAATTAGTTCAGCCAGGCTTCAGACTCGCTAAAGTAGACTCATCTTTCATGGGGTACTGTTTGAGATGCTATAATAAAATTCCACAAAGTATTCTTGAACTCAATGAGACGAAATTTAAAACATGCATTAAACGCACACTTTGCAAGCAAGCATATTACAAGTTGAACGATTATATCGTTGATAAAAATGCTTGGCTCAATGCCGGTCCTGCTCCACAAGGACAGGGCCGCACAAATTGATAACACTAAATAGTATTGTTGGAGCTGCTGAAGATTGTACAACTATCTTTGCATTGTATAGAATCAATCTCTTTAGTATTATATAAAGCCCATATTGTGTGAGAACTATGTGTTAAAAAGCTATCGTTCACTGGAAACCTACGTCCTTTCTTGACCTGAATGTGCCCTGGCGGTTGAGAGTATGTCATGCTCACTCAAATGTCTCGCTGATGGTGGCGCGTGTGTCGGATCATTTAGTTCCCTTCAAAATGGTTGAGTTGAATGGTGCTGATCTATGCGTCATGTTCGTGAACGGGCGCTGTCAGTGTGACTGGTCATCTCTTAGTTGCCACGGCTTATTTGAATTAATTATTTTTAATTTTTAATTGTCTTTTTTGTTTTTACTGTGGACACTTTTAATGTGCACATCTTGCAACATCGTTCTCACATAGTGTACCATCTCAACATGAATGATGTAACCAAGATTTTGTAACAATTTGCTGATTTAAAAGAGTGTCCATGGAGTTTCTTGCCCGTTCTTCTCCATAGAGATCTACGATAGGGAATGGGCAACTACAGTACTTTCACAGTTTTTATGCCTTGTGACTGGGACTGTAGCTACATTTAATTGTTATCTTTGTTTCGACAATTCAAAAGTGCCTGTAACTGGCCTACTTGAAATAAATGCTTTGATTTGATTTGATTTGATTTGATTACCCCCCTTTTTTTTTTTCGGATGGGAAATCATCAAATGACTCCTCCCGCTCTGGGCTGAGCAGGAGGGAGTGTCAGACTTTTACTGACTAAAATCCATCCATGTTCCTTCATCGCCCTTTGTGTTCCGGGGCCGCGGTATCTCTTTCGAACAGTCCCGCAGCCCCGGTACCATTACCCCCCTTAAATATTTATTTTATTCTGTTTTTAGTATTTGTTGTTATAGCGGCAACAGAAATACATATAAATACATGTCTGTGAAAATTTCAATTTGTCTAGCTATCAAGGTTCATGAGATACAGCATGGTGACAGACAGCCAGACAGACAGACGGACAGTGGAGTCTTAGGCCGCATTCCGAATTACGCTGTAATCGCTTTGAGCGTCCATAAACCCGTTCCGAATTACCGTGAGCGCGATATTGATGTCCCACACCGACCATGCCCCAAATAAATATCACCGTGAGCACTGTCAAAAATGACAGTTCTGTTCACAGGTTGTGTTGTTTTGCTAAGGTGGACGCGCAAGAGTTGCCCGCGAAATTTAAATTTTCTTACGATTTGCAGATCAGTGTAAAGTTGTATGTTAATGAAAATAACAATCGCGGCAGTAACACGTATGAAGTTACAGAATTATAAACATTCAAATACAACATACAACCCTCCAAGTTCATTTAACCCCATTGAGTGACTTTTTCATGAAATAGTTATTGAATGGGGTTAATAATTGAACTTGGAGGGTTGTATGTGCAGCAGAGTCAACCAACATATCGTCCATTTTCAAAACTAGGTCTTGTCAAAGGTTTCGGTTGGGGTTATGTTCACTGTGAACGCGTTCACGAGCGTTCCAAATTGATGACAGCTCTCAGCTGTCATAATCGTGATATCTAAAACGGAACGCAAAATATAGATGTGAGCGCTGTGAGTGATTATTTTGTAAATCGGAATGCGGCCTTAGTAATATGGTTCCGTTTTTACCCCTTGGATATGGAACCCTAAAACAGTCTTAAATTAAATGAAAAGAAGCCTTAATTATATTTTTAATTATTTATATATATATTTTTTTTTGATTTTATATTTTTTTATTTTTGATTTTGTTTTTGTTCTAGACTGTCGGTGCTGCGTTCTGTGCGAAAGCAATGCAGTCCGATGGAAAGAACTTTAATATTGGCATCTGGGATACGGCGGGAAGCGAAAGGTATTGTACTGACACATCAAGCTACTACAATCTGTCAAATTTCTTTAATAGATTTTCAACTTTATCGCAGCAAAGCATTAAGTTCAAGGTTGATTGGGAACATTTTACGGTTTCGGGTAGCCTGAAGTAGAATGCTGGCGTCTGTACCATCATTCTATTTTCTGATTATGTCCTATTATGCATTTATATAATAGTAGCTGTTGCCCGTGGCTTTGCTAGCGTTTTAGTCGGAAATTATTCCACGGGCACGTTGTAAATATAGCCTACGGCATTCGGCTGAATGTAGCTTCATATTAGTGAAAGAATTTTCAAAATCGGTTCAGTATATCCAAAGATTTTTACAGGCTTACAGCTAAGAAAACAAAAATGTATAGTGAGACAATCAACGGCAAGCCATTTACAAGCCTCCACAGTTAGCAATAAACTATTGTTGCACAAACTGATAACTAAGTACAGAATCAATATCTAAGCATATTATGAATAACTAAGCATAATGTAATAACAAAGAATATGGCTAAATATAATACTAAATTAAATACCTGCACAAGCAGGCATGCATGCGTAACCACTATTAAAGATCGCAAGAAGCAACACAGCTTTTAGACAAGGCAGAACAAATTGCCGCTAGGCTGCTTGCAAACAAATCAATTGAGGGGTGTTCGTTCATTACAACTTGGTTCAATATTTTGATTGAGCGGAGCAAAAAAGAATTGCTACGGTAAACTGTGCGAGCGAAAGGAGCACGGAGAAGATTTCTCAAGCGAGAATGTCGAGATGGAACATTCAGGGACAGCTTATTACCCCCACAACCTCACAAACTCAGAAACTCTTTACCTCTGTATAATATTAGTATAGAAGTATAGACTAGCTGTTGCCCGCGACCTTAGTCAGCGCAATTATTATGAAAATATTAGTTCCGAATTTGAATCGGATTTTGTTAGCAATTTCAAGGTTTTTTTTTTGCACGGAACCCTAATCCTTTTTCCAAAACAAAAATAGCCTAAGTTACTCCTTATAACATCAGCTATCGGCTAGTGAAAGTCCCGTCATAATCGGTCCAGCCATTTCGGAGATTAGCCGGAACAAGCAGACAAACAGACATACAAACGGACAGACAAACAAAAATAAAAAACAAAAGTGCTTTTGGTATAAGTACCGTATTTACTTTTATAATTATGCACTCTTATTTTGAAATTATAAAAAGGCAATTCAATTTTATCTATTTGTATAGATGTTTAAATAATTAAAACGGTTGGAAACCAGTTACATTAAATAAAGACACTAGACAGTTATGTATAGAAAACCCTAAAAAGAGGTTACAGTACTTCTGAAAATATGTTACTTGTTGGCCTATCTTAATTTATTATTTTTAAAAGAGTAACCATGGAATTTCTTGCCAGTTTTTCTCCACAGGAAACGACCAATTGGAACCGTGCATGCACCTAGCTTACGTTTCATTAAGAGCTCGTGTAGATTTAAGTGAAATCAAATAATTTAGAATTGAATTACTTCCTACTTATACGAATTTGTGAATTTTGATGTGTGTTGATAAATGGCTTAACGGCTGCGCAGAGTTGAATGATACTTTGCGCACGAATAGACCTGGTTCTTTATCCTAATCTTAACTTGGAGCCCCATCCAGGTCATGGCCCATTCACCGTGATTTCTTAGTCGTCTTTCAAGGGTATCCCACTTCATGTATCCAATGACTACTGAATATTCATATAAAAAAACAAAACCGACTTCCAAAAAAACACAAAAAAGTCTAAAATAACTTGACTTTCGGAAGTCGGTGTCTTTGTTTGTATCTTTTTTGCCACCGACTTCCGAAAGTCAAGTTATTTTAGACTTTTTTAGTGTTTTTTTTTGGAACTCGGGTTTGTTTTCGCAGAAAGTTTTTTTATTTTAGCCGTTTTAGTTGTAGTATACCACAGAAATTCTTGTCATGAATTAATTTTTACATTGTAACAAGAAGTTAGTTAAAGTACTCGTCCAGACGAATCATACGAGCCCAAACTCGATGAGGTTTTGTCGTTTTCTAACGGAGTTCCTATGGCTACCGTCCAGCTCCATCATCAGACACTGGATACCATTTAGGACCAAAGTACTCGTCAAGACGAATCATACGAGCCCGAAATCAATGGGATTGTGTCATTTTATTACGGACTATCTGTGACCACCTTCCAGCTCCATCACCAGACCCTGGGTACCATCTAGAGACAAAGTACGCGACAAGATGAATTATACGAACCCAAACTCGATGGGGTTATGTCGTTTAATAACGGAGTTCTTATGGCCACCTTCCAGCTCCATCATCAGACCCTGCTTACCATTTAGGACTAAGACAAATCAAACGAGTCCAAATTCGACGGCGTTGCATCGTTTTATTACAGAGTTCCTATGGCCACCTTCCAGCTCCATCATCAGATCAGCTCCATGTCATAATATTGCATTGTCTCGCGATATACACGTACGTGCAAAATTTCAGCTCAATCAGAAATCGGGAAGTGTGTCAAATTTAACTAGCAAGTATCACGCGACGTCGGGTGATGTACATCAAAGCGCCTGCACGTGACGTCGCGTGATGTGACAATTAACGTGAGGAAAACAACCAAATTCCTAAACCGATTTTAATGAAATTTCTATGGGACCAATCGGGAAGCATATCCTTTCAGATGAAAAAAGGATTTTTCAGATCGGTTTACAATGAAGAAGTTATGAGGTAAAAAACTTAAAAAAAAAAATAATACATCCGAATTGATAACCTCCTCTTTTTTTGAAGAAAGTCGGTTAAAAAATAGGTATTTATGAGATTTGAATAATTTTAAAAATAAAAATATTATTTCATAATATGAGGCATGACGTAGTTGAAACATTCTGTTGCGCGAGTGATGATCTACTCGACTTGCTGGGTAGGTATGTTCTACTGTAAAATCACGTAAACATTAGTTAATAGGAAACAAATGTTTTTCATAATTCTAATGACTATTTATTTATCTTTGTACCTATTGTCTAAATTAATGGTAAAATAGAAATAATCGCCTCTAGAGGTATTTTGTGTCGAATACATTGAAAAAGTATCTATGTACTATTATCAACTATCTGGTGTCCACGACACAAGCCTCGTTGCTTATTGTGGCACCTAGATGGCGCTGTGTGTAATGTCCAGCGATATTTATTTATTGACTGGACCATCTTTGTAAGACGGCTAAAAAGTCACAGTGTATAGCAGAGGTAAATAGTGTCACGTCGACTGTTTTACGAGAACATTCTAGGTTGCGTTCCAGTCTAGAATGTTCCACTATGGAATCGTCTAGAAGATTCAAGAGTAATCCTAGAAAGTGGACTATGAAACTGTGAAGAAGGTTCCAGAAAGTTGTGGAACTTTCTCGAAGGATCGGTCGGCATATAAATAGCCGTCGTGTTTACAGGAAGAGGCAGTCGGATTTAGGCGATACAACGAGACGAATCGAAGCGAACTACTGATGAGTAGTATATTTAATTTTGTTATTGAGTTATAAGTGGTATGTGATATATAAATATATTTGGTGTTTAATCGGTAGTATTTAATTTATCCTATACCCAGCTCGTAACAATAGTATAACAGTAGGTAAGTAGTTGTTCCGGACTACAGATACTTACACAGTACACATAAAAAGGGTTGTAAGTATGTCCTAGCAAGGGATACTTATTACATTCCCAATTTCCCGTGGGATCAAGTTTCCGAAATGATTTAATTATCCCACAGCCAAAGCCATGGGAACAATATCAATACATACTGCTTGTAATTTCAAAATAACAGATTTTTACCGAATGCATATGAAAGTATATACGGTACTTGTAACAAAAAGACATTTTTTTTTTAAATTTGGTCTGTCTGTCAGTCTGTTTGTTCCTGCTCATCTCCGAATCGGCTGGACTGATTTGGCGGGACTTTTACTGGCAAATAGCTGATGTTATAAGGAGTAACTTTGGCTACTTTTACTAAAAAAAAAATAAGGGTTCCGTGCAAAAAAACAAAATCCGATTCAAAAAGGCAGTTAATATTTTTTTTATAAGAATTTCACGCGGACGAAGGTTGCGGGGCACAGTTATTAGTTATTAATAAGATAGATATTTGCCTATTGTTAACATGGTAATTTCTATGTACATACGATTTCATTGTTAGACTGCACACATCAAGGTTAAGGCCTCCTTATTGTCATACAGAGACAAAGAGTAAAACGAGCATAAACAAGCCTTGCTCGATGCGTACAAGCGATTTTAAACCATATGCAATGATTCCTCACAATATTTTCTTTCTTTAACAAAATTTTCTTTGTAGAATCTGGCGGGCATGCGTCCTGCTATGCCACGCCAGGAATAATTTTGGGGCTGCGTACCAGGAATCTTCAATGCAAAAACGCTTTGAGATGCACACTATTTATTGTAGACGCTTGGGTACCTACACAACCGTAGACATATTACTATAAAAGATTTAATAATGAACGAGAACAAAAATACTTGACCGTGCAAGTTAGCTGTGAGTTGGCAAGGGAAGAAAAAGCGTGACAGTGTCGCCACTACAAAATATTACAATATTATTGCTAAGTAATGATACTTAAATTTTACACAAAAAATATTTTTATGTTGTTGCCAACAGAATCAGCGGTGCACAAATGCACAAATGTCTGATTAAAGCTTGAAGTCTAAGGAAATGTGTTATTGTTACTGTTGAAAATTCATAATTAACCAATTATGAATTGGCAACATCCGAAGATACGACAACCCGAAAATCATACATGGTGGAAGAGATACCGCGAAAACGATATCATTCAGAATTCTCCAAATAGAAATGTTTTATTGGTAATCTATACTAATATTATAAAGAGGTAAAGTTTGTGAGGTTGTGAGGTTGTAGGGGGTAATCTCTGGATCTACTGAACCGATTTTGAAAATTCTTTCACTAATAGGAAGCTACATTAACCCCGAGTGCCATAGGCTATATTTACAACGTGCCCGTGGGATAACCTCCGACTAAAACGCGATTGAAGCCGTGGGCAACAGCTAGTTTATAATATTGGCTTGGTCGAAGAAATAACAACAACGCAAATATCATATGTATAAAATGGGATGAGATGTGAGATAGATGAAGTGATTTAGATAATTTTGATAACAATTTTTCGAAGGTGGTGCTACGATCTGGGGGTCTAAAATGGCCGCATTATCAGAACCATAATAAGAAAATAATATGAATGACGTTAAGACCCGTAAAAAAATCACAAAGTGACAATTCATAGTATTAACTGCGTCTGTGACTATTTTAAGATTTCTACCCGACTGCGCCAGAAGGAGGGTTAGGTTTTTCGAGAGTATGTATGTATATAATTGTTTGGCACGCTCTGTGGCCTGAACGGCTCCATGGATTTTAGCTTGAGAGGTGTCGTTAGATTCGTATTTACTGTGAGAGTGACATATATGTATATCAAAATAAAAAATATTCAATAATAAAACAAAAAATAAAAAAAAACGGCAATTTAAAAAATTAAAAAACCCGACTGAGAAAAAAAAATAGCGACTTAACAGTCGGGACCCATTAACATATATAGACCGGCTTAAATCGTCCCAATAATGGGTCCCGACTGTTAAGTCGCTATGTTCTATGCCTTTTATTTTATTTTATTTTTTTACGCAGTCGGGTTTTTTTATTTTTTTAAGGTACTTAATTCATATTATAATCTATGATTCTGTTTAAGTGACCATTTTAGGCCCCCTGATCATGTTCGCAGGACAAACGTGTCCAGAAATTGTACAAAACATAGATGTTTGGAAGGACAAAGACTTGACCTTTGTACAGCAGTGGGCCACAATACAGGCTAAGAAAGAAAAAAAAGAATATAGCTACAAATAACTAGATCACCATCATTGTCATGCCCTTATCCCAACTTATTTGTGGTCGGCGCAGCATGCCTTCTTCTTCCATACTTCTTTCTCTATTACTCGTCATCTCAGCAGTCACCTCCTTTCTTCAAAAAATTAGATACGACAAAAATAAATGTCACACGACATAAAATGATTGATTTGACTTTTTTCTTTTTACCCGACTGCGCCAGAAGGAGGGTTATGTTTTTCGAGAGTATGTATGTATGTATAATTGTTTGGCACGCTCTGTGGCCTGAACGGCTCGATGGATTTTACCTTGAGAGGTGTCGTTAGATTCGTATTTACTGTGAGAGTGACACTGGGTATATCAAAATAAAAACTATTCAATAATAAAACAAAAAAAAAAATAACATTAATTTTAGTATCACTTCAATTTTTGTTAGTAACAAAAATTAACTATATGTTAATGGGTCCCGACTGTTAAGTCGCTATGTTCTATGCTTTTTTTTTTTTTTTTTTACGCAGTCGGGATTTTACAAAAATTGAAGTGATACTAAAATTAATGTTTATTTATTGATTTATTTATTTATAATTAGGTTTTTTACCCCATAAAAGATTTTTTTTTTCGCGTGGGAAATCACCAAATAGCTCCTCCCGCTCTGGGCGGAGTGGAAGGGAGTGTCAGACTTCTACTGACTAAAACCCATCCATGTTCTTTCTTTTGCCCTTTGTGTTCCAGGGCCGCGGTACAGCGGTCTCTTTCGAACAGTCCCGCAATCCTGGCAGGAAAAGTAAAGACTTTACGTTAGGATCGTTGGTCTTTATTAACCAACAATCTCCCAAAACTGTTTGATGGACATCGTAGCTCAAAATCTGACGAACAAATTTCAACACAATGCCTTTCCTTTTCAGATACGAAGCCATGACAAAGATATACTATAGAGGGGCGCACGCCGCCATCATTTGTTATGAACCTTCGTCCGTCGCGTCATGGGCACGATTGAGACATTGGTTACAAGAGTTAAGGAATGTCGAGGAGGTCAGTAAACATAAAGGATGTAACAAGACCCTTAATGAAGCCGAAGGGTACCTGTTCTCCCCGTCATTGCGATCATTTTTTTGCTCTAGACCTTACCCGGGAACCTTCTAATTACGGAGATATTGGGACTGAAAGTTCCAACTCTTTCCCAAGTATCTTTTTAAATACTTGTTTTTAAAAAGGTACTTGGAAAGAGATTACTTATGTAAGATTTTTACTGTAAACACCTCCAGGGTCCCCGTACTATTCAATCCATCCATCAGCACAATGTTTTGAGTGCGTTCATTCGAGTCCTACCGCAAAACGTGATTTTTCAACCCGAGAAAAAAGTCGTTTCCCAGCAATAATTTTTGCGTAAAGTACCTTAGTTTAATGTACAGTCACCAAAGGAGATAAGTAAACAGGGTCGTCGGATATAGTTGAAGTTTAGTAAGAAACAGATGGATGTTTTCGAATAAAATTTAATATAGTTAATAGAACACAAACAGTTCATTTAGCAAATTTAATTTCATTCGAAAACATCCATCGGCTTCTTATTAAACTTCAATTTATTATTTATTTATTTATTTTTATTTAATTTCACAATTATAGTAACAAAAAAAGAACTAAAAGAGTTATACATACAATTAAAATAAACAAAATAACAAAGTAAAGGTTCACACTTTCATAAATTCCTTTCACAATACTTCTGACATGCCAATAAAATCTTCGTCCATCCATCCGCAAACAGATCGTCTGTTGGATTAGAATCCAAGAGATCATTAAGCGCGGCCAGAGTGCGAGGAATTGGCGACTTAGCACGTGCAACAGTGTGACATGGAGGCTCGGCAAACAGCCTGTGCTTTCTGCCCCGGCAGTAATTGTCCGGAACAAAGAAGCGCGCCAGCAAATTAAAAAGATCAGGAGCGTCAATAGAGCCACGGAGCGTCTTACAGGCAATTGTGAGCTGATCTCGAGCTATATCAACTATATCCGACGACCCTGGTTACTTATCTCCTTTGGTGACTGTACATAATGCTTGGTTGACGGGTTCGTGAAGGGTCCTGTTACACTCTGTATACGTAACCTCAACCTCTGTCCCCATGGGAGTGTGCAGGAACTACAGAAAGCCACCTACTAAGGCCCTAAAAAAAATCCTCGTCCATCAGTAATCGTCTCCCAGACAAACTGTTGTGTTGTGCTTTGAACAATTTAAATTAATCATCCTTAAAATTAGAGGTCGAACCTTTCAAGTTTCATTTTTAATTGTTGTCTTTATATTGATTGCCTCGTTTTTCAAGTGGTGGCAATCGCGACTCGTGAGGATGAGGTCCTGGGGCCTTAGTCTGCTATTGCAATAGTGCCAGAATGGTCTATCATTGATTTAATAAGGCCCCGCGTAGACGAATTACCCTTTGTACGCATGTCAAACGAGTTTCGAACGCGCTTCAATACGCCGTGGGCTAGGGGCCTTATTAAATCAATTATAGACCATTCTGACGCTATTGCAATAGCGGACTAAGGCCCCTGGGTTCGATTCTCGGGTCGGGCAAATTGTTTTTGGGTTTTTCGAGGAATTTCTCAGTAACAGCCACGGAGTCTGGATTTGTGCCCGGTTGATGACAATAGCATCACCCCCTATTACAAGTGACTTAAACATAACTGTCGAAATGTGGGTGTACTATTATCTACACCTCTGCCTTACTCTTTGGGATTAGGCTTGATATTATTATGTTAAATAATTAAGTCTTTAAATTTATTGCTTTTTTGTTATGTTTTAGAATTGTAAAGTCTACCTCTGCGGCACTAAAAAAGATCTCCTGGACGGAGGGTACGTCACTCGAGAGGTCCCGGAGGATACCATAGAGACCTACACACAGGGGCTCCGCGGACACTACTTCACTTCTAGCAAAACTGGCGAGAATGTTGGTAGGTAGAGAAAAATCTACTTTATGGACTAATACTTAAGATATCATTCCAGTGGACACCTTAGCAAGAAGCAAGAGTATGTGGGTTGATAAAGGAAAAACTGGTTTATTTACTATCACTTAAGATACAATTCCAGTTTATATCATGGACACTAGTTAAACTGGCGAGAATATTCGAAGGTAGAGGAAAAACGACTTTACAAACTACTAGCTGTTGACTGCGGCTTCGCCCGCGTTTGGTCGGAATTTCTCCCACGGGCACGTTGTAGATATAGCCTATGGCACTCGGGGATAATGTAGCTTCCTATTAGTGAAAGAATTTTCGAAATTCACGCTTCAATAGATTCAAGAGATTGCCCCCTACATACAAACTTACAAACAAATACCTCTTTATAATATTAGTATAGATTACTTAAGGTATTATTGCAGTGGATACCATAGCAAGAAGCAAGAGTATGTGGGACAAACTGCTTTATAAACTATTACTTAAGGATACAATTCCAGTTTATATCTTAGCGAGCTCACTCAAGGTCTCAGTGGACACTAGTTAAACTGGCGAGAATATTGGTAGGCAGAGAAAAACGAATTTATTTACTAAAACTTAAGATGTAATTCGAGAAGCAAGATAATGTGTGTATTATGTATTATTTAAGTTACAATTCAGTAGGTACAGTCAGCATCAGAAGTAGATTAACACTACTCTGTCTTACAGCAGGTTTTTTAATAAAAACTTGTTAGATACTACTCGTTACTAACAAGGTATTGAAGAGTAAAGAATATTTTAAAATAATAATTTTCTGACACATTAAAAATAATAGCTAGAGTCCTGTACATACATCAAATAATTAAAATTCCGAAATGTTAAGCTACTTCTGTTGCCGACCGTACCATAGTGGCAAGCAAGATAATGTGGGTGGTGTGCGGGACTGTTGAGCATGAGGTCCTGGGTTCGATTCCCAGATCGGGCAAAGAGTTGCTGGATTTTTCACTCAGAAACTTTTCAGTAGCAGCTACGGAGTCTGAATTCGTGCCCGGTTGCTGCCAATAAGCTCGACCCCTATAACATAGGACTTCAAACATAACTTGTAAAATTTGGGTGTACTATTAGGTACACCTCTCAACATGTAATGTCAAGTAATCCTAGATTTTCTTTCAATTCCAGATGAACTATTTCAGAAGATAGTAGATGATTGCGCAGCAGATGTACAGCTGATGAAGGATGTAGAGGATCTGAAGGTTCAGTTGCAGAAGGAAGAAGTAGCCTACAGAGCGAAGAGTAAAGACTATTGTTTCTGTTGAAGAGAGAAAAGACCAAGAAGAACATAAAGCAGTATATAAAAACAAAAAAAAAAACAATAATACTGGAAAAATTCCGAAAAGAATTGAAGCTAAGAGACCACGGTGTAATTTGATACGATAAAGCGCGATTCTATTAGGCAAGTTACCTGTATGCAAGTTACAACTTGTATGTACTTACTTGTACATTTTTTAATCAAGTGACGTGCATATTGAACGCGCAAATGTTAGTTCCACGCTTCGAATAGGGAACGAGTGACGTGTCCTTTTCAATTGTTGAATATCCCCACTTGTATGCAATGAAAACTTGCATGCAATTTGCACTCCTGAAAACATGTTTCCAATGCAAGCAACTTGCATGCAAATGTGATACTTGCATGCAAATAGACTGAAAATACCGAAAAGACTTGAAACACGAAAATGGCTGAAATACCAATCTTTGGTAGTACGCAAGCATTTTTCAATAAAATTACCTCTAAATAGGTCGAAAGAAGGGGATGGCGGGGGAAAGTTTGTATGAGAGGGCGGGGGAAACAGCTCGTCGCTACATAGTATAAAACAAAGTCGCTTCCCGCTGTCTGTCTGTACGCTTAGATTTTTAAAACTACGCAACAGATTTTGATGCGGTTTTTATAATACATAGAGTGATTCAAGAGGAAGGTTTATATGTATAACATGCACCCGTGCAAAGCCGGGGCGGGTCGCTAGTTCATTATATTTTCGATAGCTAAAAAACTCCGATTTCATGGTGTACGATAGATACTCCTCTGTCTAACTGTAGGGGCATGCTGGCGTGATGTATGGATATTTATCAATTAGCAATAACAGTTTTATACAAAAAGTCCTAATGGCGCCATTTTTATATCAAGTAAATGAAGCCCTCTAGAAATGGCTAGTATATATTAGAAACTTGATATATTGTTTTTAAAATATTATAATTGTTACGTGATGAAAAGACAGCTGGAAATTATTCTTAAGATAAAAAGACTCTCCGTCTCTTTCTAATGTATGGTACATTAGAAAGAGACGGACTCTGACTTGGTCAGTAAGAGATAGCAATATTTTTTTTACTGTAATTTATAATCATTATCATTCTCTTACCCTTAAACCCAATTCATTTGGAATTAACATTACCATTCATTCACATTATTGTAAACCACCTATTTATTTTATGTAGTGATGGCCCAGAGGTTAAGGTGGATGCGCAAGGGCAGTCCGCGAAATTTAAATGTTCTTACGTTTATTGCAATTTGCAGGTCAGTGTCAGGTTGTATGCTGAGGAAAATATGAATCGCGCCAGTAACATGTATGGAGTTACAGAATTATAATCATTCAAATCATCAATACAACCCTCCAAGTTCATATAACCCCATTCAATAGCTATTTCATGAAAAAGTCACTCAATGGGATTATAATATGAACTTGGAGACACGTATGGGGTTACAGAATTATAATCATTCAAATCATTAATACAACCCTCCAAGTTCATATAACCCCATTCAATAGCTATTTCATGAAAAAGTCACTCAATGTGTTCGCATTTAATAGTTCCATCAAACGCCACTAGATGGCGTTGTTAGCATTTTTTATGGTGCAGCGAAATGTTTGATGAAAGTTAGTTCCATCAATCCGACCTAGATGGCGTTGGTCAATTACGTCACAATCTTATAAGTCGCTGTTAAGATTCTCCGTGCATAGATATAGGGTCTCTGTAAGTAAATTTATTTTTGTGTTTGAACCGAGTATTGTGATCGATCACGTCAAGATCCAATATCAATATTATACTTTCTTTCCGGTATAACGGTGTTTCATTTACCCGAGTTCCGCGAAGTAAAGTTCATGGTCCTTATCGAGTCGGATAAGACCGGATGTGAGATCCAGAGTCCGGACAGTGTTTGTGATTCTTGGCGTAGAAACCAGGGTGGATCGCCCTGAAGCGCCGCATACCCAAGCTGGTGTGCACAGTGAGTGCTGCAAGCAAAGTCAGCGTGGACCAGCAGCAGGAGTTGGCGCAGGGCGCCAGGCGGAGCTGGACACCATCGAGTGAGGGTGGAGCAGAGCGGGACAACACCAGCTGAGTGAAGGCGCAGGGCGCCAGGTTTACACCTGGGTTTCATCGGGGTGACGCAGTCACCATTGGAGTGGAGTGATTCAGTGAAAGTGAAGTGCGGTTTGTTGAAGGCAAAATCGTGAGTACATTAATTTATTGTTATATATTTGCGAGTCGGGTTCTTCTGAAGATAGAAAAATTCGTCTGAAAAGTTTTTAATTGGACTTTATTCATAAATTTTATGTACCAATCTGCGCATCTTGTGTGATATTGAACCAATTGTAAGAAATTGAATTTGTCTTTGATATATTATTTAAACTGATTGTTTAAATAATATTTATATTTCCTGTGGTAAATATTTGAATTAGTGACTTTTAGATATTAAGCGATTAGATAAGTGAATGTGGTTAACAATTTGTCGTTGATAGTTTTGTAGAAATTTATGTAACTTCTTAATTAATTGAATAAACATGGAGGCTTTTTATAAATTACAAAATAACACTAAGCTTCTCATTGAAAAGGCTCAAATTAACTTTCAAAAGTCACCCAAAGACAGATTAACTAAAACATATGTTGAAACAAGATTAGAAGCATTTGAAGCCTTATGGAAAAAATTCTCGTCAACTCACGAAAATATAATACAGAACGTCACAGACGCTCAGCGAGAATCTGATAAGTATTTTGTAAACGATGTTTATGATACCACTGAAGAAACTTACATTGTTCATAAAACACAGTTAAAAGATGGTTTAAATAAATTTAGGGATTATAATTTAGATCGAATCCCAAGGACAAATGTCGACCACACAATATCAAATAATGTTAGATTACCAAAAATAAACATTCCAAAGTTTTCGGGCAACTATGCAGAGTGGGCAACATTCAAAGATTTATTTACATCATTGATACACAATAATGATAGTTTAGAAGACGTGCAAAAATTGCATTATTTAAAAGGTTTATTGTCGGGAGAAGCAGAACAACTCATTAGACACATTATAACCACTTCAGATAATTACAAAGAATGTTGGTCGTTGCTGCATAGCAGATATAACAATAAGAGATTTCTGGCGAATTGTTATTTAAAGCGCTTATTGAGTCAGAGTAATGTGACAGAATGCTCAAATAGCCTTAAGGGTTTACTAGACACCACAATGGAATGTCTTAATGGGCTGAAAAATCTCGGAGTTGACGTCAGCACGTGGGATAGCATAATCGTTTTCATAGTTAGTTCTAAACTTGATTCTGAATCACGAAAGCAATGGGAGACTAAAATTAGCTCCAATGATGAATTAACCATGCTCTCGGAGTTCAGAGATTTTTTGGAAGCCAGATTTCGTGCGCTCGAGTTTTTAGACACCAAGTCAAGTAAATCTAAAGCAAATGTTCACCATATAGTTAGTAACGACAATAAGGCCGCTGAAATAACTTGTCCATTCTGTAAAGAAAGTCACAAAATTTCTAATTGTAAGAAGTTTGCTCAAGAGAGTTACGAATCCCGGCATAGCTTTGCACAAACCAGGCGCTTATGTTATAATTGTTTAAACCCGAATCACTCCATTAAGTTTTGTCGACAAACTGCGACGTGTCGTATATGTAAGCGAAGGCATCATTCACTACTACATCCAAACTCGGTATCAAACTCCACAGTAGTTAATGAAAGCTCTAATACAGCAGCTGAAGTTAAATCAGCGGTGTCTAGTGTTCAGGCATCGTTATCAGAGAGCACACCATCAACTTCAAGTATAGTTTCACATTTTTCTAAGGGATCAGTACCTAATCAAGTTTTGTTGGCTACTGCTCTTGTCGAAGCACAGACAAGAAGTGGCTCTACACAACTGCTGAGAGTGCTATTAGATCAGGGATCTCAGGCATCATTCATAGCAGAATCAGCAGTGCAGTTGCTTGGACTTAAGAAGAAGCCGACTAAGTCGGTTATATCTGGAATAGGTGGTGAGAGGAGTGCTTTTGCTTCCAAGTTTACAGTCACGATGACTATTCACTCACGCTTAGATCCAAATTTTAGTATCAAAGTCCATGCTTTTGTGTTAGGTACCGTTACGTCGCTTTTACCCTCGGAGAAATTAGAACAGACCTATTGGCCCGAGTTAAAGGGGTTAACTTTAGCCGACCCAGAGTTCCATACACCAAGTAAGATAGACATCTTACTTGGTGCGGAAATATATGGTCAAGTTCTTAGAGATGGTTTAATTCAAGGTCCACCAAACTTACCGGTAGCTCAGAATACTGCCCTGGGTTGGATCCTTTCTGGAAAGATATCGTCAAACAATGACGCTATTCATTGTCATCACGTCATTCACAGCAGCTCAGATCAGGCTGATGACAACGCACTTTTGCGACAGTTTTGGGAAATAGAGTCTATTATCCCTGATAAGAAGATCCTTTCTGAGGAAGATCAACGATGTGAGAACATTTATGCACAAACCACGTGCCGTGATGAGGAAGGTCGTTATGTGGTTAATCTTCCCTTTCACGATCAAGATCCGCAGTGTCAATATGGGAATTCGAAAGACCTCGCAATCAAAAGGTTTCATCTTCTTGAAAATAAATTCAAGAGGAATCCGAACATTAAAGCTCGATACTCAGAGGTGTTCCAAGAATACATCGACCTTGGTCATATGGAGCTTGTACACGGTGATGAGCGTAATGTGAGTACAGCTGTTTATCTGCCACATCATGCCGTGGTACGTGAAGACAAAACTACAACAAAGGTTCGAATAGTGTTCGACGCTTCAATGAAAGGGTTGAATGGAGTATCTCTGAACGACGATCTCATGGTTGGTCCAATGTTGCAACCACCGTTACGTCACATCATTATGAGATGGAGAATGCATCCCATAAGTCTCTGTGCTGACATCATAAAAATGTACAGACAGGTGAAGGTTTCTCCTGAACATGCAGAGTTTCAGCGAGTAGTGTGGCGCGACGATCCAGAATCTGAAATAAAAGAATACAAATTAGTAAGAGTTACGTTTGGTACAGCAGCGGCTCCTTACCTTGCAGTGAAATCCTTACAGCAGGTGGCAGTTGATGCAGGCGTAGGACATCCTGAAATATGTGATATCATAAAAAATGAGTTTTATGTAGATGATTTAATGACAGGATGTCAAACAATTGAAGAAGGTTTACACATACATAGAAAAATAACAGAGATACTCACCAAAGGGCAATTTCAACTACAGAAATGGGTCAGCAGCTGCGATGAGCTAAACAAGAAAATTCAAGACTATACGGTACAGAATGAGGAAGAGGACCAGAGAAAAGATATTAAGTTGGACTCAGTTATAAAAATATTAGGAATTTCGTGGGATCGTGTGAGCGATAAGTTTAAATATTCAGTACAACTTGATTCACAGCAGACTCCAGTCACCAAGAGAAAGGTAATATCTGACATCGCACGCCTATTCGATCCGCTTGGCTGGCTGGCACCTTGCATTGTTACAGCCAAGATCTTCATCCAAAAGCTTTGGCTTGCTGGCCTGGGATGGGATGAAGAATTAACTCCGGCACTTCTATCAGAGTGGGAAACTTACCGTTTAAGCCTTGTAGAGACGAACAAATTCAGCATTCCCAGATGGGTTAACACAAAGTCCGACGATCTATTGGTAGAGTTGCATGGTTTCAGTGATGCGTCGATTGCGGCTTATGCCGCTGTAGTGTATATTAGAGTCATCGATGCTCACAAAACCATTCATGTTAGTTTAATCACCTCTCGAACTAAGGTTGCACCAGTCAAACAGCAGTCAATTCCGCGTTTAGAGCTGATGGGGGCAGTGTTGCTGTCTGAACTCATTTCTGAAGTCGCTGAAGTCATGAGAATCGCACCGCCTCAGTTACACGCCTGGACTGACTCATCAGTGGTTTTGGCATGGCTTAGTAGACATCCCAGTCACTGGACTACTTTCGTTGGAAATAGAGTGTCTACTATTCTCTCGCACATCGACAACTCACATTGGGCTCATGTCCAATCTACGCATAACCCCGCGGATTTGGCTTCCAGAGGTGCAACACCTCAAGAACTTGTGTGCAGCTCACTGTGGAATCAAGGACCTTCATGGCTCCATGATGAAACAATAGCATACACAAGACCAAAGTCAATTACTACCAACACGGAGCAAAGACCAGTCAAGGTTCACGTCGTAACTGAACCTCTTCAGGAGGATTTTTTCTGGACAAGGTATTCATCATTGCAAAGGTTAGTTCGGGTTATAGCGTACTGCAGAAGAGTTTTGAGTTGGAGGAAACAATCACATGGTGAAAGGAGATTCGAGAGGTATTTAACTAAGGAAGAAATACAAGAAGCAACAAAAACGTGTATAAAACTTGTTCAGAATCAAGAATTTTCCGAAGAAATGAAGGATATAAGAAAAACAGGAAGCGTAAAACCGAAAAGCAAGCTTAAAATTCTCTGCCCAGTCATAGATGATGAAGGCATTCTCCGTGTCAATGGACGCATTAATAATGCTAATTTAGACGAGGCTGTCAAACATCCAATCATTCTACCACCTAACAGTCACTTCACCAATCTAGTGATTGATGAATCCCATAAGAGGACTTTACATGGGGGACCAACACTAATGTTAAGCCAGTTGCGTACGAGGTATTGGATCCTTTCCGCCAAAATTAAGGTTAAGGCGCACGTACACAAATGTGTAAGGTGCAAACGGTATTCGGCAGCTATTCAAACCCCACTTATGGGTCAATTACCGTCCAGTCGAGTCACTCCGGCAAGACCATTCCTAAATAGTGGCGTGGATTTTGCTGGTCCCATCAGCATCCGAACGTCAAAGGGTCGAGGACAAAAATCATACAAAGGGTACATTTGTGTCTTTGTATGTATGGTGACCAAAGCTATTCATTTAGAAGCTATCAGTGACTTGACGTCGCAAGGTTTCATCGCTGGCTTTAAAAGATTTGTGGCTCGGCGAGGTTTAGTCAGTAACATTTGGAGCGACAACGGAACTAATTTTGTTCGCGCATTTAGTCGCTGCGGAAAAATCTTCCGTGGCTGTAGAGATTAAGGAGTGGTTAGGAAACAACAGCACATCTTGGCACTTCATTCCGCCTCATGCCTCTAATTTCGGTGGCTTGTGGGAGGCCGGGGTGAAATCGACCAAATTCCACCTCAAACGCATAATAGGCAATTCTACACTTACGTTTGAGGAAATAACAACACTTTTGTCCCAGATAGAAGCGTGCCTTAATTCCAGGCCGCTATCAATGATGCCTGACAATTCCATAGATCCCACTCCGTTAACACCAGGTCATTTCCTGATAGGTGAGCCTCTGATGACAGTGCCTGAACGTAATTATGAGAGTTCTAACATCAGCAACCTTAGACGTTGGCAGGTTACACAACGCATGTTGCAAGACTTTTGGAGGCGTTGGTCAAATGAGTACTTAGTTCATTTGTTACAGCGTTACAAGTGGAATAAAAATATTCCAGAACCACGTATCGGAGATGTTGTTTTAGTCAAGGAAGATAACTTACCTCCTGCCCGCTGGCTTTTGGGCAAGGTAGTAGCTAAGCACCCTGGTTTGGACAAGGTTACACGAGTGGTGACCCTCAAGTGCAATGGATCGTCTATCAAACGACCTACATCAAAATTGTGCATTTTGCCAATTGCAAAGTAATGTAAACTTTGTATAAGTAGACTTTAAGTTTGTTAAGCTATTTTGTACATCATAAGTTAGATTAGTTTATACAGTCCACAAATTATTGTAAGTAAGATAAGTTTATACAGTCCACAAAGTAAAGTAGTATTGAAAGTTTTTTTTTGTATTTCAAGGAATAAGTACTTTCCAGAAAATGTTATATTTTTATTTCATTTTTATCACTTGTCGTTGCACACGTAAATTTTATTCTAGTTTAAGCCCCTGACCTCATGGTGGGCGGTTTTCTGTAATAAAGGACATATCATTATGTCCTTGGTGGGCGGTATGTTCGCATTTAATAGTTCCATCAAACGCCACTAGATGGCGTTGTTAGCATTTTTTATGGTGCAGCGAAATGTTTGATGAAAGTTAGTTCCATCAATCCGACCTAGATGGCGTTGGTCAATTACGTCACAATCTTATAAGTCGCTGTTAAGATTCTCCGTGCATAGATATAGGGTCTCTGTAAGTAAATTTATTTTTGTGTTTGAACCGAGTATTGTGATCGATCACGTCAAGATCCAATATCAATATTATACTTTCTTTCCGGTATAACGGTGTTTCATTTACCCGAGTTCCGCGAAGTAAAGTTCACAATGGGATTATAATATGAACTTGGAGACACGTATGGGGTTACAGAATTATAATCATTCAAATCATTAATACAACCCTCCAAGTTCATTTAACCCCATTCAATAGCTATTTCATGAAAAAGTCACTCAATGCCATGCAATTAAATGCAATGCTATGTAATGCTATAAAAAGATAGTATGAAAAATGTATCCGAAACTTAATTTTAGTAAATTATTTATTTAATTACAGTGTTACGAGCTACGTTTAAGTGTCTATGTATGATTTTTAGCTCAACAGCTTTAAATAAATGTATTGTAGCTTGCCATTGGATTGTAAAATTACTTATACAGCGTGTAACAGAAAGGGTATAATCAGCTGCCCCATACATTTGGGTCGAGTAGGTATTGAAATTTTGTATAGGACCGCTGATTATTTTTTTACGATTTCGATGGTGGTCCCATAGAGAAAGTTGTTCAGTTTGATGGTCTGTACCACAGTATTCCATATGATTATACCCTTTCTGTAACACGCTGTATAGTTAAATAATGGTAGAATTCTAAAGGCCAACGCAGTGACAAAGTCGACGATTGGTTTCTATGTCATTATGTCATCGTCTGCCTAGCCTTATCCAAACTATATAAGCTCCCATTAAAATAGATGAACAAATTGTAACACAGCGTTCAGTACGTCTAACCAATGATATCCAAGCAAAAAAAAGCACTGATTAAAGTGATTTTGACCTAAAATAATAAATTGCCGGCGGCACTCGAGAATAAACACATCCATTAGGTCAAAATAAAATCACTTTAATCAGTGTTTTTTTTTGCTTGGATACCATTGGTTAGACGTACTGAACGCTGTGTTAAAATTTGTCCATCTATTTTAATGGGACCTTATATGTTGTGGTCGGCTTCCAGTCTAACAGGATGCAGCTGAATACCAATATTTTACATGGAGCGACTGCCTATCTGACCTCTACAACCCAGTTACTGAGTAATACGATACCTCGCCTTGTATATGAATTTATTGCGGATCGCCCGCACAAAGCGTCGCATTTCCGTAAATGAGACCTTAGACCCCATTCACGTCTTGGCCAGGGTTGCGGGACTGTTCGAAAGAGATACCGCGGCTCTGGAAAACAAAGGGCAAAAGAAGGAACATGGATGGGTTTTAGTCAAGTTTGATACTCCCTTCAACTCCGCCCAGAGGGGGAGGATTCATTTGATGACTTCTCATCCGAAAAAAAAAAGACCCCGTGCACACGGCGTTGATTTGAACGATATTTTGCTGCATAATTTTAAGGTAGATGCGCAAGGGCAGCCCGCGAAATTTAAATTTTCTTACGTTTATTGCAATTTGCAGGGCAGTGTCAGGTTGTACGTAGATGAAAATATGAATCGCGCCAGTAACACGTATGGAGTTACAGAATTATAATCATTCAAATCATCAATACAGCCCTCCAAGTTCATAAAATCTCATTCAATAGCTATTTCATGAAAATGACATTTTTTGAGATTATATGAACTTGGAGAGTTGTATTGATGATTTGAATGATTATAATTCTGTAACTCCGTACGTGTTACTGGCGCGATTCATATTTTCATCAACATACAACCTGACACTGACCTGCAAATTGCAATAAACGTAAGAAAATTTAAATTTCGCGGGCTACCCTTGCGCATCCACCTTAAGTAGAGCGACGCTGTGACGTTGCGAGTTTTTTTTTGTGTATCCGTAGGCGTGGCCTACCCTACGCGGAGAACCACTGCACGCCACTGACGACAGTTCCATATTGCATTTGTTTTTAACTGTTTGAGTATTGGGCTTTTGACGTGTGATCTCAACTTTAAACTGTAAAATGTCCATCTGACTGAACGCGCGCTTAGTGTGTTCATCGAAACCAATCGTGTCACTGCGGAATGAGTACGTGACTATGTACTATAATGCTGTTATGAGCCAAAGTTTGAACTAAACCTATGTTTTTAATACATACAGTTGTTAACATGTAAATATACGTAACTATAGTTTTGTAAGATGTCAAATAAAAAGCTTTATATTTTATTCGCATTTTTTATTTTATTATTCACTAGCACTGCCCGCGACTTCGTACGCAAAAATTGTGAGGTTGGCTAATTTGCAAGATATGAATATAATTTATAGTAAAAATAATTTACGGGCGATTTGAGGTCGGGAAGGGTAAAAGGGGGCCCGGGATTTAAGGGTGAAAACGGTTTATCGTGATTTCCGGGAAAACTACAAGTCCTATCGAAAAAATGCAAATGGCAAAGCTACATAAAAACTTTTGTGTTTACACTTTTTCACATAACCTAAAAATATTTGCGAAAAATCAAAATAATCGACTTTTTTGTTTTTTTTTTTCATCTCCCACTTTTTTTTTCCACGAAATTTGGTGAAAACTTATCTTTCTTATGTTCCAAACACGCTCTTATTTTCTTGATTCAAAATATTTATTTTTTCCCTTATTTTGATATTATATATCGAAAAAGAAACCATATTTTCAATCGAAAAATCTCACGTCAAAAAGTTGTTTTTTTTTTTTTAAGTTCCGCTTTTTATTCGTTGAAACCTCTACTTTCTGATGGTGTACAAAAAAGTATATATTACCATGGAAAAATTTCTCAGAAAAAACACGATTTCGAAAAAAAAAAATAACGAATTGTTTTTCACTTTTTACTGTTTTCAAAGGCTTCGGCCCTGGCCCAATGTTACTTCCTGATAATTTCGATTTCTATTGGTGAAAAAATAGTTAAAATCTCCAGAAGTTTCGGAGCTTATTCGGTACAAACAAACAAAAAAATTTTTCCTCTTTATAATAATAGATAGTATAGATAACCAGCCCCTGTTGTTTTGTTCCCACTGCTGGGACACACGGCCTCCTCTATGAGAGGGAATGGGCTATAATCCACCACGCGGGCACAGTGCGGGTTTGTAGATGTCACATGTCTTCGAATGTTTGGAGCTAGGACATGTCGCTTGTTTGCGACAATAATGACATAACTCGAAAAATAAGAAATACAGGACAGCATTTTTTTTTAATTAGTCTGGATATAGTTTCCTTTATTGCCAATTATTTTTTGCACAGAAACCGTTTATCAAAAGATGAAAGGTTTATTTTACGTATGGTTACTTCATTTAATACTTACGTTAATTTTGTATTCAACTACAAACAACATTTTCAACAAATCAACATTTTTGAGTTAGGTCATCCTTGTTGCAAACGAGCGATGTGTCTCCTCACGATGTTTTCCTTCACTGTTTTGAGAGCAGTGGTGATAAACTTACACACTACGCACAGTAAAGTGTTCACCGACGACCACAGACGCGAAAGTAGTGGCCGTATCCATTAGCTAGGCTATGGGCTAGTAATAGTATTAAATTGAGCATAACACCAATGATTCCAGTCTATTATTGTGCCACTGCTGGGCTTAGACCTATCCTCGTACAGAGAAGACTTGAGCATTGACTTTTCCACCAAGGTTATCTTAGTAGTAACTCGGAGTCGTAATTCGTGTCTGGTGATGACAATAGCTCGCCCCCTAAGAGCTATTGTCATCACCCACACACACACATGACACATGACTCAGAGACATATTAACGGCTACAGTTTGTTTATATAATTTGACATAAACGCCCACTTTTCAAAGGCGTTTATGTCAAATTACAAACAAACTGTAGCTGTCAATATGTCTAATGGGGCGGAATGTAGGCGTGTCAAGTCCGACTTAAGTTCAATTCACGACTAAGAATCGGGGTGTTATACGGTGTTCGGTGTTTGTCGACCCGAATGGCGCAGCGGTAGTGAGGCTACCTTACGTTCTTAGGGTCCCGGGTTCGAATCCCGGTAGGAGCAAATGTTTGTGTGATGAGCATGGACATTCGTTTCCGAGACATAGATGTTTATATGTATAATAAGTATGTATTTACAAACAAAAAGTATCTATGTAGTATTATCAACTATCTGGTGTCCACGACACAAGCCTCGTTGCTTAGTGTGGCACCTTATTGGCGCTGTGTGTAATGTCCAGCAATATTTATTTATTTATTTATTGTATTCACATTCATACTAAAAACTTCCCTCACGACATTTTCCTCATTCCTCCGCATCACAGTTTAATTAGGTAAATAAATACGTTATCGATATAAAATTAGAGTAGCTACTAAAAATACAGGGTATAAAATACTGGATAACAAAATAAAACACGAATATTTTTATGTTATTGTTATTTAATATATCCCGCATCATATATTACTTTAATTCTAGGTCATATGTAGTTTGCTAAAATACACAGGTATAGGTACAGAGTATAATTCACCTTATTTTTAATATACAATATCAACTTGTCTTCAATACAATGAAAATTAACATTTTTTTTCATTAACATATTTTGTTGAAATACTTTTTTTTTTGTTCCGTACTAAAAAATTGCTAACGGGGGCCTATTATTAGAGCTGTCGCTCTGTCCGTCTGTCACTAAGCATCTTTTGAATTGTACTAAGTAGACACTTGAATGAAATTGAATGTTTCAGAGTGTGTATTACTTTATAACGTGTTTTTAAGTACTACCCAGTGAAACTGAGTAGCGGAGTTCAGACAAGCTGTCGCTCATCCAGTTAGACTGGAAGTCGACTCAACATAGTTCAATGAAACCAGAAAATTTCGCTGCAGAACAAATGACTGTTGGAGTAAACGTGTTCTATAATGGAGACCGCGACCGGAAAAAATATAAGGTAGGACGCACTCAGGCTAGAAGCGACGACAGGGTTGCTGGTGGCAGCTGTTGGTAGCCGAGGATTCAGTGAATTGATTTGTGAGATGAGGCCTTGTCCAGCAGTGGGCTGCTGTAGGGAGGCCATAGGGAATTTTTAAGAGTTTAAAGGACATATCCAGAAGCCGAACAATTTAAGAACTCGATAGACATTAAGGTAACTATTTTACCCATTAATTGGGTTACAGGGATTAGCTAACAGTCAGGCTATGTAAAGTAGGTACTGAGAGTCTAAAATGGCTTAGTAGAATCATAATCGGAAATTAAAACTAATCACGTTATAACAGTCATAGACGCAGTTAATTTTTTGAATTGTCACTTTGTGACCATTTCGAATTGAAACGTAATTTAAATTATTAGGATTCAGCTAAAACGGCCATTTTAGCCCCTTTGTAGTCGGCAGCTTCCGTTTATAGGTCCTGAAAAGTGACAGCTGGAGCAACGTGGGCATTCCAAAATTGTCTTTGGACAACCTACCCTTAACAAACGATGGCTGTAGAAAGCTGTTGGATGTCGTACAGAGTGGATGCGGAGGGCCAGGCCTAGGACCAGCATGGTCCTATGTGATAGGCTGCTTTTAGATCTACCGAAAATTGATGTAGTTCTAAATAGTACTGCTTCTTTGCTCTTTTGGAGCAATTTTTGGACACGACAATCAAAGACGATGTGACCATGTCAAATAATTATTATTCGCATAACAGACATGGTCACTGTGGTCAGCAATCGCTTTCGTTTCATAACTTCGCAAGGGTGTCCAACGCAGCTTATATATTTTGAACGTATATTAAGCGTGAGATGATCCTGGGTCGACTCTCAGGTCAGACAAATTGTTTTCAAGTTTATCCGTCAGGAAATCCTCGGTAGCAGCGGTTGATGGTGGTAAGGTCGGTCCCTAATACGAGGTTTAATCATGCGGATACTGGAGGCAGAAAGCAGAGGATAGGTCTAGCGCTGGACCGCCATAGGCTGTTTGCGAAATATAACTGACGAAACGCATATTTTCTAAAAAGTATTTCAACATAATACTTTGAAATAACGTCAATAGTTCAACAAAAAGACAGATTAAACTTAATTTCAGTTGAAACGTAACAAGCATTACATTAGTTCTTATTATTATACTTAATTTATACTTATTTTCTACCAATATCTCACCTAATTTTATATTTACGCGAAATTATTTAAATTATATCGGGGGGGTATAAAAAATAACTAACTTATGGACGCTTGGCTTTTTTTTAATCGAAAGCGCGTTCTGTTTTGTTTTATGTTTATGGCATTTTAAATCTGTCTTTTTATTTTTTCTGTTGATGAGTAAAATGTTTTTGGGTTATTCTGAAGTCTTTTGATGAATTTGACATTGACATTTCTGACATTTTTAATGTCGCAACATTTTTTTTTTAATTGAACGGCTTTCGATTAGAAGTCAGCTGTTTAGGGTCCGTTACAGTATGGTTATATATAGTAAGATCTTAACATCACAATAATGATATAAATATTAAAAAGATGAAGATGTAGGGAAGATAAAAATCACTAACTCGTTCCTGGTCGTTTTAAGTTCGAAACATCACATTTTTTTTTTAGAAAAAAACTTAAACAAAAGCTCAATCTCTTGTCACTACCGAAAGTTCAAAACTGTGCGTTTGAAATTTTTGTCGTTGAAAAAAAAAACTTCTTTGAGCTCTGGAAAAAAAAACCTATTTCTACGACAACACCCATGGACGGTAGAAATAAGGGGGTTAAACAAGAAAAAATGTGCTTCAACGTTTTTTTAAGATTTTTTTTAGATTTTAGTTTATATTCAACAGAACTTCGAAGAGATATAGAAATTATAGTCTTTAAAAAGTTGTTACTAGCGGTACGAAAAATAAAAAATCTACTTTCAACACCTATTGCGTCATTATTGCTGTGTTTTTTAATTATTTTAATTATTTTGTTGGTAAAAATCGAAGTTTTTTTTCTGCTTATTCACCATACTACTTTTTACAAACTGTTAAAATTACAGCAACAGCTGACAGTATTCTCTTAGATTAAGTATTTAAAATTAACAAAAAAAAAATATTTAAAAAAAATCTTCAGCAAAAAAATCCGTACATTTATAAAATGTACGTTTTTACCGAGTGACAAAAACCTTACAAAAAACGATACGCAAAAAAAATGTCGAGTAAAAATTCTTATAGAACTTTTTACCAACAATCCAAGTATTTTCTTCGATTTCTACCACAAAAACCTTTATTATAAGATATTGCTAATCAGGAATTTTAAAACGAAATATCTACGACATCAAACACGAGTACACACACCAAATTCTACAAAAAATGGTTCGAGCCAGCAAGTCTTTTAATAATGAACCTTTTACTCAGAACCTTGATCCAGGAATTCCATTGCCCCTACCTACCTACTTTATACCTTAAACTCAATATCTTAGATCTGAACTTCCATTGCCACTTGCTCAACTATTTAAGTTAGCGTTATGTAATCAAGTTGACTTTTAAGTGAGTCCCATTTGTAATAAAAAGGTCTTCGATTATTCATGGTTGCAATAGAATTTCAACTTTGTTAACTCACAATCTTCTTTAGATATTCTACTTTTAACCTTTTCATTTGAGCTGTTTTGTCAATTTCCAGATGAAGTCAGTGAGCAAACAGCTAGCCATATCGCCGAGTTTAACTTTGCCTATCTGAGGCCTTTGAGTTTTTTTTGTCTATTCTATTCTATTTTTATTTAATGGCAAGTAGAGCCGATGTCGACTATTCTGCCAATGTCGAGTGAATTGGAAAAACAAGTGTGCATGGCAAAAAAGTTTTTTTTTTTTTGTCAGTTTGTATCACTGTGCAAATCAGTTGTCAGATTGACAGCTGTCACGAATGTTTTTATCTTAGATTTTTGGTGGTAAATCTTATAAGCAGCGATTATTTGAAATGCGATGTTGGTTTATTTAGATTTATTGTTTATTTTTTTGCTGGCTCAACCCGAAAGACAAATAAAGCGACAGTTCATAGATTTTTATTTATTTATACATTTCAAAAAATATGTATATCATTATATTTTCATGTCGTTCGTAGCTTTGTGTTAAAACACAAACTTCCATCTCTGGGACATTCAACTATAAAACATCAAAAATCTAGCTCTTCTATGAAATTAAAATAAAACCACTACATGTATGCGTTCAGACGTTGCAAAAATTACGAAAAACGTGGCTTTACAAGTTGTTATTTTGTTTTCTTGCCCCTGTTATATGAGATTTAAACTTAACTGGCGAAATGTGGGTGTACTATCAGGTACACCTCCTAACCCATCGGGATTGTAGGCGTGATTTTATGAATATTTATGTTCACTTGATTTTGCAAGCTACTTTTAATAACATTCCAACCATTCCACTCGAAATTGCTTTGCGTCAATGTCAAAACGTTTTTTACGTCTTCGGTAAACTCAAAGATCTTCATCTTTGCCTAGGATTCACGAGTGCAATGTGTTTTTAAAAGCTTTGATCTTACTTTGTATGTTTTTGTTATCAATTTTTCAAGAACTTGTTGATATTCGAGTATGTTTTAACTTGCCATATTTTATTCCGCTGTTTTTTAATATTTAGAATATTACAGTTCTTTCCCTTTTTTGTTGATTCTTGCGTTCATTCTTGTCGTTACATCAGCGCCTCTAGCGGTCAAGAATCGTACTAACGATGGGTAGATTTTCAAATGATTTAAAATATTGACTTAATTCTAAATACAACTCGATTTTCTCACTTCAATAGGTTTTTTTAACATAGATTTGAAAAATCTATCCTTCGTTATTTTTGTTTTATGTCATTCCTGATGTTTTTTTTTATTTGTATTTTTTTTTGCAACCATTTGGACGCATGACAAAGGACATAATAACATAAAAACACTGAGTAACACCTAATCATGTCTATTCTATAATTTTTCTTACAGTTTTACATGTATTCTCATTTTATACACAAATATTTTAGGGAAAATTGTATTGCATAACAGATACTTTGTATCTTTTTATCATTATTGATACGAAAAAAAAAACACTTTAAATGTATATTTCACAAAAAAAAAGAAGTGAATCTAACATCAATTTACTTTCTCATAGCTAATATTTATTCGTAGATATGTATATTTTATTATCCCAGAAAGAAAATATTTGTAATATAAAATTTCAAATACACATGAAAATTTTAAGAAAAACGTATTTTTAGAAACGTCCTTATAGGATTACATTTTAGTCTGAATTTTTGGTGTTATATTATTTTTTATCTGAGATAGACGGATGTCAAAATGCGAAAAGAGGTAAAGGAAAAAACAAAAAAATGTGTAAAAATATTTTTTGGCACGCGCCTCGTTGACATTGGTGTGTCTATTCATGAAGAAAAAAGGAAACATTTTGGTTTTGTTCTAATTTTTAAAACAGCTGGTAACAAAACTGCAGAATAAATCGAATATTATATGTTTTTCTCAGTTATAAAAAAAGTAAAATACAAACACATTTATTAAGTAAAAAAATATATCTTTAATTACAAATAAACACACCAACCTCAATTAATTGTGACATAAATAAAAAAGAACAAAAACAAGTAAGGCATCCTAGTTAGATATAAGTCCGAAATACTATATATTTTACATACATATATATCCAATTCTACTTTATATATTAAGGATTACAATATTTGGTGTTCTTGGGAGTTCTTACTATACTTAGACAAGGAAAATATAAAACACAAAAATAACAAATAAAATTAACCCAAAAATAATTGAATACCCTATCTAACTTATTTTTGTTTTTATTCATTAATATTATATATTTTGCATTTTTCACCTATCTAAATACCTTAAGTAGAGCAAAGCCTTATGTACTAAGTTCATTATTATATATGATTAATATATGAAGGAAGTAGGTTTCGAAAAGGCAGCAACCTTTCGCGGTCGGCATTTTTTATATATTGGTTATATATGTCTACAAGCACTTAGGCATAAACGATTTTTCTAGCATTATACATATAATTATCTATATTCTAAATTTGACTAGCTAACTTTATATTTTGTGATATTCGAGGTCGAACCTCCGGGGACGTGTGATGGGTATATAAAAGCGGATCATTGAATAAAAAACGGATCGATGTATAATATACGGACCGATCAATGTGGCGACATTTGGGGAGGCCTATGTCCAGCAATGGACGTTTTTTGGCTGAAACGATGATGATTTAAACTAAAACGATTAAATGTATACATAAACGGATATACGTATTTTTTGCCACAAGTGGGTATCTATTGTGATTTCGTTATTAATGGTATGAGTTTGTTTGAAAAAAATACCGTGTAGCAATAAAATATGTAGTAACACCTTCAAAACACGGCGATTTCTTTAAACAAAAAAAAAAAAAACACATTTACGAATTAGTTTTCACGATCTAGATATTTTTGACTCTAGAAATATCAATCGAGAAGTGTCTTTTGCTAAAGCAACACTATTTCAGCGGATTTAAAAAAAAGTTTATAAGTCACGCAATTCTCTTGTAATCAAAACATACAATGTTGTTTACTATGTGTACATAAATAATACAATAAATCGTTTTTATATACCCCCTACAGGCTCCCGCCTTCCTTGATTGACTGAATGCCCAAATTGACGCACAACACTCTCCTCCCAAAGATTTTTCACACTTACCTTTATTCTATACTAAATATGTTTGGTGGCTGCACTACTGTCCCACCTTAGCCTAACTGGGTATATAATATAATATGCAATTCTTGCATCTCTACAATATAAACTAATATTTTGGTAAGTTGTTTTTTTGTATGAATATTCTTGCATCTCTGTTAGATAATATCAATCGATCTGTTTTTTTTTTCTGTCAAAACATTAGTCTGCGAGTTAAAATATACTATTTCTGTTTGTTCTTTCTTCAAGGTTCTTTATTTTATAACTGTAGCGAATCTGAGAAGAAAATAACGTATATAGATAGAAAACCTGCCTTTTTCTTTACAAAATAGATAGTACGCAAGTTGTTTGTTACGAGGGATCGTGAATACAGTCTGCGAAAATTAAAAATTACTAACATTTATTTGCAAATGGCGGCCATATTTTGATTGAAATTCATTTCGCGGCAATTTTGGTAGCATAAAAACTAAATTATGACCATTTTAAACAGCAATGTAGTTCTCGAAACTATATTCACTGCAAATTATGTCCCGATTAGTATCATGGTATTTTTTGTAGTTAATTAGGTGTCAATTTCTAGAAAAAATATTTTATTCCATATTATTAACTTGCATGAAAGTATGCAAGTAGCTTGCATCTTTCAGAAGTTTTATTGGTAGAACGAAATGCATCATTTTTGCAAGATATTGTACCTACTGCTGTCATAAGGTTTCTTATCCAACTATTTGACAAAAATCATCGTTTACTACCTCTTAAAATAATGATTTATGACATCTACAACTAACCTTTACTCAGAATTTATATACTAACATATTCGGATATATATATCCCATAATATACTCTGAAAATCAAGTAAGTGCTGAGTCAAGATAGTATTTAACTTTAGTTCTTATAACTACACACACAAGGTCTTAAATTAAGGGACATTTTTATTTATTTGGTGTTGTTATACATACATATATGTATATTACAGGACAATTATAGCCTTTTGAGAGGCTTAAGAAAATAAGTAGAGAATTGCTCAGTTTTCGTTGAAGGAAAGCTTTTGAAGAACACAAAAAAAAAATATAAACAGTTAAACCAAGAAAAGTATGCGCTTCGGTAACCTTCGTGTTTCCCGAACAAGCACGAACTTGTGCCACAGAGTAACCCTCAAAGCTTACCTTTGTCCGGCCATGATTTGTAGTAGTGCACTAACATTGCGCATTTGTATGACGTTTTCTCTGTCAGGTTAGCAACTTCGGTCGTAACTCTTTTTTTTTGTAAGTGCGTAATGTTGTTAGTTTATAATTTTGTAATGATGATCATGCAAAATAGACACTAACTTCCATGGCTGTAACAACAGAAACAGGATATGATTTCCGAAGCGCACACTTTCCCTTGCAGAACTGTAATTAAATATATACGTACAAAAGAATATATAATACATATATGACAGTTCGATAGGTAGAGAATAAGTGTGAAAAGTCTTCAAGTTATGAAATAAACTATATATGTAGAATAGTTTTAGTATATAGTAATATATTATCTTATTTATAAGATTCTAGCGATATGTCTGCCAAATTTTTACTACGCTGAAGATAAAAATAAAAAACAGCTAAATTTCAAAATAAAAAATCTAACAGTCAACCTAAATGTTTGGACGTTTATTGTTACTTTTTTTTAGTTACACAATTTTTTACTTTTGTATATTTTTTCTCTTATGCTTATTACACATCTTAGTATATTGTGCTCAGCCTATCGCTGTTCTCATCCCGTTATAGGCATACTAATAATAATTTATTAGTGTCAAAAGTTTTTTTTTTGGAAAAGGTAGCATGAATATTTTTTTTCCTTCATAAGTTGATCAAAGGCAATTTAAGCCCTTAAATAAGTTTATTTTCATATGAATCCTAAGAGAACTACCATCATTTTCTTTTGCGAATTTTTTTCGCCCCTTTGAACATTTTTCGCCCCTTGCAAAAACTTTCGCCCAACTCCCAACTAAGCGAAAAGTAGCAAAAAACATCCAAACAAATATAATATAGTTTTTAATTTAATAATTAATGTATAAAATACGATTTTTTATACAAAGACATGTCAGGCGGTACAAGCGTACCGCCGACCAAAATGTTTCAAAAAAGACGTTTTCCCAACTACAGCGTTTTAGTTTTTTTTTACAAACACTAGCCTCCGACGAGGGAAATATGAAAAGGAAATAGAGAAAAAACTCTCTTAGGAAAAAAAACGAACAAAAAAATCCTTAAAGAAAAAAAAAGTAGCCGAAATCACGCTTTGTCAGCGCCGTCCATACTTTTTTTTCTGAGAGAAAAGAACTTTTTTTTCTTGTTATAATTTCCTCTAACTACAGTAAACGGGTATTATACTTATTATCTAGGCAATAAATATTTTTTTCTTTTCACTTAGACATTAATATTAATAAATAAATCTAATTTTTTTTTCTCTACTTTTTTCCTCGGATCAGTATTAGTGTATCTTTTATCTAGACACAACCTTTTTATAACAGTATTTTTTTTTAATTTTACGGATTTCTGAATTTGGCAATGGCTTTCCAGAAAGAAAAAAAATCGTGACTAAAATTAGAGATGGGCGACTTTGAAAGTCGACTTTAAATCATTCAAAAGTCGTTTTACCGACTTGTAAACTTTCCGTCACTAAACTAATTGGAAACTCTGAAAGTGTGCGCATAAGAGAAAGAACAGATTTCTCGATGTTTTTTTTTTAAATATAAGTAAATTGCCGACTTTTAACCTCGTCTAAAGACGTCTCTAAGTCGTATCGAACGACTTTTCGAACTTCGACTCGACACACAACATCGGAGTTGAAGTCAAGAAACCGACATACAACTCACATCAAGCTCTACTCGTAGATAATAAGTCGATTTTTTGACTTTCAAAAGCCTTGGATATCGACTTCATAAAACTTCCATTGTTAAAATGGTTTCCGACTTCAAATCGGAGAAGTCGTAAAGCCGACTTCTTTCCTAGCCCATCTCAAAAATGTTTATCTTTACCTACTCGTAGCCTACCATTCCTAGCTTCATCGGCATATACATATAAAAGTTTTTTTTCTTTATAAAATTTTTCTCACTCGGGTGTTCCAATCTATTTTTACTACTAAACATATCTCCAAAAATCTAATATTTTTTTACTCAAATATTTTTTCTTATTTTTACAACTTGTGCTGTCAGATGGTTCATACCGTAAAAAAAAGTTTTTTTTTCTTCAGTATTTTTCTCGCAACCCCGATTTGGCCCGCGTGTTGATACCTCCTTATATACTAGCTTATATATTAAACTTATATTTATTCTCTATATATTTTCTAAAAGTATGTTTTATACGCATTACCTTGCACTCATAAGAAGCAATAGAAGTAATCTTTCGATATTTCTGACTCACATTTTTGACTCAATTTTTTTTTAAATATTTCTTCCCATTTTGGGTGATGCTCTAAACCGTTTTACCGCGAGAACGAATTCCTGTTGTATATTTCTTCGTTTTCCCAAAGCAGAGAAAATTATATAAAAAATAATTCAAAGTTAAAAAAAAAATGTTTAAACCAAAAAAAGCTTTAAGGTAAAATTAAAAATAGCTGAACTAAAAAGTCATTAATTGACTAGATTTGATTGAGAATCTTTGGTTTATCTTTTAAAACAAATAGATTTACATCATAACCGTCAGTTAAATATTTCTTAAAAAGAGACTTATAATTTATTTTAAGACAGCCAAATGTCTTTTCTTAAAGAATACCAAAAATGTTAAACTTATCTGTCATACTTTTTTTCAATAATTAACAAATAACATTTTTTATTTTACCTTTAAATAAATACAACGAAAATCTTTGACTTTTGACTAAAAATATGACTAGATTCTGGCAACAACATTTTATATTTCTTAGAGAAACACTTTGTAATTCCAAAACGTTTTTTAAACTTTTAAAATTAACAAAAAATCACATGTTTTTTTTTAATGTCAACTCCAAAATGTTTTAACGAAAAGCATTTGTGTTAAAATTAACAATTGAAAAAACAAAAAAAACAATTTTTAAAACGAAATTGCTTATTATACTTATAACTTGAGAGTATAATAAATTAATTTGTGTTTTAAGAGTATCACACAGAATTTTAAGATACTTGAATATATAAAAAAATCGTCTTCAATTCAAAATAAATATTATCTGTAAGCCTTGTAACAATAACTCTTTACATAAAACAAGAAAAATAATCACTGTATCACATTCAACAGCATTTCAGAAAAAAAGACACTATTGATTAACTCTGAAAAATAATCAAACCGTAACGCATAGCATTTAAAACTAATCAGAAACCTCAGACTTAAAACAAAAGATACAATACAGAATCTGAAACGTAAACCAAACCATCATTTTAAAATCAAGACTTTCACAAAAATATGACGCAAGAAAAGAGACCCCACAAAAGAAGATTCGAGAAAAGAATCTCGGAACAGATATAAACCAATAGGCTAACAAGTTAAATCCAGTCTTTATGCATGCAACAACAGGAAACAGGCGGCCGATGTCTACATCCTCACACCAGGAGGCTGGGGGCAAGCCATTCGTCTTCACCAATCTGGAAAGTGAAGGTAATTATTATTAACTAGCTATTACTTGCCAAGTTCGTCCGCGTGAAATTAATATAAAAATATCACTTAAATTTGAATCGGATTTTGTTAGCAATTTCAAGGGTTTTCATTTTTTTTGCACGAAAGCCTAATTCTTTTTCCAAAATAAAAATAACGTTCTTCTTATAACATCAGCTATCTGCTAGTAAAAGTCCCGTCAAAATCGGTCCAGCCGTTTCTGTAAGCCGGAACAAACAGACCGACAGTCAGACAAAAATATATAAAAATATCCTAACCTCTGCCTGACCCTTCGGGAATTACCACGTGATGCGTGGCCCGTGACACCACAGGCGTGATGTTATCATCACGCCTGTGGTGTCACGGGTGGCGGTGGGGTATGATGTACTCTTTTTAAAAACTGTATGATACTTTTCAGAAACCGATTAACCCCCCAAAATCGTACTTACCGGCTGCACTTGGAAGTGTTGCACCGGATAGTGAAGCACCTGCGGCGGCTGCGACATGGCAGCTACACCCCCAACCGATCCCACACCCCCTACTCCGGCCCCCAGCGCCCAGGGGAGCTGCACCCCACCCATGCTGGAGCAGGCAGTCGTGTTGGCCCACTGGTTGTAATCCTTGCTGCTACGAGTGAGAAAATGGGTTTAAATTAGACGAGCATTTAGCAAAGTTATTACCTATACCAAGACACCACACCACTATTCAGTCACCGGCGCCACTTTCAGACTTCCTCTTATGTACTTTACCCATTCGCGAAAATGCTAAGAAAATTTTGACATTATATATAGCATAAAAACTCAAACTCAAAGCATTTATTTCAATTAGACCATAATAGGCACTTTTGAATGTCAGAAAAACAATGGCGAAGCTACAGTCACAGACACAAGGCATAATAACTTGTGAAAGTACTGTAGTTGCCCATTTCAAAGCGTAGATCTTTATGGAGAAGAATGGGCAAGAAACTCTATGGACACTCTTTTCCATCAAAATATTGTTACAAGAAAGATCTTGATCTTACATCATTCATGTTGAGATTATACATATATGATATCATATAAAAGAATATAATTATCAAAAATTTAAAAACAAAGTAGTTAAAATAAACCGTGGCAGCTAAGAGATGACCAGTCCCAACTGACAGCGCCCGTTCACGAACATGACGCATGGATCTGCCCCATTCAGTTCAACCATATTGAAGGGAACTAAACGACCCGACACACCCGCCACCATCAGCGAGACAAATCTGCATATGAAGTTCCAATTGTTGTGAGCATGACTTTTTCTCCGAGAGATGGAGTAGGCTCTTTCAATACGCGGCCATAGTATCAATTGGTGGATCTCACACGTCTTTGGAATTTTTGGTTTTAGGACAGGCGTTTCCTAACCATATCTTCCTTCACCATTTTGGGAGCAGTGGTGATGTTTGCAAGGGACTTGGCGCCGGCATTTCTACGCCAATCTTCTCCTAAAGCCATTAATTACATTACATTAAAATATACTATTAAAACATTATTTACTTACCCCATATACTGCTGCTGGTAACCAGCGAACGCCTGTCCCGCATAAGTGTACCCTTGCACCCCCTGCACCCCTTGAAGGAAGCCTCCCAGTTGCTGGGGGTATGTGTTGTACCAGTAAGAAGTGGGGGGAACACCTCCGGTGTAGGTGGCGCCGAAGGGGCTGTAGGCTGTTGGGATCTGCTGACAAAGAAAAGGAATTAGAGGATCTTATTCTTCTTCTTTATCTTATGGTTAGTGCCTAACTTGGTGTTAGAGTTTTTGTGCCGCCTATGGAACTCTGACTTGGCTTTACATGCCGTCGAGAAATAGCTCTCAGGCATGCTGGTTTCCTCACGACGTTTTCCTTCGCCGAAGCTAGTGATAATTATAAAATACGCTCGTGAATCCGAAAAGTCAGAGGTCTTGGGTTCGAACTTGAGAGGTTACTGAGATATTTCTTTGATTAAAATACCAATAATATTTACTACTCAGCTTGGCAAGTGAACCCGAATACTCGAATAAGCGTTAGTTGCGACTAACGTGTCGGATCAACAAAGTTTGAGTTTTGACAAACGATTCGTTGGAGTGAATTAATGAAAAAAAAAAAATAGAAGATTTCGGAATATATATATTATAATAATATTATGATTACTGTTAAGTAGCTATTATTATTTGCATATTTACAAATACGAGTGACAAAGTAAAAAATACTTAAGCTGATTGACTATCTTTTGAATGTAAATTAAGGGACAAGATGTTTTTTCTGTAATTAAAGAGAATTTATAAAATTGTTAGGTAGAGAATATTTTATAAGATGTTTTTTCTTAAGATTTTAATGATAATATATTAATGTGAGTGTCTTGACAGACCCAAAAAATTTACAATAAAATATAGTTGTATTTTTGTAGTGTGATGAGCAATATTGACAGTTTTTAGGGTTCCCTAGCCGAATGGCAAAAAATGGAACCCTTATAGATTCGTCATATCTGTCTGTCTGTCCGTGTATGTCACAGCCACTTTATTCCCAAACTATTAAGACTACATCGTTGGAACTTAGTAGATAGATGTATTCTGTGAACCGCATTACGATTTTTATAAAAAAAAATTAAAGATTAAGGGGAGCTCCCCATATATATGGATCTGAAACTAAACATTTTTTTTTTCATCAAATCTATAAGTGCGGGGTATCAATAATTTTAGCGTAGAGTTACTTAGTTTGATGTACAGAATGCTTGGTTGACGGCTTCGTGAAGCGTCCGCTTACACCTTGTATATTCTATCATAGGTATGGCCAAAGTTGTCTGAGAATAAATGCCTTATTGTGTTAGTATTTCCTCGGATAAACTCCTTCATATTACCTCTCTGCTTACCTGTCCCTGCGCCTGAGCATTGTTGGGATCCCCAGACTCCTTCCCCCAGGAGCACTTGACGGGTTGCCCGTTCACGTCCGTGTTGTGCACCGCCACTATGGCGTGTGTCGCGCTCTCCTTCGTGGAGAATCTGTGGATGGTGCAGAAAATGGGTTAGTATTGATTTGGTTATAGTTAGGAAAAACTTTAGGATACCGTAGTATGTACATCAGAATGTTACAAATGGCGGCAGTGGCAGACTATTTGGGGATGACCCCAAATCACAATTCTCCTGACAAAATCTTTGTTTATGAATAAAGTGACCTATTGTATTGTATAGCGGGCTGGTGTCCGCAACTCCACGTCCTCCGCAAAGTGATCTATCAGTGGAAGCGATGTTGTAAAAGTTGAAAGTGATATAGTCCACCCAAAAGTTTGTCAATCTTGTTAAAACTCTTTGCAGAAATACGAAACGTTTTGAAAGCGATGGTCACTTTATGTCCCTTAGGTGTGTCACTGGTTGTTATGACAGATCAACAAGACACATTTAGTATGACCTCTTTAAGTATGTGGTACAAGGCGGCGCAGCTTGTCAAGAAGAAATGCATCGATACGTCAAACTTGGTACATTTATTTTAGTTCTGTGTTTTGCTACCTGTACACATAAGTTGGCCGAAGGGTACAGTCCTTGCGGCGACCTCTCGCGTCCGGCCCTGGTTCAATCCATGGTCCGGAGCGAGACGGAATGGGACGCCGTCACCTCCTTCTGCGAAGCAGTTATGCTAGCGAAGGAGGTGGCGGGACGTGAGAGGGAGAGAACCTCACGTCCCAGCCGCCGCGGGAGACGCACCGGGCGTCGGGGGCCACGTGGTGGCCCCCGGCCACCGTAGACGCGGGCCTGTGGACGGTGAGCTATGGGCTAGCTCGCCGTCCTTCCGTCTTATGACGACAGGCCGTGTCGACGGCGCGTTCGTGTTCCACGCGCGCCTCAAAGAGAGTCAGCAAACAGGAAGGGGTCCGTAAGGGCCGACGCCTGCCAGGGTTGCGGGACTGTTCGAAAGAGATACCGCGGCCCTGGAACACAAAGGGCAAAGGAAGGAACATGGATGGGTTTTAGTCAGGCATCGGTCCTTACGGACCCCTTCCTGTTTGCTGACATCTCTTTGAGGCGCGCGTGCAACACGAACGCGCCGTCGGCACGGCCTGTCGTCATAAGACGGATGGACGGTGAGTAAGCCCATTACTCACCGTCCACAGGCCCGCGCCTACGGTGGCCGGGAGCCACCACGTGGCCCCCGACGCCCAGGGCGTCACCCGCGGTGGCTGAGACGTGAGGCTCTCTCCCTCTCACGTCTCGCCACCTCCTTCGCTAGCATGACTGCTTCGCAGAAGGACTCAAGTTGTCTAACTTGAGGTTTGAATGATTCCCCGTTAGACACATCTTTTTGCTACCTCAGATACGTCACTGCCGTCGAAGTTGCGTCGCCACGTTCACAATAAAATTCACAGCGGCATTGGTTCTTGCAGTGAAGTCTTCAGCAGTTTTTTTTTTGTCAAAACTCCCAGATTAGTCTCTCTATGTATGAATATAAAATACTCCAAAGCAGTTCGCTTACCTAATAAAAGCATAGCCCTTATCTTTGAAGACGCGGATCTCCTGTATGGTGCCGAAGGGCTGGAAAGTCTTCTGCATCAGCTCCTCGGTGAGGCCGGTGGTCAGGCCGCCGCAGTAGACCGTGCAATTAGTCGGGGAGCTCTGGTTGTAGACCTCGTCGAAGGTAAGGGGTTTGGAGTTCACTGTGAAGAGAGGAAAACAAGTATAATTAGTAGAATTATGATAACGCATTTCCTGAGTATAATGTGGCTCCTTCAGTTCGTAAAAGACTGTCCCACTCATACCTAATACCTTGGTATCAATGTAAACACCTTCATTCGAAACAAAAACAGCGCCAAATACGTAAAGCGAGACTCTAAGCCCTCCTATAACTACACTTATGTCCTACCGGTCAACTCGCAGTATCTGTCTGACCATTGACGACATTGTAAGACATGTGCAGTCTACTGTTTCATAAATCGGTCACACCTTCTAGTTGTTTAAGAACTTGTTGTAAAAAATATCAAAATAGTTGTCATTACGTGTCTGAAGTATCGTCAATGCATGAATGAAATTCTTGGAAAAAAATATATCATAACTTGTAGGCGTACGTGTTATCGCGGGGTAGTCAATTAGGCAAAGCATTTTTGGGCCATTTCATTGTTGACGAAAATTATAGGTTATAAGTATAACCTATAATTTTAACAATTGAGATTAAGGTTATTCAACGAAATTCAAAATTTAAGTGAATGTAAGATTTTTTCAAGATAATAATTTTATTAAGATGCAAAAGATATTGCTCGGAAACGCTTTTTTACGGTAGGACTCAATGTAACGCACTTAAAACTTTGTGCTGATGGATGCATTGGATAGTACGGGGGTCGTGGAGGTGTTTAAAGTAAAGTTTTAAGACATAAAATAAATGTATGAAAAAAAAAAACTTGTAAAAAATTGGAACTTTGATCTCCAATATCTCCGTAACTAGAAGGTTCCCAGGTACGGTCTAGAACAAATAAATAATCGCAATGAAGGGGAGAAAAAGCACCTCTCGACTTTGTTAGGGGTACTTGTACACCCATTGTAGGTCATGGGGAGGCTTTTGCCCAGCTGTGGGATGACGCAAGCTCAGTCAATAGAGGTATCTATCATTAGCAAAGGGTATTTTTTTTAAGAGGTAAGCCGGTGTACATATATTTTTACCCGACTGCGCCAGAAGGAGGGTTATGTTTTTCGAGAGTTTGATTGTATCTATGTATGTATGTTTGTATGTATGTATGTATGGATGTATACTTGTTTGGCACGCTCTGTGGCCTGAACGGCTCGATGGATTTTAGCTTGAGAGGTGTCGTTAGATTCGTATTTACTGTGAGAGTGACACTGGGTATATCAAAATTAAATAAAATAAAAAACGGTAATTTAAAAAATTAAAAAACCCGACTGCGTAAAAAAATAAAATAAAAACGCATAGAACACAGCGACTTAAACAGTCGGGACCCATTATTGGGACGATTTAAGCCGGTCTATTTAAGTTAATGGGTCCCGACTGTTAAGTCGCTATGTTCTATGCTTTTTTTTATGTGAATATATTATTTATCTATAAAATACTGACTGTGCCATTTTTCAAAGGGAAGCCGGTAGGAATCGAGTTGTATCGAACCTTCGCCACTGGTACCTGTATTTATCTACCAATGAAAAGTCCTAAAATTGACACTAGCCCGAAACAGAAAATCAATACGAGCTCCAGTAATCATCACTGAGGAATATAACGTAACACAGCGGAAGTGACGTCTCAGCGCTCGGAAGGAATTACCGCGCACCGGATATTAGCATTCACAAACGATGGCTTCAGAGCTCGGAATACGAAATGGTGGAGTTAATTATTAATGGGGAATTGGGTAACCCAGAAACTGATTTGGACAGTCAGTCAAGAGATTTTAGACAGGTAGTCAGTGGCCTGAAAGTCTGACTACCAGTCTTACCGAAGGGTATCGTATTACCTAGTGCTAACTGGGTTGTGGAGGTCAGATAGGCAGTCGCTCCATGTAAAGTACTGGTATTCAGCTGCATCCTGTCAGACTGGAAGCCGACCCCAAATTAGTTGGGAAAGGCTTGGCTGATGATGACATACTTAAGTAGATAAATGCACAAATTGATAAGTAACGAAGCTAAACTTTCTCCAATTTGAAACAGAATATTAAATTAACAAACGAACAAAAAAATTATCGGAGTAGGCGTACTCGTATTAATCTCTCTACAACGTGCCGCCTTTGAGCAAAATTAACGGCTACATCAAAGAGATCCGAACAGTTAAAATTTAAACATTTGTTTTGCATTCCCTTTGTGAGTTTACCGAATCAAGATGGAGTAAGACGAAATGGTTTGAGCTTGATCGCAAGTTGAAGTAGGTATTATTAAAGACAGACTTGGCTGAAAAATGAAAGACGAAAGCTGCACAGGTATTATACCGACCAAGGTTATGCTTCGCTAGCCATGTTGGTCTGTAGATGGGTGACCAATGACCATCCATGGGTTACTAGATCAAAGGTTAAGCTTCACTTGCCAGGGTCAGTATGAAGATGGGTGACCATCCATGGGTTACTAGATCCAAGGTTAAGCTTCGCTTGCCAAGGCTGATCTGTAGATGGGTGACCATCCATGGGTTATTAGAAAGGTTAAGCTTCGCTTGCCAAGGTTGGTCTGTAGATAGGTGACCATACATGCGTTACTAGATCCAAGGTTAAGCTTTGCTTGCCTAGGTTGGTCCGTGGATGGGTAATCGCCCATTACATACGGAGTTTCCTCCGCACCTCAGAAAGCACGTTAAGCCATTGGTCCTGGCTGTCAGAAATTCCATGTTGCTAAAACCGGGGTGTCGGGTAGTGCTACAAATGAATATCCAATAAATTCGAAAGCTTTCATTTTCTTTAAGACAATAAATAATACTTTGAAACAAACGTTTTTGTTTCAAAGTAATCCGCATTAAGCTGACAATTTAAGATTCCTCTCCAGTTTTTTAGAGACAGCTAATCTTTAACGGGTATTAGCAGAAATTGTGGTCTGTTTGAGAAACCTTTAATACATTTTCGGTTTTCTTGATATTTTAACACTACATAACGCTTACTTTATCCTTAGTAAGGGGTAGGTTAGAGGTGTATCGTATAAATACGAGCACTAATAACACTGAAGGGCCACCAGGATATGCTGAATACCCGCTGTCAAAAACGTCAAACTGCCACGGGGATAGATGTATATCACGGTGGTGGTCAATTATTTCAATTCGCTAAAACAACGTGGAAAGGCCGGTATAGATGAATTCTCGACTCTTTTGTCTTCCCAACTATGTTTGGTTCGGCTTCCAGTTTAACCTAATGTAGTTGAATACCAGTATGTTACATGGAAGGACTGCCTATCTGACCTCCATAAAGTAGTACTGGCTAATACGATCCCCCTTGTTAAGACTGGTTGTCAGACTTTCGGGCCACTGACTACCTGTAACGACTGTCAAAGATCTGCAAATGAAAGACGGGACTAACGGCTTTATGTGATTGCCGAGGCACGTTGGAAACTCGGTAATGGTCACCCATCCACGGACCAACCTAGGCAAGCGCGGCTTATCTTAAAGATCGACCCGGGCGGCTGTTATTATTTAGCTACGAGCTCCACCAAAGCATATATCTATGAAAAAGAATTGCCATGAAACTGCTTGGACATTCATTAAAAATGTGTTACTTACATTCATTCTTGGGCGCCGGCGGCTTCCTGGTAGCCCAGTTGGTTCGGATTGATCTAGAACCGAGCCATTGTCCGTTCATGGAGGTAATGGCAGATTCAGCCTCCTGTGACAAAAAAATAAATAAATAAATAAATATCGCTTGACATTACACACAGCGCCATCTAGGTGCCACACTAACACGCAACGAGGCTTGTGTCGTGGACACCAGATAGTTGATAATACTACATAGATACTTTTTGTTTGTAAATACATACTTATTATACATATAAACATCCATGACTCGGAAACAAATGTCCATGCTCATCACACAAATATTTGCTCCTACCGGGATTCGAACTCGGGACCCTAAGAACGTAAGGCAAATAAAAAGTTTAAAAAAATAAAGCAAATTATTTAGAAATATTATGTACATTACACAGAATAAAAGGTAAATCACTCAAAACATTGTTCTGATCGATGCATGGAACTGTACAAGAGATAATGAGGTATTTAATAAAATAATTATAGTAAAGTACAAACGCCAGCAAATCAAGCTACTACGATCTGTCAAATTTCTTTAATAGATTTTCAACTTTATCGTTAAAGCATTAGGTTTAAAGATAATTGAGAAAATTGACAGTTTCCAGTTGCCATAAAATTCAAACATGTGTTTAAAAATATTGTTGGAACATTGACCTTCAAACACTGCTTTAAACTTTCACGGTTTTTAACTAAACTTATGAAAAAAGAAAAGAAAGAAAGAAAGAAAAATATTAACAATATTTTTTTATAATTTTTTTTTTATTATTATTATTATGCTGTCACTTACGGGATATATTCCGTGATTACCCATCATTGCTCTCGATATTTTGACGCTGTTGCAAGCGCCATGATCACGGGATGATAAAACAACGAGAAAAAATCGATGAGTATCGGGAGCTCGGAGTAATGGATAATCATTGAAGATATCCCGTAAGTAACAGTATGAGGTACCTTCAATATCTCTATAACTAGAAGGGCAGTACTAAAAAATGATCGCAGGGAGAACAAGCGCCTCTCGGTTTCGTTGAGGCTCTTGTTACACCTTTTAGTATACAGGGTGTAACAAGACCCTTAACGAAGCCGCCAACCAAGCATTCTGTACATCAAACTAAGTAATTTTACGCAAAAATTATTGCTGGGAAACGACTTTTTTTTTGCTGTGAAAAATCACGTTTTATGGCTGGACTCAATGCAAAGTACTTGACTGTAAAGTACAAGTAAAGATTGATTGGATAGTACGGCGGGTCGTTGAGGTGTTTACATTAAAGACATATTATGTATTTTTAAAAAAACTTGTGAGAAAGTTGGAACTTTGTCCCCCAATATCTCCGGAACTAGAAGGTTCCCAGGTATGGTCTAGAACAAGAAAATGATGGCAATTCGTTAAGGGTCTTATTACACCCTATAAACGATGACTATGTATAAACGTTTTAAAATAAATTACTGCCTTTTCACTCGACTTTTCATTCTATTCCAGGTTGTTTCATGGAAATCGTCACATAAAACACAAGACAGTTCCATGAAACACGCCACGTTGGTATTCAATCAATACTTTCAATTTATTATTAATGATAACTGCAGTTTTTCCCACGACCACCCATAGTAGCGATAGCGCGAATAGGTGATAATTTACTACAGAAGTGTCATATAGAATTGATGTATGTTCATTGTTTTACACTATCTCTGCACACTAACTGTTATGATATGATTATGTTAACAGTATTGACTGTTGTTCTGATTCGCCTTCACTGACATAATGGTAAATAGAAACAAATATGTCTGCGCCCGCGTCCTTTTCGTCAGTGTTGCCAGTGATACTCACGGCACAGACTGACAAACAGTGTGGTTACGTGGGGTGTAGATGTATTTATTATTTCCTTCTTCTTAAGTTCGTATTTATTATACTTCACATATTAATATTTGTTTGTTCGTTGTACACATTATATATATATTTTTAAAATTCGTATTCGTATCTGACCGTGGCATCACTTTGGGCCCTATCAGAATACCAGCGCTGTGACGTTTTGTAAATGTTACAGCACCATGCTGAGATAGGGGCCTTTTGGCTTCGTACAAGACTAATTTCGTTGTTTTTTTTTTTAATTTTAGTTTTAATAATACTTTTATAATTTTGTTGTACCTACTGTAAATGTAATCATTTTTTTGTTCAATGTTTTGTCCTGTGCGGGCTAATAAATACTATTTCTTTCTTTTTTTCTATGTAGTGACTACAGTTGTATCGTTGTACTACATGGGCGCCGCCGTGACGATTTGGGCTCGTTTTGATTGATTGGCCAGAGATAGTAAAAAACCGGGAGAGTTGGAAAGGAATGGCCTCCCCTTTGACAGAATAGGCTAAAAAAAAGAAAAAAAAAACTGGACATGTGCACCGGCAGGATTATTTCCAGGGTCTTCAGTTTCAGGGTCTGCAGTGGTCTTCAGTTCCAAGAAAACAGTTAAATTTTTTTTGCACTTCACTTCAGATATCTTAGATTTTGGTTTATCAATTAGTAAAAGGGGTATTTTTGTCGATTTATACAGAAAAGTCTATCATTTTTTTTCTTTTCCCCGAATCGTATAGAAGCAAATACAGCAATATCCACTTTTGTCTCAAATGACCCTGATGATAGCGCCACCATCCACGTAAAATTTCAAACGTTTTTTTTTTAAGTAATAGCGCTCCTAAAACAGCAATATGCCGTATAAAAAGTAGTTGAACTTTTAATGTTCGGTGCAATAATAGCAAAATCCAAGCCGCGTTATTCAGTATGGCGAACACGGTAAATAGGTATGGCATCCATCTGTGCAATGCCAGCAAAATCCCAAAGTAGGAGATTCAAATACAGCAATATCCTGCTGTCAAGAACAATAACAGCAATATCCAGTATTTTTTTCAATATTTGAACGTCATCGTTTAGTTATTTTATTAAATAATCGCTTGCACATGTGTATTTTAACATCCCCGTTGCATTACAATAAAATTTTGTACAAAAAACATAAGTATAATTATCAAAATTAATTTTATTTAAATATCCCAAAATCACCTTACATGGATATTGCTATATTTGCTTCTATATGATTCCTTTAATTTATTTATTTATTTACGGCTCTCCAACAACTCATTCAATAATACATATACAATAAACATAGTAGACATTTCAGATTACAGTGAACTTGTCAATGATATGAGTGCACAATACTTAGTAGTTTACCTTTTGTGTAGTGTATTGCTATACGTTAGCTTTATTATAGGGCTAATTCTGCTTATTTATAAAGAAAACCTCCTGAACGCTAAGGACGTAAGATATCTGAGCGAGCGAAGTGAGCTCGAGTAATTTAGGATCGTCACCAGATCAGCGCGGAACCACCCACTGCTGGGTATAGGGCTCCCCTTTCCTGCCACACCTCCCGGTTCCGTGCGTCCCTTATCCAGGTGTTTCCCGCGACTTTGACGATGTCGTCGACCCAACTAGCTTTAGGACGGCCCTGGCTTCTTTGGCCTAACCTTGGCCACTACTCGGTCAACGCCTTGCTCCATCGGGCATCTCCGCGTCTAGCCAATCTTGTATCGAATCGATTCGAAATCGATTTAGGATATTCTCGTTTAAATTAGGTTATTTCTATTCATACAGAAACTAATAGGAAATACAGAAACTAACACTAACATACAAATTTACTTACCTTAAGGCCTATATTTATTTTGTAAACCATATTTTTACATGAAGGTGTTAATAAACTATGATTTATGTTATTTCTGTACTCACCGATTTTTTCAAAAACGATACGAATCCGTATCCTTTGGACTTCAGAGTTTGAGGATCACGTACCACCCGGCAGTCACTGAGAACAAAGAAAAACAATTAAATTAAAAAAATCGGCCAAGTGTGAGTTGGACTCGCGCATCGAGGGTTCCGTATAAACTTGTAGGTACTTTGTTTTTAAACTACATAGTTACGGTTTTCAGTTTTTTTGTCTTTACTTTACTTTGCTCTAAGAAATTGCTTCTAGCCTAATTTCATGATTCTAGGTCAACGGGAAGTACCCTATAGGTTTTGATTGCCTTGTGAAACCGCAAAATATGCGACATAAACGGTCACATCTTTTGATCGCTTTGACTTACAAGTTTGATTGCTCCAAGGGGTAGCAGACTTGAGTATTTGATATTAATTTCAGCTTGATACCTCCACGCGTTCCTGAGAAAAAGGGTCTTGAGAGACGGACAGACAGACAACAAAGTGATCCTGTAAGGGTTCTGTTTTTGCCGACTGAGGTACAGAACCTTAAAAACGTATAAACGAACAGTCAGTTTCTTCATGAAACATACTGGTAATTAGCTGCTTCCAGTTTGACTGGAAGCCGGCAGCAACATAGCTGGGGAAAGGCTAGTCAATTCTATAACATGTGGTAAGTGCCTAACCTGGTGTCAGAGTTTTTAAGCTGCCCATGGGCCTCTGACTTGGCTTTACATGCCGTCCAGAAATATCTCACAGGCATGCTGGTTTCCTTCACCGAAGCAAGTGGTAATTAATACGCACATGAATCCGAAAAATCAGAGGTGCGTGTCTTGGGTTCGAACTCGAGACCTATGACTAGGCAGACCGACGGTTACACCACAAGGCTATCACTAGATATGTGTTAAAAATAGGAACAGATTGGTAGGCAAGTAAGTTCATCCACATTTCGCTTGCCATTAATCAGGGCACAAATATAGACCGGGGGCTACGGAAAGTTAATTTCCTGAATGATGAACCATTGGCAAAAGTCTCATCTCCTATTAAAGAGAGCTTAGGCATACCTGTTCTACTGCCAACGATAAACGAGAAGCGAGTTGAGCTCGAGATCTGTGACTTGGTAGTCAGTTGGTCAACTGACTACCAAAGACATAGCATATATAAGCAGTGATAGTCTAGACTATCACTGCTTATCACACAAGGCAAGTCATTCACAGATTGGCAGTCGTTAAGGGGAGTATTTTTTTTCTATTCTTTCTCTTTTCTGCTCCGCGGCAATCTGTTGGACGCAACAATAAGCCACTGCTTTGTCTGCTATGAGTGTTTCTGGCTTTTTAGCGTGGTGAGACACTTCTCAAGTAGGTGCCTCATTCCATCCTGAAGAATCTCTTTTAGTGTTGCGACACTAACACCGGTTTTCTTAGTCGTGGATTGAACTTAAGTCGGACTTGACACGCCTACATTCCGCCCCATTAGACATATGGTCAGCTACAGTTTGTTTAAAATTTTGCATAAACGCCCACTTTTCAAAGGCGTATAAATCAAATTATAAACAAACTGCAGCTGTAAATATGTCTAATGGGGCGCAATGTAGGCGTGTCAAGTCCGACTTAAGTTCAGTCCACGACTAAGAATACCGGTGTTAATCTCTTCAATCTTGTATGTTGAAGGCCTTGATCTCCACTGAGTTTGAGGGCATGCTCATTTCTGTGGTTTGAGGGTCTTTTTTGGTAGTTGGTGCTATATTTTGCTATCTCCTGTTTGACAGTTGGTACATTTAAGTCAAGATATATGTTTTTACCTATACTATAATATTATAAAGAGGTAAAATTTGTTTGTATGTTTTTATGTAGGGGCTAATCTCTGGATCTACAAAACCGATTTTGAAAATTCTTCCACTAATAAGAAGCTACACTATCCCCGAGTGCTCAAAGCTATATTTACAACGTGCCCGTGGGATAATTTCCGACAAAAATGCGAGCGAAGCCGCGGGCAACAGCTAGTCACTGATATATTGATTTTTACGGGTGGTCAGAGGCGCAAAAGTGTAACAATCAGTCTTGCCAAGAATGATGAAGATAGGCACATGTGTGTCTGACTAAAACAGTTCAAACAGAAGATATTTTAGCCCAAACTAGCTGAATCAAATATATTTTATTTAAATAAATATAAAATACTACTTCTCTTTTTCAATCGGAATTTGTTAACAATTTCAAGGGTTTTAATTTTTTTGCACGGATCTCTACTTTTTTTCCAAAATAAAAGTAGCCTTCGTGACTCCTTATAACATCAGCTATCTGCCAGTAGACAGTCTGTCGAAATCGGTCCAGCCGTTTTGGAGATTACCAGGAACAAACACACACAGAAAATCAGACAAAAACAAAAAAAAATCTTTTTTGTTATAAGTACCGTATATATGAATATGCATTCTGTAAAAAGCTGTTATTTTGAAACTACAAACAAACACTCCAATTTAAATTTGTATGTTGTATAGTTTTCACCCGTATGTGCAAAACATTGATAACAAGTCACTCAGATCGAAAGATACCTACCAACAAAAAAGATAAAATATTTGCCGGAGTCTCAAGATGGGCATAAACCAGCATTTTTGGCTTATTGACAAATATGAACTATGTCACTGGGGTAGGGGTGTGGTGCCACTGACAGCGGGTTTATAACGGAGCGGGTAACTGAAGAGGCACGTTTTCTGAATCGAAGTGAGCGAGAAAATAATGGTAACATTCTTAAGACGGTTTTTGTAAATTATGGATGCCCTTGATCTTTAATAAGGTTGCAGTAAAATCCATACATTTCTGCAACGTCAAAATTGAAACTTATCTATACAGGGTGTAACAGGACCCTTCACGAAGCCGTACATCAAACTAAGTAACTCGCAAAAATTATTGCTAAGAAACGACTTTTTTTTAGGTAGGACTCAATGTAACGCACTTAAAAAAAATGTGCTGATGGATGCATTGGACAGTACGGGCTCGTGGAGGTATCAAAAGTAATGTTATAACATTAACAACCTGTATTTAAAAAAAAAAACTTGTGAAAAAGTTGGAACTTTGATCCCAATATCTCCGTAACTAGAAGGTTCACAGGTATGGTCTAGAACAAAAAAAAGATCGCAATGACGGGGAAAACAAGTGCCTTTCGGCTTCGTTAAGAGTTACTTTTAGACCCATTAGAGATAACTGTAGTTATGCAGAAATGAAATGTGGAGAAAAAGCGTTTTGAAACATTCTGACTTAGACCAATTTACAGTACATTATTTACTGAAATTGGCAGGTTCTAGAAAATTAAAAAGTGCCTGCAATTGGTTTACTTCATATAAATGTTTTGAGTTTGACCAAAACGCTCCCTAACCACCACAAGCGACAAATATTCCCCGCCAACACTAAAACCCGACCCTCTTGGCGGTAATCCAAGGCCTGTCCGCGACGACATGTCTTGTCGTACTCCGAGCACTCCACAAGAGATGAGAGCGAACTTATTGCTGATTTACTAATGTAGAATATTAGCTCTCAAATATTCTTCTGAACGAATCAAATCAAAATCATTTATTTCAAGTAGGTTAGTCACAAGGCATAATAACTGTGAAAGTACTGTAATTGCCCATTCCAAAGCGTAGATCTCTATGGAGAAGAACAGGCAAGAATCTCCATGGACACTCTTTTAAATCAGAATATTGTCACAAAAACCTTGGTTACATCATTTATGCTGAGATTGTAGAAAGACGATTCAAAAACAAAATAAATAGTCCCAAATTAGCCGTGGCAACTTATCACATATGAACACTGGTAACTATTTTTTTCTGGTTGTCTTTTTGTTCCGGCTAATCTCCGAAACGGCTGGACCGATTTTGACGGGACTTTCACTGACAGATAGCTGATGTTATAACGAGTAACTTAATCTACTTTATTGTAGAAAACAGATTAGGGTTCCGTGCAAAAATAATTAAACCCTTGAACAACCTTGTCACTTAGTTCGCAACAAATGTTTTGACTTGAACAGATTCAAATAGGGAATCTTTTAATCGTAATTTCACGCGGACGAAGGTCGCGGGCTACCGCTAGTAGATTATAAGTATAATAGAAGAAGAGGGTAACTTGACACTATGACACACCCACACACACATTTGCAACTCTTCATGCACACTCCTACACACTCATTCACGCTGTACTCTTAGCAATGTTTTGTATAGCTATTAAATTGTAAATCCGTAATTGGCTGTAGGATTAGTTTATATAGTTTAAGACAAAATTGTAAAGAGCTGTGGATTTTGTGAATAATTAATAAATAAATAAATAAATAAACTTACGAAATCTCTCCAAAAGGCGCGAAGGCATCTCTCAAGCTCTGGGTCTCGATCTCAGGACTCAGGTCTCCGACGAAGATGTGGTAGTGTTCTGAAACAACAAGATTTTACATGAGTTTTTACTAACAAAAATATAATCAGTCTATAACGTTTGTTTCTCATTGCTGGGAGTCTGGGAGGCAGGTCTTCTCTATCTGAATGGGAGTCCGTCATCTTACACAATCCTAATAAATCAATTAATCTTATTTATTAATCCGAAAGTTTGTGAGGATGGATGGTAATTGGTTATTCTTGCACGCAAAAACTGCTGAACAGATTTGAATGAAATTTACCACACAGATAGGTTATAACCTGGATTAACACATAGGATACTTTTTATCCCGGCAGTACGATCCCCTGGGACAAATATCGCACTCCACGCGGGGGAAGCCGCAGGCATATGCTAGTGTAGTTATAAAATAATTGAAGATCTTTCGACTAGACTCATTATTTTATTCTGCGTAGCCTTTTCCCAACTATGTTAGGGTCAGCTTCCAGTCTAACCGGATGCAGCTGAATACCAGTATTTTACATGGAGCGACTGCCTATCTGACCTCCACAACCCAGTTAGTACTGGCTAATACTATACGCCTTGGTAAGACTGGTTGTCAGACTTTCGGGCCACTGACTACCTGTGACGATTGTCAAAGATCTACAAATGACAGCCGGGACCAACGGCTTAACGTGCTCTGCGAGGCAAAGAGGAAACTCGGTTTGTAATCGGTGGTCACCCATCCACGGACTAACCTTGGCAAGCACTGCTTAACCTGAAAATCGACCCGAGCGGCTGTTATTATTTAGCCACGAGCTTCTTAACTACTAGACTTAAAATACGGAAGCTAATTTAAAGTAGTAAAACTCCGTAGATCGATATGTTTCTTCCTCTTTTATTTAAAGCTGTGCTACGGCGTAGTTCGCAAAGTACTACGGCGTAGTTCATTATATGCTACGTTATAGATCGAGCTGAGGTGTGCTACGGCGTAGTTCATTATTATAGGGGGGTAACAAGACCCTTCACGAAGCCGAAAGGCACTTGTTTTCCCCATAATTGCGATCATTTTTTGTTCTAGACCATACCTGGGAAAATTCTAGTTTCGGAGATATTGGGGGTCAAAATTCCAACTTTTTCACAGGTTTTTTTAAATACGTGTTTTTAATGTTAGATTTTTACTTAAAACATCTCCACGACCCCCGTACTATTGAATCCATCCATCAGCACAATGTTTTGAGTGCGTTACATTGAGTCCTACCGAAAAACGTGATTTTTCACCCCAAAAAAAAAAAGTCGTTTCCCAGTAATAATTTTTGCGTAAAGTCACTTAGTTTGATGTACAGAATGCTTGGTTGACTTCTTCGTCAAGGGTCTTGTTACACCCTGTATGCTACGGCGTAGATCGAGCGGAGTTGTGCTACGGCTTAGTTCATTGTATGCTACGGCGTAGATTGAGCATAGTTGTGCTACGGCTTAGTTCATTGTATGCTACGGTATAGATCGAGCGGAGTTGTGCTACGGCTTAGTTCATTGTATGCTACGGCGTAGATTGAGCATAGTTGTGCTACGGCTTAGTTCATTGTATGCTACGGTATAGATCGAGCTGAGGTGTACTACGGCGTAGTTCATTATATTATTATACTACGGTGTAGATCGAGCTGTACTACGGCGTAGCACATCGTAAGCTACGACTATGTGCTACGGCGTAGCTTCAGTGCTACGATCACGTAATTGTATTAGAAACTTTAAAATTACTTCTTAAAACGGTATATTTATCAAGTTCACTATTTGTTGTGATCCGTGAACAGCGCCGAAATATCGGGAACTCAAAACACATAGTTAACATGGTAGATCTAAATTTTAAGGCTATATAATATTACGTCAGATCACTCGTAACAGTTATTTTAATGAACCCTATCTATCTATCCATTTTCGACATCAAATGAATAACCCTGGTAGTATTAAAGATAGCTATCTACTCGTATTTCAGCAAAGTAAACTGTCTGAAAGCAGTATCCTCCATACATGTATGTATGTATGTCCCGGTTTCAATCTACGCTCCGTTCTGATCAAGCAAGGCTTGTATTATGAATACCTTTCTCGGTGTAGGGTTGGCGCCGTCATGTGAAGAAATTGGCAGATATCTGTACAAATAAATAAAACTGAAGTGTCTGTGTGTAATACCAAAATAACAGCCTTTTACTGAATGCGTATTAAAGTATATACGGTACTCACAAACAAAAACTTTTTTTTTACAATTTTTGTCTATCTATTTGTTCCGGCTAATCTCCGGAACGGCTGGACTGATTTTAACGGGACTTTTACTGGCAGACAGCTGATATTATAAGATCTAACATAGGATACTTTTATTTTAGAAAAAATATTAGGGTTCCGTGCAAAAAAATATAAAACCCTTCAAATTTTAACAAAATTCGATTCAAAAAGGGATGTAATATATTTTATAATAATTTCACGCGAACGAAGGTCGCGGGCGACAGATAGTTTTTTTTTATAGTTTTGAACCCTTTGGATAGACGAAAACATTGTGAGGAAAGTTTTGAGTAAGAATGTGGATAACTATAAGATAGAGGAAAGAAACGATGGATGGAAGGATGGAAACACGTACAAACACAAACACACACAAACCATACTCATACACACACATATGTCCATACACACATGCAATTAACAAATTAATAATATTGTTGTTATTTGTTTGTATTGTTGTTGTGTTGTGTTGTGTAGTGTATTGTTGTTGTGTCAGTTGCACTTGTTTTGTATCTTGCAACTAACTTACAAAGTCTAATTTAAGGTACAATAATTGTAAATAGGTTTAAGTCTTGAACAAATAAATATTGTTTTATTATTCTTGTTTATTGTTAGGAATACTAAGGCTTCGCTGTCTGTCCGTTTGTAGAAGAAACTTAAAATTTTCTTAAAGTATGTTCTACGTTCTAATATGGCCAAAAAAATAAAAAAATAAAATATAGTTAAAATAAAAGGGGCCCATAAAGCGACGTGTCTTCGTGGTTTTATTAACACGACCATTTAAAAAAAAAAACTTTGTTGAGTATGACTGTGGATGGCTATAAGAGTAGAGGAAGACCAAAGAAACGATGGATGGACTGTGTGAAGGATGATATGGTTAGAAAGGAGGTGACTGCTGAGATGACGAGTAATAGAGAAGTATGGAAGAAGAAGACATGCTGCGCCGACCGCAAATAAATTGGTTTTGAACTCTTTACTTTCGCATATAGTGATACAGAGATTACAATATTCTCCTGGATATAAAATCATTGTTTTCAATTACCACAATTTCCATTTAATTGAATTTTAACTCGCTACTGTAAGAAAACTAAGCGGTAACCAAAATTCCTTTTACGTTATCTACATTATAATTATTACGATTACTATAGCATGAATATTATAAAGAAAAACGATTTTTTTTGTTTGTACTAATCAGGAAATAACATAGGCTATCACTATACATAGTATAAAACAAAGTCGCTTCCCGCTGTCTGTTCTTATGCTTAGATCTTTAAAACTACGCAACGGATTTTGATGCGGTTTTTTTAATAGATACAGTGATTCAAGAGGAAGGTTTAGATGTGTAACATTGTACCCGTGCGGAGCCGGGGCGGGTCGCTAGTAAATTATATTTATATCAATTATACAATTTCTGTGGATGAAGTCGAGGGCGAAGTGCTAGTAATAGCATAGCATAGCATATGGTTTGTTTATTATGATAAAAAAATATTAACAGATATTAAAGAATATTTAAAGAAGGTTTTTTTAAAAACATTTGATAACTAAATCACGAACGCAGTAAAGACCAAAATTATAACTGAGCTCTTATTTTTATATTATTTTGGCAATGAGAGTGCCTTTTCTTATTTTGCGAGGGCGATTCGTCAATGGCTCTGTCTATTTGGAACCAGTAAGTATCACATGCTATCATACTTCTTGAAGGTGATTCCAACTTTCCAAACCTTAGGCGCGAATTATACAGAATCGGCGTAAGGTGAAGGCGCGGCGCTGGCGCAGCGTAGGCATGGAATTTATAAGGAAACGAAAGAATGGCGTGCCGCTTGTTTGTGATTCACGACACGTCGCCTACGTACATTTTGTATGAAAACCTTTCGAAGCAGCATCATGCCTGCGCTGCGCCTGCACCGACGCGATACGCCTCTCCTCTCCACTTCACACATGTCCGCTTTGGTGGAGTCCAGGTCCACATATTCACTGTTGTTGATGGTAATAGGCTCACCCCTATTACATGGGACTTAAATACAACAGGCGAAATGGGGGTGTACTATCAGCTACACCTCTGTCTAACCCTTCGGAAATTACAGGCGTGATGTTACGTCTTATTAATTACTAAAAATATAAAAATTACATTAAAATTTATTTTATCTCAGGTGCCAGCCCTGCTAAAGCTCCGAAGCGAGCTTTTAGGGACTGAATTAAATTCAATCGGCGCTGCTCGGATTATATCTTAAAATGTTACCCCACTATGAGAGCATTGCATACTAAAACCGGTTATGTTGGGTAGGTAGGCAGGACCCCAGGTTAAATCTAAAAGAGGTAAAATTTGTCTGTAAGTTTGTATGTAGGGGATAATCTCTTGATCTACTGAACCGATTTTGAAAATTCTTTTACTGATACGAAGCTACATTATCCCCGAGTGCCATAGGCTATATTTACAACGTGCCCGTGGGATAATTTCCGACAAAACGCGAGCGAAGCCGCGAGAAACAGCTAGTCGATTATATGCTGCAGGATATTTGTGAGACGACTTCTTTTAAACAGTAAATAATGTGGTTTATTCGGAGAAAACTATTCTTTAATAAAATACTAAACATAAACATCGCGCCCGTATTTATCCGAAGGGTTAGGCACGTACAATATCACACCAATACACCGTCATTTTTAACCGACTTTCTTCAAAAAGGAGGAGGTTCTCAATTCGATTGTATTTTTTTTACATTTTTTTCCTCATAACTCACAACTGAAATTTGTGAACCGATTTGAAAAAATATTTTTTCATCTGAAAGGAGATGCTTCAATACACAGAAATTTCATCACAATCAGTTTAGGAATTTGGTTGTTTTCGTCACATCACGCGACGTCGCGTATACGAGCCATAAAATAGCGGCCGCAGCGTATTGGGTTCTGGTAATTGGTTTATGCCACTGGGGAACTGCCACATTCAACGAATTTTAATTTTAGCCATCTAGGTAAGTTCAGCATTGTGACTTGGCAAAGAACGTGTTAATACGTATTTTTTCTTCTTGGGCTATGTTGATGACATGACGATCTCTTAATAACTTCTAGTTACAATGTAAAAATTAATTCATAACACGAATTTGTGGGGTATACTACAACTAAAACGGGTAAAATAAAAAACTTTCTGCAAAAAAAAACCCACTTCCAAAAAATACTAAAAAATTCTAAAATAATTTGACTTTCGGAAGTCGGTGGCAAAAAAGTCAATGAAACAAACAAGACACAGACTTCCGAAAGTCAAGTTATTTTAGACTTTTAGTGTTTTTTTGGAAGTCAGTGTTTCATCGCTTAAAGTTTTTTGTAAGTAATGTTTGTTGTATTGTGTGAATAAAGATAATGAGACCTTCCAAACATTTTTTACGCCCTCATTGTCCTTAGTCCTCACAAGAAGCGATAGCTTACTTTAGTCATATCAAAGAGATTTAAAAAACTTATAGAGCGGGCATTGGGAATATTTTGATACAAAAGTTTTGATCCCGAACATTTTCGATTTTGACACACATATGTCACCTGACAAGCGGGTGTACGACACTACACAGAACTTTTTGTGACTAACAAGTTTGCATTGGATTACGCTTTTCTTCGTCTTGTCCCATCCATCACTCGTGAATATATGAATGTATTTGCGTCATTTAGACAAATAGTGTTGCTCATACTACTAGAACAGGCGCTTTAGACGATAAACAACGCGTCTATTAGAAAATGATTTATTAATAGACTAGCGAACAGCGCGGTACTTGACAACGGGGCCACCTCTATCCTCTGGTTCAATTCTATCTTGCAAGCTGGAATCAACCATAGACACTCACAAAATTTCATTGAAATCGATTGATCACCCAATCGATTTGTCTCGAATCGAATCACTTTAAGTACATAGTTTCAAGTCAGAGCATACTACAGTTTGTTGTTGCAATAATTGACATAATGTTAGCATGATCGAAGCCATTAGCCATTCACATATCATCATCATCATCATTTCAGCCGAAAGACGTCCACTGCTGGACATAGGCTTCCCTAAAGTGTCGCCACACTGACCGGTCCCGTGCGACTCGCATCCAGCGGATCCCCGCAACCTTCACCAGGTCATCGGTCCCCCTAGTGGGAGGCCTTCCAACGCAACGTCTTCCGGTTCGCGGTCGCCACTCCAGAACTTTTCGGCCCCATCGGCTATCCGTTCTGCGAGCAATATGCCCTGCCCACTGTCACTTCAGTTTGGCAATTCTTCGGGCTACGTCGGTAACCTTGGTTCTCTTGCGGATGTCTTCATATCTGATTGAGTATTATTACAGTTTAAAAATTAATTACATTTGCTTTACCAGAATAGCATTTATAAACCACTAAGGTTTGTACATAATGCTACATGTAATTCTACATCGTAGTAAAAAACAAATTCAAGGTAAACAATATACAACATAATACCTTATTTCGAAATTTGGTAACTTCATCTCAGGTGATATGCTAGTTACTACGTAAACTGCATTTCACATTGAGCATATACTTTGTATCGATACGACAGAAGATTGGTCCATGGTGTATCATTCGCAAAACGCACACAAAAACATATGAAGTTTTCACTTGTTTACTTTTCATTCATCATTTTATTAAAAGAGGACCACTGTCAGAGAATTCCACATACCGTGTAGCCAGCCTGTACACACGGCTACACATCAAGCTATAGCATTTCCAGTTTATGCTGGTCTCGCATTGTATAGGATTTCTGTGCAATGCGAGCTTATACTGGAATCGTATAGCTTGATGTGTAGCCGTGTGTACAAATATTATGACAATAAATATTTTTATAATTTTGTTTTTGTTTTTTTTTTTTTGTTTTTGGTAATTTTCTGCCTACCTTTTTCCTAACTACATATATTGTGTATAAGGACCGGAGAATGTTGATTATGGTTGGCTTCCAGACCTTCCAGTCTATACGGATGCAGCTGAAGACTAGTATACAGGGTGTAACAAGACCCTTCACGAAGCCGTCAACCAAGCATTATGTACATCAAAACTAAGTCACTTTACGCAAAAATTATTGCTGGGAAACGACTTTTTTTTTTGGGGTGAAAAATCACGTTTTACGATAAGACTCAATGTAACGCACTCAAAACATTGTGCTGATGGATGGATTGAATAGTACGGCGGTCGTGGAGGTGTTTAAAATAAAAATCTTGCAATAAAAACACGTATTTAAAAAAAAAAACTTGTGAAACAGTTGGAACTTTGACCCCCAATATCTCCGTAACTAGAAGGTTCCCAGGTATAGTCTAGAATCTAGAACAAGAAAAAGATCGTAATGACAGGGAGAACAAGTGCCCTTCGGCTTCGTTAAGGGTCTTGTTACACCCTTTATTGAACGATAGTAACATGAACATATTACCTATCCGACCTCCACAATACAGTATTTGGGTAAAACGATACCCTTCTTGTATGCAAAAAAAAAAAAACATTAAATAGTTCAAGATTTTTGGCTTTTTGTTTGATTCTAGAAAAAAAAACCGTGTGTTTTCACAGTCAAAATTATACCATTCTAATGTGATTGCAAATTCTATTGATTGTAATATCTATTGTGACTCCAACCTATTACTTTTGTAACACAATTGATAATGACTGTGATATTCCGTAATAGATTACATTTGATATTCAAGGTGGTAAAGGACAGCTAAGGCGTCGACCAATTCGAATTCATTCATGTTAATTTTAATTAGAATTCGTTGGGCTGTAATGAGGTCGAATCATTTGGTTATAACATTGAGTAATGTATTTTTTTAATCTCTTTTAGTATAATGGGTGTAAAAACCCCGAGAGGCGCGTGTTCTCCCCGTCATTGCGATTATTTTTTTGTACTGAACTATACCTGCAGTGTACCTTGTAATTACGGAGACATTGAAGGCCAAATTTAAGTTTCAAAATTTTCACACGATTTTGAAAATACATGCAAGCTTTTCCTTTGACTTCGTACGCGCGTTACTTATAAAAGAAATAATATGATGTAGCCTATGTTTTAAGCTAAGCATCTAGCAGTAGACCGGTGAAAACTGCGTTCAAATCCATGATGTAGTTTTTGCGTGATGCCAAAAAAAATTGGGGAGCGGGAGGGCAAAAAGGGGGGGTTTAGTAAGTTTGTAAAAGTTAGTAAAAGTGCCAAACCCCCCCTGGTTTGGCACTTTTCCCATACTCGCGAGAGTTACTCGTTTACGAATTGACAAAATATACCCACCTCCTCCTTCACCATCTGGGAGAACAGTTATGTCAGTCAGTGAGTGAGTGGTAATCGAGCTTTATATAGTATAATAATATAATGATTGAGCTTTATATAGTATAATAATAATAAGTATAAAATAAGTTTTAAATGTTATCCTTATCTTTAAATATTTCAAACCAAAAATGAAGGACAAATCATTCCGCAGTGTGACATAGTTTGATGTGCAGAATGATTGGTTGATGGCTTCGAGAAGGTTTCGTATAAATCCTGCCAAAAACCAGCCAAGTGTGAGTCGTATTCACACGCACACAGAGTTCCGCAGCACTAAACAATATATTAAAAATATTTTGAAGGCTCATTCTTAAGTACTGTTTTACATTCAACAGCAAAACTATTTTCATAGTATGTTAATGAAAAACAAAGTTACTGCTGCAGTTTGATGAAAAAGTCCCATATCTCAAAAACTAAAAAAAATCTTATTCAAACCAATTATCTATAATCCCTGTCCATTTTGGACATATAAACCTCTCCCTTAAAGACTAATTCCACGGGACGAACTGCGAATGGGACCAACCGCGAATGGGACCAACTGCGAATGGGACTAACTGCGTGTGGGACCAACTGCGAATGGGATGATTTTTGAACGCGGGACGAACTGCGAATAGGACGAAGTGCGCATAACCCTTTTGGTTGAATGTTTTATTTACGTTCTACAATCCTACACGTCTTTTCCGAATTTTACATGAACAGTAAAATATATTAATGAATAAATATATAAAATGTGTTTCCCTCCCCCTCTAACTTACTAAATACAGAAAAGCAGAAACGAACAGTAAAATAGGTACAGGTGATGCTTATTCTTATAGAAATATCTTCCAGGATACTTGCAATAGGAGAAAACTATTCTATATACAGATTCTATAGAATCTACATTATGCCCGAAAATCATAGGCTATAATTAAAACGTGCCCATGTCATAATTTCCGCGTGCCAAGCCGTGGTTAAAAGTTAGTACCCTACATACGGAAATAACTGGCGAAATGAGTGTTCTTTCTGTACAGCTCTACCTATTTCTTCCAGGATAATAATGCGTAATGATATGTTATGTTAAGAGCGACCAATTTACCGAACAGCTGATTATTTCGTCGGTAATGTAAACAGGACATAGGTAATCATTGAATCGTCCATTAGTATTCATAGGATAACGGAACGTTTTCGAATCAATTTACATTACAATTGATCATTTAGTGCTTCAGGGTAAATAATAATGATAGAACACTGGCTATTGATCGTGGTTAACCAATCTGGGTCCTTGGATGACCATCATAATCTGCCTAGTTTTTTCCCGGTTATGTCATGATGAGGCTGGGTTTCCTTTGAGGATAAAGGCCTCTGAAAAAATATAAGAATAAAAAATAAAAACTATGTTGGCGTGGCTTCCAGTTGTTGACAACACAACATTCACGACATTTCTTTTCTATTACTTACTTACGTATAACGGTTACTTAATATGCCTAACTCTAGTAGCTATCGGTGTTTCTATAAACAAAGCTATCAATGAATTGACAGGAATATCCTATCCACGTCACTTAGCTGTCTCTCGGAGGGTTGACAGTTGATGTTTCTTTAACTTTTTATCTGAGATAGCAACGTTCCGTTAACTGTTAGTAAGACATTGAAAGCTGCCGTTTGTCTATAATTATTTTGTAGGTCAGATAAGTCACTAATGTTTAACATCACTGTACTAAGCAGGACAATAAAACGAAGCACACGTTTTTGAATCAAATCTGCATTTATTATTTAATATAATAGTTTACCTATATACACACCACCTAAAACCAGTCTATTTCACATGGAGCGACTGCCTATCTGGCCTCCACAACCCAGTTAGTACCAGGTAATGTGAAACCCCTTGATAAGCCTGGTTGTCAGACTTTCGGGCCACTGACTACCTGTAACCACTGTCAAAGATCGACAATTGACAGCCGGGACCAACGACTTAATGTGCTTTCCGAGGCACGGAGGAATCTCGGTATGAAATGTATGGTCACCCATCCCCGGACCAACCTGAGCAAGCGCCAGTCCGGTTACTTGACAAAATATCCTTTGGTAAGATTGGTTGCGTTTCTTTCGGGTTTATAACTACCCGTGCCAACTGTCAAAGATCTACAATTCCTCTTTCACTATTGACTCCTTAGTCTGGGAAAAGCAGGTGCAAAATCGGCCCAAGTGGAGACGTCATGTGCATCGGCAGGTCAACGGCTTTGGAGGGAGGAGAAGGTCGCAATTCGATTTAAAACGTGTGTTACCCTAAAGCTCGACGACTTAGAGCTGTACCCTATACTACTAATGTAGTCAATGGTGTTCTGACATGTCCGCTTTGTTCTCGGAGTTTTTCGGCCAAAGTTGAGTATGCTAGCCACTTGAGAGCACACCAAAACTCTCAACAACCACCCTTGATAGCCATCGAATGCAGTGCTGTGGCCGAAATCGGCTAGATGACATCATCATTCGGATCTACATGCGGAGCTGTATCAATTCTTTGTTCCAAATAATTATGATCGCTTTAAAAAGCATAAATTTTTTAATGTCCCATTTTGTCGCACTTTAGCTCGATCCACCTCCCCTATGCCGCGTATGCTTACGATGCTCAACGCGCTCGTGGAGACCAGCCCTGGATTGGACTTGTTTGCTGATGAATGGAAGACGTTAATGTTAGAATGTTTGTGGTTCTGTGAGAAGACCGAGTAAAAGGATTACTTAATTTAGTGTTAATGGCTTATGCTGTACTAAATGTAATAAATAATTATCACGATAGCTCTGCCAACTCATCAAAGAAATAAGGAGGCGATGTATTAACATCAAATGGCTAGGTAGACGGCGTGTTAACTACGTTCAAATTCGTCAGAAACCTGCTACGAATCCCATCTCGTGAGGCCGCAACACATCAGTATGTATCGGGGTCACCTGCAGACGCATGTCAGCTCATAATTAAGCACATATTTGCATTTCAAGGCATCACAGGTATGTTGACGTTATATTATAGCGTTGGAATGTGTTATTTTTTACTTTGTATCTTGTTGCTAGGGGCGGTTTTTAAGATGGGAGTGCAGAGGTTAAAATTAATGTCTAAGATTTCTTTTTCATTACTGAAATTCATTTTTTACCCGACTGTGGCGAAGCCCAAATGGAGGGTTATGTGTTTGACCTGTATGTAAGTATGTGAATATGTTCGTTTCTTTGTTCCCTCGTAACTCCTAAACGGATTTGGATAAATTTTACGTCGTTAGATTTGTCTTTAAATCGTACATAATAAAACAAGTTAAATAGTCTGCGAAATCTTTCACGTTACCACAGATAATAATTGTAATACTTCGACGTTACTACACTAAAAAGCTGGAAAAAAAAAGTAGTTGACATTTAAAAAACCCGATGAGTTTTTCAGTCGGATTTTATAGTTTTTTCAACTACTTTTTTTTAAGTTGTACATAAAGTGTCATGAAGCTCGTGGCTAAATAATAACAGCTGCTCGGATCAATCTTCAGGTTAAGCCGCGCTTGCCTAGGTTGGTCCGTGGATGGGTGACCACCCATTACATAACGAGTCTCCTCCGTGCCTCGGAAAGCACATTAAAACGTTGGTCCCGGCTGTCATTTGTACATTTTTGACAGTTTTATTATAGTAATGATATAACATTTCCACCAACTTGTCTGAGCAGGTGGGAAAACAAAGAACTAAAATAAATGTTGCAAGTTTGACATATTGATGTTAATTTCTTGACAAGCATCGCCAACTTGAACTGCATGCTTAAAGTGGACATATTGTATACCGAGACGGTAAACCAGAAAAGCAGATTTTGTCGTGCACGATGCAATCAAAAAAGTCATCATCAGCCTAGCAGTTTTTCTACTATGTCGAAGGTCGGCTTCCAGTCCTACCGGATTCACCAGTATTTTACATGGAGCGACTGCCTATCTGACCTCCACAACCCAGTTAGTACCGAGTAATACGATACCCCTTGATAAGACTGGTTGTCAGACTTTCGGGCCACTGACTAACTGTAACGACTGTCAAAGATCTACAACTGACAGCCGGGACCAACGGCTCTACGTGCTTTCTGATGCACGGAGGAAACCCGGTATGTAATGGGTGATCACCCATCCACGGATCAACCCAGGCAAGCGCGGCTTAATCTGAAGATCGACTCCAGTGGCTATTGTTATTTAGCCTATAGACCTTAAAGTGACGATCATAATACATATTTTTTACTTTGTCTGTATGGTCTATTATAGTATCAAAGCTTTTAAATACAGAGGTACACCGTACGAATAAAAAGAAAACTCAAACATTAACTTTTTAATTTATCCTAAGTAAATACATTCGTCCCCACTGGTTCGAGTCGAGAAAATCTCCGGCCAAAAATAAAATAAGTTTAACAAAAATCTGGCCAAAATGGGAGTCGCGAGGTCGCACACGAAGGGTTCCGTAGCATCGTTCAATATTTAACATGGCTTTTGCCCGCGGCTTCGATCGCGTTGTCGTCAGAAATTATCAAACGGAATCCATTTAAAAGTAGACTGTGTTACTCGGGGATTAGGTAGCTTTCCATTAGTGAAAGAGTTTCTATAGAATTTGATCAGGTGGCCTACCATGACGTCTTAAAGTAGGAGTCATTCCAGTGTGGGAAAGAGATGGCTCTAGACGACCTGTATAGCTCTGTCTCTTTCCCATACTGGAATTACTCCTGCTTTAAGACGTCATAGTAACCGCCCAGGAGTTTCACAGATTAACCCCTACGTCCAAACTTCACATCTTTTTTTAATTCATAACATTAGTTTAATGATACGCACTACATTTTTTTTAAATAGTCGTGTCATTAAAGCCACAAAAACACGTCGCCCGTATGGACCTTTTATTTTCAACTAGTATAAACTCTGTAAACGTATGTTCAATACTGATGGGACTGCGCACTTTATAGTGTTATTGAGAGGTGTCGTTAATGGAGAAAAGAGAAATCAATATTATTTTACTATTATATTTACTAATAAAGTATAATTACAAACAACAAACATTAATATTGATACAAAAATAACAACGCTTATTGTGTATAAGTCTGTAATCTGCGTCTGACGTTTTTTGCTGCACCATTATTTCTTTCTGTTTTACGAATTTCTTAGAATATTCGGAACGTATTTTGCTGACAGTAGAGGTAAATACGACCTAGACAATAAAGCAACAAAATAATAAACAAAAGAACGCTGCAGTTATTATTAATTTCGGCAACTTGGAAAGAACTACAATTTGACGACCAGAGAGTCAAGTCATTTCGACGTTTTAGGGAGTTTGTCGTTAAATCGAGTGATAAACTCTTTGAGAAAATTTTAAGTTTCTTCTACAAACGGACAGACAGCGGGGCCATTGTAATAGGGTCCCATTGGCATTCGATACGAAACCCTAAAGTATTTTTTTTAACAACGAATTGACAATTGGACTGTGAAATTTCCCCAGTGTGTCAGAATTACACGATTGGTCAAATTTTTTGAACCAAACTTTTTATGTCCATATTGTTTTTTTCTGAAACCCGGCCGGTGCCTTTTGTTTGCATATCATTATATTTTGGCCAAGTTCTCTCGAGATCGGTGCAGTGGGGTATAAGGGCCTGATTTGATTTTGTTTTTTGATGTTTTTTTAATATGGAGTGGGTGGTGTCTGTTTTTATTTTTGGTAACTCAAAAAGAGGGGTGCTATAAGTTTGACCGCTGTGTGTGTGTGTGTCTGTCTCTGGCACCGCAGCTCTAAAACGATTGAACGACATGTCCCAGTGACAAATAAAAAAAAATCTCTCTTCTTTCAGTTTAGGTTGTGTAATTTTCTAACAAGTAATTAAGTGGTGGCCATTTTTTAATATCACATAATAAAATATTTGTGTAATTTTTGATAACTTTAACTTTCATGGAAATTTTGTTTTAAATTTATGATTCAGGAGTAAAATATTTTTTCTTTGTTTAAAGAACCTACTTTGCGGTTTCTATCGACAAGAAATAAATTAAGTTTAACTTTAATTTCAAACGAAATCTCAAACTAAAACAAAATCTTCAAATCACTTTATTATCAAATCATAGCCACCGTAGCAAGGTGCGGTTCTGATGTTTCTGCCTACCCCCAAAGGAAAAAAGTACGTTTGTTGAAGTACACTAGTTATTTCAGTAACTACAAGGTAAAGAGTATCCATGTAGTTTCTTGCTTATTCTTCTCCATAGAGACGTAGGCCTTGGAATGGGCAACTACAGTACTTTCGCAACTTATTATGCCTTGCGTCAGCTTCATCGATTTGTTTTGGATCTTCAAAGGCGCCTGTAATAGTTTAATTGAAATAAATGCTTTGAGTTTGAGTTCAAAAGTAATGTTATACTGAGAATAGGCTACCGTTTTCTTTCAAGATTTAAATTTGATGACATTAAGTTGAAACATGCTATCGTAATGCCCAAGTTTTATATTCAAACTAGCTGTTGCCCGCGACCTTCGTTCGCGTGAAATTATATTTCAAAGAAAACTTTCCTTTTTGAATGGAATTCTGTTAAAATTTCAAGGGTTTTCATTTTTTTGCGCGGAACCCTAGTAATTATTCTAAAATAAAAGTGGCCTATGTTAGACCCTATAACATAAGCTATCTGGCAGTAAAATTCCCTTCACAATCGGTTCCGCCATAACGGAGATTAGCCGGGACAAACAGACAGACAGATATATAAAAATGAAACCGACTTCAAAAACACAAAAAAGTAAAAAATAACTTTAGCTTCAGAAGGCTGTGACTTTTGTTAGTTTGATTTTGTTTTTTTTTGTCACCGACTTCTGAAGCTAAAGTTATTTTTTACTTTTTTTGTGTTTTTGAAGTCGGTTTAATTTTTTGCAAAAAATGGTTTTTATTTTTCACTTTTTAGTGGTTCACATGTGCTTACCCCTGCACAGCGTACCGGCGTGATGTTATGTTATGAACTGGTGTAAACAATAGACAAACATGAGATTTCAGCAATCCCAGTCCATTTGCTATCATTTATTGAAGAGTTCCGTTGCCTATCTCCGAAGTTCTTCATCAGCTCTTCACCAAATTGAAATGGAACCACTCCGAGAAAGTATTCTTCCATAAACTACCCAAATCGCTTCAAGTGTGCCTATACAATTTGAAGAGTCCTCTCTATTTCTCCAAGATCCCATCATCAGATCCTGAATTGATGATCATGGGACCACCTAGAAAGTATACCCTTTCAAACTAAAAAAAAATAATCCAAATCGGTCCAGCCATCTTCGAGTAATCGGGGAACATACATAAAAAATAAAAAATTCCGACGAATTGAGAACCTCCTCCTTTTAGAAGTCGGTTAAAAATTGAAAAAAAAAATGTTTTTGTTGTAAGTACCGTATATACTTTCATTTGCATTCAGTAAAAAGCTTTTATTTTGGTATTACATACAGATACTTCAATTTATTTATTTGTATTAATGTATAGATAAAAAACTTGGGTAAGTATGCACTTTTAGGTAGGTACACACGGCTACACATCAAGCTATACATTTCCAGTTTATGCTGATCTCGCATTGTATAGGATTTCCGTACAATGCGAGGGCAGCTTATACTGGAAATGTATAGCTTGATGTGTAGCCGTGTGTAGAAATAAAATATGAAAAACATCTTACTAATTCTATTAATAATACAAATGCGATAGTTTATGAGGATGGTTGAATGGATTTTTATTACTCTTTCACGCAAAAACTACTGAACGGATTTGGATGAAATTTAGCACAAAGATAGTTTATAACCTGGATGAACATAAAGGATACTTTTTATCCCGGCAGTACGATCCCTTGGGACAATTATCGGACTCCACGCGGGCGAAGCCGCGGGTATAAACTAGTAACTTTATAATTTCAAACAGTAAATATTAGTACCAATGGGGGCTGTCGCGTATGAATTCGCCGCTAGAGGCGCTAGTGTAGCGCAAGGTCACCGAAATGTCAGATGTCATAGAGTATTCGCGCGTTGCATGCTTTTTTATCACGTATTCTTATTAATATTTTGTGGTCTCGATCAAGCTGATTAATTATGACTTGAAGATTTTAAGTTTCAACTTAGGATCTTATTTGTTAGTACTTGAAGGTAAAATGAATTTTAAATGTTTCATGCTTGCTAATTTTAGGGAGATTATTGTAAATATATATCTTAAGTTTAGACTATGTTGTTTTACGCAATGAAATAAACGTTTTATGAAATTATTGATACTTTAAAGTATAACATAGAATTATTGACATGACTTTACTCGATAGTGGCGCCATCTAGTGAGAATAAAAACGATAGCCTTTATTTCGTCGTTGAAACACTCCAAATTCTTTTATTATCCACAAATGGTAACCAATCACCTCTCACTCTGCCCCCCTATTTACACCCCCCGCGTGTCTAGTTATAACAAACAGTCGTCGGTCGCAATGACCTCAATAATTAAAAGAAATGCTTCGTAATCACGCGAGCGATATAGTGTTAATAGGCACGGAAAAAAATTAACGGTTTGGGGTTCAGTGGGGGTTAAACCCTTTTTTTGTTGACTTTAGAATTGAGTTGTAATTTTTTATATCATTGGAAGGTGAAGGAGCATCTTTTGGTTAAGCCACGCTTGCCGAGGTTGGTCCGTGGATGGGTGACGACCCATTACATTCCGAGTTTCCCCCGTGCCTCGGAAAGCACGTTAAGCCGTTGGTCCCGGCTGTCATTTGTAGATCTTTGACAGTGGTTGTAGTCAGTGGCCCGAAAGTCTGACAACCAGTCTTAGCAAGGGGTATCGTATTACCCAGTACTAGCTGGGTTGTGGTCAGATAGGCAGTCGCTCCATGTCAATCTCGCATATCTTTGGACGATACTGATAGTGTTTGTTGCAAACAATTTAACTAAAATGCTCTAGAATAACTGTATTTTCGAATTCAAAAATCAACGTAAAGGGTGTAGACTCTTAACGAAGCCGAAAGGCACTTGTTCTCCCCGTCATTGCGATCACTTTTTTTGTTCTAGACCATACCTGGGAACCTTCTAGTTAGGGAGATATTGGGGGTCAAAGTTCACAAGTTTTTATTTTAAATACATGTTTTTAATGTATTTTTTTTTGTGTTTAAACACCTCCACGGCCCCCGTACTATTCAATCCATCCATCAGCACAATGTTCTGAGTGCGTTACATTGAGTTCCACCGTAAAACGTGATTTTTCACCCAAAAAAAAAGTTGATTCCCAGCAATAATTTTTGCGTAAAGTTACTTTGTTTGATGTACATAATGCTTGGTTGACGGCTTCGTGAAGGGTCTTGTTACATCCTGTATTTACGTTACGTGCGTTAGGGCCTCGGATCCATCATTACTTGACGGTAAGTGGTCACAGTCTATGGAAATTTCCAATACGAGGTATTGCAGATGCGTTGTTATTTACGAGGCAAAGTTGAAATATAAAAATACACGCTGTCATGTGACTGTAATTACACAGGCTCGTACCCGGAATACAACGCCGCTTGAAGGCAGAAAAAGATTTGGTTTTTCTGTTGACTCGGAAAGCCAATTTGACTTGAGTAATACGTTTTCATTTTCAATATTGGTTTTACTTTTTTTAAGTGGCAATGCTGCCAGTCTTCTGGGCACGTTTCCGGATGACATCGATGGGGAGGAGTACTTTGATGCCTAAGTGTCCTATTGTCGCCGTTGTATACAGGGTGTAACAGAAAGGGTATAACCATATGGAAAACTGTGGTACGGACCATCAAACTGAACAACTTTCTCTATGGGACCACCATCGAAATCGTAAAAAAATAATCAGCTGTCCCATACATTTGGGTCGAGTAGGTATTGAAATTTTGTACAGGACAGCTGATTATTTTTTTACGATTTCGATGGTGGTCCCATAGAGAAAGTTGATCAGTTTGATGGTCCGTACCACAGTATTCCATATGATTATACCCTTTCTGTTACACGCTGTTTATGTAGGATCTTAGTTTTAGTCTTCTTTTTGCATTATTTAGTTCTATTTGTAGTCTGTACTAGATTTACAATATTAATTAATATTTCCTTTTTTAATAATTTATTGCCAACCATTGTTTTTCGATTCTTGTTCGGTCTTCAGAAAACTATCTTTGTGAATTAGTAAAACCAACTAAAACAAGTACTATTTTCTATTTAGAAAAGTGCTTTTGAATGACCTAATCGAAATAAATGTTTTCTTTTTGACGTCGACTTCACTCACTTAATAAATAACGCATTTAAAAAAAACTACTTATTCAAAAACGTTTCACGTTAAAAAACGCCCAGGCAAGGACTCCTTGAAATTAAATATAACCTAGGGATTAATAACAACTGTCGTTCAGATCATAATAAAAGTTTAGTGTATTTTATTCGTTGCCATGGCAACCACAGGGCCTGTCAATCCCCAGAGTGTCATAGGATACCTTAAGATATTGTATTAAGAGATGGTTTTTGCTACCCCTCCGTGAAAATAAGGTTTTATGTCGATACTGTGGAGTATTTCAAGTTTTGTCTATGGAAACATCATTCATAAAGAACACTTTGTCTTAAGAACGCTATACAAAGTTGGGACGATGATACGACAATGAATGGCAAGTCTAGTTAATAGAGTGTATTATTTAAACTGTCAAATAGATTCTAAAATCGAAATAAAAAAATGTTTTTTTTTTCAACGAAACTAAATGACATGAAACTGTCAACAAAATAGAACACCATTTATCAATCTTGGTACCATGCTTATGGTATTATTTGCACGAATTCTCATCATGTTTCAGAACGAATTTGTCAAAGGTTTTTGAAGTAGCTAGTTGGCAACATTGTGTTTAATGTCGATGCCAGCATAATAATATGAACAGATACATGTGGACTATGCTAAAGATAAAAAAAAACCTGTGATATTTTTAGTGGTTTTTAATGCTTCTCATGCATACTAAGAGTGTTGTGCTTTTCAAACCACCAAGTAGCTATCGTTGCACTCCACTAACGTTGCAGTTGGAGCCTATAGGTACAGGGCTGATATTGCCTCATTTGGATTCCGTCATAGCTTAAAACTCACTACGAGACCGCCTGTTTTGTACAAGAATCCTAACTTCCTAACTCCTAACTAATATTATATGTAACTGCGAAAGTAAGTTTGTTATCTTTTCACGCCTAAACCACTGAACCGATCATCCTGAAATTTTGCATATTCATTGTCAGGTGTACAGAAACGGATATACGAAAAAAGAACTATGTATTTCCGAGGAAAACAACAATAACGTTCTTATGATAATAGATGGCGCCACGTGTCTTTCGAATCATAATTAAATTACAAGCAGAGTATAACTCGAATTGATTGTCAGATTCTAAGTTAAACTCAAACTCAGACGGCAAACTCTAGTATTAAAATATTCTATTTGAAACGTCAATTTTGTAATAGTGTAGTTCAACATATATTTTCGAATGAAATTGAATCCATTCCCGGGAGATAGCAGATATTGATTGGTCCGGGTTCGCCCACGGGCTGTGTGTAATTCAATTCTGTACGAATATTCATATTATGTAAAAGATGGAGGTAATACGTAGTCGGGAATATAGTGCTACTGGCTTATGCCCGCGGCTTCGCTCGCTTGGTTATCCGTAGCTATCCCACGGGGTCGTACTATCGGGATAAAAGGTATCCTTGTTAATCTGTGTTAATCAAGGTTATAAACTATCTGCGTGCCAGAATCTGTTCAGTAGTTTTTGCGTGAAAGAATAATAAACATCCATTCTCACAAATCGCAAAGAAAATAGTAGTAATATAAGATGAGATGATTCTGTTGAGTCTCTTTTGTAGAGTGGTCAGGTGGCCAAGTATAACGGCCCCGACATACGAGTTTAACATAGGTTTCGAACCCAGATAGACGCCTTACTTTGTGCAATTCCTTTTGCAATGCTCTCAAAACGGTGAAAGAAAACATCATGAGGAAACCGGCGTGTCCTAACACCAGACATTTCGAAGACATGTGACATCTACCAACCCGCAATGTTGCCTTTATCTACAAGTACGGAACCCGTGCAGAAGCAACAGTTCACGCCTGACCGAATTGTTAGAAGTTACAGGTATGTACGGTCAATAAACGAACATATTTTGATGTGTGATAACAGCTCTTGTTGCTTTATAATAAGGCACTAATAATATCAAATTGTTACCTTGTACATACAAAGTGGTTGACATTAATTTGTACTGAGTTTGAACTCAATATTGCGACAATAATATCAATCTTTAATTGTCTTACTATAAAGCAAAGGCGAAGTCTAAGGCGAAGATCACGTGCCTAGTTTTTAACAGCCACTCTGGACCGATTTGTAGGTTAAGCCTCGCTTGTCTAGATTGGTCCAAGGATGGGTGACGACCCCTTACATACCGAGTTTCCTCCGTGCCTCGCTTGTGAAGCCGTTGGTTTCGGCTGTCATTTATATATCTGTGACAGTCGGTACAGGTTAGTTGACAGTTAGTACTGGGTAATACGGTACTTCTTGATATGACTGGTTTTCTATCTTTCGGGCCACTAACTACCTGTAACGACTATCAAAGATCTACGAATGACAGCTGGGACCAACGGCTCAACACTCTTCCCTCCGACTGGTCTTGGTATTAAAAAACTCTTAGATAGTTAGATAAAGTTTTAAAAATATTTATGGAGCTTTTAACTCAAAAGATTTATTTCTGAAAGCACGGATTATCTTTTCAACTCTTTTGAAGCGTGATTTTTTGAACTTAAGACTTTCAGCTGTCGTATTAGAAATCTTAGGCCACTAAGTATACTTGTAGGTACTGGTTTTTACAATTAAAACGATTAAATAAACTAAAATAACTACACTAACTATAAAAACTGGCCATGTGCGTGTCGAGACAATGTAGGGTTCCGTATTTGCCCATAAAAATATGCGAATTTGCCAACGAACGATGATTTTTATTGTAATAATAAAAACAAACTTACATTTGCAGTTGAAAAACATGTGCTCCCATATATTATATTTAGGAAAATATGTTATCCAAGTTGATTTTAAACGCGAGAAAAAAAATCCCTACTTTCGTGTAGGTACAGGAGAAACCTCGAAAACTGGTTCTTATCGCACTACGATTAGGTTCAACATGCAATTTCACACGTGTGGATTTTTAATATTTTTCCGCACACGTGCGGAAATAAAAATTTCCACAGTTATCTATACTTATACTAAGTCCAATTGGGTTCTATGACTATAGCCGTCGGTGATTGTTTTGCTTTTTTAATCTCGGCAAAGAGAAATGCGTCTGTACGGCGTAAATATTTGTCAACAAAACAAGCACAATGCTTTTCGCCCAATAGAGCTAAATCGCAACTTTTTATTTCTTTACACATAAAAATCGCGCGCCTGATGCTCGTATCTTAGCACTCATCAAACAAAACTTAAAACATAATCATTATTTCCCAAAGTCTTCAAAGAAAATAATCGTACATTAAAGTCGTTTATAAAAACACATTTGTAACAATCAGCCATCAAACTTGAAGGTTATAAAACGTAACTTTTAAATAGCTATAAAAAATAAACGCCCAAACGGGCAAACTTCAGTATTTTGTTAAAACGCTAATATTTTATGCAAAAAGAGGAAATTTTCTAACAGCCCCCAAGGCCGCCATCTTGTATTCGCGATTTGTGACGTCATAAACGGCGTTGATAAACGAGACTTGAACGGCAGAGACGATAGATGGCGCTTTTATAAATTTGGACAATTCCAAGGAAATTGTGGTTCTAACTTTTTTAAGGTTATGTTTATGTTTTGCATAAAGATAACGCACAAATAATATACCTAACTTCTTCTACATACAATACTAAAAGCATTGTAGGCACGTTTGCATCCTAGGTGCAAAGATAACATGTTTTATAGGCGTAATTTTTAAACCAGAACACGGAAATCAACTTAAAAGTTTACTCTTTTTGTATTTATTAGGGTTTCGTACCTCAAAAGGAAAAAAACAGAACCCCTTATAGGATCACTCTGTCCGTATGTCTGTCTGCCGTCTGTCACAGCCAATTAACTCCGAAACTACTGGACCGATGGAGTTGAAATTTTGTACACATTAAGTCAGTGACCCAAAAATGGACGTGTAACGTAAATTAATGAATTTTAAACATGGGGCCACTTTTGGGACGCAAATCAGAAAACGAAAAAAAATGTTTTGTAAACTATATCGTGTGACTTACATATCAAATGAACGGGCAATAGGCGGGAATAATTCCATGTATTTATTATATATGGTCCCATTAAAATAGATGGACAAATTTTAACGGCGTTCAGTACGTCTAACCAAAGACATCCAAGCAAAAAAAAAACACTGATCATAGTGATTTTATTTTGACCTAATGGATGTGTTAATTCTAGAGTGCCGGCGGCAATTCATTATTTTAGATCAAAATAAAATCACTTTATTCAGTGTTTCTTTTGCTTGGATATCATTGGTTAGATGTATTGAACCCTGTGTTAAAATTTGTCCATCTATTTTAATGGGACCTTATAAACTAGCTTTTGCCCGCGGCTTCGCTCGCGTTTATTTAGTGTTTGTGTGTTTTTTTTATAATCAATTCGGGTTGTACTCTGCTTGTAATAATATAATTCAATCATGATTCGAAAGACACGTGGCGCCATCTATTATAATAAGAACGTTATTGTTGGTTTTTCTCGAGAATAGTAGGTACTTTTTTTCGGCATGAAAGGCATCCTATGACCGTTTCTGTACAGCTGACAACGTATATGCAAAATTTCAGGGTGATCGATTCAGAGGTTTAGGCGTGAAAAGGTAGCAAACAAACTTACTTTCGTATTTATAATATTAGTAAGGATTTAGTACAGCGTTGGTCATTAACACTAAATTAAATTAATCCTATCCTTTATTTCCACACCCAGAACCGAAATCATTCTAACAAAATCGTCTTCCATTCATCAGAATGAAATAGGAAGCGAGCTTCTTGCCATCAACCGAGCAAAAATCCAGACTTCGTGCTACCACTGACAAAATGCTATCCTCTTCAAAATTTATTTCATTTCAGTATTATTCCATCATTTCATTTCAATTACTTTTTTTTGCTGACATTCAAAAGTGTATTTAAATGAGCTAATTTAAGTAAATTGTTTGACTTCGCAGAGGTGTAGGTACGTAAAAAGACCCATCATCGAGCAGTCTCATTATAGTATAATGTACTCTGTGGCATTCTATATTTTAAACCAAGTGACCATGAGCAAAAATTAGGGCTGGGAAACGACCTTTAATAATTTTGGTGTTAAAAATTACGATTTACGGTAACGCTCAATCTGACGCACTCAAAACATTGTGCTGATGGATGCATTGGGGTCATCGGGTATTCGTCTTTTTATTTTCGTATCGATAATGCTTCCAAATTATACAGTTTGCGCCTATCAGGTATTCAAAGTTAAGAGCGTCTTACAGCATTTCATACAAACTTTGAACTCATTTGTTTTCGAAATGACTGAACCGATTTTAATGAAACTTCATACGAATAAGCAGGATACTTATGTGTAAAAATGTTGACGGAGAACATTTTCGAAAAATAGTTGTTACAGCTAAATTAGACCGATTTTAGATTTTCTATAGAAACAGAAATTTCCAATTATCTTTTTTTTTAAATACATTTCAAAACATTCTCTGTTCGGAAAAATATTTGAACTTAGATCTTCAATATCTCCGTAGTAAAAAGATAATAATTGTGATGATTCAGAGAACAAATGAGTGGCTTCGATAAGCGTCTTTTTTACACCATGAAATAACGAGTGACCCTGACGCCATCAACCGAGCACAAATCCAGACCTCGTGGTTACAAATCCAACATTTTTATCTACGAGAAAGATTGTAACTTTTAACACCAACGAAAACCATTACGTTCTGCAGATTAGTTGCGTCAAGATAAAAAGTTTTTAACTTAATCTTTTTCTTTTAAAGGGATCTCTTATCTTTACGGCTGTCGGCACAAAGAGATCGGGTAGTCTTTCCCAAAGATCATCGTCCACCTGCTTTTTCCCAACTAGGTATGTTGTGGTTGGCTTTATTTTAACGAGATGCAGCTAAATACCAGTATTTTACATGGAGCAAAATCAAAGCATTTACCTCAAGAAGGTCTGTTAGGCGGCCCATACACCTACAATAATATTGCGCAATGTTGATGATTTCAAAATCAAAAATCAAAATCAAAGCATTTATTTCAAGTAGGCCAGTTACAGGCACTTTTGAACTGTCGAAACAAAGATAGCAATGAAATGTAGCTACAGTCCCAGTCACAAGGCATAAAAACTGTGAAAGTACTGTAGTTGCCCATTCCCTAGCGTAGATCTCTATGGAGAAGAACGGGCAAGAAACTCCATGGACACTCTTTTAAATCAGCATATTGTTACAAAACCTTGGTTACATCATTCATATTGAGATGGTACATTATGTGAGAACGATGTAGCAAGATGTGCACGTTAAAAGTGTCCATAGTAAAAACAAAAAAGAAAATTAAAAAAAAAAAAGATTAATTCAAATAAGCCGTAGCAAATAAGAGATGACCAGTCACAACTGACAGCGCCCGTTCACGAACATGACGCATGGATCAGCACCATTCAACTCAACCATTTTGAAGGGAACTAAATGATCCGACACACGCGCCACCATCAGCGAGACATTGAGTGAGCATGACATACTCTCAACCACCAGGGCACATTCAAGTCGGGAAAGGACGTAGGTTTCCAGTGAACGATAGCTCTTTAGTACATAGTACTCATACAATGGCTTTGGCTTGGGCACAATATTATTGAACATATAGGGGTAGTATTGAAGATTGCGCAATGATTGACTAAAAGATTGAGGACTTTTAAATGTTATTGCACAATATTTATTTATTGTTTGTGTATGGTATATTGCCCAATATTTAAGTTATGACGAGAATGCTTGTTCAATTTTACTGTCTCAATTTAATTGTACCGTGTGGGTTTCGGAGCTCATCAATCATATTGTGCAATCATCAACATTGCGCAATATTATTGTAGGTGTATGGGTCCTCTTACAGGCACTTATTAACCGACTATCTTCAAAAAGGAGGAAGTTCTCAATTTGGCTGTATTTTTTTGTTTGGTACCTCATAACTCCGTCATTTATAAACCGATTTGAAAAATTCTTTTTTTTTTATGTGAAAAGATATACTTCCCGATTGGTCCCATAGAAATTTCATCAAAATCAGTTCAGTAATTTGTTTTTTTTTTCTTCTTGTGCTATCTAGATGACATGATGGTTCTTTAATAACTGCTAGTCACAATGTAAAAAATTGTTTCGTGACAAGAATTTGTGTGGTATACTACAACTAAAAAGGGAAAAATAAAAAAACTTTCTGCGTAAAAAAAAAAGAGATTTCCAAAGAAACAATAAAAAAGTCTGAAATTATTTTTGGAAGTCGGCGGCAAAAAGTCAATGAAACAAACAAATTCACCAACTTTCGAATATAAAGTTATTTGAGACTTTTTAGTGTCTTTTTTGAAGTCGTTTTTTTTTGAACTGTCGAAACAAATACAACAACGAAATGTAGCCACAGTCCCAGTCACAAGGCATAAAAACTGTGAAAGTACTGTAGTTGCCCATTCCCTAGCGTAGATCTCTATGGAGAAGAACGGGCAAGAAACTCCATGGACACTCTTTAAATCTGGCTATCTTCTTATTTGATTTCTACAAACTCGTTATTAGGTAACACAAAACCTCTTGAGAAGACTGGTTGTCAGATTTTCCAGCTACTTTGAGTCTTTTCTCAACGATGTACATAAGCAAAATCAGACTATATCATTTCCTCAGCTGGGACACACAGCCACCTCTCTGTGAGAGGGAGTGAGCTATAATCGACCACGCAGTGCCAGTGCGGATTGGTAGATGTCACATGTTGTCATGTCTCAGATTTTTTGATTTTAGAACATGGTTCTTTCTTCAAGATATTTTTCTTCACCGGTTTGAGAATTTCTACGTCCAGTACCCGGCAAATAAACGGGCACAAATATAACAATCAGTTCAAAGGAAGAGGGCAGACAGATTTGTCTGCTCTTAACAATTTGTTTTCCATCGACCCTCATTCTCCAGTCAACCTGCGATCATGGCGCTTACAACAGCGTTAAATCATTAATCAATTTAGGTTTATAGTGTGTTATCTAATGGTTGATCTATATCTATACTAATATTATAAAGAGGTAAAATTTGCAAATTTGTATGTAGGGGGTAATCTCTGGATCTACTGAAACGATTTTGAAAATTCTTTCACTAATAGGAAGCTACATTATCCCCGAGTGCCATAGGCATATTTACAACGTGTCTCTGGGATAATTTCCGACCAAAACGCGAGCGAAGCCGCGGGCAACAGCTAGTATGTCATATTGACGTCCAGGTAAATTTTGTGGTTGGCTTCCAGTCTATCCAGATCATTTGATACAGAAATTCTTCAGTGCTGTTCTGTCACATTCACTTGGGACCTTTGACTTGGCAGTCCGCCGGTCACACCACTAGGTTATCACTGCTTTAGAGGTCTCAAAATCGAACCCAAGAAACGCAATTCTGATTTTTCGGACTCATGTGCGTATTGTATAATACTTGTTTCGGTCTTTCTTTGTTTATCGTCTGATTAATGCCTAACCTGGTGTCAGAGTTTTCATGCCACCCATGGGCCTCTGACTTGACTTTAAATGCCGTCAAGAAATATCTCTCGCTTTCCTCACGCTGTTTGCATTCACCGAAGCAGTGATAATTATACAGGGTGTAACAAGACCCTTCACGAAACCGTCAACCAAGCATTCTGTAGATCAAACTAAGTAACTTTACGCAAAAATTATTGCTGGGAAACGACTTTTTTTGGGGTGAAATGCCACGTTTTACGGTAGGATTTAATAATGTAATGCACTCAAAACATTGTGCTGATGGATGCATTCAATAGTACGGAGGTCGTGGAGGTGTTTAAAGTAAACATGTTGCATTCATAAAATGTATTTAAGAAAAACCTTGTGAAAAAGTTGGAACTTTGATCCATAATATCTCCATAACTAGAAGGTTCCCAGGTATGGTCTAGAACAAAAAAAAAAATCGTAATGACGGGGAGAACAAGTGGCTTTGGCTTCGTCAAGGGTCTTGTTACACCCTTTATAATACAATCATGAAAACGAAAAATCAGAGTTGGTTTTTAACTTGAGACCTATGACTTAATGGCAGTCTGAGGGTCACACCACTAGGTTACCACTGCTATAAAGGTCTTAAATTTGAACCCAAGACACGCTCTTCTGATTTTTAGGATTCATTTGCGTATTGTTTAATTATCACTTGCTTCGGTGAAGGCAAACATCGTGAGGAAACCAGCATGCCTGAGAGATATATCTCGACGGCTTATTAAGTTAAGTTAGTCAGAGGCCCATGGGCGGCATAAAAACTCTGACACCAGGGGAGTTACTATGACGTTTTGAACCAGGAGTAATTCCAGTGTGGGAAAACGACAGAGCTGTCCAGGTCGTCTAGCGCCATCTCTTGGCCACATTGGGATGACTTCTGCTTTGATGTCATGATAGGCCCCTAGATTAGGCACTAACCACACGATAAAGAAGAAGATCTGGCACCTAATTCAAGTGAGCGTAAATAATTCGAAAGCGAACTCATTTGTTTTTATTCATCGTGGATTCACAATGAGACACCGTTCGTTCGAATTTCGCAAGATATAGTGATCAAGGCAGATGGATCGGTGATCTCGGTATGTTGTTACCAACAGATAGGAGGACACTACAGCCTATCCACTTTACATAATACGTTAGTTGCCTTTTACGACACCCAAGGGCACTTGAATCGAAATTTGAAGACTCTTGACAAAAAAGGTCTGAATCGGCCGCTCGGGAGAATTTCGGACATTCTAATTTTAGGCGTCTTCCTGAAGATGTGATATTTTGTAAAGGACGTATAAAAACTGCTTGGGATGTTTATTTTTTAAACATCACTTCTATTTTTACAATTTGGAGGAGGAGCTTGCGGCCAAATGACAACAGACGCTCGGGTCGATCTTCTGGTTAAGTCGCACTTGCCTAGGTTGGTCCATGGATGGGTGGCCACCCATTACATACCGAGTTTCTTCCGTGCCTCGCAAAGCTCGTTATGCCGTTGGTCTTGGGTGTCATTTGTAGATCTTTGACAGTCGTTACAGGTAGTCAGTGAAGTCAGGCTTATGCCCGACTCGTCACTGCTCTAACTGGTAATCGAAAAACAAAAGATAATGATTCAAAAATGATTTAAAAAAAATTGTTTTCATATTACCGATTCGTCATCGATGCTAAAGTATCGTCAAGTGAACAAACTACACACATCAAAAGTGTCTAGGGATCAAGCATTTTTATGTGGATTTCTTGAGATTGAGATGTGGCTTTGTAATAAATTTATGATTTTATAAATTTATATGGATCCTTTTTGGTGCATTTCATAATTTGAATCAGGAACTGTGAATCAAATTCGAGTAAAAGATGAAAATCAGCTGTCAATATTTTCCCTATAAAAACATACAACGCATTGAAGACATTATTAGTGCTACTGTTTCCCTACTACTGATTAAAACCAACGTTATTATGGAGCGGCGACGTCATTTAAGCAGGGAAGAAATGCTCAGAGCCGTGGGAATGATAGAAGCTGGTTCCCGGCAACGTACTGTGGCTTTAGCTCTGAATACAAGTCAGAGTGTTATCAGTCGACTTTGGACACGTTACCGAAGCACTGGTACCGTGGCTGAGCGCCATGGAGGACGGTATCGCTGCACCACACGGAGACAAGACCGATACATTCAAATCTTAACTCGAAGAGCTCCAACAATAACCGCCATGATGTTAGCCGTGAGGCTTCATCACTCTTCAGGGAACTTAATTAGCGACCAAACAGTCAGAAACCGCTTGCATGAAGTGAACCTTCATTCCCGAAGACCGCTACGGGTACCACCTATAGCAATGCACAATCGTAGGATACGATATCAATGGGCTCTTGAACACAGAAATTGGGCAGAAGAACAATGGCGTTTCGTGTGCTTTTCTGATGAGTCTCGTTTTGGTATGAGACCGGATACAAGACGTATACGACACTGGAGAACCCCTGGACGCCAACAGCGATTAAAATCCTGCCAGGAAGTCCATCCTTATAGTGGTGGAACCATCATGGTATGGGCGGGTATTTGGATCGGCGGAAGAACTGAGTTGATTTGGATCAGAGGCAACCTCAACGCTCAAATTTATGCTGAGACGATTGTATCAGACGTCATCGTTCCTCTACAAGTGCAAATCGGTCCCTTATTTCAGTTAATGCATGATAATGCACGACCGTACACCGCAAGAGTTGTAAGACAGACTCTCGCCGCAGCTAACATCAATGTCCTGCCCTGGCCTGCTCAGTCGCCAGACTTGAATCCGATTGAGCATGCATGGGATATGCTACAGAGAAGAGCTCTGCCGAATATGGAGGGTATCCAGTCGCAAGAAGACCTTTTTTTGTTGTTGCAACGAACATGGGCGGCCATTCCACAGCGTGATTTGGATGAACTCATTTTGAGTATGCCAAACCGATGTTCTTGTGTTGTTAGTGTTCGCGGTAGAAACACGGATTATTAATTGTTTAAGTTACCCAATAAAATTTTAAAGAAAACTGTTATTTCAGTCTTTTTTTCGAACTTTTGTGTTAGTGGTTCAAATGTCAAAAATCCCTTTATTAGGAAAATGGCAAATTTCTTTATTAATGCAAAGGTGACTTGGTTTATCGTTACTGTGACAAACGAAAACACTTTATTTGATGAATCCTTAAAGAAAATTTTAATTAATATCAATCAGGAGAAAAGTTATTGCAAAAATATAGGTTGATCCCTAGACACTTTTGATGTGTGTATTATAAGGTAGGTAGGTAAGAAACATTTACATAAGTTTTGGGCCCGAACGTCTGACAACCAGTCTTACCAAGGGGTATCGTATTACCTAGTACTAACTGGGTTGTGGCGGTAAGACAAAGCAGATTCTCCGTGTAAAATACTGATATTCAGCTCCATAATCATGCTTGGGAAAAGGCTAGGCTGATGATGACTTCTATTTTTGAAATTTAGAGTGGAGACCGCGTACCGGTAGATGTAGAGTTGGCAGACCACCCATAAGGTGACCCGACGAGCTGGTGAAGGATGCGAGAGTCGGCTGGATGAGAGCCGCGCAAGCCGGGTCGTTGTTGCGGTCTTTGGGGGAGGCCTAAGTCCAGCAGTGGACCTCTTTCGGCTGAAATGATGATGATGGTGATCACTTTAAATTCGAACGGGGTCTAGAATCCGCGATGATTTACTTTAAAACAAATGAATTCACATGAGGTTCCAAGTGAACGCAACGGAATACGATATTGATTACAAAAGATTACGAAACAACACTCAAATTTGGTTCACATTTAACAAATAATTTGATCAAATATATTATTTATACAAAGTTTCACACTTTGTATAAATAATATAATTATATTGTTATAGATACGGACCACAGATAAATTCCTCTAGATTCCGCTTAGAAGGCAACGTATGCGCACCGCACATCCATGACTTAGAACAAATGTAACTCGAAGCTCGTATTTATGTTAGACCTGTGAAGACGCTAGCAATCTATACAATTCCATAAGTATGAAAGTTAGATTGTTACGGTTTGCTTAAAACGAAAGACTACCTACGCTGTTAAATGGTATGAATATGGTATGATAATTATCCACGACCTCGAGTTATAAAAAGATGGGATAAAATTCGACTGTTAAGTGAAATTATAAAAATCGTCAATTTTAGAAAGAGCTCAACTTATAGTGGCTGAGGTAGTCACTCTCATTGATGTATATACCTTTCACTTCTTAGTTACTATTGTATTGCTGTCTTTTTCTCTCAAAAGTAATAGTGTCATGAGCAATACGTTCTTGCTTATCGATAAATTAAATATCGATGCTTTCGATATTTTGTTGTTTCTAAGGACAAAATAGTTTAATTAAAATATAAATGAAATAATGAATGTGTTTTTGTGAGTTCAACCGTCAATTAAACCAAAGCCGTGTAAAAATTTTAAAGTTAAAACTTTATTCATTCTGAATATTCAGTAATCCATTATTACACATATTGATAATGAAGTAGAATCTACAAAAAGTTAACATTTATTTGTCATTTTGTTAAAATATCGACGCCAGAATTTATGCTTAACTAGTTTCTGACGCGGCTTCACCCGCGTGGCCTACATGAAACAAATTACATTTCTTTTTTCAGAACCAAACTATAGCGCCCTTACTTCCTCTTATTGAATATACGAATTGAAAATATCCGAAACTAATTTTAACCGAAGAGTATATACACAAATTTTCAAGCCGATCGACCCAGAGAATAAAATGTTTCACAGACAATTCAACCCCCTATTTCTCCCTCTTAGGGGTGGAATTTCGACAAATCCCTTTCTTAGTGGATATCTACTGTTCACAAAGAATACACCCTCCAAATTTCAAGTCTCTAGGACCAGCGATTTGGACTGTGCGTTGATATATCAGTCAGTCAGGACTTTGAATTTTGTTCATCACTACGACAAATGACGTCACCTTGAAATAGCCAATAGCATTACACTTGTACCTACCGCTCAATTTGGTGAACTCGAATACAAACAAAATGATCATCATATGGAATACAGAGGAGGTTATCAGTGGGACGGACCCTTCATTCACGAAGCCGTCACCAAGCATTCTATTCATCAAATTAATTAACTCTGTGCAAAAATTATTCCTGAGTTTTTTTTTTTTTTGCTGCACAAGTCCAGTACACCTTAATGTTTGCAGTTCAAGATGGCGCTGCATGTCAAGAAAAGTACATCGATATGTCAAACTTGGTATATTCATTTTAGTTCTGTGTTTTCCCACCTGCACATATAAATTGGTTGACGTTGTAACTGCAGAATGAGTATTTCTTTAAACAATTATGTCTACTTAGAAATACCTTTTTGAACCCAAAGAAGGCGGACTCAATATTTTTAAGGAATTCGGGCGGTAATCGTCTGGCAATTCAAATATATTTGGTTTTTCTGAATCTTCGGAAGTGAAGAAGTGTTCGAAAAGATAAATAGTGTTCGACCTTTTTTGAAGTGGATTTTTCTAGCGCAAAAAGGTCCGGATAAAAAATATAATAACAGGTTGGGCTTAAGATGAATTTAGCGAAGACTTGAGGAAGAATTTTAGCATTAGACAGCCTTTTATATAAATTAAAAACTTTTGACTCGAAAAACCCGGAAAAGACCCGGATAGAGGAGAAAGGGGTCGTATAAATTAGTGAATTTGTTAGTACCTTGGACAGAAATCCCGTGTTGACCCCAGCTATGTCCGGGGCGGCGCATTTCTTCCCATCCTGAATGACAAAGAACTAAAATATTATATCAGATGAAAAACCACACTTAAGCGCCAGCGAAACCGGTACGGACATGTTGAGGACGCAGCTCCGGACATGGACAATTCTATACAAATACTAATGGATCAGTGACATTGGTACGGACAAATTGCGAAAACCGGACACTGACGGATATTTAGCTGAAAGAACTTTCAATTTCAAGTGTCCGCAGCTGGTCCGTAATTTGTCCTTACGAGTTTGACTGATCATTTTCAGAAGTGTCTGTCAGTGTCCGGTGTCCGCAAATTGTCCGTATCGGTTTCAGTGAACCTATACTAAGACACTTCTAAACATTCAACTAACTACAACACACTTTAGGGTTAATCATGCTTTGGGATTGGGGATCTTATAATAAATACGTAAAGTTCCGATTAGTTTGCGCTAGATTTTTTAGATCTTTTTTAAGTATTTTCAAGATGGCAGTTGTTAGTAAAGACTTATTCAGTTTTTGGGTTATAGGAATCTTATTTCGTTTGTATAGGGTTGTGATTACATTGCAGCTGAAAATGTCTGTAAGTAGAAGTGATAGGACCCGCGGAATTTTCTTAAGTTTTTTGCAATTTGCAGGTCAGTGTCAGGTTGTATGTTGATGAAAAATGAGTCGCGCTAGTAACACGTATGTAGTTACAGAATTATAATCATTAAAATCGGCTTTGTGGAATACTTCTCGTCACGTATTCCACAAAGCCTAAAGACTAAGGTCTTCAATCAGTGCGTCCTGCCTGTTATGACTTACGGAGCCGAAACGTGGACGCTCACGGTGCGGCTGGTTCATAAATTTAAGGTCGCTCAGCGAGCTATGGAACGGGCTATGCTTGGAGTTTCTCTGAGGGATCGCATTCGGAACGAGGTAATCCGACAGAGAACCAGAGTTGTCGACATAGCTTACATAATAAGCAAGCTGAAGTGGCAGTGGGCCGGTCATATTAGCCGTAGAACCGATGACCGTTGGGGTAGACGTGACCGCGAATCGGTAAACGTAAGGTGGGACGCCCTCAGGCTCGGTGGAGCGACGATCTTCGCAGGGTGGCTGGTAGCAACTGGATGAGAGCTGCTGAGAATCGAGTTGAGTGGCGTGCGATTGGGGAGGCCTATGTCCAGCAGTGGACTGCAGTAGGCTGATGATGATGAATCATTAAAATCATCAATACAACCCTCTTAGGTTCATTTAACCTCATTGAATGACTTTTCCATGAAATAGTTACAGAGTTAATCTGCAATCATTAAATGTATTGAAAACTTTTTGGGTGTTTGTTTTGGTTTTTGTTGTTAGAAAAAAACACTTTAACGCGTTGGCAATGATTTTCTTAATTTGATCGATTGTGTAAAGGTGTGGTCAAACCGAGTGGACTGAACAGCGGACTGGCAACGGACTTCGACAGATATTTAAATAATTATATTATCTGTCAAAGTCCGTTGTCTAGTCCAAAACAGCCCCAAAATTAAAAACGCTTAATTTCATAATGACTCCACCACATAAATGCATATACAAAATGTTTAGGATAAAACAAATGTAATACACACAGGTATGTTGGAAGATTTCTTTAGAATTAAGCATCACCTTTGTACGTAATTTTATGTTTCCGTCTTAGTGACTGTGTATAGACGCCAGCACATCAAGCTTCCCGAAACTGTAATTTTCCCAATCAAACTTGAAACTAATACTTTAGCGATAAAGTTGAAAATCTATTAAATAAATTTGACAGAATTGTAGTAGCTTGATGTGCTGGCATCAGTAAAATAACTGTTAAATAAATAAATAAAGAACTACACTCCAATTTGTGAGCATTCCCCTTTTTGCATACAGAATGAAGAATGATACCAAACATCTTTCCAAAAAATACATTTGTCGTCCAAACAAATTATAAGTAAAGTATAGTATATACATATTGTGTACATATTATTGTATTACGGAGGGATTCGGTGTCCCTCCTCCTCTTAAAGATAATTTCAATTATATTGTCTTTTCTTTACCGTACCCTAGTATCTCAGTTTGGGTCACAAAGGTGTGAGTTGTAAGCGGGGAGCGATTTTGGGCACGGACATACAAAAAAATGGTTGAGGCTTACTAATAAATTTTTATTTAACCTTAATAACTTCAGTTAAGGCAAACTTATTGATAGTTTATAGGGTGTAACAAGACTCATAATGAAGCCGAAAGGCACTTTGTTCTCTCCGTTATTGCGATCATTTTTTGTTCTAGACCATAACTTCTATTAACGGGGTTATTGGGGGTCAAAGTTCCAACTTTTTCACATGTTTTTTTTTAACTAGATGTTTTTAATGTTAGATTTTTACTTATAATGGTTGACGGCTTCGTTAAGGGTCTTGTTACACCCGGTATTTTTGTATCCTTCCCGTCCTAACCTAAAAGGCAGTTTCAGATTTAAGCTCGTTTTGGAAGCGCATGTACGCGCGTAGACTCGCTGCTTTTGTTTCACTCATGACTCGTACGAACGTTTGCGCGCTTTTAAGCTCGTATGAGTGTGAGCCACCATCGCGGGTGCTCACTCCACGCGAACACGCATAAGCGCGAATGTATTAAATTGATATAAGATTTTGACTAGCTTAATTATGGCATTCCAATTATATATTTTTGACTTCGTGTCGCAAAAGTACCGCCTTGGAGTATACAATAGCAATGATACGTAGTATTCTGGGTGTACAAAGAAGTGATAGAGCACCAGGCCACGTTTCAAAACAGAGGCAACAGAGTAAATAAAAAGTAGTGGTAAAAAGTCTGTTCCACTTTCTATTCAGCTTAGTGCTCCAAATGCAGCGAAAGTGATCTCTGCGCTACCACCGATGACGCCGTGGATGCGGTGAAGTTTTAGGCCCGCAAAAATTGAAACTAGGCTTGCTCGAGTTGACCCAGAAAAAAATAACTAGGGAGAATTTGGGGCAGGTTTTTGTCACAGCATTATAACAGTGAAAAATAGATTAGTTTTCGATTTTTCAAAGACTTAATATGGTGAGATGGATTCATTGCTTCCGAGTGTACTAATTATGATGTTAGCACTTCCTTAGATCAGCTTCTTTACAAAACGATCTACTTCTCCGGAGGATTCTTGCTCTTTTTTATTTATTTATTAATCTCTTACAAAACAATTTATATTTTTACCGTCTTTTTACTCGCCAAACTTTACAGTTTGATGGCGAGAAGCGCTCGTTTATCATACATAACTTAAAATTATAAAATTAACTTAAAATCGATTAAACAAAACTTACTGCTACATCTGTTTTTTGAATCCATTTCTCGACAACGGCAGAGCGACACCAACATATAACAGACAATGAATTCCAAACCAGAGTGACCAACTGGAGCTGGCCACTCCGGTCTAGAACTCATCGCCTATCACAGTCTAATTATGTGTCCGCGTTCTCCAGAAATAAATTCTTTAGTCTCAACAGACCAAGCCTGCATTTTCAATGACTTGTCTACAAACAACCATTGTTCCAAAAGTTTCCGATGTCATAAATTCATCGCATAATAGTTTTGTGTTGCAATTTTACAAACGCTTCTAAAAAAATCATTAATACACAATGTGTGTTATAGGTCAAAATAAATACATCAGAGTTTCCTGAACAATGATGCCTACACCCAATAATACCTACACCAGACCAAATATTTGTCAGCGGCGCTCTATTCAAAAACCATAATGACAGCAGTCAATTAGGAAATTACTCAAACTGTCAAAATCAACAACCACAGTGTCAGTTCTCGGCCATTCTAGCACGAATTTATTAGCATTCTCCAAAGAGATTTAAAATACTTATAAAGCGGACATTGGGAATATTATAAGTTTTTAAACTGTCATGGTCAATAACATTTTCATTAATACTAGAAATGGGATATTTACCATTTTTACTGTTCATTTTGAGTTCCCGATATTTCGGCGCTGTTGCATAATTGCGAATATTGTCGTACATATAAAAACTTTTCGAACATTTTCAATTTTGACACACGAATACTATTTTTTTTTTGTGGAAAATCCCGCCACAATCAATACCTTGCAGATAAGGCTTCTTAAACTACTTGTTGATAGTAACATTAAAAAAAGTTTAAATAAAAACTATGAAAAGCTATTCAAAATTTGTAAAATACTTCCGGTCCATTTCAAAAGTAAGCTTAATATCTTGACTGAACATTTAAATAATCAAAATTACAAGGAAAAACGTAGGCATATGTACCCAACTCGTTTATCGAAAAAGAAGACACTTGCTGTTCCCAAAGTCACGAACTACTTTGGTAAGCGCACTAGAAAATATGTAGTACCGACGTTAGTTAATGAGCTACCCCCACAGTTAATATCGCATGCCAAATCAACCTAAAGCTTAAAAATATACTTAAAAAACATTACCTCTCATTGTGTCCATAGCTTATTTTGCATCCACGGACTATAGTAATAATTTTCCATGGATGTATGTGTATGAACCTGTAAGTTCACTTTCTTTTTTATTTTAATTATTTTATAAAAAAAAAACGAAATGTTAATGTGAAACGAGAACAACTGCCGACAAACTGTTTTGCAGTTTGGCAGATTTTTTATATGTTATATTATTACAGATTTTGAATAAACAAATAAAAAACTATTCCCAAACCACTGTTACTTCTGAAAGCCAGAATCAACAGTGGCGACCACCAGAAAAGCGCTGAGGCTGAGACACTGAAGCTCGACGAAGTCCCAGAGAAATAATGTAACTGTCTTGGATCCCGCAACGAAATTAATCAGAAAAGTATAGCGGAGGGGTAGGATAACCATAATTTCCACACAAGAATGCTACCTCATAACTGATTTGTTACTAAATATTAACAAGTATTGGGTGATTTTCTTCGGTTTGTCCCATCTACCGCTCATAAATATTTAAATGTCTTTGGCCATCTCGCTCCCCGCTCATCGCTCGTCGCTCGCACCGCTCCCAACCGGCGAAGCGTGCCAGGACGCTCGTTTTGCTTCTTTTTCTAAAAAGCTTTTGTTTTTTTAATGTTTCACTGTGAATCTTTTCTTGCTCAAAGGCATACTGGCTTATTCTATAGAAACACACGCGCATTGAATTGACGCGGGCGCGTCAAGCGAAGCGGTTTCTTTTTCGTTTCTTTTTGTTTTGAATACGGAATACGAGATGACAGTTTTCTGTGTTTTTTCTTGTTGAGATTCGTCTTATGACTGGTTGATAAGGTATTCTTAGCCTTTCTACAGTTGCAGCTGTCATTTGTAGATCTTTAATAGTTATTGTGGGTGTAGTTACTACCCCAAGACTTTGACAACTAGTCTTGTTTAACGGCCGTTTTCTATAACTTACTTACGTTTAACGGTTAGTTAATATGCCTTACTCTAGTAGCTATCAGTGTTTCTACAAACAAAGCTATCAATGAATTTACAGAAATATCCTATTCACGTCACTTATCTGTCTCTCGGAGGGTTGACAGTTGATGTATCTTTAACTGTTTATCTGAGATAGCAACGTTCCGTTAACTGTTAGTAAGTTATTGAAAACGTCCGTAAGAGTGTCGTGTTTTACATAACAGTAACTGGGTGGTTGAGGTCAGATAGGCAGTCGTTCCATGCAAAATACAGCTGTTCAGCTGCATCTGGTAAAATCTGGTTAGACTGGAAGCTGACCCCAACATAGTGGACAAAATGTAGGTAGATGATGTAAATAGCATCTGTGTATTGTAATGGATGGATTGTGTGAAAGACTAGAGAGAGAATTACTACTGAGAAGACGGCTCATGAGGAGATGTATAGGAGAAGAAATGCTGTACCGATCATTTAAAAACTGGAATAATGGCAGAAGGATCATGAATCATGATGATGATTTAAAGAGCGTCGATGAATATCCTACGAGTATATTTGAGGCAGTGACTGCCCGGGTCCTGGGTTCGATTCCCAGGTCGGGGAAAGTGTTACTGGGTTTTCCGATCAAGAAATTTCTCAATAGCAGCCATGAAGCCTGGATATGTGCCCGGTTGATGGCAATAGGCTCGCCCCCATTTACATAGGACTATAAACAAAACTAGCGAAATGTGGGTGTACTGTTAGGTATACTTCTGCCTAACTCTTCTGGTGGTTTTATGCTATATTTGATTCGATATTTGAGGCAGTGGACTGTCAAAATTTCCGACAATCTTTTTTAACTATATTTTCTTGTTTCTTATGTTCCCGTTTTAGAACGTTTTATGAACAGTTCAAACTTTAATAAGAATAGTGGCCAGTATCCTCGCTACCAACTTTATTCGGTTGATTAGTTTATTTTTTAACCTATTTAGAAATTTAACGTTTGTCTGTTAGTGCGTTTATAACTCAAGAAAAACTTATTAGATTTACATGCTTTGTGTTTTAATTCAAAGATTGTTTTCTGGCTTTGTTCCAGTTTGATAGTCACAAGAGAAGCTTCGCGCAGTTGGGCACTGTTGACCCTATTATAATAAATTTGAGTGAAGAAGAAAAAATCATTCACGCATGAACGTAAAATGGGCGAAATACGAGGCATGTTGGGGTCGGCTTTCAGTCTAATCGGATGCAGCTGAATACAAGTATGTTACATGAAGCGATAGCCTATCTGATCTCCACAATCCAGTTACTTCTTGGTAATGCGATACTTCTTGGTAAGACTAGGTAAGAGTAGTTGTCAGACTTTCGGGCCACGAAGCACCTGTAACGACATCTAAGATCTACAAATGCCAGCCAGGAATAAGGGCTAAACGGAGCAAAAAGCTGTTGTGTGTTGTTATTTTGGTATTACAAACAGATACTTCAATTCATTCATACATTCTTATTCTTTATAGCACACAAAATATAAAAGTAGGACACACAAAATTACAATATATAACTTATGTACAACGGCGAGCTTAACCCAGAATTGGGTTTTCTTACAGCAAACCTTAGTTTGATTGTGAGATTTGCGAAATCAAATCAATTTTATTTAGTTGTATAGATTTGCTACAGTTTAAACTACAACAGAGTATATTCTCATGTGGATTCCTTAAGGCTGACATCAGACGGACTGCATTTAGTTTAGGACTGCAGTTAGTGTGCAGTTAGTAACTGTATGCGGTTAGCGATCGACAGCGTGACACGACTGCAGCCGACCGCGTGAAGTTTATATCATGACTGAACGAAGTCGAAGGTACGACTGCATGCAGTTGAATGTATAGACTGCGCGCGGTTGCTGTGATGCAGTCCGTCTGATGCAATAGATAATCCATCCACAAGAAAATTCTATTGTTACATAGTCTACTTCAATTTTCTTGCTGATTAATCCGATGCATGTTTAATTTGTCATTTGTTTTTTAACAAAATCTTGTAAGTCTTGCAGTGGAATTTCATCGTACTCAGTTTCTACGACAATGGGGGCTATCGCGTATGAATTCGCCGCTAGAGGCGCTAGTGTAGCGGGAGGTCACCGAAATGCCAGATGTCATAGAGAGCGCGCGCGTGATTTTTTATTACGTATTTTTACAAATTAATAGTAACGATCGTGGCCTAGATTGAGCCATTCCTGATTAATTATGACTTGAAGATTATAAGTAGCAACTTAGAATCATAACTGTCAGGACTTCGAGGTAAAATTATTTTTAAATGTTTCATGCTTGCTAATTTTAGGGAGAATATTGTTATACGTAATAAAATAAACTTTTTTATGAAGTTATTGGTACTATAAAGTTTAGAATAGAATTATTGACAGGACCTTGCTCCACAGTGACGCCATCTGGTGAGCTAAAAAACGATAGCCCTCATTGAATTCAATTCCTGAGGATTTGAGCTTCATTTGTTTCAATTCTTTTCTACTGGTCGGTTCGTGTTGGTTCAAGCTTTCAGGAGCTGCAGTGATTGGGATTTAGTCTGGAATTTGTGTCGTGAGGAAAGTACGAGTGTGGATGGGTGTAAGACCAAAGAAGCGATGGATGGACTGTGTGAAGGATGATATGGCTAGAAAGGAGGTGTCTGCTGAGATGACGAGTAATAGAGAAGTATGGAAGAAGAAGAAATGCTGCGCCGACCACAAATGAATTGGATAAGGGCAGGAGACTGATGATGAATTCGGCTAATCTTCTTATAATTAAGGAATTCTTGTTCTACTCGTTTTGATACGACAAAAATATCCAAACAATATCCCAAAAACGTATTTAAAAGGAAATATCAAGTTATACCGAAATGAAACTCACACCAAGCTATATCAGGTTCTCTCGTTTTCTTAATTATAATGATTTCTAAGAAAATCTATTCTAAACCTAAGTTTTAGATGTAATAAGACCTATTTTTGATATATAGATGATAATAACCATCACTTAAAATATAGGGTTTAAGACACCGTAATTATTAGCTGAAGGAACTAGAAATTATTTTATAAAGTAGTCGGAAGTTCGAAAGTCTAACCATTGACCAGTCTAAGGGGTAGCGGATACTCAGTACTGGTTTGTGGAGGTCAGATAGGAAGTCGCTCCATGTAAAATACTGGTATTCAGCTGCATCCGGTTAGACTGGAATTTGACCCCAACATAGCTAAGATACACACGTGACCGAAACGTGGTCGCTCACAATGGGCCTCATCCGAAGGCTTAAAGTCACCCAAAGAGCAATGGAGAGGGCTATGCTCGGAGTTTCCTTGCGTAATCGAATCAGAAACGAAGACTTCCGCAAGAGAACCAAGCTTACCGACGTAGCCCGAAGAATTGCCAAACTTTAGTGGCAGTGGGCAGGGCACATTGCTCGCAGAACGGATAGCCAATGAGGCCGAAAAGTTCTGGAGTGGCAGCCGCGAACCGGAAGACGTTGCGTTGGAAGGCCTCCCACTAGGTGGACCGATGACCTGGTGAAGGTTGCGGGGGTCCACTGGATGCGAGTCGCACGGGACCAGTCAGTGTGGTGACACTTGGGGGAGGCCTATGCCCAGCAGTGGACGACGTGATAGTTAGGATGGCTTATGCCCGACTCGTCACTGTTCACACTCACACACGTCACACTCGTCATCGAAAAAACAAAAGATCACGATTCACAACTGTTTAAATTTTTTTTTGTTTTCATTGTACCGATTCGTCATCGATGCTAAAGTATCGTCAAGTGAACAAATTATAAAATTCATTTTTATTATAAGGTAGGTAGGTAAGGAACATTAACACAAGTATTGTAAACGGGACAACGTATCCACAACAACAACACACCAACAACATATCTTCGTCCCCAATGACGACACTTCCAAAATTGATGCATATATATGCTACCGGCCAAACCCAATTTCAGGCCAAACTAGGGATCATCACAAAAGGACAATCATAGAGCACCCCGACTAAATGGGTTAGGTTAGGTTAGATTGGTGACCAGCCACGCGCGAGCAGAGCGAGCGTTACATCCAGGTTGGGTGCAGTCTAATTGCTTTGTTTGGGTAAGTGTATCCTGATAAGATAGGCCAGTAAACCGGTTTGGCCTAGGACAAACTAATTTGGCCTGAAATCGGGTTTGGCCGGTAACATATACGTATTTTTTTAAATCGTCTTTTAATAAATAGTTTTCTACAACAAGTACTAGGCCAGCATGAATTCAAGGTGGTATTTTAACTGTTCTGGGTTTTTTTAATTTTAACTACTTAGCTAGGCCTTCTGGTATTCGTAAAGTATTTTTTTCAGTGAGGGTGGGCAGAAGATGAACTAAAATTCGGTACGCTAGTTTTTGCAGTAAACAAAATCATGTTAGTTCTGGTAATACAAAAACCACAACAAAGCTTAGAACCCAAAACCCAATAAATATCCCTTGAAACAGATATCCCGGAGAATATAGCAAAGCCCCGGTATCGAGTACCCTCTAGTGATAAACTGCTTGGCCACGACCAGATGCTTAACGACACGCGTGAGCGCAAGAGCGAATGCAAAGAATACAATTGAAAGAAGTTACTTATGGTGGCTGTATACTCTCGACTTAGAGCTCTCTGTGTCACTCTCATGACGTCTCGCAAGTCGCAATAAGCCGGCATGACGATTTGCTCGATGCTAGACGGGCGCTCCTATAAATGGTGTTAATAGACCCTTAACCAAGCCGTCAACCAAGCATGCTGTACATAGGACTCGACGTAACGCACTCAAAACATTGTGGTGATGGATGGATTGCATAGTACGGGGGTCGTGGAGGTGTTAAAAGTAAAAATCTTACATCAAAAACATGTATTTAAAAAAAAAAAACTTGTAAAACAGTTGGAAGTTTGACCCTCATAATTCCGTAACTAGAAGGTTCCCAGGTATGGTCTAGAACAAAGAAAAAAACATCGCAATGACGAAGAGAACATGTGTTTTTCAGCTTCGTTAAGGGTCTTGTTACACCCTTTAGATAGGTCTTTAAAAATGACATTGAGGTACCTCCAAACCATTTTTTCTCAAAGTCAATCGTTTGAAAGATCGACACTTCCAAAGTGGTAAAATGTGTGCCCCCCCCTCCTCTAATTTCTAAAGTAAGCGGAGGAAAATTCTGAATAAATGTGAATTGTAGAACGTATACAAACGTAATAAAACTTTCAACCAAAATTGGTTTGAATAAGATTTGATGTTTAGTTTTTGAGATATGGGACTTTTTCATCAAACTGCAGTAGTGCAGTTTTGCTGTTGAAAGTAAAACAACAAATTATGAATGAGCCTTCAAAATATTTTTATTGTAATGTTTGGTGCTACGGAATCCTGTGTGTCAGTACGACTCACTCTCGGCCGGTTTTTTTTTTATTTTGAACGTACACCATCAAACAGTGGAGTAATCGGCATACTACGTTTGTTTGTTTTGTATGAAAGTACGACCGACTAATGTACCCTTAAGGTGGATGCGCAAGGGTAGCCCGCGAAATTTAAATTTTCTTACGTTTATTGCAATTTGCAGGTCAGTGTCAGGCAAATCATCAATACAGCTCTCCAAGTTCATATAATCACATTCAATAGCTATTTCATGAAAATGTCATTTTTTGAGATTATATGAACTTTGAGGGTTGTATTGATGATTTAAATGATTATAATTCTGTAACTCCATACGTGTTACTGGCGCGATTCATATTTTCATCAACATACAACTTGACACTGACCTGCAAAATGCAATAAACTTGAGAAAATTTAAAGTTCGCGGGCTACCCTTGCGCTTCCACCTTAAGTCTTGCGTCGGTATTAAAAAAAACAAGTGAAACTCGAGTGCTTGAAGCAAATGGCATCGCCTAAGGTCATGAAGGGGGCTCTATTTCAGAAGTCCCGGGGAGTGTAGCAAAGCCCTGGTCGCGGGCACCCCTCTAGCGATTTAAACCCGTATTCGAGAGCACCTCCCTAGTCCACGGTATCGATTGAGGGAATTCAATTCCGTGAGTGTGTAGGGTGCCGAAACTGAACATAAATAAATTATTTTGTGAAGAGATTTCTTTGAGCTGATCTGTTTTGAAAGTGAAATGCGCTTTTGAAATTCAATAATTATAAGGACAGATAATTTGGGTCGTGGGGCTTTTGGGACCGGGACCGCGGTCCCAGATTCCACCTATTAAAAATATTTATCTTTTGACTCAAAATCTAGTTTCTTACGGAGCAAGAAACTAGATTTGAAAGTAGCATTTGAATGTAGACAGTCATGCTGCAAGCTATTAATCAATTAAACTATTTAATAAACTAACTGTAGAATTAAAGTCAATTTATAATATAAATCAGTTTAAACACCAGCTGAAGTAATTTCTGAAAGATAAATGCTGTTATACACTTGATGAGTTTCTCAGTGACGACGTGAATTCCAAGATAACATTCATGATAATTAACAATTTTTTGACATGATCAATTTTTTTTTAATTTTTTTTTTTGTAATGATTATTTTTTTATTAATATTTATTTTCTTTGCTAATGTACCGAATTTTAATTTTATAATTAGATTATATTTTATTTTAGAACTGTAAACCTTTTAAGCCGTTTTGTGTTAGTTTTCGATACAATGTAAACATTGTTTATGAAATAAATGAAATGAAGATAGGCGGATGAATTGAATGTCATGGATGCTTTTTTAGGGTTCCGTACCCGAACGGCAGTATTGGGCAAAATGTAATCTAACTACTGATTACTAACACGACTACATAAAGTAGTTAGTAATCATAACTACAAACTACCTAAAAAATCGAAAAATGTAGTAACAAATTTTGACTACTTACTACTAATTGTAGTTGCAATCACGATGACTTGATTACTTTTTTTAACTACAGATTTGTGATGTTGCGTCATTAAAAAAGCAAACACGCGCGATAGTCGTTCATGTTTATTTGTGAGACATAGGTAAAAGTAAGTGTTTTATAGAAGTTATGTCTCACTATGTGCTGCCTTGCAAGGCGTACAAATAATGTTAACACATTTTGGGCAGTGTGTTCAATTGAATAATCAATCTGATAAGTATAGGTACATAATTACTATCTACGACTTTAATCCTTGCATTTGATATTCATGAAAATAAACATAGGTATGTGCAATAAATTGTTTTTTTTTTATGCAGCCATACTCCAAAACATATATTACTATACATTACATTTTTATTTAATTGCAAAATATAAGTTCATAAAACTTAAATAATCAGTAATTATAACTACTAGATTGCAGCAATCAAATTAACAACTACTTAATATAGTTTGGTTACTGTAGTTAAGTTACATGTAATCCTAACTACATGTGATCATAACTACATGTAGTTAACTACTTTTAATCGTAGTTAGTAACCAGATTACAAAATAGTAGTTAACTACGCCCTACACTGCCGAACGGTAACCAACGGGACCCTCTTACTAAGCCGTCACTGTCCGTCCGTCTGCTTGTCTGTCTGCGGGCTGTATCTCATGATCGGTAATAGGTAGACAGCTGAAAATTTCACAGAATGTGTATTTTTGTTGCGCTATAACAAAAAATAAATAAAAAATTAAAGGGGATTATGATATTACGGAACCCTTCATGCGCGAGTCCGACAAGCACGTGGCCGGTTATTTAAATAAATTGTTCACCTTGTTGCTACCAGAAATGATTCAGTAGCAGCTACGGCGTCTGGTTTTTGGCCAGTTGATGGCAGCAGGCTCACCCATTTCTTTATACGAGTTAAACACATATGGTGAAAAGTTTGTGGTGTCTGCACAAACTGTGCCTAGCTCTTTGAGGATCAGGGGAGATGTTATCTTATGAAAAACAAAAGAAAGAAAGAAAGCAAACATATTTATTTGGCACATGCCACAGGTACATACAACAGAGAGCTTAAATCTAAACAAGAAAAAACAAGAGATAATGGTGTGTTTCACGGCTGCGCCAAATAGGCCCAGTTCAGCAAACTGCCGAGCAGCTAGTGCCCGATGCTGGTTTTCAACTGGACCTGAGGTGGTGATGACGAATATAAATCAGTTTTGAAGTTCGTCTTACTAATTAACATTTATTTGTGTATGTGTGTGATAACAAATATAACTACATTTTAATTAAAAAAAATATATAAAAATCGAGCTAAGTGTAAGACAAAACAAAAACCTAAATAAATAAGCTTATTTAACATATCATCTGCTGGCAGTACTTTTAGGCTAAACTGACTTTTAATTGAGTTTATCAAGAAAAAAAATCGGGGATCGGGGTACTCTGGGAGTAACCCGGCGAATGGGTACAATGAAAACAAAAAAAAATGAAACAGTTGTGAATCGTGTTCTTTTGTTTTTCGATGACGTGTTCGAACAGTGACGAGTCGGGCATAAGCCAATGAAACGAAGGTCTCACAAAATACGATGTGTCGCCGCGAGAAAGAAAAGTGGCTTAAGTATAAAGATGAGTAATCCAGTGCATTGTGCTGCGGTACTCTGCGGTCTGTAGTAAGCCATGGTTCACACAAAATGTCTATTAAAAGTGATGTAGAAGGATTTTTGCACTGCCTTGCAGCCTGAACTAATTTCCGCCGGATCAGTCAAACCGCTATGGACTTAATGCGGAACGACTGCGGACATCGGACAGTGGATCTGCCTAGCCATTGCCAACTATGTTCGGGTCGGCTTCCAGTCTAACAGGATGCAGCTGAATACCAGTATTTTACATGGAGCGACTGCTTATCTGACCTCCACAACACTGTACTGGGTAACACGATATACCCCTTGATAAGATTGGTTGTCAGACTTTCGGGCCACTGACTTCCTGTAACGACTGTCAAAGATCTACAAATGACGGCTTTGTGAAGGTACCATATATATATACCTTGTATGTATTTTTATCTCCCAGCACTTTGTATATTTTGTTTGTATTTATTTATTTTTTAAGTATTTTTTATCATATTTTATTTTCTGAAATTTTCTGAACCTTTTCCCCATTGTTTTTTTTTTTTTTTTTTACCTTTGGGATATCATCACATAACCCCTCCCGCTCTGGGCTGAGCAGGAGGGAGTGTCAGACTTTTACTGACTAAAACCCATCAATGTTCCTTCCTTTACCCTTTGTGTTCCAGGGCCGCGGTATCTCTTTCGAACAGTCTCGCAACCCTGGCAGGCGTCGGTCCTTACGGACCCCTTCCTGTTTGCTGACTCTCTTTGAGGCGCGCGTGGAACACGAACGCGCCGTCGACACGGCCTGTCGTCATAAGACGGACGGACGGCGAGCTAGCCCACAGGCCCGCGCTGCATCACCCTAAGGTAGACTGGTAGAAAATGCCCAAGGCATTAAGTTCGCCTTTGTACAGTTTTTCTTACATTATGTGCATAAAGTTTTAAAAAATAAACAAAGAAATAAAAGTTCATTTAGTACAATAATTAAATAGGTCAATTATGATGGAAACTACACAAAGAGCTCTTCTGAGTTCTACTTACTCAATTTCTTCATTTAATAATTTTCCGTTAGGAATTCCGTTTCCTATGTTCTGATTCTATGAAATTACTTGTTGAATCTATTAAACTAAAGGCGGTGCCACACAGAAGCGATGTTGCGCGCGAATTCACGATATTCTACGTCTTTACCGAGTAGCGGGAAACATGCACAAAGAAATGAGTGCGACCTTCATCCTTGAGTTAAGAGTCGAGCTACACGATCACTGACAAATGCTTACACTGACTGGACAGGTCCACTCAAATCTGCGTGGTTCTTACTTCAAAAGACCATCTCAGACGATAATCTGCATGGTCTTCATGTCACTTGAGCAATGTCTGGACTTCAAAAGAGAAAGTGACCTCTGAGTTTGTTTCGGATGTTTCTTCTCAGAGTAGTCAGGTACGAAACACCGGCCCCATCTAGTTTTAAAGTCGACGTGTAAAAGTGTTTTGTAAAACCAATTTACAGAAATAAATATGATTTATGATTTTACGCTGCCTGCCTTTTCCTATGTCGGGGTCGGCTTCCAGTCTAACCGGATGTAGCTGAATACCAGTATTTTACATGGAGCGACTGCCTATCTGACCTCCACAACCCAGTTAGTACTGAGTAATACGATACCCCTTGGTAAAACTGGTTGTTAAATTTTCAAGCCACTGACTACCTATAAAGACTGTCAAAGATTTACAAATGACAGCCGGGACCAACGGCTTAACGTGCTTTCCGAGGTACGGAGGAAACTCGGTGTGTAATGGGTGGTCACCCATCCACGGACCAACCTAGGCAAGCGCTGTTTAACCAAAACATTGACCCGAGCGAATGTCATTAATAAACCACGAGTTCCTTTGCTATTTTAGATAATTTGCTCGTTTTAAAGTGGGTCAGTCTTACCCTATGGATGGTTAGACCAATAGGCGAGGGTTTTTAATGACACGAGTTTGCAATAACCTACTTTCCGCCCTTGTATCACAATGTACTATTGTAATGGTATTATAAACACAAAAACAAGACCAGAACACGAGCATTATTTTCAGTCATCATCATACCGGCCGAAAGACGTCCACTGCTGGACATAGGCCTCCCCCAAGTGTCGCCACATTGACCGGTCCCATGCGTCTCGCATCCAGCGGATCCCCGCAACTTTCACCAGGTCGTCGGTCAACCTAGTGGGAGGCCTTCCAACGCAACGTCTTCCTGTTCGCGGTCGCCACTTCAGAACTTTTCGGCCCCATCAGTCATCCATTCTGCGAGCTATGTGCCCTGCTCACTGCCACAATTCTTATTTTCATCAGTATTTACTTGATACTTTGAAGTGTGAAGTTAGTGTAGATGTGATCATCATATGGCTAGCGTTTTCTCAAATATGTTGGGCTCGGCTTCCAGTCTAACCGGCTGCAGCTGAATACCTGTATTTTACATGGAGCGACTGCCTATCTGACCTCCACAACCCAGTTAGTACTGGGTAATAATTAATCTTGTGTGATTAAGCCCTAATGCCTGGAAGCTAATTCCATTGCTCTGAGCATTAACTAATTATTCATGGTCTAATTAGAGAAATTGAAGATGTACTTATGTAAAGAAATCTGTATTAATAAAGTAAATACAATATATTATAACATGGCTGTATTTCTCGAGGGGTTACGTAGAAGTTAACCAGTAATAATGGTATGCCCAGGTTTTGCCGACTCTTATTATTTATGTTCCATGTAAAAAAAGTGTAGTCAAATCGGTACGAACACAGTCACCTCCCTACAAATACCGGGTACCAATTTATGTCTTTTTTTCCATACTTGTCAATTACTCGCCACGACTTCTTGAAGCCCCAAGAACACCTGGCTCCCGTGAGTGAACTATACAGTAGCCTATTCGGGAAGCTCTGAATCGATTGCGTACCCAAGTAGGCCGCTGCAAACATAATCTGCCAAAATGGAGTATTATTAGTTCGTCCAATACCGAGTGCGAGTGCGGCGCTTCTGATCAAACTATGCCCCACTTGCTGGAGTGTCCCAGGTGCCCGTTTATCTTCACTCTTGACGACCTACCTGGGCGTACTTGGTCCTTACTGTGTAACATGGAAGTACCATCAATACGACAACAAGTATACTCGATATATCAGCAGTTACCACATTTCTAGCCATTGGTGATCGTTGTATTTTTAACCGACTACGGTGAAGCCAAAAGGAAGTTATGACTTTAGCAGTCTATGTATGTATGTTTGTATTTATGTATACTGAGAAAAATGGACTTCAATCGAGTGACTTTTTAGCTTGATTGACGATTTATCTTGTTTAGATTAATCAAAATCTTAGTTAAGTTGATCATCACATGATTGCAGCAATACTAGTTCAAATGACTGAACGCTCAAACAAATTTCGATTACCCTTAACATGGCATCATTGTAGTTGAGTTAAAAAGAGACAAGTTAAAAATATGTTAACTGTAACAAAATCAGTTAGTTGTGTCAATCAAGCATTTTGATTACTTCAATAAAGATCATTTGACTTCATAGCATCTATCATTGCAATTAATTGTTTTAATCATACAACTTGATCAAATCTTGCGCTAAATAAGTTCCTTGGTTGTGTTTATTACTACTCGTATTCGACTTGATTGCTGCAAATAGGTTTTGTGATAACTCCAATCAAGATCCCGCTTCAAATCTCAATCAAATAAAAGTAGCAGCTGTGATCATTGTGCTTGTTAGGCTCAGATGCAAACAAGTTACTTAACAATACTACTACTACACTACCTACTACTACTTAGTTAATCTAAACAAAATCTTGATTGTGGCAACCACTTTTTTTTTCAGTGATGTCCTCCGTAGCGCCTAAATTATTCATCCGATTTTGATGAAAAAGGTGTCAATCGGTTCGTTATTATAGCCCGGGTAACATATAGGCTACATTTTAACCGACTTCAACAATAGGAGTAGTCGATTTTACCTTGTAAACCCCGAATTTAATTAGAGCGTGATTTTTCAGTAGTCCAGTTTTTTAGTTTTTGAATAGGTACACATCAAGCTATACATTTCCAGTATAAGCTGAACTCACATTGTACTGAAATCCTATACAATGCGAGATCAGCATAAACTGGCAAGGTATAGCTTGATGTGTAGCCGTGTGTACCACACAAATTCTTGTTGAAGTATCAAAATCGATGTTCCCAATGTTTTTGACTTGATTATCTAAGCCAGAGATAGCCTAAACATAGCAAAAATTCCACGATATTATGCAAAATTATTGCAAAATCATCAAAACTTTGCTCCAATAACTTTCACTGAATGAGGGGTAGGCTAAAATTATATTCCATCCGAACCGGTCGAAAAGGCCTTATCTACCTATCCCAAAAACTTAATCCACCGTGATAATACGTACCTACGGTTACCAACCAGACTGCCTCCATTCAAATTTACACCTTCAGGTTATTGACTTAAAGTTCAAATATCATCAGCAGGATCCACCCTTTGGAAAATTCGTTATTACACCGACATTGGAATATCAACGTTGTACTAAGGCAATAAGGTTCAGAATTGAATGGAGATCGATGTTGGCAGGAGATATACAGTATGAATTTTTTATGTTCCAACTTGCGGATCTTAACCGACTTGGAAAGTGGAAGTCATGTAATTTGCCTCGTTGTAGTATATGTATGGTGTTTAAATGTTTAAGTATGGCGTCATTAGAAGAGAGTTTACATTAATTTGTTTTGTCTTTGACAGTTAATTGGGTTATGGCTGTTTTGATGTATATTTGTATGAGTTTAAACTTTAAAAGGGCTCGTGGATTAATAATAACAGTCATACGGGTTAATCTTTTAGATTAAGCAAACCTTCCCGAGGTCAGTCGGTGGATGGGTGACCATCCCCTCCGTACCTTGGACATCAAGTAAAGCTTTGGCCCCGTCTGTTGTGATCGTAGATCATTGACAGTCGTTACGCGTCTTTCAAAGAGGGAACGCGTTGCCCAGTAGGTATCTGGGTTGTGGACACCGGATGAGCAGTTGCTCCATGTAGTATACTGGTATTCAGATGCTATTTTTTTGTTTTCGGATGGAAAGGGAGTGTCAGACTTGTACTGACTAAAAAACATCCATGTTCCTTTTAGCCTTTTGTGTTCCAGGGCCGCGGTATCTCTTTCGAACAGTCCCGTAGCCCTGGCAGGCATCGACCCTTCCTGTTTGCTGACATCTCTTTGAGGCGCTCGTGGAACACGAATGCGCCGTCGACACAGCCTGTCCTCATAAGACGGATGAACGGCGAGCTACTTCAGCTGCAGCCTAAAGTCACAGATGGAACTCCTTAACGAAGCCTAAATTTTATTTTGCTACACATTAAAGCATACCTACAAGGTGTAAACGGACCCTTAAAAGCCACCGAAGCCACTTGTTCTCCCCGTCATTGCGATCATTTTTTTTATTCAAGACCTTACCTGGGAACCTTTTAGTTACGGAGATATTGGGGGTCAAAGATCCAACTTTTTCAAAAGTTAAAAAAAAATAGTTTTTAAGGTTATATTATATGTTACCGGCCAAACCCGATTTCAGGCCAAACTAGTTAGTCCTAGGCCAAACCGGTTTACTGGTCTATCTTATCAGGATACACTAACCCAAACAAAGCAATTAAACTGCGCCCAACATGGATGTAGCGTCCAACGTGGTTGGCCACCAATCTAACCTAACCTAACCCATTTAGTCGGGGTGTTCTATGATTATCCTTTTGTGATGATCCCTAGTTTGGCCTAGGACAAACTAGTTTGGCCTGAAATCGGGTTTGGCCGGTAACATATACATTTACTTTAAATACCTAAATATATACATTTACTTTAAATACCTCCACGACCCGTTAACTATTTAATGCATTTATCAGCACAATGTTTTGTGAGATATTTACCGCAAAAAAAAGTTGTTTCCCAGCAATCATTTTTGCGTATAGTTACTTAGTTTGATGTACCGAATGCTTGGTAGACGGCTTCGGGAATGATCCGTTTACACCTTGTTTATAGGTCTTAATGATTTAAATCCAGGATATGAGAAGAGGGAGAGACCAGCTTCGTTTCATACCTCAGCAGTCCCAACCAAATATTAAATAATACCTACCAACATAATATAATATTTTAAGCCCAGCTACCGTATTACCAACTGAACTGTATTTTAAAATAATCCCGCATCAATAAAGACTCACGCTGTATATATGTAAATTATAACGTCAAGCGGCGCTGGTTCGTTAAGCCATCCTTTTACAGCCACCCTGTATAAGTGACGAGAGGCGGCGGGAATCACCCTGTATACTGTTAAAACCTTTTTGTTGGATACGGTATAAAAGTTTATAGTTTCATGGATAATATGAACGTTATGTGAGAGTTAAGCGCCATTTGTTGAGGCCAATTTTGGATGGGTTATTATGTCTTTACGGTTTGAGGTTAGATATATAAAAAAATATGTTTTGCTTTAAATTATACGTACAGGGTGTATTACCTATTACAAAGCCGTCAAGTAAGCATTTTGTACATGAAACTAAGTAAATGATTGCTGTGAAACTCTTTTTTTTTGTGTGTAAAATCAACAAAAATGGGTCTACGGTACCGCTCAATGTAACGCAATCGAAACATTGTGCTGATGAATAAATTGTATAGTACAGAGGTCACGGAGGTGTATAAAGTGAAGTAATAACATATCTCATAAAATTTATAAGTTGTATTTTTTATTTATGAAAATTATGGAACTTTGACCTCCAATAAGTATCTCCGTAACCAGAAAGGTTCCCAGGTATGGTCTAGAACAAAAAAAATATCACAATGACGGAGAGAACAAGTGACTTTTGGCTTCGTTGAGAGTGTTATTACACCCTTTGTAAAGCTATACTTCATAAGTTGATAACAAAGATCATAATAATGAATTAATTTAGGAATATTTAAAAATGTAAATCATATGTATGTCGGGGTGTCAGGATTTACACTGCTATGCTTCAACATCATGTGGGCATTAGGGTTCCGTGCAAAAAAAGCCGTCAGCCCGTGAGGTGACGAACGTATTGAAATACAACCGAATAAACGATATAGAAATGTAGTCAATTTCTGTATCGCTTATTTGGTTGTATTTTCCAACTCATAGAGGAAAGTATTTTATTATTTCTCGTTAATTATTTAATTCTTTGCTATTTTCAATCATCTGTCTAGCTTTTTCCCAACTTCCAGTCTAACGGGATGCAGCTGAATACAAGTATTTTACATGGAGCGACTGCCTAAAAACATATACAACGTGTTTTTTTTGATATCCCATAACTCTAGGTTATGATTGAGGCCATATCAAAGAATCAACTGGCATATGAGTTATGTTCCAATCCTTCGTTATTTTTTTTTTCATTTTTCATACAAAATAATTCGGCAACGTCACGATTATTAATGTAAAACACCCTTACGTGAAATATGACAACGTCGCATTTTCTTAGCTTTAAATATGAATGATTGGTTTGAATAAAAAATAATTATTTACCTACATATTTTATTTTACTATTTATTTTACTACACTACTGCGAAGTTTGGCAACCTCGCAAAAGTAAAGATTCGTCATACTGGTGACAATTTTTGACCTAATTTAATTATGATTGATGATATCTCCGAAACGATGCATTTTTGGACCACCTATTCTAGGAGTTTTAGTATTATTTTTACCTACAGAATATAATCCTAGGGTTATGGGATATAAAAAAAAAACAGGTTGTATAATACATTACTTAATTATGCTCTGTTATTTTTAAGTTTAGCTATTTTCAAGTAGTAACTCATGATAATAGTAATTCCTCATACAATCAAGTCAAAACAAACGACAGTGCACGCACGGCGACAAATCAAGCTTTACAAAACCAGTTTATGCGAATCTCTCATTGTACGCGAAATCTATACAAAGCAAGGCCATGTTATATTGGAAGTGTATAGCTTGATGTATCGCCTGTTGTACTAAAAAAATAACCTGCAAACACAACTTCTCCTATACAAATATTATAAAGAGGTAAAATTTGTTTGAAAGTTTGTATGTAGGGGGTAATCTTTGGATCTCCTGAACCGATTTTCAAAATTCTTTCACTAATAGGAAGCTACATTATCCCTGAGTGCCATATGCTATATTTACAACGTGCCCGTGGAATAATTTCCGACCAAAATGCGAGCGAAGCCGCGGGCAACAGCTAGTCATGAATATACTAATATTTAAGTTACACATTCAATTGTTTTTGCAGAATAAAATAAATAATAATCAATTGTCGCATGTATAGGACGGTCAAAAACGTCATCAAACATCGCAAACGCGCATGTAACTACGATTTTTTTGGTGTCCCCTTATTTCGCAGACAGAAATTTCATAGAATTTCGTTTCGCCGAAAATGTTTGTTATAATATTTGGTTCTTGTATTTTTATTTCGAATATAATTGTTTTAACGACTATTTACTTGAATTAAACATATTTCACAGAAATACAATTCAATGAATTTTATAATCGCATTTTTTATTTAACATACGTATCAAACATTTTATTTTTTAACGAATATTGTTTGTTCGGTGTTTTTTTCCATGGTATTTTATTTCTATGAAAATGTAAAAGTAGACGTTATGCTATCCATAATTTTTTGTTGTTTTGTACACACACCACATCAACATAAACAAGGCATTGTGGCAAGGAAAACTTAGGATGCCAGAGCGAGCGAAGTGAGCTCAGGACTCCGGACAGGTTAGGTTCGAAGAAGATTGACGTTGAAACGTTCCGCTCACTCCGACCAACACCACTGACTAAGTTAGGTTAGGTTAGAACGGTGACCAACTTGAAACCAACTTGAGACCAACGGTGAACAAAATTGGTCACAATAACAAAACTAGGGCACTCCGACAATTATGAAACGCTTTCATATAACTATACTACGGTATATAGTGTTATCAATAATTATAACATAGTCCAAGTAAATTTAATGGTGTTTTAATTGTATTGGAGGGTATACATTTTGTCAAAGGTATGAATTGAAACATTTTAGAAACTGTCACTCGATAATTTTTTTTTCTTGGTAATAAGTTTTATATTAACTAAACAATATGAGTATAAAGAATATTTGATTTGTTATTCTATGATATGAATTATCGAAACACTAAATTTTATTTGTAACAAAAATCTATGATTTAAGTTTTTTCGAAGTAAGCTTTCTGCGTATTGATTATTCTGTGAAATGATAATATGAGAAAAAAATTATGTGAAACGAAATTGTTTTGAACTTCTGTCTGTAAAACAGTGTACAACCGATTTTCTTATATGCTGTTAGGTATTCCTTGAGAGTAGTTTACACCCCAGTTTGCAACCCTGGAAACGCTGTGCTACCCCCATGGTGCTCGAAAAACTGCGAAATTTTGGCAGTATTTTTAGTTTTTTCTAAAAAACGACTTTACGTTTCCAAGTACTCGTATCTTTAATTTTCTACAATTTGAGCTTAACCCCAGTAGCCGAGTGCAATTAGACAATAAGATGGAACGAAGTTTATAGTGGTCGGATTTTCACGGGCCTTTTTTTAAAAGAAAGTTAAAAAAAATGTTTCGCCTCTCGTTTTTCGGATTGCCTTTGGAATATCTTTTTTTTCGTTTATGAATAACTTCAAATTCGACGAATTCATATATTATACCTGCGTGCATCCATTAAACACCAATTTGGTCTGTTTCTTTGTTCATTAGCCATGTAATGCATATTTAGAGTATTTTCTTGGAAATTTTCCTATTTTCTCCAAAAAAAAAAAGAAAGTCGCGAGAGGCGAAATTCTAAATTGAGAGCAAAACCTCTCAGGATACTGTTGCGGCTGGCCCGCACCCCACGCACCAGGGATGTGCACCGCTTGCGCATTACTGCGTAGAAACAATCCACACGCGCCTCGGCAAACATCCCCGACGCGCTACACAAGCGAGGCAGCCCCAAGAGCACCCTGAACGCGTTATTGTATTGGACACGTAGAGCGCTGTACTGTTACTGCTATAAACTTTGTTCCACGTTTTGATTATTTTTTGTCTAACTGCACTCGGCTACAGCACTCAAGGTCCATTGGTCAAAGGTGGGCAATTGTTTTTAAAAAGTGAAAATTTTGTGGTTACAGCGTTTTGCAATCTTGGGTGTAAACTACTTTCAAGGGACCTAACAACATAATTATAAAAAAAACGTAGTTACATGCGCGTTTGTGATGTTTGCCTTTTTTGTGTTGACATGGTGCTGCTGAGCGCATCGGTCTGTGGTCTTAGGAAATTGATGGGGACCTGTGAAGAGTATGCCTTGAGCCATGGGTTGAAATATAATGCAGGGAAGAGTAAATTCATGGTGTTTGGGGCTGGTCCCAGAAGTCTATGTACCCCCTGTGTGTTTAAATAATGCACCGCTTGAGAATGTGGAACATTTTAAATACTTGGGTCACATTGTTACAGCTGACCTAAAAGACGATGCGGACATTGAGCGGGAGCGGAGGGCGTTGTCAGTCAGGGGTAATATGATAGCGCGTAGGTTTGCGCGATGCTCGAGGCTGGTAAAAATAACGCTCTTTAGAGCTTATTGTGCATCCCTCTACACGTGCAGCCTGTGGGCAAAGTATACTCGTGCGGCATACAGCGCCCTCCGCGTCCAGTTCAATAACGCGTTCAGGGGGGTGTTGAGGCTGCCCCGCTACGGCAGCGTCTCGGGCATGTTCGACTGCTTTCACGCGACGATGCGCGCGCGGTGCGCGTCCTTGGTGCGCAGAGTGCGGGGCAGCGCCAACACCGTTCTGGCGATGATCGCTAACAGACTGGATTAGTCATTAGTCATTAGTCATTTATTCATGAACAATAAATTGTATCTGAATTACATAGAAAATTAAAATTACATATGGAAAAACAAAAAGAAAAACAAGAACACGCTAAAATATTACAACAATGCACAAATACCAAAACAAAATACAACATATTACTATATAGGAATTTCGTTATCTATAGATCTTCAACAGCATAAAGACACTTATTCAATAGGAAACTTTTTAGTTGCTTTTTAAAGGAGCTTGAGTAAATAGCGCTTTTTATATGTAGAGGCAACTTATTAAATAATATAACTGATTGATATCTGGGGCTGTGCCTCACAATATTTAAATTAGGCTGTACCTTGTAACGTATAATGTCTTGTCTCCGTGTGCCTTCCCTAATCTGTCGTTCTTCTGCTGTCTCATATTCATGCATATATTTGGCCATGTTACTTAGAAGTACAAATACATAAATGCTCGGCACTGTTAGTATAGTCAGACTTATAAAATGTTCACGGCAACTCTCTCTTTGCGAGATACGGACTATTGTGCGAATTGCGCGTTTTTGTAACAAAAAAGCTCTTTTGATATTATAGTCATAGCTGTTTCCCCAAAACATTATGCTATATCTAATCTTTGATTCTACCAGCGCGAAATATACCATTTTCAATTGCTCAATGCCAATTTCAGTTCTAAGTGCTCTTAAAGCATAACATGCGGAACATACTGATGCATTTATAGCATTTAATTCTGTTTTCCAATTGACCTGTTCGTCTATGTGTACACCCAAGAAAGTAACTTCTTTGACGAGAGCAATTTTAACATCATTCAAAACAACCTCTAAATCGTCCTTATTACGGGCTGTCGTTCTAAATAATAGAATTTTGGTCTTTGCAGTGTTGATTAGCAAATTGTTCATAGTGAACCACACGTGAAATGCTTGTATTGCTGCATTTACAGTCTCTGTTAATGTATCTATGTCATTTGCTGCTACTATGGCATTTGTGTCATCTGCAAAAATTACTATATCAATGTCAGGTAAAATTGTATTCATGTAATTGATTAAGTCATTAATAAATAAAATAAATAAAACAGGTCCCAATATAGATCCTTGCGGGACGCCCGTAGTCATCATTACAGTTGCCGATTTGTAAACTTTTTTGGAGCCATCTTGTATTTCGTCAATTTCTACGAACATTTTTCTGTTTTTGAGATATGAAGAGAATAATTTCAAGGCCTTTCCTCTTATACCATAATGCGTCATTTTTGTAAGCAGTAATTCGTGGTCTATAGTGTCAAACGCGGAACTTAGGTCGAGAAAAATTCCGGCTACTCTCATTTTATTATTGATTTTTCCTATAACATCATCAAGTAAGGTATATATGGCGTCAGAAGTGCCAACACCTTTTTGATAACCGAACTGCCTTTGGTTTAACACTCTATTTACACGCAAGTGAGCTAATAGTCGTTTTTTTATGATCTTTTCAAATATCTTTGACAGGACTGGTAGCAAGGAGATGGGCCTATAATTTTTGGGATCAGTTTTACTACCTTTTTTGTAGACCGGTATTACTTTGGCCACTTTAAGCTGGTCTGGGAAGACAGATTCCTCTATACATTTATTATAAAATTCACACAAAGGGTCCGCTAGTATGGAAATATGTTCTTTAATTACGGATATTGGGATCTCATCATAACCACAAGAATACTTGTTCTCCAAACTTTTGACTATAGTTAAGACCTCATTCGATGTGACAGAAGCAATTGTCATTTCACCGTTATTTTCAATTGTATACTTCTTTATGAATGCTGTGTTTTGGTCTCCTTCGACCACCCTAGAGATACATTTGTAGTCAAACTGTTTTGCTAAAATGTCAGATATTTCCTGTGGATCCACTACAATTTGGTCATTCGCTTTGAGACGAATTTCCGGTTTTATCGTTTTCTCCTTATTTGTACATTTTCTCACTACTTTCCACACTTCTTTACTTAGGTTTTTTGAACTATTTATTTGCTCCATTATTGCATGCTTTTTAGCCTTCACCACAACCTGTCTATATAGTTTAACATACTTATTTTTATACATTAAGACACTTGAATCAAGGTTGTTACCATTTCGTGTACATAAGAACCGTTTCATTTTACTTGATGTTCGAATTCCTTTAGTGATCCATTTTAATTGTCTATTTTTTTTTAGGCTTATTTTATAATCTTTTTTCCTATAGCTGTTTTGGAATACCTTTTGAAATGTTTTGATAAACATATTTATACCCATGCAACTCCAATCTTTTTCACGGATACCCTGTTCAAATTGGGCACTATTTTTACTATTAAAAACTCTTTTGTTTATGACCATGATTGGATACTTATTTCGCGTTAAATTGCTTACATTATCCAAGCGAATATCTGCAAAAATACCTCCATGGCCATCAGCCAAACCATTGTGATCTACTGCACATCCAAGAATACATGAATCGGGCAAGTTGGTAATTATGTTGTCGATACACGAGTTACAACTGTTACGAATGAAAGTAGCAGAATTGATTTGGTGCCTGAAATTATAACACTTTAGTAAACTGAGAAATTCCATGCGCTTTTTACTGTCCACTAGTAGGTCAACGTTAAAGTCTCCACATATTATAGATTTCCTATTGAATAAGTAATCCAGTAACCTCTCCATTTTTTCTAAAAACACATAAAAATTTTTATCTACAGGATTTCGATAACAACAGCAAATATACAATCCTGTGAAAACATCTTTAACACCACATATTTCAAAACATTCTACTTTATATAACTTATTTATTGCGTCGATAATTTCTGTTTGCCTATCCACATGTCCTAAGATCAAACTACCTCCTCTCTTTTTAATTTTCCTGGTATTGTAAGAGACTAGTTTGTAGTTATCTATATTAAATAAAATTGCTGTGTTTTCATTCAAGAAATGCTCGCTTAAACATATATAGTCTAGCTTTTTATCTAGGGTTTGTACATACACTTCTAGTTCAGTCTTCTTGTTATTAATTCCACAAACATTTTGATGAAATATGTTTAAATTACTGTGGTTGTTTGATACATTATTATTCACGAAAAAAATTTAATGTTGGTACTGACACCACCGCCTGTGATGATAAGGAGAGCAATGAATTTGGTTGAGTATCATCGCCGCATTTGTTTGCCTCAGCTTTAATAACCCTTTTTTTAAAGTAATAGGGTATAGTACCAGCTTTTAAGTGACTCATTTCATGATGGTCATGACTGTGCATCACGTTTAAATCATTACAGTTGTCATCTTCACATTGGAACAGCTTAATGTAATTTTTTAAGTCTTTAAAAAAAATAATTATAGCTTTATTTTTTACTTTGCCTGTGTATTTGGAAAACATTTCGTGTGTATATTCCAGATGCTTATTTGTGTCAAACGTATAAGTATATTTAAAAGTCTGGTTGCTAAGATATAGAAGTCGATTGAAAGCTTCTATTCTAGTGTTAAATAAATTAACATTCCATTTTAGTTTAAAGTTAGGAGAACACAAGATAACATTGGTATGTCTTATATTCTCAAGTTTTTGTTTTATGTGAGTTACTAAGTCCTCATACTTATTTGAGACCAAGAAATCTTTTTCACCAAGGAGAATTATACAATAGTCATAAAAGCCGTAATTTACAATTTTGTTTTCTAATGTTTCTAAAAGTTCCACAATACCTGCCTTCGGCATACAATAGTGGCATATTTTGGCTTTCGGAAAAGTAGTTTCGGCAATACCTAGTATGTTATTCACATTATTATCACTAATTATGCATAATTTATACGAGTTATGTTCTTTAAGCCTGGAATCGTATGGAGACCTTGTGTCCAACGAGTCCCTTTGTTCAGTGGTGGAGTGGTGCTCTGTGGTTACTTGCGATGGTGGTTCATAGCAGACAATATTAAGATTTTCTTCAATTGTGGTTGAAACTAAAGGAGGCATTCTGTTATCGGTTTCTTCATCAGGACTTTGTTGACCATTTTTAAAATTTAGCCTTGTTCTAATAAGATTATTACGCTTTATTTTGGCTGAGGATGTCTTTTGTTTTGTGCTTGTACATATGTGTGTCAATTTGTCAATTTTTAGTTTGTAGTCAGTGATTTGTTTAAATTGAGAACTATTTTCTAGCAGTAAGTTCTCTATTTCTGTTTCTGCGATTATCAACTTTTCCTCGAGTTGACATATTCTGTTCTTTAGTTCTATCATTTCGTCATTAGGCTTATAGTACATGTCAGGGTAGCTTTGGTTAAGATCGTTAATTGAGGGTGTCGAAGTAAGTGATGCGTACTCATCCATATTATCTGTTAATTCAGCTTCTACCTCCAAATGTATCATTTTTAGAAGTAATTTGCTTAGATTTATTTCTCAACGTTATATTATTAGCGTATGTTACTTTTGTTGTTGTAAGACTATTTGATTCTTCGGCTGTTCTCACGCCATCGGCACAGTTTTTTTTACTTGCCATCATAATATTTTAGTAGATGACAAATTATAAATATTCAAAAAGACCAACGCTTGGCTGGATTCGAACTCGCGTCACTCGACGTCAACAAACCCACAACGGCCGCGGTTCTCGCTATGCGAACATTAATCTACACGGTGAAATTGGCAGTCTTATGCAGCGGGTGCAAAAAATTTAAATTAGAAGCCGTTACACTTGTTGACCCATATACCTGACATTTCACAGATTTTTGCAACAAAGGTTTTTACACTTTATTTTTATTGTTTTCACTGTTTTTTTCACTGTGTTAGTTTTCACGGTGAATAGTTTTATGATTCACTGCTAGAATCGTCATTGATCGGCACTTTAAACTGTTGTCACTGCTGCTGTCACTTGGGTTCTGGACACACTAGACATAATATTAACTTTAAGTTTTTAACTATATTACTGCACTAATGTTTTAGACAACGCTTTCACTTCGTTATTGTCCATCGAGCTTCACTTTTATCGCAGAAAGATGTAGTATCTCGTGGTAAATAAATTATTAATCAACTTTAAACACGGATCAATTATAGGGCGAGTGTACACCTAGTGGCGCCATCTCGCGACGGATTGTCCTTATATCCGGTAATGTTGTAGCAGACACATTGTTACTCTGTGAGTGTTCGTTTTTGTTTGTTATCCTGTCTTTATCCTTGTGTATGAGTCATGATACTTTTTTTTTTTTTTTTTTTACCGATGGGAAATCATCAAATAACCCCTCCCGCTCTGGGCTGAGCAGGAGGGAGTGTCAGACATGAGTCATGATACTTGAAATAAACAAATTTTATTTTATTTTTTTATATTGACTGGCCTAGTATGGAGGATTTTCATTATGAAAGGCTTGACATATTAGGCATATGTTTTTGTTGAGTTCGTTATTATCAGGCCAAGGTATATCATCTCATCTGCCTAGCCTTTTCCCAAATATGTTGTGGTCGGCTTGCAGTCTAACCGAATGCAGATAACTACCAGTATTTCACATGGAGCTACTGCCTATCTGACCTCCACAAAGCAGCTAGTACTTGGTAATACGATACCCCTCGGTAAGACTGGTTGTCAGACTTTCGGGCCACTGACTACCTGTAACGACTGCCAAAGATATACAAATGAGTCCGAAGCACGGAGGGAACTCGGTATGTGATGGATGGTCACTCAATAATGAAAATCTCAGTACAAAAAATGTTGCATCCGTGCAAAGCCGGCTCGGGACGCTAGTCATCAATACTTGATGCCATATTCAATCGGACGCACAATATTTATATGGACCGGGTATTGCGGACAATGATAAATGAATTTCTATAGATTTTTAAGTAGCTTTTCGTGCGGATTGGCGCTTTTTCATATAATATTTTTATTGTGAATATTTTGGATGAGTTAAGAGAGATACGGGGCTTTAATTTTTTTTTATGTGTGATTTTTGAAATCGGATGTGACTGGAAGAACACATCATTCTCCTGGTGTTATCCCAATTCATTTGTGGTCGGTGCAGCATATCTTCTTCTTCCACACTCCTCTATTACTCGCCATCTCAGCAGTCACCTCCTTTCTAGCCATATCATCCTTCACACAGACCATCCATTGCTTCTTTGGTCTTCCTCTACTCATATAGCCATCCACATTCACACTCAACATTATCCACATTCCTCCGCATCACATGTCCATACCACGACAACCGATTACCAACAACTTTTCAGTCACCGGCGCCACTTGCAGACTTCCTCTTATGTACTCATTCCTTATTGACTGTGCCTCAAAGAGTGATGAATATACATGTTGATGGATGGAGAGGGAGAGGAAGACCAAGGAAACGATGGATGGATTGTGTGAGGAGTGATATGAAAGAGAAAGAAGTAAATGATAGCGTGACGGTTGACAGAGGAGGATGGAAGAAAAAACCGTGTTGCGCCAACCCCAAGTAACAGTGGACTAGGGCGGGAAGACGATAATGAATCTTTGTATGGACTTCAATGATGACCACAAAATTTTTATGTTGTGGTACTCCATGCCAGGGTTTTCTGCCAGGGTTGCGGGACTGTTCGAAAGAGATACCGCGGCCCTGGAACATAAAGGGCAAAGGATGGAACAGAGATGGGATTTAGCCAGTAAAAGTCTGACACTCCCTCCTGCTCCGCCCAGAGCGGGAGGGGTTATTTGATAATTTCACATATGAAAAAAAAAAAATGGTACTCCATGCAGCTGGAATGATGCAGAGAAATAAGGACTTTTAATGAAGCCTATGTTACCCAGGGCATAATAACGAATTAATTGACACCTTATTCATAAAAATCGGATGAATAGTTAAGGCGCTACGGAGGAACATACGTGAATACAAACATACATAGACTGCTAAAATAATAACTCTTCTTTTTGACTTCGCCATAGTCGGGTAAAAAACTAACAGTCAGAGGGATAATTACCGCATTATAATCTTAGTTTCAATTTGTTATTCATTGTAATTATTTGTACCGATTGTCGTTACGGTTCATGGACTATTAGCGAAGAGCCTCGACGGCCTTAGAAGGCTCTCATAGCGCGCGCTGGGTCAAGGCCTTGATAGAGAAAGCAGTACGCGACACGCGAGAGAGAGGGACCTCCTCACTATGAGGAGGTCCCCTCTCTGGAGCCCTGACCACCGGCAGCCTGTACCTTGTTCCTGATGCCGATGGGCTACTATTTTTTTCAATATAAATATTGAAAAATGTAAAATTATAATGGATGTAAAAATACCCTTAACGAAGCCGAAAAGCACTTGTTCTCCCCGTCATTGCGATATTTTTTTTGGTTCTACACCATACCTGGGAACCTTCTAGTTACGGAGATATTGGGGGTCAAAGTTCAAATTTTTCACATGTTTTTTTTTGGAAAATACAAGTTTTAAATGTCATAACTTAACTTTAAATACCTCCACTCCCCTGTACTATGCAATGCATCCTTCAGCACAATGTTTTGAGTGCTTCATATTGAGTCTTACCGTAAATCGTGAGATTTTACTCCGAAAAAAAAAGTCGTAACACAAAAATATTTTTTGCGTAAAGCTACTTAGTTTGATGTACAGAATGCTTGGTTGACGGCCGTTTACACCCTGTAATATCTAAGAAGAATAAATAAAGAATATAAATGTAATTTATCTACATTTGTGATAAGTTTCAAAGTTAGTACTTATCGGCCTTGAGAGTATTCAGATCAACCAACAATAAAATCAAATAAAAATATCCACACTCACTTCACTAACAATAATCATCAAAATCGAGATCAAATACTTGCCTTTACTTGATTAAAACAAAGCATTGGCCCAGCATGGCTCAGTGTTCGCTGTGTGAACGCCCGCGTATAAGTATTGATTAAAGCTGGGCTGACGTGGGGACGCGTCGAAAGCTTCGCTAACTATCTGTTGCATGATACAGAGCTTTGTATATACACGCTAGATACGGGTAGGGGGTGTGCACGGATGCAGGTTTGAATTTTTGATAGATTTTGGGAGTACTTTGGTGTGTACTTTTCGGGTCCTAAAATCGGCTTGAATGTGTACTGTTGAAGGTTGGTATTTCTTCAGTTTGTTTTGTAAAATTTTTGCTTGTTTTATTATTAAGTTAGTTTAAAAAAAAATACGCGTTTAATACTCTAAAAGTTGGCAACGTCGAAAATAATTGTTTTGATGGAATAATCAATAAATAATATAAGTAATTAATTATATTAATTAAATTCGATGTGACGTTTTAGTTATTGCAATTTATCACTACATAGTATAAAACAAAGTCGCTTTCTCTGTCCCTATGTCCCTTTGTATGCTTAAATCTTTGAAACTACGCAACGGATTTTGATGCGGTTTTTTTTAATAGATAGAGTGATTCAAGAGGAAGGTTTATATGTATAATATTGACCCGTGCGAAGCCGGGGCGGGTCGCTAGTAATCAATATTTTAGTATACCGTACAAGGATAATTTAATCATTTAATTTAGTAATAAGTAACGATAAATTGTTCAAAACATCAAAATTTTGGCACCGATTGGCGACGTTGCCAACTTTCAGATTTCACTGCCTTCATTTCAAGTCTACATACATTCTCAAGAAGTTGAAGTTAATCATTGAAGCTATGATTAAAAAGATTCTCTGTACCATAAACTTAAAACTTGTGTCAGCACTTGCCCTTGAAGACATTGATTAAAAAATTGTTGCATTTTTTCTAACAAATGCTTTCCATTTTTGTATGAACTCAATTTTCAAAAGATTTAAAAACAGCGTGTGGCTAAATAATATCAGCTGCTCGGATCAAGCTTCAGGTTAAGCCGCACTTGCCTAGGTTGGTCTGTGGTTGGTTGACCACCTATTTCATACCGAGTTCTCTCCGTGCCTCGGAAAGTTAAGCCGATGGTCCCGGCTGTCATTTGTAGAACTTTGACAGTCGTTACATGTAGTCAGTGGCCCGAAAGTCAGACAGCCAGTCTTATCAAGGGGTATTGTATTACCCAGTACTAACTGGGTTGTGGAAGTCAGTTAGGCAGTCGCTCCATAATAAATAAAATAAATAAATATCGCTGGACATAACACACAGCGCCATCTAGGTGCCACACTAAGCAACGAGGCTTGTGTCGTGGACACCAGATAGTTGATAGATACATAGATACTTTTTGTTTGTAAATACATACTTATTATACATAGAAACATCCATGACTCGGAAACAAATAAATAAATAAATTCTTTATTTTCACTAAAAGCCACAGTACAAAATCCACAGACTAAGACCATATAAGGCTTATAACTAGGTCACAATAATGTTAATGCTCTGACTCCTAAACTAGGTGTATGTGACTGTGTCTTAGGAGTCAGAAAAATGTCCATGCTCATCACACAAACATTTTGCTCCTACCGGGATTCGAAACCGGGACCCTAAGAACGTAAGGCAGCCTCACTACCGCTGCGCCATTCGGGTCGTCCATGTAAAATACTGGTATTCAGCTGCATCCAGTTAGACTGGAAGCCGACCCTAACATAGTTGGGAAAAGGCTTAACTGAAGATGATAACCTCTCAAAAGATTTTCTTAACATAGAAACATATTATTACCCCTGTAATCACCGAGGGTTTAAGCAGAGGTGTGCTAATAGTGCTCCCACAATTCGCCAGTTACGTCCACATGTATACGTTCCACGTACCAAGGGGTCGAGCTAACTGCTAAAGTTGGCAAGACTTAATTTTACGTCGTGTGGAAAGTTTTGAGTATGAATGTAGATGGGTATAAGAGTAGAGGATGGCCAAAGAAACGATGGATGGACTGTGTGAAGGATGATATGGCTAGAAAGGAGGTGACTGCTGAGATGACGAGTAATAGAGAAGTATGGAAGAAGAAGACATGCTGCGCCGACCGCGAATGAATTGGGATTATGGCGAGAGTTATGTTTTTTTATCGATGCCTCTTTTTTTCGCTACATATTCAAGGAACATATTAAGTTATGTCTGTCTGAACTAAAATGTAACACGTCGCTAGCACGAAGGCACGCCCACAGTGAAGTAATTTATTATTGTAACTAATTGGGCTATTTACTGTTCTCATTGATTTTTCTTACAGGCATAAACTGCAGCATGGGTCTTATTCGTGGTCAGAACGAAACGAACTCCACCATTTTGATATCTCAATCCATAGACAATTTCACAAGAGTGTGTGAAATATGTCAAAAGAATTATGCTATACTGTGTGTATCTTTAAAAAAAATTGTTCTCTATAACCAAACATTAATCTGTTCTCATATATCTGTTGTTTTTAAAGGTATTTAAGTCAGAGAGAGTTTAACAACCATAATTAAAATCAAGTTAAAAAAATAAATTACTTAAGTTTATGTAATTACTTATGCAAATATTTTTACGCAATAGACAAGAATCTAAACGAAGTAAGAACCGCCAAAGAAAGCAAAGCTAAGAATTATAACTTTTGATAGTTCTAACATAATTTAATAATGACTTTTACTTAAGTACGCTCCAGACTTACAAAAAGTAAGTCGTGGGTTCGAGCCCAGGCAGGCGCATTACTTTGTGTAATTTATGTCATCACCACTGCTCTCAAAACGGTGGAGGAAAACATCGTGAGGAAACCGGCATGTCCTAGAACCAAAAATTCGAAGACATGTGACATCTACCAACCGGCACCGGGCCCGCGTGGTTTATTATAGCCCATTCCCTCTCATAGAGAGGAGGCCGTGTGTACCAGCCTGCAGTGGGAACATTATAGGCTGATTGTGTTAAGTAACCACTTTGACTTGTTTATAAATACACCTGTAACACAGAAAACCTAACATTTTCTAAAGTCAAAAACGTAGGTAGAACATTCATATGTGAAAAGGTTTTTTTATATTTAGACTAGCTGTTGCCCGCGGCTTCGCTCGCGTTTGGTCGGAAATTATCCCACGGGCACGTTGTAAATATAGCATATAGCACTCGGGGATAATGTAGCTTCCTATTAATGAAAGAATTTTCAAAATCGGTTCAATAGATCCAGAGATTACCCCTACATATAAACTTACAAGTTTTACCTGTTTATAATATTAGTACAGATTTTCTGGAACATATTAAAGCTCAAATATGTTTATCGATCCGCCATTTTTCCCAAACAATACCTACCTAAGTGGTGGTAAGCTAGCAACACATTAAATTATGTCTGCCGGAGCTAAAAGTTAACACGTCGGTATCACGCAGGCACGCCCATAGTTAAGTAATTTATAATTTTAACTAATAGGGCCATTCTCTTGTCTGAGTTGACGAAGGAAAAAATGCTGTTGATTAAAAACTTTTTTTTTGTTTGTTTTTTAGTAGTGCTTTGGGATTATGGTTGGCTAGCGACAATGAAAGTAGTTTGACCTTTTAAACGCCAGAGCATAAAATCACGCGCGTGCCCTCCACGCCAAGCCACAAATCCGTCAACCAAGCATTATGTACATCAAACTAAGTAACTTTACGCAAAAATTATTGCTGGGAAACGACTTTTTTTTTGGGGTTAAAAATCACGTTTTACGGTAGGACTCAATGTAACGCACTCAAAACATTGTGCTGATGGATGGATTGAATAGTACGGGGGTCGTGGAGGTGTTTAAAGTAAAAATCTTACATTAAAAACACGTATATAAAAAACTTGTGAAAAAGTTGTAACTTTGACCCCCAATATCTCCGAAACTAGAAGGTTCCCAGGTATGGTCTAGAACAAAATAATGATCGCAATGATGGGGAGAACAAGTGCCTTTCGGCTTCGTGAAGGGTCTTGTTACACCATTTATTTGTGTCGTTATATATTTAGAGCTGATGATCGCCAACAGACTGGATTGCCCTTATTTCCGGCAATGTTGCAGCAGACATATAGTTACCTCGTGAGTGTTTGTTTTTGTCTGTGCTTGTTATCCTGTCTGAATCTGTTTGTGTATGAGTCTTGTTCCTTGAAATAAACTAATTTTATTTATTACTAGTTGTTGCCCGCGGCTTCGCTCACGTTTTGGTCGGAAATTATACCACAGGCACGTTGTAAATATAATAATAATATAAAGCACTCGGAGATAATGTAGCTTCCTATTAGTGAAAGAATTTTCAAAATCGATTCAGTAGATCCAGAGATTACCCCCTTCAACCTCACAAACTTTACCTCTTTATAATATTAGTATAGATATAGATTTTTTTTGAGCGTACAGCGCACACGTTTGCATGTCACGTATATGTGACAATGGCGGTCAGAAGGGTAATAGACTGGGTCTAACTAAGTCTGACTAACTACTGTCTGGTGTTGTTAAGTTTTGTTTTATAAAAAAAATCAAGTTTACTCAATCTATATACTTACCCTTAATATCTATAAACAATTCAAAGTGATTACTTGAGTAAAAGTCATTATTTAAAATACGATTTATATTCTGTAGTTAATTAAGTAATTGTTTGAACTTAGAACTCTTAAGATAGAATTCTTATCTTTGCTTTTTTTGACGGTTCTTACTGCGTTCGAATTCTTGTCTATTGCATTAAAATGGTTGCATACGTAACTACTTAAACTCAAGTAATTACTATAACTATAGATAAAAGTGTTAGTGTTCTTAAAAATGACCTTAAAACTGTGTTAGTAAACTTCTGTATTGAACTGAATTCATCTATAAAATATAATTTGAACAACAAAGATGATTGTGTTAGAATATCAGTTAAGGAAGAATAAGGAATAAGAAGGATGAAGAAGGATGGATGGATAGATGGATAGATGGATGGATTGATGGATGGATGGATAGATGGATGGATGGATGGATGGATGGATGGATGGATGGATTATTGGATGGATGTTTGTTACTCTTTCACGATAAAACTACTGAACGGATTCGTATGAAATTTAGCATACATATAGTTTACAATCCAGGTGTTTAACACATCGGATACTTTTTTAGCTCGGTAGTGCAATCCCGTGGGACAATTAACGAACAGGACGCGGGAGAAGCCACAGAAATAAGCTAGTTCAACAATTATGAACAAGGAAAGGTAAGTTAGATTCATCATCATCTGCGTAGCCTTTTCCCAACTTCCAGTCGAACGGGATGCAGCTGAATACCAGTATTTTACATGGAGCGACTGCCTATCTGACCTCCACAACCCAGTTAGTACTGGGTAATACGATACCCCTTGCTAAGACTGGTTGTCAGACTCGCGCCTCTGACTACCTGTAACGACTGTCAAAGAAAAAAGAAGATAAGTTAGTTTACTATCGATTAAATTATCTTGTTTCGAAGCACTCAAGTAATGGTAGAACATCGAATACTTAAATAATTAACTAAATCTTTGTCGGATGTGTTTCTTTTTGAGAGCAAACAAGAGGAGTTCAGAAGCTGGGCCTGATTATAAGGGAGTAACATACATTTATAGTATGAATTAATCTGTAATTAGGTTCCTGATTCCTGCATATATAAAGTTAAGAGTAAGGCATAGGTGTACCTAATACTTAGTACACCCACATTTCGTCAGTTAGGTATGTTTAAGTCCCATGCAATAGGGGGCGAGCCTATTGCCATCAATCGGGCACAAATCTAGACTCCGTGGCTGCTACTGAGAAATTCGTGATGGAAACCCTAATAACACTTTGGCCGACCCGGAAATTGAATCCAGGACCTCGTGCTCAACAGTCGCGATTGCGACCACTCGATCAATGAGGCAGTCAAAATGAAGTTCCTTATAAAGTGTGTTGAATGTCTACGGAATTGATGTGGGTCATTGCAGTATTTTTTTTTCGTCTTGTTCACACAAAATAGAAAAAAAGTTCCTAGCTATTTGTTTTATCTTTTTAACCGACTTCAAAAAGGAGGAGAGGTTCTGAATTCTTCGGAATCTTTTTTTTATGTTTGTTCACCGATTACTCAAAGACGCTTAAACCGATTTGGAAAATTATTTTTTGTTTGAAAAAGTATACTACCAAATTGATCCCATAGAAATATTGTCATGATCTGATCGTGGATTTCGGAGATATGGAACGAAACTCTTCAATAACAGACAGCAAATCGGTCGTGATTGCTGCCATCGCTTGGATGTTTATTGTTTACACCAGCGGATTTTTATTTCAATCAAGATATTTACATTATTTACAAACTACAAATCTATAATAGTAATAAAAATATGTACAAGTATCAAAAGGGTTACAGGGCGTCAGAAAATTCGTCCACATCGCTGTCAACAGGAAAAGTACCCAGAAGGCTGGCAGCATTGCCACGTTGTATGGCCAAAAAAATAGGCCCGCGCTCTGGTCACGTGAAGAGTTGACCAACCGCTTGGCGATTTGCCGAAATACACAGTTATAAGTTATAGTTTACACCAGTTAATAACATAATATCACGCCTGTATGCTCTGAGGGGGTACGCAGATGTGTACAGTACACCCTGATTTCGTAAGAACAAGAAAACCATAGGTTTACACATCCTCACCAAAATTCCCAAACAAAACTAAACAATTTTAACAAATAAAAAACGTTGTTAAAATTAAAACACATGAGAATGACCCACGTCGGGCACAATATAGGTCGCGGTTATAATTAGTTAAATTTACGATGGTGCCCCACCCTGGCGCACGGGGGGCATGGTGGGCCGTAGGGGGTCACCCCATCCTTCTACGTAGGTTACACGTTTTAAACCCCACTTTTTATACTTCTTTTTAACTAGTCTAGGACTAATATAGGCTTCACGCAAACTTACTTTTATACCTCATGCTTTTTCCCTAAGGGAGTAAGCAGAAACCACAGAACGCCTGTTACGATCCTTACATACTCCTTTCGACTCGTCCACGGTCATACATCTGGTCATACACGCACATAATACTATTGTAGTGGCACTACACAAAGTATAACAGCGCCATCTATGACACAAATAAAGAACGAACATAAACATTCTGAATCGCACTATTAAATTTTATACGCCACGTAAGAGTACACAGCGTGTAACAGAAAGGGTATAATCATATGGAATGCTGTGGTACGGACCATCAAACTGAACAACTTTCTCTATGGGACCACCATTGAAATCGTAAAAAAATTATCAGCTGTCCCATACATTTGGGTCAAGTAGATATTGAAATTTTGTATAGGACAGCTGATTATTTTTTTACGATTATAACAGACCGACTTTTACTTAAAAGTTCAGTCAAATGGCACGGATGAACTACGGACACACTTCGCCTAGCAATACCGCAGTCTGACAGATGATGTACCGACGTATCTGTCACTGATCAGTGTCTGATCGCAGCCAGTCTGTGCCAGTATAACCATCATTCTGCTTAGCCTTTTCACGACTCAGTTGGGGTCGGCTACCAGTCTAACTGGATGTAGCTGAATACCAGTATTTTACAAGGCAGGACTGCCTATCTGACCGCCACAACCCAGTTAGTACTAGGTTATACGATACCCCTTGGTAAGACTGGTTGTTAAGATTTTCAGGCTACTTGACTACGTGTAACGACAGTCAAAGATCAACAAATGCCAGCCGGGACGAACAGCTTAACGTGCTTACCGCGGCACGGAGGAAACTCGGTATGTAATGGGTGGTCACCCATCCACGGACCAACCTAGGCAAGCGCGGCTTAACCTGAAGATCGATCCGAGCGGCTGTTATTATTTAGACACGACCTCCTCCGTACCTCCTCCTATCAGCTGTTAGTCGCGTGACGTCGTTCTGTCTCATTACTATCGTACCGTGCAACAGTCGGTAGACGGAGCACCCAAGAGGCGCGCGAATTTTTTACGGCTGTTTTGGGATAGTAATAGAGTATTAAAAATAAATGTGTCTTTGGGAAAGTTGTTTGTTATCATGAGTTCACAATCACGTGTTTAAGTATCGGTCACACCCGGTGACACCCGATACAGGGTGTAACAGGACCCTTCACGAAGCCGTCAACCAAGCATTATGTACATCAAACTAAGTAATTTTACGCAAAATTATTGCTGGGAAACGACTTTTTTTTTTGGGGTGAAAAATTACGTTTTACGATGGGACTCGATGTAACGCACTCAAAACATTGTGCTGATGGATGCATTGAATAGTAAACCAGTCGTGTAGGTGTTTAAAATCTTACATAAAAAAAATGTATTTAAAAAAAACTTGAGAAAAAGTTGGAACTTTGACCCCCAATACCTGTAACTAGAAGGTTCCCAGGTATGGTCTAGAACAAAAAATGATCACAATGACGGAGTGTAAAAGTGCCTTTCGGCTTCGTTAAGGGTCTTGTTATACTCTTTATACGAGTAAGTCATTTTAATATCAACTCACTCCGTTATTAAACAAGACAATATGAACTCCTAATTATATTCAAAATTATCGTAATCAAGGCATCACATACTAACAAAATAAACGGCTATTAAGTATCATGAGCCGCCATTAAAATATAATGTCTATATCATTACGAGCTTCGTCTAAATATGACGTTACATCGCGCTTGTTTTCGCTGAAGGGAAAGACATACTTCTTTTTAGCGTATCGATTATAAAAATTAAATATGTTTAGCACAAAACTCAACCACGCGAACCCCGCTCACTGGTGCAGTAAATAAACCATCAAGAGCGCAGGCGATAGGGCATGCGGTGCAAGATGAAAGGTGGGCCATTGTCTGTGGGGAGATACCACATACGCACTTGAGGTCTGAGCCGTCCGTGAACCCCCATCTGCAAAGATTCACCCACGCACTGGCAGGCGGTCTACGGAAAGACTAAAGCTGTGGCGAGGTAGTGCATCCTTACTAAACCCATTCGGTCCAACTGCTGAAAATCTCCCACCTGGACATGAGTTGCCATGGCTGACCTGGAAGTCTTTAAATAGACTCCAAACCCAGGTTGGCCGCAAGGAAAATCTACTCAGGTGGAGATTCAATAATGACTTCTTGGCGTGTCCTGTTGTTTGTTCACTACAGGAACTGATGGATTCTACCGAAAGCGCCAAACTAGTAGCTCAATTCTGGGCCGACACAATTTAGATTGCCATCGACACGTTAAGAAGAAGTAGTCTTTGCTCCGGCTGACTTGGGTTCGAAGTCTGTTTAGAGATTTCCAAGTCGGCCAGGCAACGCGTGCCCAGGTGGAAAATTATCTGATCAATCGATAATGTTGTCAGAGGGTTATGACAGAACTGAAGATATTATAAGACCCAGGAATAATTATTTTATAAAAAACTATCTAACTGACTATAATTTTAACAACTGGTAACACCTGTATTTTATGCAAATAAATTATTCTTAGTATATCAAGCGGATTCTTTACTCTTTTCAAATTTTCTAAAGAATCATATCTCATCAATGTTTCATAATAATTTATTGGTCGGTTGGTAAAGCCATCTAGAGAGGTTCTACCGCTGAAAGGGAAGTGAATTGCTGTATTAAACACTATTTTCTCGAAGCCGAAAGATACGTGTTCTGTTCTCCCCGTCATTGCGATCATTTTTTTGTTCTAGACTATATCTGGGAACCTTCTAGTTACGGAGATATTGAGTCAAAGTTCCAACTTTCCAACTTTCATAGGTTTGGTTATGTTATAACTTTACTTTAAGTACCTCCACGTTACCCGTACTATTCAATGTATCCATCAGCACATTGTTTTGAGTGCGTTACATTGAGTCCTACCGTAAAACGTGATTTTTCACCCAAAACAAATCATTTCCCAGCAATAATTTACTTAGTTTGATGTACAAAATGCTTGGTTGACGGCTTCGTGACGGTTCAGTTAAGACCTTATCTGTGCGGGAGACGCATACCAGACCACCGTAGACGCGGGCCTGTGGGCGGTGAGCTATGGGCTAGCTCGTCTTATGACGACAGGCCGTGTCGACGGCGCGTTCGTGTTCCACGCGCGCCTCAAAGAGAGTCAGCAAACAGGAAGGGGTCCGTAAGAGCCGACGCCTGCCAGGGTTGCGGGACTGTTCGAAAGAGATACCGCGACCCTGGAACACAAAGGGCAAAGGAAGGAACATGGATGGGTTTTAGTCAGTAAAAGTCTGACACTCCCTCCTGCTCAGCCCAGAGCGGGAGGGGTTATTTGATGATTTCCCATCGGTAAAAAAAAAAAAAAAACTTCTTATCTGTGTAGGGTGTAAACAAAAGAGATACATAATTACATGGTCACACAATAAACCTATAGATACACAGATTATAATAATTTGATCGCTTGCTATTCACACCGCCAGCGAGAACTCTCTCTCCACTAACAATTACAACACCACACTAACCGACAAGGTGTTTCTAGTTGCTAGCTCAAATCGCTTCTCGCTTATCGTTGGCAGTGGAACAGGTTTCTAAGGCCTATTTAATAGGAGATGAGCCTTTTGCCAATGGTTCATCATTCAGGAAATTAACTTTCCGTAGCCCCCGGTCTATATTTGTGCCTTGATTAATGGCAAGCGAAATGTGGGTGAACTAACGTGCTTACCAATTTTGTTCCTATTTTTTAACACGTACCTAGTGATAATTTAATCTAGTGGCGTGACAGTCGGACTGCCAAGACATAGATCTGAAGTTTGAACCGAAGACCATGTGCGTATTGTATAAATAACACTTGTTTTGGTGAAGTTACATTTCAGTGTTATCTTTGTTTCGGCAGTTCAAAAGTGCCTGTAGCTGGCCTACTTGAAATAAATGCTTTGAATTTGAATAAAAAACATCGTGAGGAAACCAGCATGTCTGAGAGATATTTCTTTACTGGTCTGATCGTTTCGGTGTGGCGGTGAACCCAACCAAGTGCCAGGCTATTATTGTTCTCCTTCTTATCTGACTTCTATTAGTCAATACTTATGCTCTGCGCATAGCAAGAATCTTCGTTCCTCTAATAACTGTCTTCTACGATATCCTTCTCACCGCTCTGGTTTTATAAAATCTTCTTTCTTTGTCCAGGCGGTCTTTCTTTGGAATGCGCTCTCTCAGAGTATCAGGACGGTGACCAGTCGGTTCACTTTCAAAGTGAAAGCTCGAGAACATCAAGAAGTTGGCAGATTCGTCTCAGAACTAAGTTTTGGTAGTTTTTCTTGTACAACTCTCTTAACTTTATATATTTTGTTATATGTATGTATATATGTATTTATTCTTATATTATATGTTTTAGTTATAAATATTTTCTAGTCTTTTTTTCTGTTATTGCACCTACTGTATGTTGTCTCTGCATCACCCTTTTTTTTTTTTTTTTTTACCGATGGGAAATCATCAAATAACCCCTCCCGCTCTGGGCTGAGCAGGAGGGAGTGTCAGACTTTTACTGACTAAAACCCATCCATGTTCCTTCTTTTGCCCTTTGTGTTCCAGGGCCGCGGTATCTCTTTCGAACAGTCCCGCAACCCTGGCAGGCGTCGGTCCTTACGGACCCCTCCCTGTTTGCTGACTCTCCTTGAGGCGCGCGTGGAACACGAACGCGCCGTCGACACGGCCTGTCGTCATAAGACGGACGGACGGCGAGCTAGCCCATAGCTCACTGTCCACAGGCCCGCGCCTACGGTGGCCGGGGGCCACCACGTGGCCCCCGACGCCCGGTGCGTCTCCCGCGGCGGCTGGGACGTGAGGTTCTCTCCCTCTCACGTTCCGCCACCTCCTTCGCTAGCATGACTGCTTCGCAGAAGGAGGTGACGGCGTCCCATTCCGTCTCGCTCCGGACCATGGATTGAACCAAGGCCGGAAGCGAGAGGTCGCCGCCGCCGATGGCCGCTACGAGGACACGGTGGTGCTCCGCCCACGCGGGGCAGATCTCCACCGTGTGCTCCACCGTGTCCTCCGGTCGATCCTCACAATGGTAGCACCCGGGCGTTTCCTCCCGCCCGATTCGGTGCAGGAACCTCCCGAAACAACCGTGTCCGGTGAGGACCTGCGTCAGGCGGAAGGTGAGGGCGCCGTGGCGCCTCTCTAGCCACTCCTCAAAGAGGGGACTTATCGCCACTATTGTGGCGTGCCCTGCACGGGGTTGCGATAGTCGCTCTCTCCATGTCGCCATGAGATCGCGCCGGAGGTCTGTCCGCTGAGCGACAATTTGCCGCGGCAGCGGAGTTACCCCCCGGCGTAGTGCCTCCACGCGCCATTCGTGTAGGCGCGCGAGGACTATCGCCTCCAGATCCCATGGCGGCAATCCGGCAAGGAGGCTCGCCGCATCTCTGCATCACCCTAAGGTAGACTGGTAGAAAATGCCCAAGGCATTAAGTCCGCCTTTGTACAGTTTTTTTACTTGTGCATAAAGTTTTTTTTAATTTAATTAATTAATATTTCTCGACGGCATGTAAAGCCAAGTCAGAGGTCCATGGGTGGCATAAAATCTGACACCAGGTAAGTCACTAACCACATGAAAAAGAAAAGAAGAACCCATATACAGACCGTCTTTTGAAGGCGTTGCTTAACGTTTAAGACCCACACACAGCTGTTCTTACTTACCTACTAGCCGTTGTCCGCGACCTTCGTTCGCGTGAAATTATTATTTAATGTTAAATACCTTTTTAAATCGAATTTTGTTACCAATTTCAAGGGTTCCTATTTTTTTTTAACAGAAACTTAATTCTTATTCTAAAATAAAAGTAGCCTTAGTTACTCCTTAAGACATCACCTATCTGCCAGTAAAAGTCCCGTCAGAATCGGACCAGCCGATTCGGAGTTTAGTCGATTGAATATGATTTTGTTAACAATATCAAGGGTTTTATATTTTTTGAACGGAACCCTAATTCTTATTCTAAAATAAAAGTAGCCTCATAACATCAGCTATCTGCCAGTAAAATTCCCGTCAAACTCGGTGCAGCCGTTTCGGAGATTAGCCGGATCAAACAGACAGACAGACAAAAAATTAAAAAATATGTGTTTTTGTTATAAGGACCGTATATACTTTCATATGCATTCAGTAAAACGCTGTTATTTTGATATTACATACAGACGCTTCAACTTTATTTATTTGTATGTAGCATGATTGTATAGATAGATGAACGCCCGACGACTGTCAAAGTATGATAGTCGTAATTTGAGCACATAGACAATGTAAGTTGACAGTTAATTCGCTCGCGTAACCATTTTCCCTGACACTGCTTTAAACTTTCACGGTGTACACTTACATAAATAAACTGTCACTTACGGGATATCCTCCGTGATTGTCTATTATTTTGAGCTCCCGATATTTCGACGCTGTTGCAAGCGCCATGATCGCGGGTTGACTGGAGAATGCGGGTGGATGGAAAATAAATTGTTAAAAGCAGACAAATCTGTCTACCCTCTTTCTTTGTCTTTCGCTGCGCGCACTGCTGGAACTCATCACTAAGTCACGGCAAAACACACTCACAGTATCACAAGGCTTTTAGTAGCAGCCGGCATCGTAATAAAGACTCCAAAAAGCCTTATGATACTGTGAGTGTGTTTTGCCGTTACTTAGTGACGAGTTCCAGTAGTGCGCGTAGCAAAAGACAAAGAAAGAGGGTAGACAGATTTGTCTGGTCTTAACAATTTATTTTCCATCCACCCGCATTCTCCAGTCAACCCGCGATCATGGCGCTTGCAACAGCGTCGAAATATCGGGATCTAAAAATAATAGACAATCACGGAAGATATCCCGTAAGTGACAGTTTATGTGTCATTTTCCCTGACTTTATATAAATTCAGGAAGAGGAGAAAGGCCAGCTAATACTATACTAAAATGGCGGTCAAAAGAAAAATGTTTTCAGAATTGTAACAAAGAAGTATCATCAAGCTGTCGTTATGTTCTTATTTCTATGTTTTTTTTTTCTGGTTCGTTGGTCTAATGATCGTATGCGCTACGGCCTAAGCATTAACCTTGGGTTCGATTTCCTGATCAGGCAAAGTTATTTTGGGACTTTCTGTTAAAATAGGAGCAATGGAAATATATTTTATTAATAAACACAAAAAATACAAAACAAAATATGTCACGATAACATTACGACATTGATGACGTTTGGTCATATTTACCCGTTTTTGCTTGACGCACATGTATCTCCATGCACTGGTGGCGAACCACTGAATTAAGTAGCGGTGTGGGTGGAGGGGTACTGCATCTCCAGCTACTAAAACGTTCAAAACCACAAAGCACGTAAAATACAATATATGGCCGTTTGAAATCACCTCGGGTCAATATGACCCAGCGTCATTGGCGCCCGGTTAATATAACTGTTAACATTGGGTGTATATAAGTACTTCTATGTGAATGATTCCCAGGCTAGGCAAAGAGTAATTAAGTTTTTCCGTCAGGAATTTCACAGTAGCAGTCACGGAGTCTGGATTTGTGTCCGACTGATGGCAATAGGCTCGCCCCCAATTATATGGGACTTTAAAAACATAACTTGCGAAATGTGGGTATACTGTTAGGTACACCTGTGCCTAACCCTTCGAGGATTAGAAGCGTGATGTTATGTTATGTACATTCCAACTACAGTACTTTCACAAGTTATTATGCCTTGTGACTGAGACTGTAGCTTCACTTAAGGTGGAAACATAACTATTTCATGAAAAGGTCACTCAACGGGGTTATATGAACTTTGAGGGTTGTATTGATGATTAGAATGATTATAATTCTGTAACTCCATACGTGTTACTGGCGCGATTCATATTTTCACCAACATACAACCTGACACTGACCTGCAAATTGCAATAAACGTAAGAAAATTTAAATTTCGCGGGCTACCCTTGCGCATCCACCTTAATTAGTTTTTCTGACATTCAAAAGTGCCTGTAATGGTCTAAATAAATGCTTTGAGTTTTTTTTTTTACTGTATTTTGGTCGGTTACCAGTTTGTAGATCATGCAGCTGTATATCAGTATTTTACATGGAGCTGCCTATCTGTCCTCCAAAACCCAGCTATATCCTGGATATCACCATACCCATTGGTAAGAATTGTAACGATTCTGACTACGCGAAACGACTGTCAAAGATCGAAAAATGACAGCCAGAACAAACGACTCAATTAAGCAATGGTGAGGTTATATGGCTATAAAAATATAAATAAATAGCCTCTCAATTTAAGTAAAAAAAGCCTAAAAAAACCAACGAGCGAGTCAACGCTTTATTTTCACCATAAAATGTCAATACATAACCATTTTTACGGCGTTTTTATGACCCAGGTAGAAACATAAACCATGGTAGTTTTACCGTAAATCAAGTGGCATCAGATCTTCATATTATTTTGATAATATTATTGGTAAACCTGTTGAAGACAAACAACTCTATAAAAGTAACCATTTTTACTAACACTAGTCTTTAAGATGTGTATGTTCTATTAAAAATTGGATTTTATGATCTGTTAATAAATTATTTGATTTATGAATTTGGGGTTTCTGGGACTAGATCTGAAAGGTTCTAAATTTAAGAGTTACAATCAGAACTTTAGTTAGTACTGGGTAAAACGATACTCCTTGGTAAAACTGGTTGTCAGACTTTTTGGGCCACTGACTACCTGTAACGACTGTCAGAGATCTAAATCGCTCCATGTAAAATACTGGTATTCAGCTGTATCCGTTTAGACTGGAAGCTGAGCCTAATAGAGTTAGGAAAAGGCTAGGCAGATGATGAAACAATCGAGAATCAAACCCAGGAACTCTTAATCAGCACTTTTGACCACCAGATGAACAATAAGGCATTCCTTCTCAGAATGTCATCCAAAAATCCAAATAAACTTCCTGTAATAAAACAAAACACTACCTCGCCTTCTGCTTGTCCCGCAAAAGTAATGAGGGTGATAATACGCACATATTACGGTTAATGTAGGGTAGGAAGATGTATGACCCACTTAGGGTCGCGACGAGGTCGATTTTAGCGGCAAATGTTTGTTTTCCGACGCCATATTAAGTCGAAAGGATCTTCAGTACTCGCTACTGGCGTGCGTGTATGACCAGATGTTTGAACGTGGACGAGGCGAAAGTAAAAGTTCTTGCCGGGGCTGCTCGAAAGAACTAATAGTAACACTACCTAATAGTACATCCACATTTCGGCAGCAACTTGGATATTTCAACGGTATAGATCAGGAATTGTCATCATAATTTCGCTTATTATAAAAACAATGATGATTCACAACAGCCCCATTTATCCATTGGTGAATTGTCATGGAAAATAAGAAAAAAAAAGAGTGAAATTCCTTTTGTGTTCTTATATTTTTTTTTTTATTTTTTTTTATAGTTCACTGGTTTTTTTCATCATCTAATGGTTTTCGACTAGAGCAACAATTTCTTTCCTGATAAGTTTTTCATCCGAGCTACAATTTTGAAAATATCGATCGCTTTACATTTTTTTTTATGCCCGATACTGCCATGAAATTGGTACATTTCCAAAAAAAAATGTCCTCCATAGCACAACTAACACTCGAAACAAGATAAAAATTATATCAGACTATTGAAAATCAGCCCCTAGGTTTCAGTCAGTAAAAAGTTTTTTTTTTAAGTATTTCTTACGCTCCTTCAAGAATTCGCGAAACCTGAAAATGAACAGGCGTTTGCCCAACAACTGGGAAGCACAGGTAGTAAATACGACAACATTAACACAGCTAAACACAACGTAATAATTATAGTTAGTCTAAATAAATAATAGTCATAAAAGTTATACACGGCGTAAACAACAAACATAGACGCGCAAACTGTTTCCATGAACTCAGCATATAATTCTAGAAGCAAACGTTGTTTTCGTCGTATAAAAAAAATCTCCCGTTCTATTTTGCCTATGTAGGGACAATATTTTTATAAGCTTTGATTTTTGTATGACACAGTTGTGTTTTTTACACCCATCATAATACTCCTGCCTTTTTATACTTCTCTATAACCTGCCGTCTCAGCAGTCACCTCCTTTCTAGCCATATCATCCTTCACACAGACCATCCATTGCTTCTTTGGTCTTCCTCTACTCTTATAGCCATCTACATTCACACTCAACATTCTCCTCATTCCTCCGCATCACATGCTCATACCAAGACAACCGATTTCCACACAACTTTTCAGTCACCGTCGCCACTTTCAGACTTCCTCTTATGTACTCATTCCTTATTTTATCCATTCGCGTTACACCACACATCTCCCTTAGCATTCTCATCTGAGCCACATGCAAATGCCTTTCATTCATCCTTTTTGTGGCCCAACATTCTGGTCCATACAAGACAGCAGGTCACACCATGGTTTTATAAATCTTCCCCTTGAGTTTAAGCGGAATGCGGGAGTCGCATATTGTTCCCGTGATCTGCAGCCATTTCAACCATCCCGTGTTAATTCTGTGCTTAACACTCCAATCTATTTTGCCATAGCATTGCACTGAACCTATAATCGACAAAAAAAAACGCTGGGTTCCTATAATTATGTGCTGAACTCTTAGTAGCGATGCCCCATACAGTGCCTGTTTTCCATGTTTCTGAAAACTGTGGCAGATCAAATCTCATCATGATATTATTTAAGATAGTATTTTGTTTTGTAACTAATACTATATTTTTTCTGCAAGTATTGTACACACAACCTGCAAGTATCTGGCGTCTTGTGTAACATTCTCTTGCATGCGAGTAACCAACATTGACATGCGTATAACATTCTTGCGTGCAAATACTTGCAGAATTAGAACGCGATTTTTAAACATACTTTAAATATTCTCAACTTGTATGCCTATGTATTAAGCAACATTGTACCTACGTTCTTTAAATGAAGGCCCATTATTGGCTATTACAATTCGCAAGTAACTCTATCAATAAAATTATAATTTTCAGTTTCACTGTAGTGACAGAAACAAAAAATTACATGATTGTGTCAAAGGTACATTTTTTGAAAAAGATAATGAATAAGTCAAGGATGTATTGAATTGACATAAGGCTCGATTGACCTTCAGAGAGGGTTACTTCTGAATTTATCATAGTGAATATAGGGCGGAGGGGTTAATATAAATGACATTTATTATGTAATAGACGTGTTATAAATGAATGATATCAAATTCTCGCACTCACGATAACGAATAAAGTAAAATCATCAATAGCGAAGAAAATTATAAAAAAACACAGTATTTTTTGTAATTTGAAACTAACTTAAATATTACATTATGTTCAACTCTTAGCCGAAATCTGAACCGACTCAATTTAGATTGCCATCGACAGGCTAAAAAACAAAAATGGCGCAGTCTCAAATTCTCTCGATTTTATTTAGGGCATTTATCGCGACCTATCCAGTCTAGATAGATAAACTGATTGATGCGTGTTTATCTAGGTAGGTGATGAAACTGAACTGTAGTGTACCGATTCGACCTGATAGACGAATCACCAGACTGTACAATTAAAGACCTTGTCACCGTTTGTAGACAAAGTATTAACAATAGACAAGTCTAATTTAATGTATCTAAAACTTGTTGAGCAGTATTAGAAACAAACATTTTGTGAGTTCAGAGACAAAGTAGAATACTTTTCGTCAGCTGTTTGACATCTCACTACTTTTTGACAGTTGGTTGACAACTCGACATTTTTTGACAGTTGATTGACAGTGACAGCTCAAATTTTTTTTACATTCATTTTCAAACACTACCACAAAAAAAGCTCTTAATAACTACTACTTACCAACTTTATTGTTATTATGAGGATGCTGATGGTGGTGTGGTTGCGGTTGCGGTTGTTGCTGCATCTGCGGGACCAATGCGGGGTGCGGCAGTTGCAGTAGTTTCGGTTCCAGTTTCGTCGCTGCGGCCACCGGAATCGGACCAGCATTTGTCATTGTCGTCATAGTAGCAGCAGGCATCATAAGCGTTGACATTGTTAGCATTTTGGCTTGCCCTCAATTCGCAAAAAAACCCTTACGTCCAAATATGAGTCTTTTCAAAAATCCATTTTTTTTTCGATTGAATAACGACTTTTTTTTAACACTGTTGTTTTTTTGATGGTGGTGTTGAGTTAGATATATTTTTTGCTTTAAATATATGCTTTGGGGATGTATATAACTACTGTTTTTTTAGAGATAGCTAAATCACATAGTTTTATACACTGACATTCTTTGTTATGTATTTATTTTTGTGTTAAACATCTAAACTATAGTAGATCTGTGGAAATTGAAAATTCTTTGATAACTTCAGTTTTTTTTTAATAAACTCGTTCGAAGTTTGTAGGTAATATTCTTGCTAACCCGTTTAAATAAACAGAAGAATACCTCAATAATACTTTTTTTAGTAATTTCTTTGTCAACTGAATATTTCGAAAATAGTTTTTTTTTTTGGGTTTACACAAACAGTCTTTATGTTGCGTTTACCAGGTCAGTAGATTCTGGACCAGATGCGGACTGCCTGACATCAGACACATACATATATACAGCGTATAACAGAAAGGGTATAATCATATGGAATACTGTGGTACGGACCATCAAACTGAACAACTTTCTCTATGGGACCACCATCGAAATCGTAAAAAAATAATCAGCTGTCCTATACAAAATTTCAATACCTACTCGACCCAAATGTATGGGACAGCTGATTTTTTTTTTACGATTTCGATGGTGGTCCCATAGAGAAAGTTGTTCAGTTGGATGGTCCGTACCACAGTATTCCATATGATTATACCCTTTTTGTTACACGCTGTATATGGTGACTGGTAATTAGTGACCGATACTTAAACACATAATTGTACTCATGATAACAAACAACTTTCCCAAAGGCACATTTTTTTATACTCATTCAATATCACAATAACACAACAGCCGTATGAAAATCGCGCGCGCGCTTGTGACCTATCAGCTGTTAGCCGCGTGACGCCGTTCTGTCTCATTACTATCGTACCGTGCAACAGTGGGTAGGCAGGGCACCAACGCGGCGCGCGAATTTCATACGGCTGTGTGAATGAGTAAAAAAAATGTTATCATGAGTACAATCACGTGTTTAAGTATCGGTCACTGATTACCAGTCACTTTATTTTCTTCAATACACCATCTGTTATCTAAACTCGTATCTAAAAACAAGTCAAAGTGATTACTTGAGTAAAACTAACAACTTACTGTCAAAACAACAACTGTCAAAAGTTAGAATTCTAAGCTTTGCTTTCTTTGACGATTCTTACTTCGTTCAAAATTTCGTCTATTGCATAACAATGGTTGCAAAAGTAATTACTTTAACTTTATAGATACCAGGGTTAGAGTTCGGTGTTTACAGCCGGCCTGCATATATAGATTTATTATTTAATATCCTAATCGTGTAACCAGTCTTACAGAGATGTAGGAAACTTACACTATAGAGCTAAACTATTTGAGCTAACCGGCTTAGTTGTTAAATACTTAGCGTTAGTTGTGAACGGGTTAGCTGAATATTAGCTGAGGAACTACTATCTAGTGCTTGCAGGTTTGTGCGAGTACTTGCAGAGAGTAGCTGTCGTTAGTATCAAGAATTAATTCCAACGATATGATTTAATTATTTGTGATTACAGACTTGCCCCACTTATTTTCGATAATTATTCCCGATGTCCACCAGTGTCGGTCATCGGGAATATTAAAAAAAAAAGTCGTGTGGCTGTCGACCAGTGGCACCTAAGAGGTTTTTTTTAAAAGGTTGAGTCGAACATCTGGTGGACAGCGAGAATAATTTTAAGAAATTGGATCGCTGTCCACCAGTGGTGGACATCGGGAATCATCGCTTATTTTCTACTTATTTATTTACTGAGGGTTTTTATTTTAATCAATTTTAGACAGTTTTCCCCAAATGTAACGCAAATGAACTTAACGTAATTAGCACAAACCTAAACAGCATTCAAGAGTAATTGCTATTTTTCATTGCAATTACACTCATAGTTCTTCAATGTGGTTTAGATATGCTGATCGCGTTTATATTCATTGGTGACAAGCCCTTAGTATGCGTCTATTCTCATAGATAGTGACTATACAACGATAGAACTAAGTACTATACTTGCAATATAGGGTGACTGGTAATTAGTGACTGATACTTAAACACATGATTGTACTCATGATAACAAACAACTTTGTCAAATAAACATTTTTGTATACACATTCACTATCACAATAACAAAATAGCAGTATGAAATTCGCGCGCGCGCACCTGTGACCTATCAGCTGTTAGCTGCGTCACGCCATTCTTTCATTACTACCATGCGACAGTGGGTAGGCAGAAATTTCATACGGCTGTTGTGTTATTGTGACAGTGAATGAGTATAATAAAAGTTTCTTTGGGAAAGTTGTTTGTTGTCATGAGTACAATCACGTGTTTAAGTATCGGTCACTAAATACCCATCACCCTATACAACCTGTTTTTTTGATATCCCATAACTCTAACCATATTCTGTAGGTAAAAATAATACTAAAACTCCTAGAATAGGTGGTCCAAAAATGCATCGTTTCGGAGATATCATCAATCATAATTAAATTAGGTCAAAAATTGTCACCAGTATGACGAATCTTTACTTTTGCGAGGTTGCCAAACTACGCAGTAGTGTAGTAAAATAAATAGTAAAATAAAATATGTAGGTAGGTAATTCATTTTTATTCAAACCAATCATTCATATTTAAAGCTAAGAAAATGCGACGTTGTCATATTTCACGTAAGGGTGTTTTACATTAATAATCGTGACTTTGCCGAATTATTTTGTACGAAAAATGAAAAAAATAAAATAACGAAGGATTGGAACATAACTCTTAAGCCAGTTGATTCTTTGATATGGCCTCAATCATACCCTAGAGTTATGGGATATCAAAAAAAACACGTTGTATAAGCAATTAGGAAAAAAAATAGGGCTCTTCTTAGATTGAATGATCTATAATTATACAGGATGGAGGGGACACCGCCACGAAATAAGGTACCACTCACCCAGTACATCATTCTGAACCCCCCCCCCCATAAATAAATTTTTCATCAGTAATGAAATAAAAAACAGCTCCCCACACATTTTGCCGGGAAAAATTCTATATGGAAGGGTTCACAATGATGTACTGAATACCTGGTCGCAGTTATCGCGTCGGTGGGGTTTCCACCCTGTATTTTTTTCGCACCGACAATTAAGGACCTTATGCTACATTCTGCAAGCACCGTGGTCCTGCAAGTATGTAGAATGTATTGTAATAAATTCGAATTGGTCGTTCAATTTAATGACGTGGTATAGGAACTTGAATTTTTGTTTTTCATTGTATGTTTTAATTTTTTTTTTTTTAACCCCGAGTTTTCGAATGAATTGTGGCTTTTCTCCCTTTCGTACATTAAATAATGTTTTTTTTTTAATCAGGAGGTATTACAAGGATCTTTCTTAGTTATATGTTAAAAATTAAGATACACATCCCTACACACAATGTGTCGGTTGAGGCAAGTAGATTATCCTTCTGACCGCCAGAGCATTAAAGCAGGCGCGTGCCCTCCACGTCAAGCAACAATTTCACCAACAATTTTGTCACATATTTGTGTCATTTGGCGTACCGCGTGCCCGTGACATTGGCTTTCAAAAGGTTATGGACGCACTTTTTAGCTAAAGCATGTGACAAGCAGCTACAAAAGCAAGTACCAATGTGATTATTGAATCACATTGGTACTTGTTAAGCGTGTGACAAGATCTGGACAAATGACAATCAATTTCAATGCGTTTCTCTTTCTTTAATAACTTTTAACATGATTAACATGAACTTTTTGGTTGCTTATGGTACTCAAATCCATTCTTAACGATTCCGTACCCGAAGGGTAAACAACAGGACCCTAATACTAAACTCCCGTCCGTCTGTCTGTCAGCGGGCTGTATCTCATGATCCGTAATAGGAAGACAGTTAAAATTTTCACAGAATGTATATTTCTGTTGCGCTGTAAGAACAAATAAATTAAAGGGTGCTCCCATGCTACGATGGTACCGCCTCGCACTTGACCGGTTTTTTTGAATCTTGCATCATCATTACCATTGATAAAATGGCACTTTATGAGGCCTTCTGGAGTCTCCAGCTTATAACAGGGTGTAAAAATACCCCTCCAGCCCAGAAGCCGTCGACCAAGCATTCTGTACATCAAACTAAGTAACACTGCGGAAATACATTGCTGCGAAACGACTTTTTTTTATTGTGTGAAAAGTCACAGTTTACGTGACGCACTCAAAACATTATGCTGATGGATGCATTTAATAGGTACAGGTGTGGAGGTATTTAAAGTAGAATTACAACATTTGGAAAACTGGTATAAAAAAAAGTGTATAAAACCTTCCCAGTTATGGTCCACAACAAAAAAAAAAACACAATGAGGACAAGCGGCCCTCGATTTAATTTAAAAAAAAAATTTTTTGGTCGTACTTCTTGACCGCAATCTTGTCCTGAAGATAAGGTCTTCTTATTATGGGTGTATTTACACACTTTAAACGGAATCCATGTTAGAAATTACTAATACGTTGTCCCTACTCTGTATATGTTAATGCTGCGTTCTATTCAATGTTTTCAACCTTCGTTTGATAATTATAGGTGTCTACTACAAAATGCTTTTAGTGCCCGAACCCTGCTGAGAGCATCATAGCATAGCATAATAGCATTGGCAGCCTATAATGTTCCCGCTGCTAGGGCACACGGCCTTCTCTCTATGAGAGGGAGTGGGCTATAATCCAGCACGCGGGCCCAGTGCGGGTTGGTAGATAAATAATAAATAAATATCGCTGGACATTACACACAGCGCCATCTAGGTGCCACACTAAGCAACGAGGCTTGTGTCGTGGACACCAGATAGTTGATAATACTACATAGGTACTTTTTGTTTGTAAATACATACTTATTATACATAATAAACATCCACAGATGTCACATGTCTTCGAATTTGTGGTTCTAGGACATGCCGATTTCCTCACGATGTTTTCCTTCACCGACTTTAAGGCAGTGGTCGCTATGTACTGTTCGGACAAAATCTGAGTCATCGATTCGAGAAGAAGTGGAGATGAAGACCATCATACAAAGTAATGTGCCGTCAGCAGTGATAGCCTAGTGGTGTGACCATCGGATTGTCTTCATAAGTCTCAAGTTCGAACCCAAGACACGCACCTCTGATTTTTCAGATTCATTTGCGTATTGTATAATTATCACTTGCTTCGGTGAAGGAAAACATCGTGAGGCAACCAGCATGCCTGAGAGATATCTTTCGACGGCATGTAAAGCCAAGTCAGAGGCCCATGGACGGCATAAAAACTCTGACACCAGCTTAGACACTAACCAGTCGAGAAAGAAAGATGTTCCTGCTTGGGTTCGAACCTACGATATACAACTCGCAAATCAAAGCTGATATCAATGAGTCATAACAGCAGTTTTCTGTAAGTTTATTAAAAATAGGCGTCTACTACAAAATCCTTTTAGTAGCGCCTCCCTGCTGAGAGCTCCATAATGTTAGGTAATAAGAAAACTGACGGCGGCTTAGAGTTAAGACTACGTCTTGGTCTATTTAGCTTTGATGTTTCTGAAACTTTGTATAAAATACTATCTTTTGCGGGACTTCGTTCGCGGAAATTATCCCACCAAAACCTACTACCGTCATAAATACATAAAACATCACGCGTGTTACCCCCGAAGGATTAGGCAGAGGTGTACCTAATAGTACACCCACATTTCGCCAGTTAAGTTTAAGTCCCTTGCATGTAATCACGTTTTACGGTATTACTCAATATAACACACTCAAAACATCAAGTGCTGAGATGAATTGAATAGTACGGGGGTCGTAGAGGTGTTTAAAGTAAAAATCTTACAATAAAAACATGTATTAAAAAAAAGCTTGTGAACAAGTTGGAACTTTGACCCCCAATATCTCCATAGCAAGAGGATTTCCAGGTGTGGTCTAGAACAAAAAAATGATCGCAATGACGGGGAGAACAAGTGCTTTTTGGCTTCGTTAAGGGTCTTGTCACACCCTTTATAATATCTCCTCACTGCTGGTACCCAAGCTTCCTCCCTGTAAGAGTCACGTGAGACACTCCGATTTGTAGATGTCACAAAACTTCGATTTTTTAAATGTAGGGCATGAGAATTGCCTCCAAATGATGTTTGCCACCCAGTTTTTGAGAGCGACGTTGATGAAACGTAAAAATATATGTGCAAATAAGTGAAGGTTGATTAAATTGTGACCCATTTTAAAAAATGATTGCCCACATATGTGGGGTATGACCTAAATTTTTAATTTAGTAACGTGTCATCGCTTCGTATAATTAAAAGCAACCCCAGAGGTTTTACATGATACCTACTTATTGAAAGTCTGAAGTGTGGAGGTCGTGGTTAAATAATAACTGCCACACGGGTCGAACTTCAAAGTTAAGCCGCGTTTGCCAAGGTTGGTGTATGGATGGGTGACCATCAATATATACCAAGTTTCCTCCGTGCCTCTGAAAGCACGTAAAGCCGTTGGTCCCGGCTGTCAGTTGTACCCAAAAAAGTGTGTTGCTGCCCAAAAAAGTCTGACAACCAGTCTTACAAAGGGGTACCGTATTTTCCAGTACTAACTGGATTGTGGAGGTCAGTTAAGCAGTCGCTCCATGTAAAATACTGGTATTCAGTTGCATCTGGTTAGACTGGAAGCCGACCCTAACATAGTTGGTAATATGATAGACAGACGGACCCTCGGAAGCATGTATATTTGGAGTATTACAAGGTAGATTTGAGTGAAAAAGCCGGGAGCGAACGCCCTAAAATAATATAGTATACTGACCATACTGGTTATGTTTTTCGGAAAGGTCACGCACGTGGTACTCGCAACCTGGGGCCTTAGTCTGCTATTGCAATAGTGTCAGAATGGTCTATCATTGATTTAATAAGGCCCCTAACCCACGGCGTATTGAAGCGCGTTCGAAACTCGTTTGACGTGCGTACAAAGGGTAATTCGTCTGTGCGGGGCCTTATTAAATCAATGATATACCATTCTGACACTATTGCAATAGCAGACTAAGGCCCCTGAGTGCGTGTATGACCAATGAACGTGGATGAACCAAAAAAACTAGGTACATAGAGATGTCAGTTTCTGCCTACACTGATAGGAAAAAAAGCGTGAGTATAAGTACGCATTTGCGGTGTCAGAAACGCATTCATCATAAACACGAGTGGGACTTGCGCACCGAGGGTTCCGTACAAACTTACATAATATGTACGGTTTTCAAATATATTTTTTCCTTTACATGTGCTGAAGACGTTACTTCTTGCCAATTTTAATGATTCTAGGTTCACGGGAAGTACCGTATAGGATTGATTCCTTAGTGAAATCGCAAAATATGCGTAAATATGCGACATAAACGGTCATATCTTTTGATTGCGTTAACTTAAAAGTTTGATTTATTCACAACTAAAAGAAGCCGTTAACTCAAGTATTTGATATAAATTTCAACTTAATACCTTTACGCGTTCCCGAGAAAAGAGGGTCTTGACAGAGACAATAAAGTGATCATGTAAGGGTTACTTTTGATGAACGGAACCTTAAACAGAAACTATAGCTTCGGATCTTCCTCATTGCTGTAATAACCGGCAATTTGTCACATTTCCTTGACGCATGATTTTTACCATGAGCTTCCGGGACAGAACCGAGGGCAACCAAGGGATGACAACTGACATACCTTCTAAAATATTTTGTGTTTGTACAGTCAAGCGCAAAATTATTTGTATGTAGGACATTGTTGAATTACAGGAGTGATTTTAAATTATCTTTATAGTATGACTATAAAAATATTCCTAATATTAGTTTACAACATAAAAAGTAATTTATAATTTAATAAAATTGAAAACAGAAATTGCAGACGTTATAATCCACCATCTCTGTCCATGATTACGAAAGATCAGGTACCTTGGTTTGGTTAGGACATTTTTTATCCCAGTGGTTTTTAATTTTCGCCTTATACGCGAAAAAAACCGCATGTAGCGCAAATAAGAACAGGTACAGCTAGCGAATATGTTAAATTAAATTTAAATTTTGTGGCCAGAATCGTAATATAAACACATTTTAGCAAAAACTAAAAAAAAAAAGTTATTGATTTCAGCCAAGTATTTACATATTTTTGCTCTCGACTGTACACCCCAAATAAATATGAACAAATTAATTTAACTTGACAGCTCTGTCCCTGTATATAAAGGGTTGTCAAATATGAAACAAAAAATATTGCAGGGTTTTTTGTGTTGTAATGCTATCCGCTCGGCCACGACCTGCACATTCGAGCGACACGCGTCTTGAGTCAACGAATGCAGAGATAACAAATTAATGATGTTGTTTGCAACTAAAGTAACTTGTGGAGCGTCGGTACTGACGCGAAGGTATCAAGTGAAGTGCGTGCGTGTCATTGACGCAGGCCACATCGCCACCCGCATTACCTGAGGTCTTGAACGGGGCATATAGACGAGTAAATAAAAACTCTTTAAAACAAAACAAACATTCATTAAAATGCAAAGAAAAAAATGGGATAAGGCAAGATTAAGATACAATTATATTGTAAAAATATCAGTGATTGTATACAGGTGGCCTACCATGAGAGAGACAGAGCCATCTCTTTCCCACACTGGAATTACTCCTGCTTTGAGACGTCATATTAACCCCCATGGTCTTGTAAATAAATTGGAAAGTAACTTAATGTTTTGCCATTTAAGTATGATATGAAAATGCTTGGATAAAAACATAAGATGTTATTAACAAAAAAAAAAAAAAATATAGAGTGTTGATGATGCCACGGTAATGGCCTCGTCCTTTACATGAGACTTGAACATAACTGGCAAAATACAGGTGTATCTACTATTATAGACCTCTGCCTAACCTCTAGTGAATATATAAACGTTATGTTACGTTATCATTGTTCATAGTAATTTAGAGATAACGATGAGTCAATTTCATCCTTCAAACCGTCCTATTTGATCGAGCAGTTCCACTGATTGAACGATGTAGAATAGGTACCTACTGTTCAATACCGTCAGTGTACCGAGATAAATATCTACCTAAACTATTAAATTGCTACATAGGGGAAATTCGCTATTGATTTCTAAATTCTCTGCCGAGTAGCCATGCGCTAAGATTTTTTCCTTTAAAATCGTAATCTTCTTCTCTGAAATCATTATTTTTCTGCACTTGTACCATTCTACTTGAGGTCTGCGCAACACGTTTCCTTCTTCCATTCTCCCCTGTCAGACGTCACAGCATCATTTACTGCTTTCTCTTTCATATTTTTCCCCCTCTTGTCATTAATGCATAACCTGGTGACAAAGTGTGTCATCTAGTACATTATTTTAATTCAGTTTATTTTTATTTTTATCGTGTTTGTTGTTTAGTGATCCTAAGATTTCTACTACCTTCTCTGTACCTACTCGTGAGAACCTGTAATTGGCTCTGTGTTGAATTGTTATTCATTTTTTATAGCTGTTGGTTCTCCTATTTATAAATAAACTAGCTGACCCGCGCAACTTCGTCTGCGTGCGTGCGTACATAAAAGAAAGAGAGGTTAGAGAGAGTGTGCGTCAACCTTAAAAGTTAGACATATGGCCATTGCGGATATTTTTTTAGAGCTTTTTAAGAGGGACAATTCCGACATACATGATAATTGCGTAACTTTAACCGTTCACGCACAACGGAAGCTCTCAAAAGGAGTAAATCCCTATAATATACTATTACCGATGGATAATCATCAAATGACCCCTCCCACTCTGGACGGAGCGGAAGGGATTGTCAGACTTGTACTGACTAAAATCCACCCACGTTTTTTCTGTTGCCCTTTGCGTTCCAGGGCCGCGGTATCTCTTTCGAACAGTCCCGCAACCCTGGCAGGCCTCGCTCCTCTCGGATCCCTTCCCGTTTGCTGACATCTCTTTGAGGCGCGTGTGGAACACGAACACGCCGTCACCACGGCCTGTCGTCATAAGACGGACGGATGGCGAGCTAGCCCATTACTCACTGTCCACAGGCCCGCGACCCTCGACAGCCTTACGTCTTCATCTTTAGACACTCGATGACAATCATACACCAGCTAGAACGACAGTTTTCATCAAAGTTCTTGAAATGGGCCGAGACACGATAAAACTGCTGTAAACTGTTGCGGACCTCTTGCAACTGCCTTCCGTCTCCATCGTCAGACCTTTGATGATAGACATACTCCAGGCAGGTCTAAAGTTCTCATCAAGGTGCATGAAATCAGCCGAAACACGATATAGATGCTGTTAACTCTTGAGGACCTCTTGCAACTACCTTCCGTCTCCATCGTCAGACCTTCGATGACAGTCATACTCCAGCTAGGTCTAAAGTTCTCATCAAGGTGCATGAAATGAGCCCAGACACGATATAGATGCTGTAAACTCTTGAGGACCTCTTGCAAGTGCCTTCCGTCTCCATCGTCAGACCTTCGATGACGTCATACTCCAGCTAGATCTAAAGTTCTCGTCAAGGTGCAGGAAATAAGCCCAAACATGATTTCTCAATTTAAAAAACAAAAGATCATGTATATCGGACTTCTCTGTAAAAAGTTATGCGTGGTCAGGTCATACATAAAATAAAAAAATATAGACGCGTCGAATTGAGAACCTCCTCTTTTTGTTTCGTTGGTTAATAAACCAAGCTTCAGACATTTGACACGGGCGAGGGTCATTCTTTCACGGAAAACTTAACACCGCGACTCAGAAAATGGAGTGAAATTAATAGCGCCATCTATCGAGCACGAAATTTAACCGTTAAAATATAATGCATGTAAAGCGATCGAACACACACTCTACAGGGTTATAGCGTCATGTAGACTAATCTAGAGTACTTTTTGCTCTCAGACCCGATTTAAAAGTTATCTTGTGAGCACATTATTATTAATTAGTACCATTTTGGTGCAATAGATGTCGTTGCATGTATCTTACACAATGATGGTAAGTTCTTCTTGAACACTTTAAATGTATAAATCTTTTGATAGAGAGCACTGATTACAGCATGAAACAAAAACTAAAACCTTCTCTAAGTTCCCCACAATATTTGTGCATTGAATCTAATCACATTGGTTTTCCCAACAACATGAACACCCGCCTCGCAGCGCGCGCGGGTCATTATTTTGATGCGGAGTTATTTTAAAACTGTGATATCTCCTAAGATATTCATCTAAATTGAATAGTGTAAAGGGTAATTTTAGTCACAATTGAATGCTAAAGATGACTAACATATTTATTTTGATAAGGATTAATACTATGTCGGTAAAAACACCTTCGCAAATAAAACATTAATTTTGACCAAATTTTAAAATCATAAAAATGGTTATTGTGAGTCAACCTTAAAAGATAGGCATGTGCCGTCGCGGACTTTTTTTGAGACCTTTTTAAGAGGAATAATTCCCTGCTACATTATATTTGTGCAACTTTAACCGTTTACGCAGCGCACGCAACGGAAGCTATCAAAGAGAATAATTTTTCCCCGTTTTTGCAACATTTGTCATTGATGCTCCGCTCCTATTAGTTGTAGCGCGATGATATATAGCCTATAGCCTTCCTCGATAAATAGGCTAACCAACACAAAAAGAATTTTTCAATTCGAACCAGTAGTTCCTGAGATTACCGCGTTCAAACAAACAAACAAACAAACAAACAAACTCTTCAGCTTTATAATATTAGTAGAGATAAATATAATTCCTCACACAATCTATCCATTTTTTCTTTGGCCTTCCTCTCCCTCTCCATCCATCAATATAAAATAAAATTTTCCTTGAAAATATTGAGACATTATTCATTGGCAATTTAATTTGCAAAATGTTAAAAATTACTTTTTGGAAAAACATCTTTAAAAAGACGATCATAAAGTTCAGATTCCGCTACAACTTCAAACATTTTCATGTCGTTTTTAACTGTACTATTCTGTTTACTCTGAAACCAATTTATTTTACACTACTGTAAAAAGTTTATAGTTAAGTGGAAATACTCATAACATCAATTTATTGGAAATGGATTTCAATATGGTATTTTATTGTATAAGTATTTAAAAAGTGTTTTGAAGTTATATACGCTCATAGCCACGCAATTTAAAAACACTCGTGCTGCAATTTGTTTATAAAATGTTTGGAGTCGAATGAATAAAAAGTTGAAAAATCATATTTTACTACAGAATAAATGCAAAACTTTGTCAGGATGGTGGGATGATAATTATGATATTAGTGAAAGTGATTTTTTTTTACTACAAGGTGGCAAAGTCGCTAAGCTACTAAATCCTTTAAACAAACAAATTGTGCTTGACCATTTTATTCTTCGATTGCACGTGATTTAGAAAAAAGATTAGGATCCACTCTAAAACATTGATTTACAAAAAGTTTGTATTGTTTTTAAATTTTCTTTTTCAGGTACTCCAAATACTTACTACCCTTTATCCTTTAAATAAATGGTCTCGATCACAGTACACTAAAAGTCTATGTGAATTTGACAGAAAACAAAAACACTTAATAAAAACGTTAGCCTGTTTTAATCTAAACGAAGCAATAAACCGGATTTTACGGCACGATAGCCTTTCATTCCTCTTCAGAGGAAAAAACGCTCCAAAATCGACGTAAAAACGCTATACAAAAGGCTTTATTGCAACATTTACTGAAATTGGGGGTAGCTAAAGAAATACACTTAAACCTTCTACGCCGTAGAATTGGCTACGGCGTAACCCTCTACGGCATAGCATCCTGTACAGCCCCGATCATGGAATCGCGTGATGCGACTTGCAACTCACGTCACTTCTTGCTGCGTGTACTTGTCCACACAAGTCGCGTCCTATTGGCACCTGCCGTGCTCTTAACAAAAAAAAAACGCCAAGTTGCAAGCTTTTCTTGTTAAAATTGTATATTTTTCGTCCGTTGCTAAAAATAACAATAATTTGTTCAAAAATAGATCGTTTTCTATACTTCAATTATAATAAATTTTGAGAACTTATTTATGTACATAGTAATAATCCTTCTCTAGATGCATTTTTAGGCAAACCCTCGCGGAGACCTTATTTGGGACATAATATACTTTTTTATTTTCTATTGAATAAAGACCATCAATTTTTTTTCATCTCACAAATATCGTTTATTATACTTTTATAATAATAGAATACATTTTCGTTGTCTTTTAGGTAAATTGTAAAATTTGCGTAACGCCGACATGTAAGAGGGCTCTTAACAATTTCTTTCATTTGGTATCTCCGCAGTCTTTGTCGCAAGAAGCGTGTCACTTCAAAAACTCGTAGTTAAGCAGTACAGTGTAACCTCTCAGCCACGAGTTACACTGTAACGCGACTTGTAGAGTGACAGTACTCACCCGAATAAAAAATGAAAGACGCGCGCGCGTTTTGTTTGACGTAAGCGGCATTGCCCGAGGACGTGGACCAGGCTTATGGCCCTCACGTCGTACCCTGACCTTTGAAGTCTCAAACCTAATTATACAGCATGAATTTTTTAAATGATTAGGACAAGTTAAATTAAAAGTCTGGAATTTCTGAGTAGCAGCTTCGGAGCCTGAATTTGTGACGCCCGGTTGATGGATGGGACGCCCTCAGGCTCGGTGGAGCGACGATCTTAGCAGGGTGGCTGGTAGAAAGTGGATGAGAAGTTTCGTGCGATTGAAGAGGCCTATGTCCAGCAGTGGACTGTTCTAGGCTGATAATAATGATGATGATGGCATTAGGCTCGCCCCTTACATGTGACCTTTTTTTTTTTTTTCGGATGGGAAATCATCAAATAACCCCTCCCGCTCTGGGCTGAGCAGGAGGGAGTGTCAGACTTTTACTGACTAAAACCCATCCATGTTCCTTCCTTTGCCCTTTGTGTTCCAGGGCCTCGGTATCTCTTTCGAACAGTCCCGCAACCCTGGCTTACATGTGACCTAAGAGCATTAACGTCGTACGGCATTTCATATAAACTTTCAAGTCAGTTTTTTACGAAATGAATGAACCGAATTTAATGAACTGAACTAGAAAAAAAAAGATAATTAGAAATTTCTGTTTATTATTATATTACTTTTTTTTTAAAGACATTTCGAAAGTTTCCTCACAAATTGTTAGACATATGTATCCTGCCTATGCGTATGAAGTTTCATTAAAATCGGATCAGTCATTTCGAAAAAAAAAATACTTGAAAGTTTGCAAGAAATGCCGTACGACGCTATCGCTCATAAACATATCAGGCAAACTATTTGTGTACTATTAGGTACTCGTACACCTCTACCTAACTTTCAGGGCTTACAGGCGTAATGTCAAATTAAAAGTGTTATACGGGGTGTGGTTTCTAAGTGTGACATACCGTGACGCGGGGTCATGCTGTACTGGCAACCCCTTTTTATCGATCTGTTGAAGCCGACGCGTAGAGAAGCGTTTAGTTTCTGTTTTCATGCAAATATATGTAAACAAGTTGTAGGTTTTGCCTGCGGCTTTGCTCGTGGGGTGAACTATTGGAATAAAAAGTTAACCATGTCTTTACGCAGGTGCAGTTGAAAACCAGCGTCAGGTTCATTTGAAAACCGGCGTGGGGCACTAGTTGTCCAGCATTTAGCTGAACTCGGCCTATTTGACGGAGCGTGAGGCACATAGTGTTATTTTTTTTGTATAGGCTTAAATTTTTTTTTGTCTTTTTTATATTTTTTTTTGCTGTGTGCACTTGTGGCATGTGTCAAATAAAATTAAATGTATTTTCTTTATTCTTTCTCTACTCAGCTGATGGACTACTTGTGTGACAGTTAAGTTTCAGATTTTGGTACTATAATATTGTTCTTATTCCATTTTCGATTCCTTGTCAAATTAATGTTATAATCAATTTAATGAATATTTAGTTATGTGTTTGAGCCGTTTGGAGTTGAAACACTAGGGCCATAGGGTCCGAGTGCCCACCTAGTCGGGATATCGCCAAGCGGTTGATCGACTCTTAGTCCCGTATTACAGAACATCGCTCAATACTCAAGCATTACTTAAAACTAGATTCAAGCCATTTAATTGGTTGAAACTATTTTTAAGTAACGCTTGAGTCTTGGTAGACGTTCTGTAATACGAGCCTTAGAGAATCAGCATTGCCATCCAGTATGGCAATGTTGTCAGCCTTCTGAGCACTTTTCCTATTGACAGCTATGTGGACGAATTCTTTGACACCCAGTAATTCTTTCCCATTTTGATACTTGTACATATTTTATTATGATTTTAGATTTATTTGTTTTTCTGTAAATAATGTAAATATAAATTAATAAAATCTATTAATTAATGGACTTTCTGGATGACGTCTTCGTACTATTGAAAAAGTCTTTAAAATGATTGAAGTAGTAAACTAAACTGAACTGAACTGTTGGAAGCGCAAGGGTAGGTATTCAATAGCTATTTCATAAAAAGTCACTCAATGGGTTAAATGAACTTGAAGGGTTGTATTGATGATTTAAATGATTATAATTCTGTAACTCCGTACGTGTTACTGGCGCGATTCATATTTTCATCAACATACAACCTGTCACTGACCTGCAAAAAGCAATAAACGTAAGAAAATTTAAATTTCGCGGGCTGCCCTTGCGCATCCACCTTAATGTGTTTATATAATTTTATTATTGGTTATTAAAGTTGTTGTTTTTTTAAAGCAAATATTTGTTTTCATGTTTAGGAACTAAATTGCATTTTATTAAAGCTGGTGTCGTCAAAAATATTAATAAATTACTCAGTTACTTTACGTTGATCTAGTATTAACTGTTGCTATTGCTGACATTTTGGGCTCTGGGCTTCATTAAACAATTACACTTAGACCGACCAAGGAATTGAAAGATAAAGATATATTTATTGCGTAACTGGTACATTAAGGTAATAGTAAATATTACATATTAGTTTCAACAGTCTACCCAAGTCGGATATGCAATAGTATTTCAAGAGATTAGATTCTCACAAATATTATTTTTTATCAAAAAACTCATGCAGATTATAAAATACATTATTAATTAACATTTTTTTCAATTTATTTTTAAACATATTTCCATTTAATTGCTTAATTGCCGGCGGTAAATGATTGTACATCATATTGTTAATAACTGGTAAAATAATGTCATATTTTTTTAACCCAGAACCTACATACTATTATATTTTCATCTTGTTTTAATTTTTTTTGTGTAGTAAGCAACGACCTATTGTCGGGCCTATGCTGTTCCCCCATACTTAAGTACTAATGCTGTAACTTGATAATATTGTAACACCAAATGATTTGAAAAGAGTAACCATGGAGTTTCTTGCCGGTTCTTCTCCATAGGAAACGACCAACCCGAACCGTGCACCTTTTTGTCGACGTTTTATAAGTGCCCATCTAGGCCTATGTGAAGTAAAAATATTTTGATAGTACAATCCCATTGGTAGTAAACTGGTTTTGAACTCACAAATTATTGCTTTAGAAGTATCTAAAATCTCCGAGTATCCCTGCAAAACCCACAATATTAATAATTAATGCTACAGATTGTAGGTTTAACATATTATTATAACATAATTGAAAACAAACATATTTCGCATCAGCCTAAGGGAGGGCCAACCCTTTTCCACAAATTGCTTGAAGGAAAATCATGTATTTAAACCTATGTACAATTGTACATACATAATATAATATGTATTATATGGTAGCTTTAGCTCATAGCTTCGTGTTGATGTCAGAATATATTCCACAGATACTTCATCATTCTCTTGCCATATTTAACCGACTTCAAAAAAGGAGGAGGTTATATGTTCGTGTGTATGTATCTTTTTTATGTATGGTACCTGATTTCTCCCCCATTTGTGGACCGATTCTGAAAATTCTATTTTTATTTGAAAGATTATATTCTGGTTTGGTCCCATTTAAATTTAGTGAAGATCTGATGCTGATCTTCGGAGATATACTATGGAACTCTTCAAAAATAGACGGCAAATCTGTCGTGATTGCTGCAATCGCTTGTATGTTTATTGTTTATACAACATCATGACGTAACATCACACCTGTATGCTCTGAGGGGGTACGCAGATGTGTACAATACACCCAGATTTCCATTTATTGGGGATAAGCCCATTACCATGACATGTATTGTTCATCATTTTACCAACTATTTTGTGGTCGGCGAATACCAGTATTTTATACACAACACATTAGCCACGACTTAAATTTTAGTAAAAAATAATTTCCAAAGCTATTGAGACATTTGAGTATGGTCATCATTATCTCATGACGCTGAGCTGATGAAGGAAGGTACAACTCTATAACGGTTAGGAGTTTGGTGATTTCTTGTTCTAGAATAATGTATAGATAATGCGACTTGTCGATATCGGCAGTTGATTTCTCTAGAGACAACAGAGTGAGTGCTAGAAACTAAAAGTATTAATCATTTTAACCGACTTTATCCCAATTCATTAGTGGTCGGCGCAGCATGTCTTCTTCTTCCATACTTCTCTATTACTCGTCATCTCAGCAGTCACCTCCTTTCTAGCCATATCATCCTTCACACAGTCCATCCATCGTTTCTTTGGTTTTCCTCTATTTTTATAATCCCACACTTACTTATGTCACGGTAATAGCTCCTACAAGGTGTAAACAGACGCTTCACGAAGCTGTCAACCAAGCATTCTGTACATCAAACTAAGTAACTATACCCAAAATTTTTTGCTGAGAAACGAATTATTTTTTAAACTCAATGTAACGCACTCAAAACATTGTGCTGATAAAATGAATTCGTTCAATAGTACTGGGGGTATTAAAGTAAAGTTTTAATATAACATTATAGGTTGTATTTTATAAAACGTTGGAACTATGACCTTCTATATCTCCGTAACTAGAAGGTTCGTAGAAAATTATAGTCTAGCACAAAATGTACCTACACGTGCCGCTCGCCTTCGTTGAGGGGAGTATTATACCCATTATTACCGAGAAATAAGCATTCTACGGACTGCCTCTGTGGTATAGTGGTCGCAAGCACGCCTGCTAAGGGCCTGGGTTTGATTCCTAGGTCGAGCAAAGTGTAATAGTGTTTTTACATTAGGAATTAGGACATCTGTTTTTCAGATAAACCGAAGTATTGCCCAATACTTCTTGTCAAGTTTCGCTTCTTCAAGCATGCTTCTGGCTCGTTCTAAAATTGAAAGATTTGCCCTTTCACTCAGTCCGTTCTGTTGCGGTGTGTATTCCACCGTCAGCTGGTGGGTACTACCGTTACTACGCAGAAGATTATTTACACGTTTATTGACGACAAATCAAGACAAACATTTGTTTATATTTTGAGGTCTTCTCGAAGCTGGTAGAGTTTAAAACATTTGTTGAAAATCAGACTGGTAAAAACTCAAGGCGATTAGGATGGATGATCCCGAGGCCAGCGTTTTAAGGCGCCTCCCCGAGCAAAACGCAGCGGTAGCCGTTTTTTGGCAGTTTTTTGGAACTATCTACTCTTTACCCAAATTAAATACCAATTTATAAAATAAACATGAATTTTTTGCATATTCTTGACTCCAAAATGGTAGTTTTGTTTTTTATTTTGGTAGTAAAATGTAAAATTTATCTCCTCACAACGAAACCACAGAAATGAGACAGGATTATTGATGACATGCATCTCCTCTTAGATTAACCATTATTTTGATCTGCTTTTTACACTAGTTGGTAGGCAATTTAATAATAAATAATTAAGCTGTTTTATTTTTTTCGAAAGACCTAAATTTGATTGTATAAAGATTTTATTCCAAAATCTGAGCGTACTCGCTACGTGTATCGCTATTTTCTATCTCGCGATCTTATGCTGGGTGGCGTGCAGCGAAAAGGGATGAATGCTCAAGGTTATTTGTTCAGGGTACCGCCTTAAAATTAAATAAATTGTGTACTACAGCTACTTATTTAAATAAAGACCCGACCAAGTCCGGATCACGCACAGTGAAGAGTTTCGTTTGCGGGATTGATATTTACGAATGCACAGTATTGATTTTATCGGTAGCAGTATTAGAGGTTTATAGTACGCAGTATTTCTGAACGATTTTGTGAAAAACAAAGGTATTTGACTGACTGATTATTGGGTGAATAAGCAGTGGCTTAAAAACATGATAATCTTGCCCCTTGCGTAATAAACAGGTTGGAAAGTTAATACGACAAAGAAATATTTCATCGGTTATTAATTACACATGCAGCCTTTGGGTCAAGTATACGCAGAAGGCATACAGCGCCCTGCGTGTGCAGTATAACAATGCCTTCAGGATGCTTGTGGGGCTGCCGCGGTATTGTAGCGCTTCGGGTATGTTTGCCGATGCGAGAGTGGATGACTTTATGCCATCATTCGAAAACGATGCGCTTCTCTCCGGCACAGAACAGATATCAGCACCCACGGCATGTTGAGAGCATTGAGTGACCGGTGGGACTGCCCGATGCTTGGTCGATGGGTGAGACTGCACACACAGATCTGCTTTTGATAACTGTACGTGCATTTTATTTTATCTATTCCTATTATGTTATTACTATGCCTATTTGTGATTTTTATGTGAGTATTGTTTTTTTTGTATGTAATTCTATGGACTTCAATGTCTGCAAATAAATGATTATTATTAGTATGGCCCGTTTGGTTCGCTCGATGCAATAAGGAAGTTAAAATAACAGTCTTTATGCCATATCTATATATTGCCAATCCTTTTACTCGAGCGGCCTGTGAGTTCGGTATACGCAACGAGCCTACGACGTCCTACTAATTCAGTGTAATAACGCCTTTAGAATGCTGTTGGGGTTGCCGCGCCATTGTAGTGCGTCACAAATGTTCGCAAACGCGCGCGTTGACGGTTTCCACGCTATTTATTTATTATTCACAAAAACCACAGCTCTTTACAATTTTATCTTTAACTATACAGCGTGTAACAAAAAGGGTATAATCATATGGAATACTGTGGTACGGACCATCATACTGAACAACTTTCTCTATGGGACCACCATCGAAATCGTAAAAAAATAATCAGCTGTCCTATACAAAATTTCAATACCTACTCGACCAAAATGTATGGGACAGCTGATTATTTTTTTACGATTTCGATGGTGGTCCCATAGAGAAAGTTGTTCAGTATGATGGCCCGTACCACAGTATTCCATATGATTATACCCTTTTTGTTACACGCTGTATAAACTAATCTTGCAGCCAATTACGGATTTACAATTAAATAGCTATACAAAACATTGCTAAGAGTACAGCGTTAATGAGTGTGTAGCAGTGTGCATGAAGAGTTGCAAAAGTGTGTGTGGGTATGTCATAGTGGTGTGTGGTGATTGTCTGTATACCTTCTGTTTAAATTATATTTATTTAGGCTATAGTGCGTAAGAAAGTGGCGTCATTATTTCAAAGACTGCGCGGTAGCACCAACATCATTTTGCAAATGATTGCGTCCCGCCACGACTGTCCCAGACAGGCTCACTGGGTGGGAATAGTTACGGGAAGATTGTGACTTTTATATTATGTACCTACTAACATAGATCATAAGAAAATTGTTACTAACATTTATATGGATTCTGTCCGAAATATAATAATAATAAACCATTTATTATTATTATATATTAAAAAAAAACAGCAGTTTCATACATTCCTTGTAGGTATTATTGCAGTTTTCGGAAACAGCTGTTTTTTTTTATAATCGACGAAAAATTTCTAAGTGGGGGGTTCAAAGTGATGTATGAATACGTGGGAACCGTGTTGCGTTACTGTCCCTTCCATTGTTGCATATTTTTTTATTTTCTCGTCGCGTATTCCACAAAGCCTAAAGACTAAGGTCTTCAATCAGTGCGTCCTGCCTGTTATGACTTACAGAGCCGAAACGTCGACACTCACGATGCGGCTGGTCCATAAATTTAAGGTCGCTCACCGAGCTTTGGAACGGGCTATGTTTGGAGTCTCTCTGAGGGATCGCATTCGGAACGAGGCAATCCGACAGAGAACCAGAGTTGTTGACATAGCTCACAGAATAAGTAAGCTGAAGTGGCAATGGGCCGGTCATATCAGCCGAAGAACCGATGCCCGTTGGGGTAGACGTGTTCTTGAGTGGAGAACGCGAATCGGTAAACGTAAGGTGGGACGCTCTCAGGCTCGGTGGAGTGACGATCTTCACAGTGTGGCTGGTAGCAACTGGATGGGAGCTGCTGAGAATTGCGTTGAGTGGCGTGCGATTGGGGAGGACTATGTCCAGCAGTGGACTGCCCTAGGCTGATGATAATGATATTTTTTATTTATTTGCCACCGCCCGCGGGTGCCAGCTGTCTTAGAACCGACTGGCTTGGCACGCGTCGATGGGAAGAGACCAGATGATATGACCATAATGCCATGGAATTCGGGTAGGCCTTTGGTGTGGGATGCAACTTGCGTCGACACCCTTGCACCATCCCATCTTCCTAGCACAATGGGCTGCGCTGGGGCGGCTGCTGCAGGTGTTGAAAACCTCAAACGGCGCAAATACAATAATTTAATTGATAGTTATGTGTTTGAGCCGTTTGAGGTTGAAACAATAGGGCCATAGGGTCCGAGTGCCCACTTGGTATTTCGGGAAATCTCCAAGCGGTTGGTCTACTTTTCACGTGACCAGAGGGCGGGCCTATTTTTTGGCCAAATAATCAGCATTGCTTTACAACGTGGAATGATGCCAGCATTCTGGGCACTTTTGCTGTTACAGCGATGTGTGATACTTGTACATATGTTTATTGATATTATAGATAATACTTTGTAGTTTGTAAATAATGTAAATAACCAGATCATTAATTAAAGTCTCAACCCTTTAAAGCCCTCTTATTAATATTAATGGCGTGAGTGAGCCACAACAATTTATTTTTTTCTCAATTTCACCACACATAAAACACCTTTTATCCAATTTTCTTTTGTCAAATCAGCTGTGTGACATACAGTCAGACGGACATGACGAAGTTATAAGACTTCCGGTTTTACCACTTGGCCACGGATCTCTAAAAACATAAAGCTTTTACTCTTTAAAATTGAAAGCCTTTCTGTCTATTTAGAGGCTAAAAAGCACTATTTCTGTGACAGGCTGAAACGGAATGCCTAAACAAAGCACTGAAACATGACTGAACGAATGAAACGGCCCGTAGATTTGAATAGATGGATGGTTTCAAAATGAGGTTAAGTTGTGATTGTCAATGTTTGTTTGCGGATGGGTGATCGTTTATTATTAACACAGTATGTATCTATAATCAAGTTCGAAATCTGACAAACACTCTTACCAAGGGGTATAATATTACCCAGTACTAACTGGGTTGTGGAGGTTAAACAGGCAGTCGCTCCATGTAAAATACTGGTATTCAGCTACATCCGGTTAGACTGGAAGCCGACCCCAACGCAGTTGGGAAAAGGCTAGGCAGATGATGATCTATAATCAAGTTAAATTAATAACTTATGCAAACATTTTTGTGCAATAGACAAGAATTTAAACGAAATAAGAACCGTCAAAGAAAGCAAAGATAAGAATTCTAACTTTTGACAGTTCTAACTTCAAGTAATTGCATAACTTCAGAATAAAAATCATATTTTAAATAATTACTTTTGCTGAAGTAATTAAACACTTTGACTTGTTTGACTTGTTGTTGTTCTTGTTTGTGTTTGACTTTGTTTGTTTCTTGTTTTTGTTTCTTGTTTGTTTGTTTCTTTTTTCTAAATACGGGTGTTAGACTTTTTGGCATGTTTAAGAGTAGTACTAATATACAAATGTGAAAGTTTATGAGGATGGATGGATGGATGTTTGTTACTCTTTCACGCAAAAACTACTGAACGGATTTGGATGAAATTTAGCACACAGATAGTTTATAGCCTGGATTAACACATAGGATTTTTATCCCGGTAGTTCGATTCCGTGGGACAATTTCCTAAGCCAGTACATAGATAAATAAATATCGCTGGACATTACACACAGCGTCATCTAGGTGCCATACTAAGCAACGAGGCTTGTGTCGTGGACACCAGATAGTTGATACTACTACATAGATACTTTTTTGTTTGTAAATACTTACTTATTATACATATAAACATCCATGACTCGGAAACAAATGTCCATGCTCATTACACAAACATTTGCTCCTACCGGGATTCGAACCCGGGACCCTAAGAACGTAAGGCAGCCTCACTACGTCGTCACATCATACAATGAAGTCTATATTCCCCGACGGGTTAACATAGGTGAGCTCTAGGACAGTCAATTTCACCAGTCTCCCTTTACATGAGACTTAAACATTTAAGTCCCAGATACTCGTAATAGTGGACGATCCAGTATTACCAGGGGTGCCGTATTACCCAGTACTAACTGGCTTATAGAGGTCAAATAGGCAGTCGCTCCATGCAAAATACTGGCATTTAGCTGCATCTAGTTGGACTGGAAGCCGACCCCAACATAGTTCGGAAAATGCTAGGCAGATGGTGATGACGGTAATAGGGGTGAACCTATTGATATCCGGGCACAAATCCAGACTCCACGTTACTACCTACAGAAAAGTACATAAGTACATACACAAGCATACATACAGTATACGGTACGGTATACAGTAGTACAAGCTAGGAACGTTTTTTTTTTTAATTTTTTTTTTTGTGCTTTTTATGTTTATTGTTATTTTTTTTTGTTTTTTTTTTTTGTCACTTTGTATGATGCACGTCATGTCCCTGCGACAAACAAATATTTTTTTCTTTTTACATTGAGTAATCGAAAAAAAATGGCTGCCGTTGGTTTACTATTCTGTCAAGTCATGGGCCTGCTTTTGACCCCGATTTCGACCGGTGGGGAAGCTCATCGCTTTACACAATTGCAAAAGTTTTTTAAGCTGAGAGCTTCGCTACGTAGCAACTGGTATCCAACCTTTCCGCGTTTCTTGTATACATTACAACACAGGATTCACTTAAACTTGTTCATAGCGTTATAAAAGGTGTAAATGAACCCTTCAAGAAGCCGAAGACCATGCATTCTGAACATCAAACTAAGTAACTCTACGCACAAATCATTATTGAGAAACGACTTTTTATTTTTGAGGTCAAAAATCAGGTTTTACATAAATTATGATTATGAAAATTATAATGAAATTCAGGATTCACTTAAACTTGTTCATAGTGTTATAAAAGGTGTAAATGAACCCTTCAAGAAGCCGAAGACCATGCATTCTGAACATCAAACTAAGTAACTCTACGCACAAATCATTATTGAGAAACGACTTTAGGTTTTACATAGGTTTTACATAAATTATGATTATAGAAAATAAATTATGAAAATTATTTTTATAATTATTAACGTGTTGACTGTATGACCAGATGTATGAATGTGGAAGAGGCGAAAGGAGTATAGACAGGCGCAATGCAATACAAAACGATCCGCGCGCACGTCTATGCACCACCAGTGCGCAAGCGACACTAACAACGCACAAACGTGAAGACGGATCCCAAGCGCTTGCCGCAAACTTCTTTGATTTGTGCGTCAAAAACCGACACTCGATCGGATCGGTCACAAACGTTTGCAAGTCTACACAAGCCAAGGCAAACGCTCTATCCACACGTTTGCATTTGTGATAATTCGGCGAGGTTTGGCAAGCGTGTAGAGCGGTCATAAGGATTGTAGCAGGTGACGTTCGGTGGTCTCTAACTTTCTACCTACCCCCACGGGAAACAGGCGTGATGTTATTCGTATCTTCATCATCATCATCATTCCTCAGGGGATACTACGACATCTTAAAGCAGGAGTAATTCCAGTGTAGGAAAGAGACAGAGCTAAACAGGTCGTCTAGCGCCATCTCTTTCCCACACTGGAATTACTCTTGCTTTAAGACGTCATAGTAGGCCACCTTATCGCAATTTAGTTGGGTTCCGTGAAGCACGTCTTACGAGTCTTAAATCTAATTAGACTCATCAGTTGAAAAATTTGTATCTACGTTTTACTATTAATCTGCATAAATAAGTTAATATTTTCTTACACAAGAGCAATATCCCAACATAGCCAGATATAGCCTAACATAGCTTGTTTATTGTGCCGTAGACTTTAGTTTCGCTCTCAACCCGACAAAATATTCATTACTAAATTCGTACTAGGGTTGTGACACTTACTGGGAAGTTATCGATAAAATTAAATTTTAATGTTTGATTATACCTTTTGGTATTAGTGTTCATCTGGGAAGTAGTATTCTCTGTCATTATGGCATAATATCACACCTGTTCTGCCCGAAGGTGTACGCTGGAATGGTTTAGTACACTCGCATTTTGATTGTTATGTTTTAATCCCATGTTAAAGCCATTAATTCGGGCACAAATTCTAATGGTAGAACCCAATAACACTTAACGTGAAAAGGGTTTGATCCAGGATATTACGATTAGCTATCGAACTTGCGATCATAAGGCCTACGACGCAATCATTTTTAATAGATGTTTATTTTGGATCTGTGACATAACTTGAATGGAAAGATGGATGACTTATTCTTAGAAAGAAACATATTTGTACGTTTTCATTATCACAAAATCTACGTTTTGTAAGTACCTTTCATCATAAAATTAACTGAATACATTTATAAATGGTTGGGCGACTGGTGACTAACAAGGTGGAGTGATGGCAGGTAGACTAAAGATGTGACCGAGTGCCGTCCAAGGACTGGTCAGAATATTGCTCGTCGTCCTGCAGCGACCAGATGATGGGAAGATGACATTTCTGCTATCGCGGGTATCAATCAAAATCAAAGCATTTATTTCAAGTAGGCCAGTTACAGGCACTTTTGAATTGTCGAAACAAAGATAATAATGAAATGTAGCTACAGTCCCAGTCACAAGGCATAAAAACTGTGAAAGTACTGTAGTTGCCCATTCCCTAGCGTAGATCTCTATGGAGAAGAACGGGCAAGAAACTCCATGGAGACTCTTTTGTATATCTTGGATGTGATTAGTACGTGGAGGTTTCTGCAACCAAAGAGAGGCCGCTACCCAGCAGTGGGTGAAGAGATATTTCAGCTGCCAAAAAAAAATGAAGCCTAGTTCCTATATTTATGTACCAGTAATATACAATTACAGTACCTACTCAGGCATAACTGTGAGAGAGAGAGTCTCACTGACATAGACAAAGTAGAACTTTTTTCTAAAGCTCAACGTGACGTATTAAACACCTGGGTACTATACCTGACCTGATAGGCAGTAACCTTTGCTAATTACAGCTGCAATACCTCTTGAGTCACGTCTACCGAAGACGTGCTCTATCACTTATTACATTACATCCGTCAGTCAGAGACGAAATTAAAAATTCTTATATGCCTATAATGAGATCAGTAACACCTTCTAGTTACGTTGATATTGGGGGTCAAAGTTCACACTTTTTCACAAGTTTTTTTTTTAACACATGTTTCTTTTTAATGTAAGATTATTAACGTAGAGTTACTTAGTTTGATGTACAGAATGCTTGATTGATCCTTCGTCAAGGGTCCGTTTAGACCTTTTATGTTTGAAAATTCGACTTTTCGACAACGTAAAAACGCAATGAGTTTATCATGAAAAGCATAGTGACAATGAGATTTAACACAAATACTCCGTTGGTTTACTTATTTACTGGTTTACTCATAAACCACGTAAGTTTATTTATGTATTTAAACTTCATGTACAAGAGTGGTACATAGGCGGACTTAATGCAAAAAGGCATTCTCTACCAGTCAACCTTTGGGTCAAATAGGGCAGCATTATGATAGAGAAAAAAAACTATTTTGTTAACATAAATTGAACTTATCAAAAACTACAAATATACCCGAAATGGAATAGCAAGCCCTACGGGTTATAGGTAATGTAGAAAAATATAGAAGACCGCTATATTCACCGGTGGACTCCAATATTCTGAATTGATTGAAACATAATATTGACAAAAAATATTCTACCTTTTTTGCCAATATTATCTTCGATCCTTTCAGAGCGACCCATGGGAAGGTATGTTTTTTATAATTAAATGTATATTCGGTTAGGGAAAACGTTTCGTCGTCGCAGCTGTCAATTTTAACATGAATGATTGCTTTCAATGGGAAGTGAGTGACATTTGGTATGCCATGTTTGTCTTTTTGGTGTGAAAGTACAGTTCTTTTACGTTTAACAGCACTAAATTTAACTCAACAGCAATCTAAGTGTACTGTGAATAAAGATCACTTTAATTTGGACAAGCTTTCGGCTGCAACCTGACATCGATTATAATGTGATTACAATATACATCAAAGTGGTTTTGAGAGTCAGAGGTATAACTGTGAATGGCCTGTATGGGCTTTGTTGTTAAACCTTTTTTTAAGTAAGTAAGAAATTTTTATTTTGCAAATATGGGTACAGTACATGGTGATACACATATAAAAGGTAGGTTATTTTACTGTGCTCAATGTTTAATAATTCATCGATCATTTACTCGTATGATATCTTTAAATTCTAAAGTATTTCCTTACCTTATTAACTTAACTTAAAAAAAAACAGTCCATAAGTACTTGTTTTTTTTTAAGTTCAAAGGAAAATATTTATTTTACAATTAAAACAAAAATATGCTTTTGACAGTTTTACAGTGAAATTTTTGATTCTAGAATTCGAGATGCACAATCGCAGAGGTAGTTTCATATGCAGTTGAATGAGAAAGACATTTCAGAGAAACTCGTTTAAATTATTTACAATAATATAATTTATAATAATATTTTAAAGAGGTAAAATTTGTTTGTAAATTGGTATGTAGGGGTAATCTCTGGATCTACTGAACCGATTTTGAAAATTCTTTCACTAATAGGAAGCTACATTATCCCCGAGTGCCACAGGCTATATTTACAACGTGCCCGTGGGATAATTTCCGAAAAAACGCTAGCGAAGCCGCGGGCAACAGCTAGTTTACAATATTTCGAGTCTTACTAATACATATTAAAAATGCGTAAGTTTGTGAGGATGGATTTGGATTTGGATGACATTTAGCACGCAGTTGTTTTTAACTTGGATTAGCACATATAATAGCTTTTATCCCGATAGTATGACCTCGTGAGATAATTATCGAACTATACGCGGGCGAAGCCGCGGGCATAAACTAGTACATTGTAAAAAATATCGTAATAACAACGTAACCGTAATAAAATAATATCCTACAATAAGTCCGATGTATCAAATGAACAAAAGATAAGCTTGTAAGTTCATCAAATATATTAAAAAAACCCAGACGCTTTTACAACTCCCTAAAAATTAATTAACCAAAAAACGTTAACCACTCAAACAAAAGTTAACCCATTATTATCGATATCGATGTAACCCTTGTCCCATCTCTACTTGTTCTAATTAGTGACGTGACGGCTTGGTGGTAATGAAATTTTGAACACTAGCAACCCGAGGGACATCGCCCGAAGTTTGCTCGTGAAATGTTGTGTTTATTGATGTTTATAGGGTGTTTTCTTTTTGGTATTTATGATGTTATATGGGGTGTGTGAAAATGGATGGTCTGAACGAAGTAATGGTTTGGGAAGACATAGGGATTTATAATAACGACTAATAAAGATGTTGGTGCAAGATGAATATTATGCTGGGCCGACGATTAATTAATTAGGTAGATATTGAGGACTTCTAAGGGAGGTGCCTGTATGTAGAAGGTTTTTATCGAGATCGCTATGTGCCCCAGTTATGTCATTCGAAATTATTTGACAGTAATGCGGGCAGCAGTGCACGGTGGCCCAGAGGTGGCGGCCCTGACTTACAAACAAGTAAGTCGTGGGTTCGAACCCAGGCAGGCGCATTACTTTGTGTAATCTATTTCATCATCACTGCTCTCAAAACGGTGAAGGAAAACATCGTGAGGAAACCGGCATGTCCTAGAACCAAAAATTCGAAGACATGTGACATCTATCAACCCGCACTGGGCCTGCGTGGTGGATTATAGCCCAATCCCTCTCATAGAGAGGAGGCCGTGTGTTCCAGCAGTGGGAACATTATAGGCTGCTTATGCATCACGGCTAGTCAGAAGCCTCTTAATAACTAGATTACGAAGGTCAGATTGTTGGTCACACCATGTAAAAAGCTGTTGTTTATCTACATTTAGTCAGACAGATATTTCGTGATAATATTTGCAATACTGTCCCTAAAATTAGCAAGCATGAAAAATTTTAAAATCATTCTACCTCCAAATACCAACGAGATCCTAAGTTGTTACTTAAAATCTTCAGCAGCAGTGATAGCCTAGTGGTGTGACCGTCGGACTACCAAGTCATAGGTCTCGAGTTCGAACCCAAGGCACGCACCTCTGACTTTTCGGATTCATGTGCGTATTGTATAATTATCACTTGCTCCGGTGAAGGAAAACATCGTGAGGAAACGAGCATGCCTGAGAGATATTTCTCACCGGCATGTAAAGCGAAGTCAGAAGCCCATGGGCGGTATAAAAGCTCTGACACCAGGTTAGGCACTAACCACACGATAAAGAAGTTAGACTGGAAGCCGACCTTAAAATAGTTGGGGAAAGACAGGCAGATTCTTCTTTATTTCTTTATCGTGTAGTACCTAACCTGGTGTCAGAGTTTTTATGCCGCCCATGGGCCTCTGACTTGGCTTTACATGCCGTCGAGAAATATCTCTCAGGCATGCTGGCTTCCTCACGATGTTTCCCTTCACCGGAGCAAGTGATAATTATACAATACGCACATGAATCCGAAAAATCAGAGGTGCGTGACTTGGGTTCGAACTCGAGACCAATGTCTGGGCAGATGATATTGATGAATTAAATCTTATTTATAAACTTTGAAACACAACACCTAAAAGTAGTCTGAATTAATGTTTGGTAGAACTTAGCATAGATTATCTGGAGAAAATCAATTGCTTAATGAATAAAGTTTTGTTTTAAAGTGAACGCCCGTTTAGTTATACATAGTTTAGAAATAAACATAAATGACCTTGATCCTTGTTCCCTCTCGTGACTGGGCAACAATCTGTAACAAAAAGAAAGGAATATTAATTTAATTTACTGACATGCATGAGGTCCTGGGCTCGATTCCCGGGTCGGGCAAAGTGTTATTTGGTTTTCCATTACGTATTTCTCAGTAGCAGCCACGCAGTCTGGACTTATGCCTGGTTGATTGCAACAGGCTCGCCACCTATTACACAGGACTTAAAACATTACTGGCAAAATGTGGGTGTTCGATTTGGTATACCTCTGCCTGACCGTGGATTATAGGCACTACATCTTATACAGGCCTACACAGGCCTGTATAAGATGTAGTGCCTATAATCCACGCTATAGAGACACCTCTATAGCGATTACTTTTTAGGCTGACTGGTTTTTCTCGCGGCTTTGCCCATGGGGGTAAGCAGTAACCACAGAACGCCACCTGCTACGATCCTTACATAGTCCTTTTGCCTCGTCCACGTTCATACATCAGGTCACACACGCACGCTGGCTGCGAGTACTACGCACCTGACCTTGCTGAAGAACCTCACCAATAAGGTCAGTGTATCTCCTTTTAGGGCGTCCCCTCCCAGCGTAGCCAATCACAACTGCCTTGTAAAACCTTTTTCTCAAACATGCTTGGTTTGAGCATTATTTTGATAACCTTCTTCGAGATAAATCGAAATTCCTGTATTGGCCAGATACATGTGACCAGAGGCCGGCAAAAGTTGTATGAAAATCCAAATCTGTCGTGTTTAGCGGCCAAATAATTTACATAGTAAACTCATATCTGTCGTGTTATTTAAAAATGGAACGATCTTTTACTCTGAAAGATGGAAACCATCCTAGGTAACTTATCAAAGGTTTTATTTAAATTTCGAATTGGCTTGCAAATAGAAGAAAGAAAGCGATTGATTGAAAAAAAAACAAATGAACTTCAACGCGAGAGTTTTAATTTCCTCGCATTATTTGAACAAAGTACTATACAAGCCTTGGCCACAACTAGGCGTTGATGGACTTACGTATGTGTGCTTCGCCTCGGCCCACATTTACACGTTCGTCCATCAATGCCTCTGTTGCTGGCCGCTGCAGTAATGTACTATTGTCAGTAGCCTTTCACTCATGAGTGAAAGGCTACTGGTTTTTTGGCTACTGGTTTTTCACTCATGAGTGAAAGGCTATGGTTTGGCCATGTGGAGAGTATGAATACTCTCCACATGGCCAAACCATCTAAGCTTAATCTTTACAATTTTTGTCACTACTTCTTCTTTTAAAAACGTATTATTGGGATACAATAATTCTGTCTTAACAAGCTCAACCTGTGTGTCAAAATCCTTTGAGCAGTTAAGCTTTGAAAAGGTAAGAGAAAGACATTTATTTGAAGAATAAGTTTTTGACCCCAGATTTCCTTAGGTTTAAATTATCTAGAGCATTTGGTCCAAGATCCCAGAGCTGCCATATTTTGCGCTGCTTTAAAGCGTCTGGCAGAAATTTCCTTCGACGGGAGGTATCTGGCAGTGTTAATAATGAAGTTTTAACAATCTTGTATGCAACATAAAGGGTGTAACAAGACCCTTAACGAAGCCAAAAGGCACTAGTTCTCCCCGTCATTGCAATAATTTTTGTTCTCGACCATACCTTCTAGTTACAAAGACATTGGGGGTCGAAGTTAAAACTTTACTTTAAACAACTTCACGACCCCCGTACTATTCAATTGATTCATCAGCACAATGTTTTGAATGCGTTACATACAAGATATGAACATCGATCGAACATTTTGTTAATAAAAAAAAAAAATGTCTGGTGGCCCTAGGATCTTGCTGTAATACATTTCACTGCGTGTTGGCTACTTCATTATTAAGTCTAAGTTTGCTCAAAAACAAAAAGTTTTATGTATTTCATATTATTACAGTAGTAGGTTCAAGATCTAGCAAGTACGCTAACCCGAGGTTAAAGCCGCAACAATAACACCCAAACAGAACTCCAAGGTACACGAAAATTCAGGTATAAACACAAACTGGGTATCCATTCGATCACAACCAACTAAATAAGGGTAGAATCTTTTTAACAAGGTATATCGGGTGTCCGAGAATAGGAGCTCCCACCCTACTTTCAGGGACCGCTCACATAAATTTCTTTAGGGTGGAGGCCCCAACTCTCGACCTCAGTTTGCAATTATGAAAAGGATTAGTTTGAAGTTAAGCTACCGTCAAATTTTGAGGTGGACATAGTTTGGTGAAAGAATGTTTAAATGTTTTTGGTGTTGTGTTTAACTTACGTAGTTTTGTTTCAAAGACTAGTTGTAAACCGTTGGTTTGTTTGCATGTGAAGTTTTAACCTCTAGTCTATATCTAAAGGGTGTAACAAGACCCTTAGCGAAGCCGAAAGGTACTTATTCTTCCCGTCATTGCAATCTTTTTTGTTCTATACCATACCTTCTAGTTACGGGGATATTGGGGGTCAAAGTCACAACTTTTTTTTTAAATTAGATTATTTTATTGTAAGATTTTACTGTGAACACCTCCACGACCCCTGTACTATTCAATCCATCCATCAGCACAATGTTCTGAGTGCGTTACATTGAGCCCTACCGTAAAACCAAAAAAAAAATCGTTTCCCAGCAATAATTTTTGCGTAGAGTTATTTAAATAGTCATAATTTGATTTCAAGAATGCTTGGTTGACGGATTTGTTAAGGAATAATTAAATAAAAAATTCGAATAACATTAAAAAACGTGTGAAAAAGTTGTAACTTTGACCCCCAATATCTCCGTAGCTAGAAGGTTCCCAGGTCCATACCTGGGAACCTTCTAGCTACGGAGATATTGTTCTAGAACAAAAAAATGATCGCAATGACGGGGAGAACAAGTGCCTTTCGGCTTCGTTAAGGGTATTCTTACATTCATTATGTATGGTGGTAGTACCAACTTCATCGGACGAGCTCCTTCTACAATTCTAAGAGCTAATCTATAAACAGTTCTTATGGGTACAGACTAGCCGGTCATACTTCTATACAAACGTAGTATGGCGATTACTCCGCTGTTTGATGGTGTATGTTCAAAATAAAAAATTATATTAATTTGTCTCATCATTTAGCCCTTTAGGGAAACAAAAAAGTAATAAAAAACATATATTGGAAAATTGAAAAAACATTATTTTTTTAACTTTTTGGCGCCATATTATGTTTGTTTCTTTTGTACGTAAGTACGACCGACTAGTGTACCCTTAAGAAGCACTCAAAACTCGCCACCTATGACCGATTTCGACCCAAAACTGTTCGAAACTAGGATTAATTCTCTTCCTATACGAGTTCTCCCACGTTCGAGTAAGTGGAATGATTTATTTATTTATTTATTTAGGATTCCACAGATTCTTTGGACGCGTTACCCGCAACAATAATTCCATGGAGCGTTTGGTGATTCCGGGTAGAGTCGAAGGCACGAGACCACGTGGCCGATAACCAACACGATGGACAGATTCCATCAAATTTGTCACCAAGATCTGGCAGAATTTGCTCGCCATGCGGCCTATAGAGACCGGTGGAAAAGGATCACGAAGGCAGCGACCGCAGTTGTGGGCGACCCCCCATGACCACGACCACTCCTTCAAGAGTGAACGACTAAGAAGAACAGAGATTTAGGATTAAGTACTAACGAGTTGGTACGGTAATCCCATACAATGCGAGATCAGCATAAACTGGAAATGTATAGCTTAATGTACAGCCGTGTGTACCAACTCGTTGGTACTTAATCCTAAATCTCTTTTCTTCTTCCAACAAACTTACGTACGAACAAAGCACTTACAAAAAAAAAAAAAATGTTTTAATTTTTGTCTGTCTGTCTGTTTGTTCCGGTTAATCTACGACACGGCTGGGCCGATTTTGACGAGACTTTTACTACAGGCAGATAGCTAATGTTAGCTACTTTTCGTAAACGTTTCGTACTTAAAGACCGTTTCTTACTTTGTATAAAATCTAAATGTGTAACGCACACTCAATGGGGGCTATCGCGTATGAATTCGCCGCTAGAGGCGCTAGTGTAGCGGGAGGTCACCGATGTTTCAGATGTCATAGAATATTCGCGCGTTGCGTGCTTTTTTAACACGTATTTTTACTAATATTCACGATTGTAGTCCAGATTGAGCTGTTCCTGATTAATTAAGACTTGAATGTTTTAAGTAGCAACTTAGAATCTTATTTGTTAGTACTTGGAGGTATAATGATTTTTAAATGTTTCAGACTTGCTAATTTTGGGGAGAATATTGTAGGTACCTGAAGTTTACACTATGATGTTATACGTAATAAAATAAACTTTTATGAAGTTATTGGTACTTTAAAGTATAAAATAGAATTATTGACATAACCTTACTCGACAGTGGCGCCATCTGGTGAGCTCAAAAACGATAGCCCTCATTATAGCCCTCATTATACACATCATCGCGTACACAACATGCTCTAAATACATAATTTAACAGAAATTACAATTAGAATTTCTTTTATTTGCGTCGCTAATCGATTAATTACACTACGCCTATGAGTTTTTAATTGAAGAGGATTAAAAAATGTATAGATCTGATCTATGCCTCTTTGGTATAGTGGTCTCAAGCGACTGCTGAGCATGAGGTTCTGGGTTCTATTCCCAAGTTGGGCAAAGTGTTTTTGGATTTTCAATCAGGAAATTCTCAGTACCATCTTCAGAGTCTGGATTTGTGCCTTGGGACATCTTAACTGGTGAAATGGGGGTGTACTATTAAGTACAACACTGCCTTACCCTTTGGGGATTGTAGGCGTGAAGATCTATGCAATCAAATCAAATCAAATCAAATCAATTTATTTGTGAAACATAGGTATTGACATTTTAGATGGATCTTAAGAACTAGATAGCGCGCTATGTTTTGTCAATTTTGACATACAAATATTTATAGAAAAAACATGCATGCATGTGTAGTTATGAAAATTATATAATAAGAAATTATTAACATATTGGGATTAAATTAAATACTTAGTTTACATTAAATTACAATACTTTAAATCTTCTTTGGTATTAAATTATTATCATTCAAAAAGTCTTCAATTTTATAGTAACACTTGTCAATTAGTAATAATCTGAGAGCTTTTTTAAATTTTACTAGAGGCATATTTTTGATATTGTCAGGTATTTTATTGTAGATTTTAGGTGCAATGCCAAAAAAACTCTTTTGCATTAAAGATGTCTTGCATTTTATATTACACAACTGTGACAAATATTGAGCACGTATTGGCATTCTTTTTATGTCAGACATTTTTTCGAACAAGTGGGGGTTGCTTTTTATAAATACTGCAGATTCCAAAATATATAATGCTGGTAGTGTTAGTATTTTCAGTGATTTGAAGGATGGTACACAGCTATCAGTAGTCTTTAATCCACACATAGATCTTATACAGCGTTTCTGCATCCTAAATAAATCGAAAATGAAAATACGAAATTGTTTGAAAGCGATAGTCTGTTGTCTTTATTCTCAATACCAAAGGGTTATGAATCATTGACCTTTCCGTCAAAGATTCATCTCATAATATGATTGTAATTTCACCGGAATTTTTGCACACAGAAATGCTACGATGTAGAAATTAGTTGGTGGTACTTCTCCGAAAGACTATTTCATCACAAAAACTAAATTTATCCTAAAAAAAGCGTAACTTCTAATTATTATTTAATAATAATGTGAAATATCTAACACACCCAGCGAAATTCTCAGTTGAATTTATGACGTTCTCCGTCTCTATCTAACACGTTAGCTCTTATAGTGTTCGACCGTAGTGCTGTCTCTATCTGCTCACGCATGCGCTGAACGAATTTCTTTGTTCCTGACGGCATATAGATGTATATTGTATATGTATGTGTATCTGTAATGAGTTTGCAGTGCGGGGATAATGTTTAAAAACGTATCTTTGGTTTTTTATAATATTGTTTCTGTTTGGAAGTCAAAAGGATGGACTGTGTGAAGGATGATATGGCTAGAAAGGAGGTGACTGCTGAGATGACGAGTAATAGAGAAGTATGGAAGAAGAAGACATGCTGCGCCGACACCAAATAAATTGGGATAATCGCAAGAGAATGATGATTTTGGTTATGTAATGTAATAAATAAATGTTTTATTCCCTTGCTAAATTAATTTCATAGATGCAATTTGGTTATTCTGATGGTGTTTGATGTTTTTGGACTGTAAGGTCACTAATACTATCATTTACACTACTATAGAAGTGATAGCTTAATGGTGTGACCATCGTCTGACTGTCATAGGTCTCGAGTTCGAACCCAAGTCACGCACCTCTGATTTTCGGATTCATGTGCGTATTGTATAATTATCACTTGCTTTGGTGAAGGAAAACGTCGTGAGGTAACCAGCATGCCTGAGAAATATTTCTCGACGGCATGTAAAGTCACATCAGAGGCCCATGGGCGGCATAAAAACTCTGACACCAGGTTAGGCACACCACACGATAAAGAAGAAATAAGATTAACACTAAAAATGGAGTATTTACCACGTTTACTAATATATTTCATTTCAAAATATGAATGAAACAGCCCCAGTAAGTTATTAATAATACTTGAGTCTGTTGTCTCGCTCTTTCCCTTATTTGATAGTTACAATATTGAGATTTTATAAAATAAGAAATAAAATAATGAGAACAAATACAAACAAAATAATTAGCAGCTCTGTGCAGTGTGTGATTGTATGTGTATGTGTGATTACTAATTATTTTGAGTTCTCGATATTACGATGACCTTGATCACGGATAAATGCGACATACAGCGCCGAAATATCGGGAATTCAAAATAGAATGTTAAATTTCCCGTCTTTAGTGCTAATGCTAGTGTTGCTAGTTTAGTTTTGAAATCATTATATTCCATCGCACCAAGCTATCAGTTGTACAAAGTAGAATGTCTTCAATTTGAATGTACACACATACATACATTCACATCTTTTTCCATGGGGGTAGGCAGAAACACATCTGCCAGTCTTTTCCGAACTATGTTTGGGTCAGCTTCCAGTCTAACCGGATGCAGCTGAATACCAGTATTTTACATGGAGCGACTGCCTATCTGACCTCCACAACCCAGTTAGTTCTGTGAAATACGCAACCCCTTGGTAAGACTTGTTGTCAGACTTTCGGGCCACTGATTACCTGTAACGACTGTCAAATATTAGCCGGAACCAACGTTTTAACGTGCTTTCGGAAGCACGGAGGAAACTCGGTATGTAATGGGTGGTTACCCATCCACGGGCCAACCTAGGCAACAGCGGCTTAACCTGAAGATCGACCCGAACGGTTATTATTATTTAACCACGAGCTCCTTCTTGGTGGAAAATATAATCCTTCTATATACTATAGCTATTGCCTGCGATTTTCGTCCGCGTGAAATTATTATAAAATACAATTTTCCCCGTTTTGGCAGCATTTTTATTGATAATCCGACGACTTTCCTCGATAAATGGGCTATCCGACACTATAATATTTTTTTCAATTCGAACCAGTAGTTCCCGAGATTAGCGCGTTCAACCAAACAAACTCTTCAGGTATATAATATTACTAGCTGTTGCCTGCGGCTTCGCTCGCGTTTTGGTTGGAAATTATCCCACGGGCACGTTGTAAATATAGCCTATGGCACTCGGGGATAATGTAGCTTCCTATTAGTGAAAGAATTATCAAAATCCGTTCAGTAGATCCAGAGATTACCTCCTACATACAAACTTACAAATTTTACCTCTTTATAATATTAGTTTAGATTAGTATAGATTCAGAAGTATAGATATATATTAAGTATATATTATAAATAAGACAATTGGTGGGGATGTATGGATGTTAGTAAACGCAAAAACTTTATTTAGCACACACATAGAATAACCTGGATTAACACATAGGATAGGTACTTATTTCTATCTCTCGGGACAGTTATCGAACTCCGCACGGGCGAAGCCGCGGGCATAAGCTAGTATTCATAAAAATATCCTTCTGTTTAGACTGGAAGCCGACCCCAAAATAGTTGAGGAAAGGCCAAGCAAATGACCGTAAATAGGTCTTAGAGGTCAAAGGTTTTGGGATCAAGAAAAGGTCTATCTTTTGGCGAGGAATATATGAGTCTACTCACACTTGGTAAATTTGTTTCTAGAGGGCCTCATCTATACAAATAAATAAAATTCAAGTGTCTGTTTGTAATTTCAAAATAAAAGTTTTTTACTGAATGCAGTTGAAAGGTATTAAATGCTGCGGGACTGTTCAAAAGAGATACCGCGGCCCTGGAACATAAAGGGCAAAAGAGGGAACATGGATGGGTTTTAATCAGTACAGGTCTGACACTCCGTTCCGCTCCGCCCAGAGTGGGAGGGGTCATTTGATGATTTCCCAAGAAAAAGTATACTCAATATGAACTATGCGTCATGTTCGTGAACGGGCGCTGTCAGTGCGACTGGTCATCTCTTAGTTGCCACGGCTTATTTGAATTAATTATTTTTAGTTTTTGAATTGTCTTTTTTGTTTTTACTGTGGACACTTTTAATGTGCACATCTTGCTACATCGTTCTCACCTAGTGTACCATCTCAACATGAATGATGTAACCAAGGTTTTGTAACAATATGCTGATTTAAAAGAGTGTCCATGGAGTTTCTTGCCCGTTCTTCTCCATAGAGATCTACGCTAGGGAATGGGTAACTAAGTACTTTCACAGTTATAATGCCTTGTGACAGGGACTGTAGCTACATTTCATTGTTATCTTTGTTTCGACAATTCAAAGTGCCTGTAACTGGCCTACTTGAAATAAATGCTAAGATTTTTATTTTTTACTTATAACAAAAAATCATCTGTCGGTCACAGTGTCTGTTTTTTCCGGCTAATCACCGAAACGGCTGGACCGATTTTGACGGGACTTCTACCGGCAGATAGCTGATGTTATACGGAGTAACTTACGATACTTTTATTTTTGAAAAAAGATTAGGGTTCCGTGCAAAAAAATTAAGACCCTTGAAATTGTTAACAATTCCACGCGGACGATCCGAAGGTTGCGGGGCACAGCTAGTTTATAAAAAATAACAGCCGCATGAGTCGATTGATTGGGGTTAAACAACTCTTACTGATGTCAATCCGTGGATAGGTGACCATTCTTTAAATGCCTGAGACCCTTCTAAGCCTGGCAGTGGCGGACCTATTATACAAGCCGAAAAGCCGGCATGCTTTACAATCAAACAACAAATAAAAATAAACATTCTTTAGGTTTCTTTAGAGGTTTCGGCAGGTGATAACGCTTTCTCTTTCACACCCGCTGGCTTGCATCTGGTGTCTGACTTCTCACTTTCTCCTAGCAAATTTTTAATACATCTGTAGGTACTTATTTGGAGATCTTGTACTGAATTTATTGTGGTAATTGGGCTTTGCCTCCCTTTCAATGAAACGGAGCGGGCACGCCACTGATGCCTGGTGAAAGTAGTTAATACGTTAATTTTTTGTTTGTTTTGTGAACTCAGCTGTTATTTGTATATCATTGACAGTCGCTACGAGTTGTCAAAAGTTCGTCTGTCTGAAGTCTGACGTCAATCTTACAGAATTAAGATCAATCGATCGTCTCTGCCTGGTGAAGGTTGCAGGGATCCGCTGGATGCGAGACGCATGGGACCGGTCAATGTGGCGGCACTTGGGGGAGGCCTATGTCCAGCAGTGGACGTCTTTCGGCTGAAATGATGATGATGATGAATTGTCTCTCCCTATTGCAGCCCACTGCTATAGGCTTGGCCTCCATTTTCTGTATCTAATCTGACACAGCCATATTTTTAAAGGCGAAGCTTCAGGGTGGCTCGTGTTTTTTTTTTTTAAATGGTTTTACGTTTCCGTATACCTCAATCGGCAAAACGGAACCCTTATAGAATCACTTTGTTATACGTCTGTCTGTATGTCAAGATCCTTTTTCTCAGCAATGCGTGGCGGTATTAAGCTGGAATTAATGCCAAATACTTAAGACTGCTATTTGGAGCAATGAAAAAATCAAACTTGTAAGTCAACGCGATCAAAAGATATGACTGTTTATGTAATATGCTATTTCACAAGGGAATCAAAACCTTTAGGGTACTTCCCTTTGACCTAAAATCATGAAATTTGGCAAAAAGCAGCCTTACAGCACAAATACAAATTAAGGAAAAATTCCAAAGAATAAAAAAAGTTGAAAATTAAAGGGTGTTTTTTTTAGAGAATGGTACGGAACTCTTCGTGCGCGTGTCAGACTCGCACTTAGTTGTTTTTTTTACAATTAGCAGGTCAGTGTCAGGTTGTATGTTGATTACAATATGATTAGCGACCGTAACAACTATGGCTTTACTGAGTTATGATCTTAAAATCATCAAACTTAAAATACAACCCTGTATATTCATGTAATCCCATTGAATGACTATTTCGAGATATACTCGTAGTAAGTAGATAGTAGATTTTTATATTCTTCCTACTTTAATATGTATAACTAGCTGTTGCCCGCGGCTTCGCTCGCGTTTTGCAAAAAACATAATCAGCTGTCCTATACAAAATTTAAATACCTACTCGACCCAAATGTATGAAACAGCTGATTATTTTTTTATGATTTCCATGGCGGTCCCATACAGAAAGTTGTTCAGTTTGATGGTCCGTACTACAGTATTCCATATGATTATACCCTTTCTGTTACACGCTGTATAGCCTAGATGGCACTCGGGGATAATGTAGCTTCCTATTAGTGACAGAATTTTCAAAATCAGTTCAGTAGATCCAGAGATTACCCTACAATCTCACAAACTTTACCTTTTTATAATATTAGTATAGATTACTCTCAAGTCCTGTTTACCCCATAGTTGAGTTAGCGTAATAATCAGCTAACAGCAAATTGTACCAACAGTCCCTGCTCATAGAAATACGTATAGTTTTTATGTGACATAACTACATCGCGTGATTTGAATGTTTAAAGCTTGTGTTCCAGCGTGAATGCTATAATAATATATTATTGTTAGGTGTATGTTTGTATGTAGGATTATAAAACATTGTGAATTTTAAACACTGTTGTAAGCGTTCACGGGTTACAACTATAAAAAAAAATATATATAAATATCGCTGGAAATTACACACAGCGCCATCTAGGTGCCACACTAAGCAACGAGGCTTGTGTTGTGGACACCAGATAGTTGATACTACTACATAGATACTTTTTGTTTGTAAATACATACTTAGTATACATATTAACATCCATGACTCGGAAACAAAATATGTCCATGCTCATCACACAAACATTAATTGCTCCTACCGACATTCGAACCCGGAACCCTAAGAAAGTAAGGCAGCCTCACTACCGCTGCGCCATTCGGGTCGTCTAACTATACTTATCCTGTCACTTACGGGATATCTTCCGTGATTGTCTATTATTTTGAGCTCCCGATATTTCGACGCTGTTGCAAGCGCCATGATCGCGGGTTGACTGGAGAATGCGGGTGGATGCCTCTTCCTTTGTCTTTTGCTACGCGCACTACTGGATTGTGAATTTTATATAGTAATTGATAATGCAAACGAAAACACAGTTATGATAACAATAATTTACGTTTTCTTTAGATTTTACAACCAAAATAAATGCCGGGTACGCGTAGGTAATTTTTTCAACACGAGTCTCATTTAAGGTGAAAGCGCCAGGCCTTTTGCAATTTGCAGGACAGTGTCAGGTGTTATGTTGATAAAAATATGATTCGCGCAAGTAACACGTATGTAGTTACAGAATTACAATCAATAGAACCCTTTAAATTCATTTAAGCCCATTGAATGAACTGAGAGGCTTTGACTATCTAATGTCTAGATGGAGCATCAAATGTGCGAAAACGAGTCAAAAAATATCAGCCACGGTTGGCTTATAAGTTTGCACACAGAGACATAGACGTCGTTTCTGCGTATTGTCTCCGTGCCCCGTGAGCACGCTGCCGCACGCACACATGTTTGAACTTGTTGACTCGTTTTCTTTGTTTTGATTGTAGGGCGACGCTCCATCTACGAGTAGACATTATATACTCAACGCTTAGAGGGTTCTATTGATGATTTTAATGATTATAATTCAGTAAAGCCATATTTTTTATGGCCGCGAATCATATTTTAATCAACAAACAACCTGACACTGACCTGCAAATTGCAAAAAAAGTAAGAACAATTGAATTTCGTGGGATACCTTGACGCTTCCACCTTAATCGATTGCACAAAAAGGAGTATAATGACTTATTAGATATAGTAACCTTATTGGTTACTATATTTTCGAGCCGTTTGTGTTCAGTGTGCTCACAGCCAGTGCCCACAGCCTTTTCAAGGATATTTCGAAACGCTTAGTTGACACTTCCCATAACCCAAGGGCTGTCTTTTACCTTGCAACGTGGCAACGCCGCTAGTCTCTTGGGAATATTACCAGCTGCAGCGTTGAGGAGGAGTTTTTTGACGCCATTTTTTAAGTTTGTTGCTATGTTAGTTATTTACTTTAAATTATTTTAATTTATAAATGTTTAGTTTAGTTAATTGTTTAGATATTGTACAGATAATAAAAGTTAAATTAAGTGTGGGTTGACGAATGTCACAGTCATGTCCTCGTTTTTTTTGGTTCTAGGGCATGTTGTGTGCACGTTTGAGAAATTGTGTGATTCCACAAAAAAATTGCGCAGTAAAGTAATAGTATAGCATTATATTACCCAACATACCTAACATACGGCTTGCGTGAATACGTATTGTGGCTAAACAACAAACACAAACAGTTCTATTTCACAAATGGCGTCCGTTTATTGTCGGATACGTCTCATTTCGACGATCAGCAGAAAAATTAGGTCACCCAAAATTTTACAAACTTTGAACAGAGACGCTTAATTTTAGAAGTTACCTAGACTTTTGCCTAGACCTTTGCCAACTATGTTGTGGTCGGCTTCCAGCCTAACCGGATGCAGCTGAATACCAGTATTTTACATGGAGCGACTGCCTATCTGACCTCCACAACGCAGTAATATGTGTAAAATTGTACCACGCGGTAAAACTGGTTGTCAAAATTTCGGACTTCAGACTGTTCGTAGTGACTGTCTCAGCAAAGACTAGCGGCTAGTCCCGGCTTCGCACGGGTGGACATTTTTTTCCCCTAATATATTTATTAAATATTTATTCTAGAAAAAATGGGGCCCCCCCCCATTTTTTCTAGAATGAATATAACCTATATTACTCAGAGATAATGTAGCATTATAATGGTGAAAGAATTTTTGAAATCGGTTCAGTAGTTTTTGAGTTTATTTGTTACAAACATTCAAATCTATATAGGGTCTATCTATTCATACACGAAATCTCTTATGATCAGATTCTATCTTGAAAAAAAAAACAGCTGTTTCCTACAATATGATCGCACTAACTTGTCAAAATGTACTGAACTTGCTGATTTTCGCGACTTCGGGGTTGGTCCCATAGTGAAAGTTGTTCATAATGATGAGTAAAATGACCCCTTAAAACATTTCATGTATGAATAGATACACCTTATATTAGTGTAGATGTAGACGTACGTTTTACAGCCAGGCCCTGCAGTTTCAACATAGACAGCGATCGCAAAACAACCGAATTCGGTCGCAAAGTCATAACGATGCGGATTTAAGGTGGACGCAAGCCGGTCACGATCCACCGGTGTCGGCTTCCACCTTAAATCCATTATGACTTTGCGACCGTATTCGGTTGTTTTGCGATCGCTATCTATGTCGAGAATGCAGGGCCAGGACCGACAACTTCACGAATGAAAGGTCACCCATCCTCAGAGCGACCTCAACAATCGTAACTTAACCTTCGATAGAGCCGTGTTACTGTCATTATCTACCCATGAACCCCTCACGCTTAACCGAAAAGTATGACAAACTAACCATATCCTAGCACCACATTTTATCAAACAATCAATAATTTTATTATCAAGCAACTGAGGCCCATAGATAAAATACACAAAGTAATCTTAAACATTAATAAACTCATACCGTTTGTTCCCAACGAGTCACACTGTAACATGTCACAGTGTGACTCGTTGGGAAAAATTGTGAATAAAAATCCCAACCAGTCACACTGTTACTCGATAGGACAAATTTTTGTGTTTATTCCCAACGGATCACACGCCAAGTGAAGAGTGTGACTCGTTGGGAACAAAAAATCCTCATATGGTAACACTGTGACATACTGGAACTACTTCTTACCAAATCAGTAACGCCGTTGAGACTCATCATTAATTTGTTCATGATTTTTGATTAATTCAAGATTTGTTATAATGCAAATAATGAAAAATAATTTGTAAAAATCAACCATAACTATTATAATATTAATCACAAAATATCTAAATAAAATCACGAAATAAAAAAAAACATCTGCACTTATCACATTAAATCGTTTTAAATATATTTTTACACAAAACATATACCTACTGTTTGTACTTATTAAACAGAAAATATGTAACTGTTATTTAAGTGCACACACTGCAAAGACCAAAAGGATAAGTAGACGGAGAGAACTAATTGTAAGAAAAAAAACTGAAACCCGTCTACGTGAAAACCAAAAATTTATTAAGCCAGAGGCGGCATTCAGTTTTTCATCCATTTCCATCCATTACATGTAAATACAAAAAGTAGGTATATATTTTGTGTAAAAAATATTATATTTCATTAAAACGATTTCATGTGATAAGTGCAGCTTTTTTATTTTGTGATTTTATCTTGTTAAGCTGTGATTTTATTTTGATATTTTGTGATTGCTAATTATAATAATAGCTAATTATATAGTTGATTATACAAATTATCTTTTATTATTTGTATTAAAACAAATACTGAATGAATCTAAAATCATGAAAAAATGACGAGTCTCAATGGTGTAACTGATTGGGTAAGAAGTAGTGCCAATATGTCACAGTGGGAGAATATTTTGTTCCCAACGAGTCACACTCTTTACTTGGCGTGTGATCCGTTGGGAATAAACACAAAAAGTTGTCCTATCGAGTAACAGTGTGACTGGTCGGGATTTTTATTCACAATTTTCCCCAACGAGTCACACTGTGGCTGGTTACAGTGTGACTCGTTGGGAACAAACGACTCATACGAATTAAAAACTTTAGGCCTGACACATGCTGAGCTGGACTACCATTTGGTGCAACCTTGGGGCAAACGGCACCTTGTTTAAATACACGTTTTTATTTGAAGTTTTTCATGGTGTTACCATACTTCTTTCGTAAATTATGTTTTCCTTTTTGTGCATTGGCACCTTGTTTGCCATCTTTGTAAATTGTATCATTTAATTGTGCTTCTGTGTGTTGTGTCTTTTGTGTGCACTAAATAAATGGTTTATCTATCTATCTATAATGAACTATAATTATACACGTAACGTTGTTGGCGTCGTGTTTCGCTGCGTGGTGTCGCGTAACCGTCTTCGGCAACGTCGATATACGAGACGGCACTTGAATGTATCGATAAAAAGTTTACTCTTTCACGCAAAAATTACTAAACAGATTTGTATGAAATTTGGCCACAGATACTTTATAACGTTTTTTTTTTTTTCGGATGGGAAATCATCAAATAACTCCTCCCGCTCTGGGCTGAACAGGAGGGAGTGTCAGACTTTTACTGACTAAAACCCATCCATGTTCCCTTCTTTTGCCCTTTTGTGTTCCAGGGCCGCGGTATCTCTTTCGAACAGTCCCGCAACCCTGGCAGGCATCGGTCCTTTCGGACCCCTTCCCGTTTGCTGACATCTCTTTGAGGCGCGCGTGAAACGCGCCGTCGGCGTCGACACGGCCTGTCGTCATAAGACGGACGGACGGCGAGCTAGCCCATAGCTTACCGTCCACAGGCCCGCGCCTACGGTGGCCGGGGCCACAACGTGGCCCCCGACGCCCGGTGCGTCTCCCGCGGCGTCTGTGACGTGAAGTTCTCATATTTTATAACCTGAATTAACACATTGGCTACATTTTATCCCAGTACTACGATCCCGTGGGCCAAATTACCACGCTCAGCGTGGCTGAAGCAGTGGACATATGCTAGTTACCTATATTTTGGACTGTTCCATCTTCATTGTCGCTGGTAGAATGTAATTTTGTTTGTTCCCTCAGGTGTCCATTCCAACTTAATCAGCTTACGAGAATTGACTGAAAAATCGATCAGAAGATTCGACGGGTGTGAAACTGAATAAAACCGTTTTCAAAGAGAATTTGCAGTATTTTGCTAGCTAGCCTATTCCCAAATACGTTGGGGTAGGCTTCCAATCTAACCAGATGCAGCTGAGTACTAGTATTTTACATGGAGCGACTGCCTATCTTACCTCCACAATCCAGTTAGTACTGGGTAATACGATACCCCTTGGTAAGACTGGTTGTCTTTCTGGCCACTGAGTACCTGTAACGACTGTCAAAGATCTACAAAATTAAATGACAGCCGGAACCAACGGCTTAACGTGTTTTTTTGAGGCATGGAGGGTCTCGACGCGTGCATTCGAATGTACAGTGTTCACAGATATGTTACCTCAGCGTCTGTCAGCTGCAATCTGATAGCAATCTTATTTTTAACACCCTAGGTAGCTTCACCAGTAACTAAGTAGGTACCTTAATAGGTAAACAAATTGCAAAAAAACATCTTTATAATATCTGTAGTGGGAATATTGACAGTACCGTTATAAATAACTTCGTTTTAGGATTGTGTGCTCCGTCTCGACGGACTAGGCACACGCAGTTATTCGAAGTACCACATAGTGGTACAAACTACGCTCAAAATTCAGTCGTTGGTAGGACGCTTAATAATTTTAACAAAAGATTCTCTCATCTTGATATATTTAATACTAAAAAAGGTATATTTAGGAAACAATAATTAATAACGTCAGTATGTGACGAACTGACAAATGAAAATAACTAAATAAATATAATTATACAATCACCACAAAATAAATACAGACAATCACCACACACCACTATGACATACAAACACATACATTTGCAACTCTTCATGCACACTCCTACACACTCATTCACGCTGTACTCTTGGCAATGTATTGTATAGCTATTAAATTGTAAATCCGTAATTGGCTGTTTTACATAGTTTAAAGATAAAATTGTAAAGAGCTGTGGATCTTGTTAATAATAAATAAATAAATCTTAGAAGTTTTGCGTATATGTTTAGTTTGGATGACAATGCATGGTTAGCTAAGTGAGATCATTTGAAATCCAATATGGCGGACTCCCAAAAATGGCGGGGTACTTATTTTTGATGCAGAGACAATTACGAGAAATAAAATGGCGTCATTCTAAAGGCAAAGGCCTCAGCTATTTCTTTCTAATTCTCTCGGTGTTTTGCCGTCTCATATTCATATTCATTTTATTTGCGTTCCACAAGTCAAGTTCAGCCAAGAACGAGTTCAAATCGTCACGTCTTCATTTAGAGGTAAAATTTGTAAGTTTGTATGTAGGAGGTAATCTCTGGATCTACTGAACCGATTTTGAAAATTCTTTCACTCATATGAAGCTACATTATCCCCAAGTGCCATAGGCTATATTTACAACGTGCCCGTGGTATATTTTCCGGCGCAAATCGCGAGCGAAGCCGCGGGCAACAACTAGTGTAATACAATTAAAGATCACGATAATTTTGATAGGCTTGTCAATGACAGAAACCCTAATGCCAAGAAAATAAAGATCACGTTATGATTTAAAACTGAAAAATAACTGTATTTTTAAACTCCCCTAATTCTGTCAAGTACAACACTTTGATAAAAATAAAAAAAGTTAGTTTTTAACTTTTTTCACTGGTTATGTGATAAAGAGTAAATTGGTTAATTGCGTGTTCACAACACATTATTTTTGGGTTCCGCACGTAATAAGTTAAATGTACCTGTTTTTCCTTAACGTTCATATTTCTTAGTTTTATGTTATAAGGTTGGCATTTACGTCAAGTTTCCGCATTTTCTGTTGTATAGCCAAGTTGTTTTAATGTTATTTTTACGTTGTATCGGTTACTTTGTTTTAAATCAGCTGTTATTTACATTTTGACCGTGTAGGTATTGCAGTTTGTAGAAAAAGCTGTTTTTTTTTAATAACCGTCGAAAAATTTGTTTGTGGGGGGGTGGTTAGAATGATGTACAGTGAGTGATAGCAATTACCTGATCCACCTTTCATAAATGGTTGAGATTTATTTTATACAGCGTGTAACAGAAAGGGTATAATCATATGGAATACTGTGGTGACCATCAAACTGAACAACTTTCTCTATGGGACCACCATCGAAAAAAAAAAAAAAAATCAGCTGTTCTATACAAAATTTCAATACCTACTCGACCCAAATGTATGAGTTAGACCGACTTGTGTAACTCAGTTCCCTGATCATTATGATCTGGATCAACTTACAGTTCGAGTGAATCAGTTTCTTCTAGAAAGCGTGTTCCCCTACGCCGCGTCAACGCTTCATATCAAACGAGTTGCGGTCAAACGCGCTTGCGTTTGACCGCAACTCGTTTCGGTCGCCGTGTATACCAAACGTCTATAAATTATTAGCACTAAATATGCTTATATTTAGTGCTAATAATTTATAGACGTTTGGTATACACAGCGACCAATCAAATTATACAAAACCGCATCTGTCATTGTATGTGAAATCTAAAGGGTGTAAAAGTACTCTTAACAAAGCCGACAGTTACTTGTTCTCCCCGTCATTGCGATCATTCTTTTGTTCTAGACCATACCTGGGAACCTTCTAGTTACAGAGATATTGGTCAAAGTTACAACTTTTTCACAACTCATTTTTAAATACAAGTTTTAAATGTTATAAATTTACTTTAAATACCTCCACGACCCCCGTACCATTCCATGCACCCATCAGTGCTTTATATGGAGTTCTACCGTAAAACATGATTTTTCACCCAAAAAAAAAATCGTTTCCCAGCAATATTTTTTGCGTAGAGTAAACTCAGTTTGATGTTCAGAATGCTTGGTTGACAGCTTCGTGAAGGGGCGTTTACACCCTGTATACAAAGCGAGGTCATGTTATATTGGTAAAGTATAGCTTGGGTTCTATTATACAAAGTTCAATATACTTTCTTTGAACTTTCACCTTTCGACCGCTGGTCAACCTGTATTTATGCCCGCTACAAAATGCATGGAAGTAGGTACTATGGACGTGAATTGAAAAGGAAATTGTGGCATTGCGCTTGTTTCTCCGAAAGTGTAGGCAGGATAAGAGCTCTTGGTTAAATTATAACAGCTGCTCGGATCTATCTTCAAGGTTTAGCCGAGCTTGCCGAGGTTGGTCAGTGGATGGGTGACCATCATTACATACCGAGTTTCCTCCGTGCCTTGGAAAGCACGCTGAGCTGTTGGTCCCGGCTGTTATAATTAGATCTTTGACAGTCGTTATAGGTAGTGGCCCGAAAGTCTGACAACCAGTCTTACCAAGGGGTATCGTATTACCCAGTACTAACTGGGTTGTGGAGGTCAGATAGGCAGTCGCTCCATGTGAGTACTGGTATTCAGCTGCATCCGTTTAGACTGGAAGCCATCGATGACGTTTCAGTCACAAATCTACACTACACCGACATTTCGCCAGTTACGTTTCAGTCCCTTTTATTTGGGGCGAGCCTAATGCCATCAACCGAGCAAAACTCCAGAATCCGTGCTGTTACTGAGAAATTCCTAATGGAAAAACCTGATAACACTTTGCCCGACCTGGGAATCGAACCCAGGACCTTATGCTCAGCAGTCGTGCTTGCGACCACAGAACCAACGAGGTGGATTGAGCCTATATCACCATTCAAAGTCAAAAGAGACTTATGAGCGTTAACGTCGTTCGGTATTTCATACAAACTTTGAACTCATTTGTTTTCGAAATGACTGAACCAATTTTAATGAAACTTCATACGCATGAGTAGGATATATAGGTCTAAAAAGTTGACGGGGAACATTTTCGAAAAATAGTGTTACAGCTAGTTTAGACCGATTTTAGATTTTCCATAGAAACAGATTCTTTTTTTTTTAAAGACATTTCGTGATTTGAATGTCGTCACTGCCCAGAGGTCAAGGCCTCGCCTCTCCTACATGATGTTGTGGGTTCGAATCCGGGCAAGTACCAATGTGACTTTTTCAATTCTTAAGTACTTTCTAAGTTCATCTTAGACATCACAGACATCGGTGAAGGAAAACATCGTGAGGAAACCTGGACTTATAAAAGTCTGAAATCGCCAACCCGTCTTGAGCAAGCGTGGTGATCAATGCTCGTGTCTTGTCTGGGGAGAAGAGGCCTTTGCCCAGGAGTGGGACAGTAATAGGCTGGTATTATTATATTACATTATTATTGTATAAAAGACATTTCGAGAATGTTCTTTGTCAATTTTTTACTAATTTATTGCACAATACACAATATATAAATAAACTATTTTACACGCTAGGCATACTTATCCACAAATGAATGTATCCTCCTTATGTTTATGAAGTTTCATTAAAATCGGTTCAGTAATTTCGAAAACAAATGAGTTCAAAGTTTGTATGAAATGCCGTAAGACATTATCGCTCCTAAATATAACTCAGTTAACCTCCACAAAATAATATAATCTGACAGCATAGGTACCTGTTGAGTTTCAGTAAAAATACGTCCTCTTTGACACAATGAAAAATATCCAAACTTACACCCAAATTGAGCAGACCCTTCTCACTTAACCAAACGTTCTATACGAGGGCTCAATTTAAAACGGTCCATTACATCGAGACACGTCAAACGATGTTAAATGTCTTATAACAGGGGTCATGAAAAATTGGTGCTGGTATTCAATTTTGGGAGACGAGGTTTGCATTTAGGAGTCTTGACTAAGTGACTTCAGATCGATCATTTGTAGCGAGCTCTTTGTAAAGGAGCGTCCGAGGAGGTACTATCAAAATACCACCCTGTGATGGTAATCACAGGGTGGACATTTGTGATGGATCAGTAAGCACAGGAACCTTAACAATTGTAGCTACTATTTAGGATTCCGTAGCCAATTTGTCTGACCGTGTATGTCACAGCCAGTTTATTATGAAACTATTAGGATTACAAAGTTGAAACTTAGTAGGTAGATGTATTCTGTAAACCGCTTCATGATTTTTATACAAAATAAAAAAGATTAAGGGGGGCTCCCCATGGAACTGAAACTAAAAAAAAAAAAACAAACCTATACGTGCGGGGTGTCTATAGATAGGTCTTTAAAAATGACATTGAGGTTCCTAAAACCATTTTTTCTCAAAGTCAATCGTTTGAAATATAGACACTTCCAAAGTGGTAAAATGTGTGTAATTACCTCTAATTTCTAAAGTAAGAAGAGGAATATTCTGTAAAAAAATATATAGGATTGTAATACGAAAAACAAACTTTCAACCAAAATTAGTTTGACTAAGATTTGATGTTTGGTTTTTGAGATATGTGACTTTTTAATCAAACTGCAGCAGTAACTTTGTTTTTAATTAACATACTATATAAAAACAAATTTAGTTTTGCTGTTTAATGTAAAACAATACAATATTTATGAATGAGACTTAAAAATATTTTTATTATATTGTTTGGTGCTACGGAACCCTGTGTGCGTGTGAGTATGACTCGCACTTGCCCGTTTTTTTTCTTCTTTTTCGTCTTTTTTCGTATAATGCCTAATCTGGTGTCAGAGTTTTATGACGCCCATGGGCCTCTGACTTTGCTTTACATGCCGTCGAGAAATATCTCTCAGGCATGCTGGTTTCCTCACGATGTTTTCATTCACCGAAGCAAGTGATAATTATACAATACGCATAAGAATCCGAAAAATCAGAGGTGCGTGACTTGGGTTTGAACTCGTGACCTATGACTTGGCAGTCCGATAGCTACCACTAGGCTGGAAAATGGACAAAAGAGTCTTATCGTTCGTTACCTTTTGAGAAATTCCGATATGCATAGTTAGTTCGCGTCTCATTTCCTTCAAAATGTTGTAAGGCAAAAGTTTTTTGCGATTCAGGGATTTTTTATAAAATAAAATCACTTTAATCAGTGTTTTTTTTTTGCTTGGATATCATTGGATAGACGTACTGAACGCTATGCTAAAATTTGTCCGTCTATTTGAATGGGACCTTATACATATCTGTGGACCAGATCTATGAACCTGGAAGAGGCGAAAGGAGTATATAAGGATCGTAGCAGGTCCGGGGCTGCGGGGCTGTTCAAAAGGGATACCGAAGCCCTGGAACACAAAGGGCAAAAGAAGGAACATGGATGGGTTTTAGTCAGTACAAGTTTGACACTCCCTGCCACTCCGCCCAGAGTAGGAGGGGTCATTTGATGATTTCCCATCCATAAAAAAGATATAGGCAGTCGCTCCATGTAAAATACTGGTATTCAGTTGCATCCGGTTAGACTGGAAGCTGATGACCCTAACATAGTTGGAAAGGGGCTAAGTATATGATTGATGTTATCGCTGATATATTATCATTTTGTTTAGATTTTCAGGTAGGCCATTGGCTTGTATGATATACATAACTTTCTTGCGAAAACAAAACCGACTTCCAAAAAAACACTAAAAACGTCTAAAATAACTTGACTTTCGGAAGTCGGTGTCTTTGTTTGTATAATTGACTTTTTTGCACGGACTTTTTTTATTTTACCCTTTTTAGTTGTATGTATACAAAATTCTTGTCATGGATTAATTTTTACATTGAAGCTAGAAGTTAGTTAAAGTGCTCGTCAAGACGAATTAAACGAGCCCAAACTCGATAGGGTTATGTCGTTTTATAACGGAGTTCCTATGGCCACCTTCCAGTTCTATCATCAGACCCTGGTTACCATTTAGGACTAAAGTACTTGTCAAAACGAATCAAACGAGGCCAAACTCGACGGCGTTGCGTCCTTTCATTACAGAGTTCCTATGGCCACCTTCCAGCTCCATCATCAGATCAGCTCCATGTCATCATAATATTGCATTGTCTCAAGATATACACATGCAGCAAAATTTCAGCTCAATCAGAAATCGAGAAGTGTGACGTGGCGTCGCGTGATGTACATCAAAGCGCCTTCACGCGATGTCGCGTGATGTGACAATTAACGTGAGGAAAACAACCAAATTCCTAGACCGATTTTGATGAAATTTCTGTGGGACTAATTGGGAAGCATATCCTTTCAGATGAAAAAATATTTTTTCAAATCGGTTTACAAATGACGGAGTTATGAGGAAAGAAACATTAAAAAAAAAACAACCGAATTGAGAACCACCTCCTTTTTGAAGAAATTCGGTTAAAAATTGGTTTAACTACATACTAACGTTTTTCACGTTGCGAAAAAAACTAATGCTCGGACGAAATTAAAACTGTCACGATGGAGACTTTAACGAGTTTTTCGCAAAATGAATACTTAATGCCGGACATACTTTAAGAGCCGTGGTGGCCCAATGGTATCAACTCCTACTGACGAATTGTAACTTCGAACCCCAGGAGGCACTTCACTTACCAATTTATTTCATTGACTGCCTCGTTCCAGTGGTCGCAAGCGCGACTCCTGAGCATGAGGTTCTGGGTTCGATTCCCGAGTCGGGCAAAGGGTTATTGGGTTGGAATTTTTTTAGTGGCAACCACAGAATCTGGATTTGTGCCTGCTTGATGGCTATAAGCTAGGCCTCTATTTTTTTTAGTGTGTTAGGGTGACTTACAGCTTACAATACAAAAATTTAAAGTGAGGCAATCAACGACAAGCCATGTAGAAGCTTTTACAGTTAGCAATAAACTGTTGCACAAACTAATAACTAAAGCATGATAATATCTAACTAAGCGTAATAATGGGTGTAACAGCACTCTTAACGAAGCCGAAAGGCACTTGTTCCTCTCTTCATTGCGTTATTTTTTTTGTTCCAGACCACACCTGGGAACCTTCTAGTTACGGAGATATTGGGGGTCAAAGTTCCAACTTTTTCACAAGTTTTTTTTTAAATACATGTTTATAACGTAAGATTTTTACTTTAAACACCTCCACGACCTCGCACTATTCAATACATCCATCAGCACAATGTTTTGAGTGTTTTAAATTGTGTCCTACTGTAAACCTGACATGACATATCACCCCAAAAAAAAAGTCGTTTCCCAACAATAATTTTTGCGTAAGGTTACTTAGTTTGATGTACATAATGCTTGGTTGACAGGTTCGTGAAGGGGCAGTTTACACCCTGTATAACAACAAAGAATAGAACTCAATTGTATACATTAAATTAAATACCTGTACAGGCAGGGACCGGCGCAACTACTATAAAAAATCATCAGAATTAATACTCCTTTTAGACAAGGCAGTACTTTTTCTTGGGACTTAGACATTGCGATATGTGGGTATACTATTAAGTATACCTCTGCCTATCCTTTGGGGGACTACTGGCTTGATGTTATGATAATGTCAATGGGTTTGGCTCTATTTCAATGTCACAGAGATCTCATTTTTTTATTATTTGATTTGACAGCATGCCAATAATACATCTATAGAAATAAATGAAATAAATTGAAGTGTCTATAGCGAAATAACATCGTGTTTACTGAATGCATATGAAAGTATTAAGACGGTACCTAGAACAAAAACGCTTTTTTTTTTTTTGTAACTGTGTAGCTGTCTGTATGTTTGTTCCGGCTAATCTCCGAAACGGCTGGACCGATTTTGACGGGACTTACTGGCAGATAGCTGATGTTATATCTTATAACATCGGCTACTTTTATTTTGAAAGAATAGTTAGGGTTCCGTGCAAAAACATTAAAACCTTTGAAATTCGAACAAAATCGTTTCAAACGGATAATCTACGAAACGGCTGGACCGATTTTGACGGGACTTTTACTGACTAATAGCTGTTGTCATATGGAGTAAGGAAAGCTACTTTTATTGAAGAATAAGAATTAGGGTTCCGTACAGAAAAATTAAAACCCTTGAAATTGGTCACAAAATTTGATTCAAAAGGGAAAGTAATATTTTTTATAATAATTTCACGCGAACGAAGGTCGCGGGCAACAGCTAGTAAAAATAGTATAAAAGTCAAGTTGGGTTTTAATATTTCGTCAACACTGCAATCTGATAATTGAAACATCAAGTAAATTATATAATTATGTTTATTTTGCAAATACATTTTTAGAAATACTTTTACACGTCATTTGTTTTTAAACTAGACGGGGCCGGTGTTTCGTAACTGACTACTCTGAGAAATAAACAGCCGAAACAAAGTCAGAGGTCATAGTCTCTTTTAAAGTCCAGACATAATCTCGGGTCCACTCTTAAGAGTACTATGAACTGGGGCTGCGGGACTGTTCGAAAGAGATACCTTGGCCCCGGAACACAAAGGGCGATGAAGGAACATGGGTGGGTTTTAGTCAGTAAAAGTCTGACGGACTATACAATATCTTTGCAACTCACTTTAATATCTTACTTGCCGCTTCAGAATCAGAACTTTATTTGCTACTAGCTGTTGTCCGCGGCTTCGGTCATGTTTTGGTCAGAAATTATCCCACGGGCACGTCGTCAATATAACCTAGGGCACTCGAGGATACTGTAGCTTCCTATTAGGGAAAGAATTGACAATATCGATTCAGTAGAAACAGAAATAACCCCCTGCACACTCACTAACTTTACCTCTATAAAATACTAGCTGTTGCCCGCGGCTTCGCTCGTGTTTTGGTCGGAAATTATCCCACGGGCACGTTGTAAATATAGCCTATGGCACTCGAGGATAATGTAGCTTCCTATTAGGGAAAGAATTGACAATATCGATTCAGTAGAAATAGAAATAACCCCCTACACAGTCACTAACTTTACCTCTATAAAATACTAGCTGTTGCCCGCGGCTTCGCTCGCGTTTTCGTTAGAAATTATCCCACGGGCACATTGTAAATATAACCTATGGCACTTGGGGATAATGTAGCTTCCTATTAGTGAAAGAATTTTCAAAATCGGTTCAGTAGATCCAGAGATTACCCCCTACAACCTCACAAACTTTACCTCTTTATAATATTAGCAGAGATTGATTAAAGCAGGTACAGGTCTATGATGTACAGGTCGATGTCAGGTATGATGTGGCATGATATGATTTCTCAACTACGTTCTGGTCGGCTTCCAGTCTAACTGGTTGCAGCTGAATACCAGTATTTTACATGGAGCGACTGCCTATCTGACCTCCACAACCCAGTTAGTACTGGGTAATACGATACCCCTTGCTAAGACTGGTTGTCAGACTTTCGGGCAACTTACTACCCGTAACATTTACGTACTTTTCGAGGCACTGACGGATGTCAGTATGTAATGAATGGTCACCCATCCACGAAACAACCTTGGCAAGCTTTGCTTAACCTAGAAGTTCGACTCGTGCGTTGGCGTGTATAACTTACCCATGAGCCCCTCTGACCCATTTTTTTGACCTATTTCCGCTTTATCGTGAAATATCGGTTTTCTTAAGAGTAAAAGGTGAGTTGCTTTGACCATTCAAGTGTAAACCGAAAGATATTAAACGAATTTCTGTGCAACGTTACGTTTTTTGTCAGAGATCGCTTTTAGCGGAGGATGAAACAAAATTAGTATTTTTTAAATTTATTTTTATATTTAATACAAGAGGAACAGCAAACAGCCACAATATACAGCGTGTAACAGAATGGGTATAATCATATGGAATACTGTGGTACGGACCATCAAACTGAACAACTTTCTCTATGGGACCACCATCGAAATCGTAAAAAAATAATCAGCTGTCCCATACATTTGGGTCGAGTAGGTATTGAAATTTTGTATAGGACAGCTGATTATTTTTTTACGATTTTGATGGTGGTCCCATAGAGAAAGTTGTTCAGTTTGATGGTCCGTACCACAGTATTCCATATGATTATACCCTTTCAGTTACACGCTGTATAGTATAATAAAGAACATAAAGATACAATTTTAACAATATTATAGCCCACAACGCTGTTCACAAAATAACTGTGGAATATAACATACTTACAATTAATAAAACGCTACGGTTATAATTAGCTAACATGCCTATTTTTACTTTTACATATAAATCAAAAGAGCTCCTTGACTATAAGACCTTTGAACTTACTGCTCAGTATGTCAAGTATTTTGTTTTTATCAAGTAACAATCGTTGCTTCCCATACAACGTGGCAACGCCACTAGTCTCTTGGGCACATTACCAGTTGACAGCGTTGAGGAGGAGTTTTTGACGCCATTTTTTAAGTTAGTTATTCACTATAGGTGTAGCAGTGATAGCCTAATGGTGTGACCGTCGGACTGTCAAGTCATAGGTCTCGAGTTCGAACCCAAGGCACGCACCTCTGACTTTTCGGATTCATGTGCGTATTGTACAATTATCACTTGCTCCGGTGAAAGGAAACATCGTGAGGAAACCAGCATGCCTGAGGGATATTTCTTGACGGCATGTAAAGCCAAGTCAGAGGCCCATGGGCGGCCAGAACACTCTGACGCCAGGTTAGGCACTAACCACACGATAAAGAACTAAAGGTTATTTTAATTTATAAATGTATATAGTAACAATTTTAAATCAGAACAACTTTGAGATATACGCTCTCTAATACAAAAATGAATCATTCAAATCGGACTTCTGTGTAAAAAGTTACCTACCTATGCGTGGTCAAACATAAAAATAAACGTTTTAAATTGAGAAACTTCTCGTTTTTTCGTTGTTTAAAAATAAATGAAAGTTACATGTAGTTTTTTCGGGTCTGGCTGTTTGTGTATGTGAATTTAAATATTTGTAAACGCATCCACGATACAGGAGAAATTCCTAGTGTGGGGCAACATTCTATAAAAAAAAGTAAATAATAAGTGCCAGAATCAGAGATTTCGTGTGAAAAAAAAAAAAGTTATTTAAATAAAAAAACTGGCCAGGTACAATTCGACATGCGTATGAAGGGTTACGTTTCATCGTAGTAGGTTCACCCCCTTTATTTTATTATTTTTTTTATTATTTGTTGTCATAGCGGCAAAAGAAATAAACATGCGATGAAAATTTCAACTGTCTACCTAATACGGATCATGAAATACACCCCACTGACAAACAGATGGACGGACGGACAGCGGATCGAGGCTTAGTTATAGGGTCACGTTGGTTACCCTTCGGCTACGGAACCCTAAAAGCTATGTCTATTTTTCTAATACTCTATCATAATTATTTTAAGTTGCTGTTTAATTCCTGGTAAACTATATACATTACTAGCGACCCGCCCCGGCTTCGCACGGGTGCAATGTTTTACATATAAACCTTCCTCTTGAATCACTCTATCTATTTAAAAAAAATCGCATCAAAATCCGTGGCGTAGTTTTAAAGACCTAAGCATACATAGGGACAGACAGCGGGAAGCGACTTTGTTTTATACTATGTACTGATTAATTAAAAACGATTAAATAAAATAAATAAACTAACAACAAACTATAAAAAAGCATCAAAAAACTCCTCCTCAACGCTGTCAGCTGGTAATGTGCACAAGAGACTGGCGGCGTTGCCACGTTGTATGGCAACACTTAGCCTCTGGCCAAGATAAAAGCCAGCCCTTGGGTAATGACAAAGCGATCTGCATTCGCTACCAGTTCGACACATTATGGTCTGTTGCGTTTCACCCCCTTTGGCCTCATTAATAAGGGTCATCAGGCTTTCTGGGTTAAAAAAAAATGACTTATTAAAAGTAAACCAATATGAAGGCGGAAAAATCCGCGGATATTAAAAAAGAAAAAAAACGCAATTTTAATTCGTTAAAAATCGAGTTTATCAATTAGTTAGTCGTTAAAAATCGAGTTTATTAATTAGTTAGTCGTTAAAAATTGTTTAAATTCTAATGTCTATTTTTTGTATTTAGCCTTAAGTTTATAATTTAATTTTTTTGTTGTGTGCACTTGTGGCTTGTGCCAAATAAATATGTTTTTTGTTCTTTCTTTCTTCTTTTCTTTAAAATTAGAGTGAGTTGTGGGACACTCGGCCTCCTCTCTATGAGAGGCTATGGGATATAATCTACCACGCGGCCCCAGTGCGGGTTGGTAGATGTCACATGACTTCGAATTCTTGGTTCTACGACATACCGGTTTCCTCACGATGTTTTCCTTCACCGTTTTCGAGAGCAGTGGTGATGAAATAAATGACACAAAGTAATGCGCCTGCCTGTCTTCGAACCCACGACTTACTGTTCGTAAGTCGGGGGAGGCACTACTGGGCCACCGGCCCTCTGCTGCTCCCATTTATACAGGGTGTAACAAGACCCTTCACGAAGCCGTCAACCAAGCATTATGTACATCAAACTAAGTAACTTTACGCAAAAATTATTGCTGAGAAAATAACTTTTTTTTTGGGGTGAAAAATCTACGGTAGGACACAATGTAACGCACTCAAAACATTGTGCTGATGGATGGATTGAATAGTACGGGGGTCGTGGAGGTGTTTGTAGTAAAAACCTTACAATAAAAACATGTATTTAAAAAAAATAACTTGTGAAGCATTTGAAACTTTAACCTTTAATATCTCCATAACTAGAAGGTTCCCAGGTATGGTCTAGAACAAAAAAATGATCGCAATGATGGGGAGAACAAGTGCATTTCGGCTTCGTGAAGGGTCTTGTTACACTTTTAAATGATTTATTTATTATTTATTTATTTTAGTACATGGAGGACTTACGGCTTATAAAAACAAACAAAAAAGGGAACCGTAGTCACCAGAAAGTCAATTATATTGAGTAAAAACTCAAACACGTATAAAATCCTTTTTTTTTCATCGGTGGATGGAATCTACGGAATACTAACTGCTTACTCTGTACCACTGATGGCTGGATATAATAAAATGTTAAGTTACAAAAAAAAAAAAACATCCAAAAATACTCCACAATGACATTAAACTTTGTCCTTCCTATTTATTTATCGAATAAACTCACGCCTTTTTCCGATGTGTATATGCAGAAACTACCCGAAATCCACCACAAATACACAAATAATATGTAGTATTCAATTTGTGGCCAATTCCGTTACTATCAGTTTTTTTTTTTGTTTTGAATGAAACGTTTCCCCACACTAGGAATTTCTCCTGTATCGTGGGTGCGTTTACAAACATTTAAACTCACATACACAAACAGCCAGACCCGGAACAACTGCCTGTAAGCCATGCAAATATTTGTTCCGTGCGGGGATCGTGCCCGCGACACGCATCGCAGCAGACAATCGCTCAGCTACTGCGGCAACCGTGCCGTCAAATGTCATCTAACCACAAAATGTTACAAGCGATTTGAGTTCACGAACAGTTCGACACATTACGGTCTGTCGTTGGTTTTACAATAGGGGATTTATATGATTTATTTTTCTTCAAAAATTCGAAATACAGTACTATCAACACTCTTTGTTTTCAATGTAGATTTAAGTTATTAATTGAACATTTAGATTTTTATTATGTTGACATTGGAAATTGTGTGTTAGTATGTAAGTAGTTGAGTTATTTTATTTTAAATGCGTGTCTGTGGTTTCGACACAACTAACTTTATTAATATTTGTACGCTATAAAATGAAGCGAACTGACCATTTTATTATAAAATCCTAATGTAATGAAACCTATATTTACGAATAAAGATTTGATTTGATTTGAAAAACGAAAAAATTAAAAATTTAGTTCAAATACAAAACTTGACGAAAAAAAAAAATGTTACGTCACTACCGGCATTATCGAGAACGATAAGTCTTGAGTTTGCGTTCCGTTTCACCAAAAACACGCTACATAAAATAATAATTTGTAAAACTAAGTGTTGTATTAGAAAAATAAACAAGTGTACCACAATGTTTTTATGGGCCAATACAAGGCATTTTAAAGAAATTAAAAAGGTTTGTATTTCTTGCTTATACCCTATTGCCCACGTTATTAATACCAACACAGGCCTCTCATAATAAAAAAAAAACCTGCACAAACATGGTTAAACACGCGATATTAAAACAAAACGCGGTCTAAAAAAAGTCCTGTAAAACGGCTCAAACAATGTTAAGACTGCTTTGTTTTTGAACATAACATAACACCAAGCTTGTAAACACCGAAGAGTTAGGCAGAGGTGTACCTAATAGTACACGCCACATTTTGCCAGTTAAGTTTAAGTCTTAAGTAATAGGGAGCGAGCCTGTTGCCATCAACCAGGCACAAATCCAGACTCCGTGGCTGCTACTGAAAAATTCCTAATAGGAATACCCAATATCAATTTGACCTGGAATTTGAACCCAGGAGTTTATACTCAACAGCGGCAGATCAACGGCAGGCTATGTTTTTGAAGTGGTTAAAAAACGATTTATATTTCAACCCACTCTATTCATAACTCTTCTATTATATTCATTAATTCCAAGGGTATGACTCCCTCTGCCAGGGTTGCGGGACTGTTCGAAAGAGATACCGCGGCCCTGGAACACAAAGGGCAAAGGAAGGAACATGGATGGGTTTTAGTCAGTAAAAGTCTGACACTCCCTCCTGCTCAGCCCAGAGCGGGAGGGGTTATTTGATGATTTCCCATCGGTAAAAAAAAAAAAGGGTATGACTCCCTAAACAGTAGAGGAAGACCGAAGAAACGATGTATGGACTGTGTGAAGGATGATATGGCGAGAGAGGAGGTGTCTGCTGAGATGACGAGTAATAGAGAAGTATGGAAGAAGAAGACATGATGCACCGACCACGAATGCATTGATATAAGGGTAGGAGAATGATGAATGATGGTCACTAACATCATCATTAAAAATGGTAAATATCCCGTTTCTAGTGTTAATGATAAATGATCAAATCAAATCAAATTATTTATTTGCTAGAATATGATACATAAGGTGTTACAGTAAATTTGTCTCAGCATAGCCTGCCACAACATGGCGTGCAAATGTATTCACTATAAGCGATGTCAATCAGTCTAACTTACAAATTACAGATTCTATTGGTTTGTCTTGTAAATAGTCCTTAACGGTATAATATCTTTTAATTAATAAGAACTTGAAAAGTATTTTTTTAAATATTGTCAGCGGTAACTCTTGAAAACTATTTGGTAAATGATTGAAAATAATAATAATACAATTATTTATTGGCATAAACAAGTAATTTACAGGGTTGTGAATCACTGGTGCCTGTGGTAGGTAGTGAAACACCTGTATTACAGGTCACCAGGTTTCCACTCAGAAAGCATTTACAATTATCATTGTTAGGTACCAATATTATTAAAGGTTGTTTAGCAAATTAAAAGAAACAAAAGTAAAATTAAAGAAATAAAAGTAAAAAGTAATTTAGGAAGTATATAAGATCAAAAATTATTTAAAATAATTACTTTCATGGCGTAGGTGTGTGTATGTGAAAGTGTGTGTGTGTATGTGTTGGTTCTTGCACGTGTGGGTTCATGTGCATGAGTGTGCGCAAGTGTGTATACTGTGTATGATGTGCCTTTAAGTTGTAGGTTAATTAAGCCAAAACCTGCAACAGCCCCTCTGTTGCAGTATACTCGACTGCTGAAGTAACCAATCTTGAACAGTTACTTTAAGGTCGACATGCAGTACACATTTTGATATGATGATGGTATGACACCAAGATACATGGTGTCAGGGATATCGTCGCACAAACTAGTATCATGTGTTCACTATAAATGATTGTAGACCCCAATGAGAATTAAACCAAGTAGACCCCCAAGATAAAAAAAAATCGTTGGTTACTTTAAAAATATGCAATAGGTACATTTAACCGTGTAGGTACTGACGTTCATCTCATCATTTGCCGGCGTTTTCCCATCTATGTTGGGGTCAGCTTCCAGTCTAACCGGGTGCAACTGAATACCAGTATTTTACATAGAGCGACTGCCTATCTGACCTCCACAAGTTAGTAATGGGTAATACGATACCCCTTGGTAAGACTGGTTGTCACTATCGGACCACTGACTACCTGCAACGACTGTCCAAGATCTACAAATGATAGCCAACGGCTTAACGTGCTTTCCGAGGCACGGAGGAAACTCGGTATGTAAAGGATGGTCACCCATCCACAGACCAACCTAGGCAAGCACGGTTTAACCTAAAGATCGACTCGGTAGCTGTTATCATTTAGAGACGAGCTTCTTCGTGTAGGTATTGACACTTTAAAGCAAACAGCTGTTTCTTTTTCATGGGGACATACAGGCAGAAACGACATAACGCCATGTGAACTCAAACGGCAGATAATATTACAGAAAAAATAAATTGTAACACCACAACCACCATGACAAGCGATTTGAATTCGCGAACAGTTTGGCATTGCGGTCTGACAGACCATGATGAAACATGACAATGTTTCACCCCTTTTGTCCTCGTTAATAAGGGATGACGGGGTGTTTAGCGATCGATAGGGGGTGAAACGTTGTAGGCTTTTCAGCGGGTTGAATTTTTATGCGATGTTTTCTTTTTATCTTTGTTAAGCTCGTAGTTTGACCATTATATCACCTGATGTAGAAATAAAAAAACGAGCCAAGTGCGAGTCGGACTCGTGCATGAAGGGTTCCGCCCTTCACTACCGCGATCGACTACTGCCATCGTAGTAGGTTATTTATAGGGTCCCGTTGGTTACCCTTCGGGTACGAAACCCACAAAATTATGTTTTCTACAGCAGTACTTCTAAGACACTTTTAAAAGATGACTTTTGGTTGATATTTTGATACTAGATGGCAGTATCATTTTCTACCTGACTGATCCCTGAGAAGAAATACAGAAACAAACACGCAGTTCATGGTAATGTTCAAATATATATAGCGACGATGCGGTCAAGAAGATACCTCTATTAACTCGAGACTATAACTCTAGGTAAACACAGACGGGTACTTTGCTTAGCGCCTAGAGCCAAGTGACAACGTCTGGGTACTTGCTGGGATACACGGTGGCCACACTGGGAGGCGACTAGCGAAAGCGCCAAGCGCGCAATGCGGCCGAATGCGAAAATTATACAGGGACGAAGGGACACCGACGCGGCAACGGTTACCATGTATTCAGTACGTCATTCTCCCCATATAGAAATTCTTCATCAGTATTTTTTTTTTTAAACCGCTTGTCTATACATTTGAAGTGTTGTACTTTTGTATAGGGAACAGCAGATTTTTGTTTTAACTATGTTGGAGTTGACACTTCAAAAAGATGTATTGAATACGTGTAAGTTCATAATGCAGTGTATTTCACATTCGTATTTTTTTGTTCATCTAAATCTACTAGCGTTTTATTTCCACAGATAACTATAAACTAAGTCCAATGTGGTTCAACCTTCAAATCTTATAGTCGACGATGATTGTTTTTTTTTAGTCTCAACAAAGACGCGTCAAAGCCTAAATATTTAATTAATATTTAAATTGTGATTCTTTACAGAATATAAACTCACACACAACACAAAACATAAACATTATTATTTGTAAAATTACGAGTATTTGCTTAAACAAGTTATTATTATGTGTTAAAATTAAAAAATATTTAAATTTTCTATTTTTAATATTACGCTGTTTTACGGCGTCATACCTTTGTTTGTCCTTTTACCTGCAAAAGCAAAGTGAAAAAAGGAAATAAAAGTAGAGTTTCACTGTGCTAAGACAAAAATACTTTCCGTTCATTTATTATTTCATTTATTCGTAAGTGTAATACAAAAACGTCGTTTGATGCAATTGGACAATAATAGTGTCACTTCTTAGTGGTACCTACACATTATGAAACTATGACGATTGCAGGTGACATCACGCAAAATCGTCACATCACAATACGCGGTTATCCGAAATACAAGAATACAAGATGTCACGAAGCCGTCAACCAAGCATTCTGTACATCAAATTATGTAAGTTTACGTAAAAATTATTGCAGGGAAACGACTTTTTTTTTAGGGTGAAAAATCACTTTTACAGAAGGACTCAATGTAACGCACTCAAAACATTGCGCTGATGGATGGATTTAATAGTACGGGGGTTGTGGAGGTGTTTAAAGTATAGTTATCATAATAAAAACTTGCCAAAAAGCTGGAAATTTGACTCCCAATTCCCAATAAAACTAGAATGTTCCCAGGTGTACAACGTCCCAAGAATATCTCGCTTGTAATAAAACAAGGGTGTCCAGAGTAAGTCTAATTATTTCTTAAAGTACCGCGGAGGTCATGCTTTGTAGGAAAATCTTAACACCGCGATCTACAAAAGTGACGTCACTGCACAACGCCATCTGTTATCTAATAGCAGAACTAAACTAATGACTAATGTTGATTAATTATTTAAACAGCTTAGACACCAGGTATGTTCTAGAACAAAAAAATATCGCTACGACGGGGAGAACTCTTCCCTTTTCGACTTCGTTACGGTTATTTTTACATCCATTATACACATACAACAGCCTAATTACAACAGTTAGGCAGTAGCCCATCAGACACATCACTCGTCTGGTCGGAGGATCCTCACTTATCTGTTACGGATGAGGATCTCTACAGTCTACATCCTGTTCCATAACAATATTAAATACAATAACAAATCAAAATAACCTGACCGAAGTAACTAACTTAAGGTGGAAGATTAATCCCACTGAATGTCATTTTCATGAAATAGTTATTCAATGGAATTAAGAGGGGCCAACCAGTCATATTTTTCATCCAAACGCTTGTACGTGATTATGCCGTTGTTACACCTTCATCTTTGATTTTTTTGTTGAACTAAAAGGTATTTTGTGCACTATATCTAGGTTTCCATGGATGCAAAAAATAAAAAAAAGTAGAAAAAAATTCAGTCGTGGCCGTTTCTAATGTAAGTGCTCATAAACTGTAAAAATAAAGAATACATCTTGATAGAAACCTTGCACATGTAATGGAAATTCTTAATAACAAATATTTATTACACACAATTGTAAGACTTAGTCAAAAACACGTATTTCCTGGAACAAGTTTAAGAAATTTTCGAACACTATTTTTCGTTCAATGTCATCGCGTTAGGTGGTATGAAGTGCGTGGGAGACGAGTTGTTCAGGGTCAGGGCGGGGTAAGACGGGTGAGTTGAAAGAAAATCACCGCTGTGGCTCTGGATGAAACAACAAGGTTTTCGACCATGCTCGCGTTGACGATAGACGGGCCGGGAAGAGCCCTCTTAAAATATGAACTCAGAGGGTTGTATTGATGATTTTAATGATTATAATTCTGTAAATACATGTGTATTACGGCTACAAATCATATTTTATTCAACATACAACCTGACACTGACCGGCAAATTGCAAAAAACGTAAGAAAATTTTAATTGACGACCTGAATGGCGCAGCGGTAGTGAGGCTACCTTACGTTCTTCGGGTCCCGGGTTCGAATTCCGGTAGGAGCAAATGTTTGTGTGATGAGCATGGACATTTGTTTCCGAGTCATGGATGTTTATATGTATGATAAGTATGTATTTACAAACAAAAAGTATCTATGTAGTATTATCAACTATCTGGTGTCCACGACACAAGCCTCGTTGCTTAGTGTGGCACCTAGATAGCGCTGTGTGTAATGTGCAGCAATATTTATTTATTTATTTTTTAATTTCGGGAGCTACCTAGCGTAACCTCCTTAACAATAAACTAAAAATGGCGTCAACTGGTGCCCAAGAAACTTGCTCATAGCGTATTCAGATTATAATTTTCCAACAGCTGGGATGCAAGTCTCATCTATGATAGGGCACTTCTTACCCTAATCCACACCGGCTCAATGCGGTTTGGTAGATGTCACACGTCTTCGGAGTTGTCATGATGTCCTTTACCGTTGTAAGAGCAGTGGTGATGAAAGAAATCACACCAAGTTATACGTTATAGTTAATTAGTTACGCCTGCATGGATTCGAACTCACGACTCGTAAAAAATAAGTCCCGTAATCACTGAGTAACTTGTTTCTAAAATAACAGATAAATTTATATTATGGTGTACATAAAAAAGAGTATTTCATTACTAAATAGGTTTCCAAATAAGAGTTTCCTAAAAGAACAATAAGCAAAATAATTTTTCACGATCCGAAGATCGAACTTTAGATATCCTTACAATTGCTGTGCTACTGGTCGCAAGTACAATATAAATTAAATATATATTTCTCAAATTATAGCTTATAATTAGTTCATAATCCATACCATTGCAATTTTATCTTACGCACAGATTCCACAGCAAATTGCCCATCGTCCTTTAGAATTTAACAGAATTATTAACGTAAAAAACAAAAAACTATCGCGAGACCTGCGACCAAAGAAGTATCAATTTTCAAACATCACTCGATTTTGCACTCCAGTACAAAATTGACGAATGAAAGGGACAGAGCATACTAGGCTATACACCTCTCTTTCGTCATCGGGGTCGGCAAGATCGATATGCGATGTGAGAAGTTCAACAGGATGGATGATTCTAGATAATATTTTCAGATCACTTTGTTAAGGTATACTGTATTTTAATACATTTTACATTAGATACGAAATTGCGAAGCATGTGCAGTGTAACTTAGAATTATAAATTTGAGGAGTGATGTTATATGGGAACGTTGCAGTTTACTTATATGAATGCGGACGAGGCAAAAGGAGTATTTAAGGATTGTAGCATGTGGCGTTCTGTGGTTTCTACCTACCCATTATCATGTGCCTATATAGCCTTTTCTACAGGATTAGATACAGATTCAACCGGATGCAGCTGAATACCAGTATTTTAAATATAGCGACTGCCTATCTGACCTCCACAACCCAGTTAGTACTGGATAATACGGTACCCCTTGATAAGACTGGTTGTCAGACTTTTTTGGGCCACTGTCTACCTGTAACGACTGTCAAAGATCTACAGATGACAGCCGGGACCAACGGCTTAACGTGTTTTCCGAGGCACGGAGGAAACTCTGTATGTAATGGGCGGTCACCCATCCACGGACCAACCTAGGCAAGCGCGGCTTAACCTAAAGATCGACCCGAGAGGCTGTTATTATTTTGCCACGAGCTCCTCGGTTTCTGCCTACCCCCATGGTAAAAAGGCGAGAGGATAAGTATGTAAAAAAAAATGCACAAATGTAAAAATAACAGCTTCGTTAGTCTAGTGGTCGCAAGCGCGACTGCTGAGCACGAGGTCATGGGTTCGATTCCCGTTTCACCATCGGGAATTTCTCAGTAATAACCACGGAATATGGATTTGTGCTCGGTTGATAGCAATAAGCTCGCCCCCTATTACATAGGACGGTGTTAAGGTGGAAGAATTATAATCATTGAAATCATCAATACAACCCTCCAAGTTCATTTAATCCCATTGAGTGACTTTTTCATGAAATAGCTATTGAATGGGGTTATATGAACTTGGAGGGCTGTATTGATTGTTTAAATGATTGTAATTCTGTTATTACATACGTGTTACTGGCGCGATTCATATTTTCATCAACATACAACCCGTCACTGACCTGCAAATTGCAATAAACGTAAGAAAAAATAAATTTCGCGGGCTACCCTTGCGCATCCACCTTATGTGCGTATAGCGTTAGGTACACCTCTGCCTAATCCTTCGGTAATTACAGGCGTGATGGTATGTTATACTAATTCCGCGTAGCTAGAGGGTTTGTACATAAAACAACTGACTGACATAAAATATACAGGTGCCGATGTAATGAGGCCTATTGGTTTTGAGCTCACCAGATGGCGCCACTGTCGAGCAAGGTCCGGTCATTAATTCTATTTATACTTTACAGTACCAATAACTTCATAAAAAGTTCAATTTATTACTTACTAGCGACCCGCCCCGGCTTCCCACGGTTGCAATGTTATACTTATAAACCTTCCTCTTGAATCACTCTATCTATTAAAAAAACCGCATCAAAATCCGTTGCGTAGTTTTAAATATCTAAGCATACATAGGGACAGACAGCGGGAAGCGACTTTGTTTCATACTACGAGTATGTAGTGATGTATTCTATTTCCTCTGTTCTTTTACGCATTGTGTCTACATCTCTTTTTTGTATCTCCTTTTCGCAAGTACGCTGGAAGAGGTTTCTTTAGAAATAAGCATCACCTTATGAAATATAGGCAATTTCTGTTCCTTTCTGCTTTTCTGTATTTAGTGTGTACATAAAATGTTAAAAAAATTAATATTGGATGAGCCTATTGCCGATCGGGCGCAAATCCGGACTCAGAAGTTAAAATAACTCAATTAATAACATTAAATAATAATTTAGAGGAGGTGTTTTTCAATACCTCCTCTAAAATAACAAAAACCAATATTTACTAAACACACTCGTACTATCCTATTACCAAACAGGTGCCTGGCAGAAAGCCAAGAGGTAACCAACCTTATTTGAATATTATTGTCTATGGCACTCCTTATGAAAAATATAGAGTTATTATGTCTGTGGTTATTGGAAGCCGTAACTTGTTTGATTATTGGGATATTGCAAGACATAAGTCAGTTTGAGCACGTGCTCTTATGTGATAGCGCGCTGGAGTTCCTAGTCGATTGTTTTGGTGGTATAAAATGAGGATTTTGAGGGGTTCGTGGCTTCAGAGCCGCATGGGTTTTTCTAAAAAGGTTAAACAGTCCTTGCTGGTGTTGGACTACGGATGGGTGAGCATCTAGTTCCCTCCACGAGAGTACGTTAAGAGCGGCCAACCCGTCATACTTTTCATACAAAATCTCGTACGTTATTATACCGTTGTTACATATCTATCTTTGATTTTTTTGGAGTAATAGGTATCTTGTGCACTATATCTAGGTTTCTATGGTAGCAAAAAATAAAAAATTGTAGAAACAAATTCAGTATAAGCCTCCAAAAATTGCTGTTTTGCACAAATTTTAACTGAACTTTGGCCGTTCATAATGTACTCATAAACTGTAAAGTAAAGAAAACATCTCAATAGCAACCTTGCACATGTAATGGAGATTCTTAATGACAAATATTTATTTCACACACTTGTAAGACTTATTCAGAAACACGTATTTCCTGGAACAAGTTTAAGAAATTTTCGAACACTATTTTTCGTTCAATGTCATCGCGTTAGGCGGTATGAGGTGCGCGGGAGACGAGATGTGCGGGGTCGGAGCGGGGTAAGATGGAGGAATTGAAAGAAAATCGCCCCTGTGGCTCTGGATGAAACAACAAGCTTTTCGACCATGCTCGCGTTGACGATAGACGGACTGGGAAGGGCCCTCTTAACGTGCTTTCCGAGGCACGGAGGAAAATCGGTACCTATGTAATTTAAATTCAAAATATTTTAATTCGAGCAGAGGCTCATAATTAGGCTTATGCCCGACTCGTTACTGTTCCGACTGGTCACCATTTTTTTTTCCATACACGAAGTCCCGATTCGTCATCATAAGAAAACAAATGAATTTTTATTTAATTTTGATGTTCCCCATTCGTCATCAGTATAAACAAGGTTAGTAACATAATCCTTAAAAACTAACTGTTAGTAAACAACACGATACTGTGACAAAATATGTAGATGACAGCAGTCCACTTTGCTAGCAATCACATCCAAAAGCCTGTTAAGGCTGGCCATGACGAGAGCCACCATCGGTGCTGATGATGTTAATGGGTGGGTGTAAAACTACAACTGCGCTTTTAATTAGGCTTCCATCTAAGGGTCATTGTTTCACCGAGTGTTCGTGAAAACCAGTGATAGAGGTCATATGTAAATGACGTTTTTAATAGTCAGTAGGCAAGGGAATTCTGCGTAAGTAATTAGAATTATTAGTTTAACACTGTTTTCAAAGAATTTTATTTAAACAAAGTTAATTTAAATTATTAATAAGTATGTGTCAGAATTGCTGATTGCCTCGTTAGTCTAGTGGTCGCAAGTTCAACTACTGAGCAGTCCTGTAAAGTCGGGTAAAGTGTCATTGGGACAGGATAAAGTGTCACGGAGTTTGGCTTTATACTCGGTTGATGGCTATAGGCTCGCCCCCTATTACATGAAACTTAAACAGCTGGCGAAATGTGGGTGCACTATATGATACACCTCTACCTAACCTTTTGATAAACACAGGCGTAATGTTTTATATACGAAACAACATACCATAAGAGGATAATGACGACCCGAATGGCGCAGCGGTTGTGAGGCTGCCTTACGTTCTTAGGGTCCCGGGTTCGAATCCCGGTAGGAGCAAATGTTTGTGTGATGAGCATGGACATTTGTTTCCGAGTCATGGATGTTTATATGTATAATAAGTATGTATTTACAAACAAAAAAGTAATCTATGTAGTAGTATCAACTATCTGGTGTCCACGACACAAGCCTCGTTGCTTAGTGTGGCACCTAGATGGCGCTGTGTGTAATGACCAGCGATATTTATTTATTTATTTATAATGGACAGGTAGTCCACAAAATGGCGCCACTGTATTGCGTTTTACTTTAAATAAAATTCTGATCAAATTCGTCATATTTTCGCGAAAAGTAAAAGTTGTCTTATTTCATTTGAGGGGAAAATTTTTGTTTTTAATAATAATATTGACCAATCAATTTTTTAAATTTACCTCAAATTTAACTTTAATCAATATAAGTTTCCCCCCATGCCCTGCCAGACATGGGTCTACACAAAAAATAAATAACATAAAAAATAAAATAACCACAACCCAAAGAGCTGTGGAAAGGAGCATCTTGAAACTGAAAAAAATAGAAAGAGTAAAAAGTGAAGATATAAGAAAGAAAACAAAGCTGACAGATGCCCTTAAGCAAGCCTTGAAGCTGAAGTGGCAATGGGCGGGCCACGTAACAAGATACGCAGATAAAAGGTGGACCTCACAGGCGACAAAGTGGTCTGGCCCACTGGGGAAAAGAAAAGTGGGAAGACCAAAGAAAAGGTGGGCAGATGATATCACAGAAGTTGCAGGCAGGAACTGGTGGAATCCCGGTGCAAAAAGAGAGGACTGGAAGAGGATGGAGGAGGCTTTTACACAAAAGGGATCCATTACAAGTGCAACAAAAACATAACAATTAATATAATTATTAATTGATATCTATATTTTTTTATTAATATTTTCTTATTTATTTTTTATTTTATTGTTATTTTTTTTATTTTTTTAATATAACAATTAATTTAATTTAATATTTAATTTAATATCTATCTATGTCATATTTTAATTAATTTTCTGATACTATGGGTGTATGTGTAAAAACTTGCCTGAAATAAATGTTTTTTTTTATTTTGTTTTATTTATAACTATGTATTATACTTGTTACTTAGAAATGGATTAAAGAAGCTTATAATTAATATAAGTTTGGCCGCCAGTCTTACCAAGGGGTATCGTATTACCAAGCACTAAGTGGTTTTGGAGGTCAGATAATGTATGCAGCCGCTCCATGTAAAATACTGGTATTCAGCTGCATCCGGTTGGACTGGAAAGCGGCCTTAGAGTAGTGAAGATTTTTCATAAAATTGTAGTGATGTCCCATTGTTATCAGACATTGTAATTCATCAGCTTAAGCGGTGAAAGAAATCTAGAACCAAAATTTCGTGTGCTAGCAAAGTGTACATTCACAAGCACCAATATGTAGACACTTTCCTGAACTTAAAAGCAATTTTCGCGAGAAATAACGATTGTAACTTGGAGATTGGTCTTTTCCATAAAAAAAATATGAATTCCAGAATACTTTGTTCGTAACAATATGAAATTTTAATCAGAACAGTAGGAAAAAAACATTTTAAAAAATTATTAAGTGTTGACATATCGGTGCTTGTGACTGTACGTATTACTACCATTAGAAATGCGAAAGTTTGTGAGGATGAGTGTTTGTTACTCTTTTACGCACAAAATACTGAACGAATTTGGATGAAATTTGACACAGTGATGGTTTATTTATAAACTAGATATAGTCCAGGGTACTAAACTCAAACTCAAACTCAAAGCATTTATTTCAATTAGACCATTACAGCCACTTTTGAATATCAAACAAAAAAAAAAGCTAAGCTACAGTCACAGTCACAAGGCATAATAACTTGAGAAACTACTGTAGTTCCACATTCCAAAGCGTAGATCTCTATGGAGAAGAATGGTTAAGAAACTCCATGGACACTCTTTTTAATCAAAATATTGTTACAAAATCTTGGTTACATCATTCATGTTGAGATTATACATATATGTGAGAACGATGTAGAAAGACGTGCACATTAAGAGCGTCCAGAGTAAAACATTATAACTATAAACAATTTTAAAATAAAGTGGTTAAAATAAATCGTGGCAGCTAAGAGATGACCAGTCCCAACTGACAGCGCCCGTTTACGAACATGACGCATGCATCAGCGCGATTCAACTCAACCATATTGAAGGGAACCACCTCGGTAGTATGATACCGCGGGACAGTTACATGGCATGAGCCAGTTATAATAATAACTAGCTGTTGCCCGTGGCTCCGCTCGCGTTTTGGTCGGAACGGGTACGTTGTAAATATGGCCTATGACACTCAGGGATAATGTAGCTTCCTATTAGTGAAAAATCTTTCAAAATACAACCTCATAAACTTTACCTCTTTATAATATACGAGCAACCGGCCCCGGCTTCGCACGGCTGCAATGTTATACATATAAACCTTCCTCTTGAATCACTCTATCTATTAAAAGAAAACCGCATCAAAATCCGTTGCGTAGTTTTAGCATACATAGGGACAGACAGCGGGAAGCAACTTTGTTTTATACTATGTAGTGAAGAATATAAGAATAGATGAATCCTCTGCCGGGTCGCGATTTTATTTTACTTGGAAATACTTAAGCCACAAATCAATAAGAAAATTCTGACAAATCAAGTAAGTAATTAACGCTATACCCTTATTTAACAACTAACAGTTAACGTTAACTGTAAATATATGTAATACCTACAAGTAACTTGAAACAGTAGGTACTTATCTGTCGGCGTATCGCCTTTGATCTTGAAGCTTTGTCGGCTCTTTTGAAGTTTGAAGCTTCAAGTTACTCCGTCTTAAGTTGTCAAGTAGTATTTCGTTTGTTTCGGAGTTGAAAAATATTAGGTAAGGCTTGTGTAGGGGATTTTGAACTATTTAGGGGCCAATGGTTGTAGTATTCGATATTTTATAAGGTACTAGCTTAGCCTGTGGCTTCGCCCGCGTGTATTCTATGTTAATTCAAGTTAAAAACTATATATGTGCCAAATTTTATCCAAATCCGTTATGAAGTTTTTCCGTGAAAGAGTAACAATAAATTTTTTTTTTTTTCTTTTTTTTTTTATTATTATTTTTTTTTTATTTATTAAAGAAAACAAACAATAACACACTATAAATGGTTAACAAAGAATTGTACAAGACTGCATCAGTGTGCAACTAACTGCTCTATCCACATCTTAAACATCCACACAATATCCTTACACGTTAACCATATCATAGATTACAGTCCATTCAAATAAATAAAAGTGATGTGACGTGCAAAAAAGCCCCTTGACATTATTTACAATATCCGATTTAAATAGGGAAGTATTTTTTTATAATAAATTTCATCAAGTTCGCGGACTGCAGCTAGTTTTTAAATATAAAACAATACTTTTTGTTAGAAATCTTGACTAAAAACCTATAAGCGGCCTAGTGTGGAACACGCTTGCCTTAGAAGAAACCGATTCACTCGAACTTTGAATATAATATCGAGGTTATAATGATCAGGGAACAGAGAAGCCGGCTGTGTACCACAGACTAGTGGACTAATATTAGATACCTATAAAACTATGGCGAAATGGAAAACCAATGTTCTTTTACTCTTCTTCTGAAAAGTGCAACATTTTGGCAGTCCTTAATGTCAGGTGGAAGTAAACTCCACAACCACACAGCGGGTACACTAACAGAATAGGAGCACAGAAGTCGGTAGTCGGTCGGTCATATTTATCATCATAGTTTCAGCCGAAAGACGTCCACTGCTTGACATAGGCCTCGCCCAAGTGTCGCCACATTGACCGTGCGACTCGTATCTAGCGGATCCCCGCAACCTTCACCAGGTCATCGGTCCACCTAGTGGGAGGCCTTCCAACGCAACTCCTTCTGGTTCGCAGTCGCCACTCCAGAACTTTTCGCCGCATCGGTCATTCATTCTGCGAGCAATGTGCCCTGCCTACTGCAATCGGTGCGGTCGGTGATATTACATCTGGCAGAAATGCGGGTTTACTAATAGGTACACCTCTGGCGAACCCTTCGGAAATTACAGGCGTAATGTTCTGTCATAATATTAGAGTATGCTTACATTACAAATATTGATTTATCTCTTTACACGTTTATGAACAAGGATGGACCACGAGGCGTGTTTAATACCAAAAGTTCAAATCTACAACATGAACTTCGACCTTTGACATTTACGAAATGTTCCTGTTGGCCGCTCTTAATAAGTTAACATAATACCAATAGTAGCTTTACGAGAAGCTTGTGGTTAAATAAGAACAGTCGCTCGGCGCTTGTCTAGGTTGGCTCGTGGATGGGTGACCGCCCATTACTTACCGATTTTCCTCCGTGCCTCGGAAACACGTTAAGCCGTTGGTCCCGGCTGTCATTGTAGATCTTTGACAGTCGGTATATACCTGTAATGACTGTCAAAAAGTGGCCCGAATGTCTGTCAAGTCACAAATGAACTGAAACGACTGTCAAAGATCTACAAATGACAGCCAGGAAAACGGCCAAAGGTCTATCCACACATATCAGGGCTGTGCCCGGAACGTGACAGACCGTGGCCGAATGTAGTAGGCACTGAAGCTTCATCGCCGGCCCGAGCACGGACGTGTGTGAACGAGTTCATATAACATGTACACACCGATATTGTTTTGAGGGCACGGATATTTGTATGGATAACCTATAACGTGCTTTCTGAGGTACGCAGGAACCTCGATATGTAATGATGGTCACCCATCCACGAACCAACCTCGGCAAGCACGGCTTAACCTTGAAGATCGGTAATGGGGGATCGCGATGGGTAATGGGCAAGCGGGACTTAACATTGAAGATCGACCTGTGTGGCTGTTATTATAAAGGGTGTAACAAGACCCTTAACGAAGCCGAAAGGAACTTGTTCTCCTCATCATTGCGATAATATTTTTTTCTAGACCATACCTGGGAACCTTATAGTTATGGAGATATTAGGCGTCAAAGTTACAACTTTTTCACAAGATTTTATAATACTTAGGTACATCTTTTTAATGTAAGATTTTTACTTTAAACACCTCCACGACCCCCGTACTATTCAATCCATCCATTAGCACAATGTTTTGAGTGCGTTACATTGAGGCCTACCATGAAAGGTGATTTTTCACCCCAAAAAAAGAAGTCGTTTCCCAGCAAATATTTTTGCGTAAAGTTTCCTAAATTTTGATTTACATAATGCTTGATTGACGGCTTCGTGAAGGATCTTGTTACACCCTGTATAACCACGAGCTCGAGGCAGACCTAAGCATAATTAATTATTCCATAATATTTACACTTCACCGAAATAGAAAACTTAACATTCCCTAAATGCATTCTAAACAACAATTATACGAAATAATAGTTAAAATTAAACCGTACTCCCTACTCTAACTATCCTATAAAAACAACCAACCGACGTAGAAACGAAAATTTTCTTTGAAAGCGCCGCCCCTTTGTTCTACCGTTCTTTGATCTTGCCGACAAGATGGGAATTAAGGCATGAATATTGTTATAGGTACCAAGAAAGTTGAAAAGGTACTTGAGAGAAAAAAATCATCATCGGAATATAGAGAACAGGAGGTCGATCTTCAGGTTAAGCCGCGGTTGCCTAGGTTGGTCCGTGGATGGGTGACCACCCATTACATACCGAGTGTCCTCCGTGCTTCGGAAAGCACGTTAAGCCGTTGGTCCCGGCTGTCATTTGTAGATCTGTGACAGTCGTTACAGGTGGTCAGTGGCCCGAAAGCTGACCCTTACATAGTTTGGAAAAGGCTAGGCAGACGATGATGACGACTGCCTAACAGGAGCAATCCCAATAGTTACAACTCCAACAGACCAGCTGTCTTGTTTGGATCAGGATGTGACCCCCACAACCCAGTTAGTACTGGGTAATACGATACCCCTTGATGAGACTGGTTGTCGGACTTTCAGACCACTGACTACCTGTAACGACTGTCAAAGATCTGCAAATGACAGCCGGGACCAACGGCTTGACGTGCTCTCCGAAGCACGGAGGGCACTCGGTATGTACTAGATGCTAACCCATCCACGATCCGACTAAGGCAAGAGCTGATTAATCTTGAAGATCGCTCCATACATTTCTTATTTTTTCGCCACGAGCTCCTCGCTTAGCATAATCAGCCTATAATGTTCCCACTGCTGGGACACACGGCCTTCTCTCTATGAGAGGGAATGGGCTATAATCCACCTCGCGGCCCCAGTGCGGGTTGGTAGATGTCACATGTCTTCGAAATGTTTGGTTCTAGGATATGCCGGTTTCCTCACGATGTTTTCCTACACCGTTTTTGAGAGTAGTGGGGATGAAATAAATTACACAAAGTAATGCGCTCGCCGCGGTTCGAACCCATGACCTACTGTTCGTAAGTCAGGGCCGCCACCACTGGGCCTCTGCTGCTCTCCTTGCTCCTCGCTTGTAAAATATTAATGTCTAGATGCATCGCTTTAGATTGAAAGCCGACCACAACATAGCTTAGAAAAATCTGGTCGAACGATTATTTCATAAAACATTGAAGATACACAGGACACACAGGTCACAGGGACATAAACACATTATTCTTTTCCTTTTCTCACACACTATAGTCTACGTTTCTTTTTCATTTCTCCTTTTGCAGGTCTGCTGGCAGAAATTTCTTAAGAAATAAGCAGTACCTTTGTACTCATATTTTGTAATTGTATTTTCCTGTGTAATCTACTGTGTGTACATAAATAGTAAAATAAATAAATAAATAAATAAGATGAATGTTCAATAAGAATTTCAATATTGCAAGCCACGTTTAATATATTGAAAATGCTGACCAATAGAAAATATTTTATTGATGATGGCTTGAATTATATTGGTTCAATTTATTCTAAGCTGCAATAGTCGTGCCTCGGGTTGGCTGATTTAAAACATGACGTGTAAGAATTTACATTTTGATATCTATTATTGTTTTAGGTTTAATAAAAGAATTTATATGACTAAAAGAGTGATAGACATTAATGTTTATGGATAGAGAGGGAGAGGACGGCCAAAGAAAAGATGGATGGATTGTGTGAGGAATGATATGGAAGCGAAAGGAGTAAATGATGCCGTGACGTCTGACAGGGGAATGGAAGAAGGAAACGTGGTGCGCCGACCCCAAGTAGAATGGGACAAGGGCAGGGAGATGATGATATCTCTTTTTTTTTATATTATTTTGTCCGGCATTTTATTGAACTGGGGTACTTTTGTTTAGATTTTGTTAAGTTTTTTGTTGTTAGTTTTAAGTTTTTTCCTGTGCACTTTTGGCTTGTGCCAAATAAATGTAGGTATTTTTTATGCTTTTTTATTTATTAACTGGATTTTGCTCGTGGCTACGCTAGCATGGAGACATTTAAATATCCCAGCAATCCAATTATTAAGACTGGCTGTCAGACGGGCCAATGACTACCTGTAACGACTGTCAAAGATCTACAAATGACAGCCGGGACCAACGGCTTAACGTGCTTTCCGAGGCACGGAGGAAACTCGCTATGTAATGGATGGTTACCCACCCACCGGTCGATACCTTGGAAAGTGCTGCTTAACCGTAAAGATCGACCCGTGCGGCTGTTATTAATACCAACACAAACGAAAAATAGTGAACCATCTTTTTTGCACTCGGTTAGAATCTACGGTCCAACTGAAATACTTTCATTGAAAACTACGTTCGATATGACAGATGGACTTAAGATGGCGGCCTGCCAACCAAAATGGTGGACGTTTTGGCGCCAACTTTCAGAAGTTAGTTATGCCAGTCGCTCGTAAATGGGAGTCGGTTGGAGATAGATAATAAATATATTAAGTTGTAGTGTAGCACTTAGCCATAGGACTTACATCGTGGGTCTTGTGGTTACAAGTGCGAATGCCGAGCATGAGGTCCCGGGTTCGATTCCCGAGTCGGGAAAAATGTTATTAGGTTTCCATCACCGATTTCTCAGTAACAGCCATGGAGTCTGGATGTGTGCACAGTTGATGGCAATAGGGTCGCCCCCTATTACATGGCGCTTAAAACATAACTGGCTAAATGTGGATGTAGTAGTAGGTACACCTCTGCCTTACCCTTCGCGGACTACAGCCGTGATGTTATGTGTTGTGCAATGAACGGATATCCACCTTATCGTATTTATAATGTCACTGTAATATCACTCATTACAAAATGAACTTAAGAGCGTTTATCGTCGTACGGCATTTCATTCAAACTTTGAACTCATTTGTTTTCGAAATGACTGAACCGATTTTAATGAAACTTCATACGCATAAGCAGGATACATAGGTCTAAAATGTTGATAAAGATCATTTTCGAAAAATAGTGTTACAGCTAAATTAGCCCGATTTTAGATTTTCCATAGAAACAGAAATTTCAAATTATATTTTTTTCTCTAACAATTTTTTAACATATGTATTCTGCTTATGCTTGTGAAGTTTCATTAAAATCGGTTCAGTCATTTCGAAAACAAATGAGATCAAAGTTTGTATGAAAAACCGTAAGACATTAACACTAACATTTTTTAAATTAAATAAAAAGCAAACTCTTCAGAAGCCTAATTCTTTAATCAGCTTTAGAACACCTCCTAAAAGAAAAAGGGTTAACCCCATTATTTCCAGAAGCCAACTAATAGCTCCATTCACGTATCAGCTACTTAGAAAATTAAGCCAAACGACTGATTTGTATGGTTCTCCCAAGTTCGACAAAAGTTTCCCTCTCTGCTAGGTGTGTATTTTCATTTCTTTTGTAATGAATTCAAAATTTTTTCACCAAAAGCTTTTTGGAGTTTAGCATTCACATTTGAATAAACAAATGAATTCGAATTGGAGGGCGATTCTTTTATTTTTGGAACAAACAGATAGATATGTAATCTTAAGGTTATTTCTAGCATTTTCTCAACTATGTTAGGGTCGGCATTCAAATGATGTTGATGATGATTCATATTCATTTATTTTGCATTCCATATTGTAAAAAAGATATTACAAAGGGCTTAAAGCTAGGTACATAAATATGGACCCTGTAAGGGCACAGCAACTAGGAGAGAGAAAGATGGCGTAAATTTTACTAATTAGTTGGTATACAAAAGTAACAATATTTACAAAAACTATTTAGAGAATCAAATTAATTTAAAATTTGTCATTTAGATAATCATTATTGATGAAGCCAGCGATTTTGGCCATTGCGACTGCATTAGATGGCTTTCTGAGATAACTGGCGGAAGGTCTGGTGCACTGTTCTTTCATGTGCTCCCAAGTGGCTTAGCATATCCAACATTGGCCGAAACACTCCAAGCAAAAAGCAGCAGACCTCCGCCAGCTAACTACTGGGTAATACCAAACCCCTTGGTAAGACTGGTTGTAACACTTTCGGGCCACTGACTACCTGTATCAACTGTCAAAGATCTACTGACAGTCGGTTCCAACGGCTTAACGTACTTACCGAGACACAGAAGAAACTATGTGTGAAATGTCATGGATGGTCACCCATCCACGATCTGACTATGACAAGGGCTGCTTAACCTTGAAAATCAACCGCGGTTGTTTTATTTTAGCCACGAGCTCTATGCTCTATGCCAAAAATATATTGGAATCCGACCATAACGTACTCGTAGTTCAGAAAAGATGTATCACGACATTTTTTTCTTTATCGTGTGGTTAGTGCCTAACCTGGTGTCAGAGTTTTTATGCCGCCCATGGGCCTCTGACTTGGCTTTACATGCCGTGGAGAAATATCTCTCAGGCACGCTGGTTTCCTCACGATGTTTCCCTTCACCGGAGCAAGTGATAATTATACAATACGCACATGAATCCGAAAAATCAGTGGTGCGTGTCTTGGGTTCGAACTCGAGACTTATGACTTGGCAGTCCGACGGTCACACCACTAGGCTATCACTGCTATTCACGATACCTCTTGGTGAGACTCGAGACAAAGCGTTCGATGGGAAAAGTCGGGTATTATAGCAGATAGCTTAGTGGTGTGACCGTCAGACTGCCAAGTCATAGGTCTCGAGTTCGAACCGCGAACACGCAGCTCTGATTTTACGGATTATTACTTGCTCCGGTGAAGGGAAACATCGTGAGGAAACCAGCATGCCTGAGAGATATTTCTTGACGGCATGTAAAGCCAAGTCAGAGGCCAACGGGTAGCATAAAAACTCTGACACCAGGTTAGGCACTCCACACGATAAGAAAGAAAAGAAGCCGGGGCAGATGTCTATGCTGACGCATTATGGTGCTTAGTCTTTCCTAGCATGAGTTATCTCATACTGCTTGTGTCGAGATGAGAAAGAAAACGAAGTACTTACATATTCAGTCCACGTCTGTACATGTTTCAGGAAAAATATTATACCGCGTTATGAGAGAAGAAGATTGCTTAAATTATTGCCGACCATAACATGTAACTTATTGTGGTATTTGATTAAAAAAATGCGAGGTCAAGGCTGGCTCGAAAAGCCTGTTTATTTCATTGTCTCAGAAAAGAGGTTTCTTTTGTTATTGGGTTGTCAAAATAATAACAGCCGGTCGGGTCGATTTTAAGGTTAAGCCGCGCTTGCCTAGGTTGGTCTGTGGATGGGTGACCGCCCATTACGTACCGAGTTTACTCCGTGCCTTGGAAATCACGCTAAGCCGTTGGTCCCGGCTGTCATCTGTAGATCTTTGACAGTCCTTACAGGTAGTCAGTGGCCCAAAAAAGTCTGACAACCAGTCTTACCAAGGGGTATCTATTACCCAGTACTATCGGGGTTGTGGAGGTCAGATAGGCAGTCGCTCCATGTAAAATACTGGTATTCAGCTGCATCTGCATGTGCTGTATTCCAAATTCGTATTCGTATCTGACCGTGGCATCACTTTGGGCCCTATCAGAATACCAGCGCTGTGACGTTTTGTAAATGTTACAGCACCATGCTGATATAGGGGCCTTTTGGCTTCGTACAGGACTAATTTCGTTGTTTTTTTTTATTATAGTTTTATTACTACTTTTAAAATTTTGTTGTACTTAATGTAAATGTAACCATATTTTTGTTTTATTTTGTCCTGTGCGGGCTAATAAATACATTTTCTTTTTTTCTTTCTTTCATCTGGTTAGACTGGAAGCCGACCCCAAAATGGTTGGGAAAAGGCTTCGCAGATCATGGTAATGTTCACCTGATGGTAAGCGTTGTCAATGTACATTCCGGAAGGGTTAGACAGAGGTGTCCCTAAGAGTACACCCACATTCCGCCAGTTATGTTTTTAGCGTTACGTAACCAAGGGGTAAAAACGGCACCCTATTATTAACACTCCACTGTCCGTCTGTCCTGGCTGTCTGTCACCAGGCTGTATCTCAAGAACCGTGATAGCTAGATAGTATAAATTTTCACAAATGATTTATTTTTGTTGCCGCTTTATCAACAACTAGCGAGCCGCCCCGGCTTCGCACGGGTGCAATGTTATACATATAAACCTTCCTCTTGAATCACTCTATCTATTAAAAAAACCGCATCAAAATCCGTTGCGTAGTTTCAAAGATTTAAGCATACAAAGGTACATAGGGACAGAGAAAGCGACTTTGTTTTATACTATGCAGTGATATAAACAAACAAAATAAATATTTTACCGGTTTTTATGAAATCCCTTGTAATAGCCTTTTACCATCATCCAGATTCTCTTACATTGTATCGTCATCAATCTCTTGCCCTTATCCAATTCATTTGTGGTCGGCGCAGCATGTCTTCTTCTTCCATACTTCTCTATTACTCGTCATCTCAGCAGACACCTGCATTCTTGCCATATCTCTTACGATGTATCCCGAATCGAAAATTGTGTGCAAAAAAACATATGTAAACAACGTCTTTTGAAATAATTACAGTCTTCATATTATTTTTAAATTAATAAGTTAGACGTAATAGAAAACTAATAAAAAAAAAAACATTTTGTTTTTATTATTTCTGAATGCATCGTTAAAGTGAAGCTCGGAACGCGCTCTACACATACGAGTGACCACATTGACATATTAAATCGGCGGGAAATTCTTAAAAACTGTCACTGTTATTGCTCAAGTTACAATGTAGCCTAGTTACTCACTTTTATATTTTTTACTGATACTATACAAGCTGTAACACGACCCTTCACGAAGTCATCAACGAAACATTCTGTACATCAAACTAAGTAACTCTACGCTAAAATTATTGCTGGGAAACGACTTTTTATTTTGGGGAAAATCACTTTTCAAACTCAAACTCAAAGCATTTATTTCAATTAGACCTTAGCAGGCACTTTTGAAAGTCAGAAAAATCACAGACACAAGGCATAATAACTTGTGAAAGTACTGTATTTGCCCATTCCAAAGCGTAGATCTCTATGGAGAAGAATGGGCAAGAAACTCCATGGACACTCTTTTCAATCAAAATATTGTAACAAGATCTTGGTTACATCATTCATGTTGAGATTATACATATACGTGAGAACGATGTAGAAAGACGTGCACATTAAGAGCGTCCAGAGTAAAAGATTATAACTATCAACAATTTAAAAACAAAGTAGTTAAAATAAACCGTGGCAGCTAAGAGATGACCAGTCCCAACTGACAGCGCCCGTTCACGAACGGTACGAACGGTTTTTACAGTAGGACTCAATGTTACGCACTCAAAAAATAGTGCTGATAGAGGGATTGAATAGTACGGAGGTCGTAGGGTATTTAAAGAAAGTGATAACATGAAACACTTTAATACAAGTTTTTAACTCCCAAAAAAAAAACTTGTTAACTCCCTAATCTCTGTAATTATAAGGTTCCCAGTTATGGTCTAGATTCTAGACTCTAGAGCAAAAAACAATCACAATACTTTTACACCCATTAGATATGAACAAAACTAGAGGTGACATAGTGGTCAAACCCGAAACAACCACTCAAAATGCGGCTGTAGAAAACCATATTTCGTGGAAGCTAGCTTCGATATCTACCTACCCCCATCTAGCAAGCAAGCTAAACAAAGGCAACACCAAGAAGTTAATGTGCTCTGACCTAATTTTTTAATGGGCATTACCACGCTAAAACGTCGCATAGATCTGGCTTTTGGGCGTAAGCAGAGTGAGATACTCTTTGTAGTTATTTTTGCTTAGATGGGTTAGTCATGTTAGGAAAATTTATATTGTTTTTAAGGTTCCGTGCGTCAATCGGAAAAACGGAATCCTTGTAGGATCATTTTGTTGTCCGTCTATCTGTCTGTCAAGACCCTTTTTCTCAGGAATGCGTATCAAGCTGAAATTAATACCAAATACCTAGGTCGCTTTCCCTTGGAGCAATGAATAAAACAAACTTGTAAGTCAACGCGATCAAAAGATATGACTGTTTATGTCGCATATTATGCGGTTTCACAAGGGGATCAAAACCTATAGGGTACTTCCCTTTGACCTAGAATTATGAAATTTGGTAAGAAGCAAGGCATAATAGCACAAATAAAGGAAAAATTACAAAAAATAAAAAAGTTGAAAATTTAAGGGTACATACTTATTAGGGATATATTTTTTTTGTTAGATAATGCTACGGAACCCTTCGTGCGCGAGTCCGACTCGCACTTGGCAGGGTGTTTCTCGCATTTGGCACACATATAGTTTATAACCTAGATTAACACTTAGAATAAAGGGTGTAACAAGACCCTTAATGAAGCCGAAAGGCACTTGTTCTCTCCGTCATTGCGATAATTTTTTGTTCTAGACCATACCTGGGAACTTTCCAGTTCTAGTAGTCAAACTTTCAACGTTTTTTTTAAATAAATGTTTTTAATGTGAGATTTTTACTTTAACCACCTCCACGACCCCCATACTGCTGAATCCTTCCATCAGCACAATGTTTTGAGTGCGTTACATTGAGTCCTACCGCAAAACGGGATTTTACACCCTCAAAAAAAAAGTCGTTTCCCAGCAATAATTTTTTCGTAAAGTTACTTATTTTGATGTACAGAATGCTTGGTTGACGGCTTCGCTAAGGGTCTTGTTACACCCTGTATTTTTTATCCCGCTAGTACGATTCTGTGGGAAAATGGGCTTACATGCACGTTTTTCAATGACTATGATTTCCGTTTTAGGCGTACTTCTTCTAAATATAAAAAAAGAAACAAATAGTAACCCAATACTTGTGAAAACTAAAACGAGAATACAAAAATAACATCAAAAGCTGATAGCACACTTCGCCTACGACACCGCGTAGCTTTCCGCCTACGCCCGTAGTAAGTGCTACGGCGTAGCACATTGCTACGCGCTAGTATTATATTTTTAAACTAGATTTTGCCCTCGGCTTCGCTCGCGTCAATTTAGAATTTGACAACCTGGCGGTGTGAAATATACTAAATGTACGTAAATAATTTCATAAAAATCGGTCGAGCCGTTTCGGAGGAGTGCGACCACAAACACTGTGATACGAGATTTTCTTAAATATAAAATTCTCGTGTCACAATGTTAGTTACCATACTCCTCAGAAACGGCTTGACCGATTTGTATGAAATTTTATATGCATATTCAGTAGGTCTGAGAATCGGCTACTATCTATTTTTCATACCCCTGAGATAATTTTCGACCAAAACGCGAGCGACGCCGCGGGCAACAGCTAGTTATATGTATATAAGAAGATTTATGTGATCTTTTTTAAAGGGGTTATTTTATGAATAGGTATCTTTTGAGGTTTCAAAACGGAGTGTTAAACCAGATATTACACTTGTGTGTATGTTTTTTTCCAAAATCGACGGGTTCCATTCCTGGCCAGGAATATTATTTTTCAAAAATCCAATGATGCAGTTTTAGTTTTTATCAAAATCGGACCCGAACTCTTTCGAGTATTTTTCGCTATTCCTCATAGTTTCGGGTTTGGCCTGGACGGCCAAACCCAAACTTAACTCGTACTAGTACACACAAATTTCAAATCACATTAAATCATTATCAAATAATTATTTATTTCGAACAAAAAGGTCCATACGGGTTAGTGACTGCTTATTCACTTTAGCTTGGGTGTAATTATGGATTATTTTGCTAATGAGGTTTTAGTCTCATATAAACCGAGCGGACTGAACTCCTTCCTGGTCTGTGTTGACAGATATTTCAGTGCATTATTTGTAAAAATTACGCTGTCCACAATCCAGTCCACTCTCCAGTTTGCTCGGTTTGACTTCATATAAAATGGAAATCTATACTACTCGTAATTATAAAGCTCAAGAGTTTGTTTGTTTCTCTGGTTGAACGAGCTAATCTCAGGAACTACTGTTTCGAATTGAAACATTATTTCAGTGTCGGATAGCCCATTTTTGAGGAAGGTTATAGGCTATATAAAATCACGCTTTGACTAATAGGAGCGGAGCATCAATGAAAAATGTTGCAAAATCGGGGAAAATAATATTTTTATAATTATTAAGGTCGCGGGCAACAGTAAGTATTTAATAAACAGCTAACTTAAGAGATTTATAATAACATCACACATGTTTACCCTATAAAGATAGGTAGACACGTATAGCACACCCACGGTTCACTAGTTATGCTTAACTCCCATGTAATAGAGGGCGAGCCTAATACCATTATAGGCATGACATTACCTAATGCTAGTTAGAATTATACCAATCCACAAACAATTGGGCTGCCCAGAGGTCGAATACAAAACCTTATCCTCAGCAGTTGATCTTGCTACCACTACACCAATCTGCAGTCAATTAACTCGACTGGAGAATCAAACATTGGACCTTAAGTTAGACAGTCCCTCTAAACCAACAAGGATAAAACTTCATAAAACATGACGTACAAAAAACCTTTTGTTGAAAAAAAAAGATAATTGAATAGCAAAAGATAATTCATCTCCCATTACCTTTTATTATCTTTTATGAAATGTTTTCATTAAAAGAGGGAGATTAAAAAATAATTGTTTGAAAATTAATTAACTTTTTTTTTAACAAAGGAAAGTAGTTACTGTTTTAACCGACTTTTTGGAAAAAAACGGTTCTTTTATGTCAGTACCTAGAAACCAGATTTTCATTTATTTTTATTCTTGAAACCACATTATAACTGAATGTAGTGGTAACTTTTGCTATTGGCTTCGCTCACGTAATGGTCCAAAACATGTATCAGGAATTCCTCAACAGAAGTCTATATAGGCTCATCATAACTGCCCGCTTTTTAGGGGTCAGTCAGTTCAGCCGAATGGCAAAAAACGGAACTCTTATAGATTCGCCATGTCTGTCGGTCTGTCTGTCTGTCCGTGTATGTCACAGCGACTTTATTCTGAAACTATTAGGAATACACAGTTGAAACTTAGTAGGTAGATGTATTCTGTAAACTGCTTTACGATTTATAAACAAAAGTAAAAGATTAAGGGGGGGCACCCCATACATGGAACTGAAACCATAAAATATTTTTTTCACCAAATAGCCATTCACCATATATAACTTAGAGATGCGGGGTGTCTATAGATAGGTATTTAAAAATACATTGAGGTTCCTAAAACCATTTTTCGTCAACGTCAATCGTTTGAAATATAGACATTTCCAAAGTGCTGGAATGTGTGTGTCCCCCCTCTAATTTCTAAAGTAAGAGGAGGAAAATTCTGAAAAAATGTAGGATTGTTTATCGTAAAAAAAGATGATTGAGATGATTAGTTTCTGAGATATGGGACTTGTTCATCAAACTGCAGCAGTAAGTTTGTTTTTCATTAACATACTATGAAAAACAAGTTTAGTTTTGCTGTTGAATGTAATACAATACCTACAACATATGAACGAATGCCTTCAAAATATTTTATTATATTGTTTGCTGCTACGGAACCCTATGTGCGTGTGAGTGCGACTCGCACTTGGCCGGTTTTTCCCATTTTTCTTGGTGCTGGCTTCCAGTCTAACCGGATGCAACTGAATACCAGTATTTTACATGGAGCGACTGCCTATTTAACTTCCACAACCCAGTTAGCACTGGGTAATATAATACTCTTTGGTAATACTTTCAGGCCACTGGCTACCTGTAACGACTGTCAAAGATCTACAAATGACAGCCGACACCAACGGCCTAATGTACTTTCCGAGGCTCGGAGGAAACTTGGTATATAATGGAGAGTTCAGCGCCAAACCGAGAGTAAAAAATACAACATAGCTATTTCATTTAGGTATTACTCTAGGTGTCGCCTAGTAACAGTGAAAAGTAACTATTACTAGACCATAACTTAAGCAATTACTCATTTAAAAAATAATCATCGATTTATGTTCAGAAATGCCATCAAAAACGGCTAGACCATTAATAATAAAATTTGCATTTAAACGCAGGACTTCGAGCGAAAGTGGCTTGGAACACGAAATCGCGAACACATTCTTTTTTACATTGAATGTCTCAGAACTTTGGTTAAAAGTAATGCTAGAAACTAAATCCTAATTTGGGAAGCAAAATTATTTTATATATATATATGGTATCGGCCAACCCGATTTCAGGCCAAACTAGTTGGTCTCCACAACCGAGTTAGTACTGGATAATACGATACCGCTTGATAAGACTGGTTGTCAGACTTTTTGAGCCAATGACTACCTGTAACGACTGTCAAAGATCTACAAATGACAGCCGGGACCAACGGCTTAACGTGCTTTCCGAGGCAAGGAGGACACTTGGTATGTGTAATTTTGTGTGTCCTCCTTTTAAAATTTGTGTGCAATAAAGAATAAGAAATATGTAATGGGTGGTCACCCATCCACAGACCAACCTAGGCCAGCGCGGCTTAACCTAAAGATCGACCCGAGCTGCTGTTATTATTAAGCCACGAGCCCTCACTTGAAAATAACTTAAAAAGGGTAAATGGCTAAATGTAAATGTACTATCTGTAATTTACATTTCAGGAATAAACGCATGATATTGCCTGTATGTATTTCTGAATTAGCAACGACTTGATCGGGAGGTCGGTTTCTTAAGAACTCGTTTCTTTAAGTTTCTGGGTCAATAGCTTGTGAATATGTCTATACTATATTACTATACAATTATATATCCATACTAATATTAAAAAGAGACAAAGTGTGTGAGTTTGTGAGGTTGTAGGCGGTAATCTCTGGATCTACTGAACCGATTTTGAAAATTCTTTCACTAATAAGAAGCTACATTATCCCCAAATGCCTTAAGCTATATTTACAACGTGCCCATGTTATAATTTCCGACCAAAATGCGAGCGAAGCCGCGTGCAACTGCTAGTTTGAAATAAATGTCAAAGCATTCATTTCAAATAGACCCGTGACAACTGACAGGCATATTTTTTGTTGAGTTTGATAAGGGATTAATTGATGTAAAACCCAATTATTTCTATCAAAACCAATTATTAAAAGTTTAAAAATGCTAAAGATCATTATAAAATAATATTAAACTTTTGGGCTTCGCTGCAGTCGGGTAAAGAATCCTAGATGGAATTGCAAATGCTATAATATTACTGTTGCATAGACTCCCTAATTTCAAAGTACCTAATTCTATTAATCGGCTATATTCCTCATGCATTATGGAGCGTAATTAATTAATCCCCTAACTGCGATCGCCAACAGCAACGCTTTGACATAATTTGCAACATAACCACAAAGCGTAACATCAATCGATGAAGGTCGGTGGAATACAAGAACCCGGCTATTTGGTTTCAAAAGCATCACAAGGTATCACAATGTCACTTTCACTAATATAGTGCATGCGTAAGTATTCCCTCTTTTAGAGACGAGATCTTTGTCCCAGCGGTGGGAATATTGAAGGCTGATTAAGTATGTGACAATAATTTGCATAATTAGACGAGTATAGCGTTATGTTTCCGTCTCTTTTCCTTAATATGTTGTGGTCGGCTTCTGGTGAAGCCAGATGAGGCTGAATACCCGTATATAATGGAGCGAATGTTAGGGACCGCGCCGTATTACGCATTAAAAAAAAACTGTACGAAAATCCTTTCAAAATACGGTTTAAAATCCACGAAATACAAGTTTGTATATAGAAATCTTCAAATAATGCAGATACATAAAAAAATTGTCGCAAATATGGCATAGAAAATTATGCAGATTTTTTTTTTTGGCAAGATATGCCAGAAATATTCTTTTAGTAAACATTATTTTCGAATTGTTTTCCTTCACACACTTAAATCTAAAATACTCAATATTTTCAAAGATTTAAAGAAAAACGGTAAATCACATCCTGAAAAATATCCTGAAATGTTGCAGAAAACACAGGAAAACCCTGAAAAATACATGTTTAAGCAGAAATCCAAGATGGCTGAAAATGAATCAACTTATTACCTTTTAGTATTGCGCTCGGTGCATTAGGAACAAAGGACATCCCCCTGCCTTGGTACGGCCTTAAAAAAACCATATTGTCACTCAGTATTTTTTTTCTAAAATCCACAAGGCTGTTCAAAAACCTTCTAACCTAAACCACGATTTTTTTTACACGAAATTTAAAAAAAAAAGCCACAATTCATCGCGGTCTTTTGTTACGCGTTCGAATATTGAATCCTCAAAAATCAGTTCCAAACGTTTACAGAGCTGGCCCTTTAAATATTTTTCCTTGTATTAAGATTAATGAACGCATCAATTTAAATTTTTAAAGTATATTTTTTTGAATATTTTATTTATATTTTTTTGGAACGACCGACCGTACCGTTTACAGAGATGGTCAACGAAACACTGGCTTGCAGAGTATAAAGCCTCCGTGCATTGATTGGGCGTAACTGACAATTGTATATCTCTCTCTTTCCTCCCACACATTTTCTGTCTCGCTCGCACTCAAGGGTTGCCCGTGTTAAGCGAAATTTGGCTTGGCAAGGCGTGTGGTTCTCAACTTTAGGCAAATTAAATATATTACTGTTTTTCTTTTTGCATGATCGATTATATGAAGCGCGGTTGTCAAAGTGTTTAGTTTGGTTTTTTCTGGTGACAGCAGGGTAGCTTGCTGATGGATGGAATGGGAAAGCTGGTCATAGACTTTTGAATAGTACAAAATTCCTATAATAGGGCAATCAATCCATTTCTGTGCTTGAAGTGTGCTTTATTATAGAAATAAACTACTTATGTAGTGGTGGGTATGGACGTAAGCTCTTTTTGTTTATTCTTTATTTGAGCATAGATTATTGACAGTTATTTTTGTGCTTAACTAGAAGTAAAAAAAAAAAAAATATTAAAATGACAATTATTAACGCACTTTTTAGGGTTCCGTAACCAAGGAGTAAAAACGGAACCCTATTAATAAGACTCCACTGTCCGTCTACCTAGCTGTCTGTCACCAGGCTGTATGAACCGTGATAGCTAGACAGTTGAAATTTTCACAGATGATGCTATAACAAAAAATACTAAAATCAGTATAAAATAAATATTTAAGGGGGCTCCCATACAACAAACGTGTTTTTTTTTTTAATATTAAGGTATGTAACCAAGTTAGACTCGCACTTGACCGGTTTGCACACAATTTTTTTTCTTATTGTTTTTTTTTCTTTAAGTTTATACAATATTTATAATAAGTCCAGATATTAGTTCCAGGATCATAATGACCTTTGTTTATGTATTGTATTTGTGTTGTTACTAGCTAGTTTTAAATACTTTAAATTGTAATCTGTGGAGAACGTAGTGGGTAGCATAATTGTTTTAAAATGTTATATTTAAGATATTATGACTAATTGTAGTAATGTTTGTTTTTCCTTAAATAAATAAATAAACCCTTCGTGCGCAAGTTAGACTCGCACTTGTCGATTTTTAGTTTTTTTTTTGTAAAAATTTAGTCTGATATCGATCATTAACCTCATTCATTAACAAGTACCGCTTCTATAAAGTTTAAAGCTTAAGGTGTTATACAGTGGTCAATGTGAACAATATAACCATATATTTTATTTATTATAATAGAACAAAATTATCAAAGCAGTCTGTAAGCTCGACTTTGGATAAAAATTAAGTCAGTTTTTTTCATGGACAAACTCTTTGCTTGGCTAGGATTAAGATCGAACGTTTTACAAAAAACTATAAAAAATGCTTGAATAATTATTACATTTGGAGCTTTAACTTTCTTAAAACAAGAAATGGCGTTTAGTTTTTAAAACAACTAACGTCAAATTCAAACTGACAGCTGTCAAAAATTGGTTTCAAAAACGTGCAAATAATAAATTAAGCCAGCCATCATTCCACGTTTTAATAACCCTTTTCCCTCTGATAAGGTTTTACTCGTTGCGAAGTTTATCAATCTTACAATGCTAAGGGTAGAAACAAAACTTTGAATGTACTTTCAAGTTGGAGGAGAATTGGTTTGTCTTACTGTAATTACTTTGCTTAAGTATCTATTCTGTATACTGCAGTCGATTTATTATCCAAGCAATAAGGTGACTTAGAAGCCTTTGGAAGGTCTTCCAGGTTTGTCTACTAGACTGCAGCGTTGTTGTGTTCCATTTTGAAGGGTATGGTTGCCGAAGTTATTGTAGAGGAGTCCGCGTAACACTGGTCAGTTTCCATTTCTCGTCAGTTCATTTAATTGGACGGTTTCCTTGATTAGTCAGTTTCGCTGATGGGACAGTTTTGTGAATTCGACAGTTATGTCAACTCGACAGTTTCCATAATTTGCCTGTTTCTTCGATTAGACAGCTATTAGGCAGTTAGTAATACAGATATCTAGGCACGAAAAAACCATATTGTATTTATGTTTAATTTTCTTGGCCTGCACACATACTTTTATATTTTTTGTACTGTTTATTTTATTTCTTACTAGCGACCCGTCCTGGCTTCGCACGGGTGCAATGTGTACTTATAAACCTTCCTCTTGAATCACTCTATCTATTAAAAAAACCGCATCAAAATCCGTTGCGTAGTTTCAAAGATTTAAGCATACAAAGGGACATAGGGACAGAGAAAGCGACTTTGTTTTATACTATGTAGTGATATTCGTTTTATATTATAATCCATGTACTGGATTATTACATTTTCTTATTTAAGTATTCCAAATGTTTTATGTTGTCACGTTTTTTTCTGGTGACCACTGAAAACCAGCGCTGTGCTGTGAGCCCCCATAGCACAGCATCATGCTGAATAATGCTGCTTGTCGCAGACACAACGTGCAAAGCTGTCAATTTTTTTTCTCTGTTGTATGTATTTTAAAGGTGGCGTTCAGATTACAATAATTAGCTAAACCCTCTCCTTGGTTGCCAGAATGATTATATTAATAGATAGATAGCTAATAAAAACATAATAAAAACGTCCCCAATGCTGGGACAAACGTCTCCTCGAGGAAGCGCGGGACGTAACACAGTCCCAATGCGGCTTGCTTGGCTCCTTTTAACACTAGTTCAAAAAAACTTTGAGTGCCGCTGTCACCGGTTTTATTACTGAAACGGGGGTAAGCAGGATTCCTAAAGTAATCATATTAAGCTCATTGCTTCTCTCAATTCACTATGCAGTATTGCTATTCTGCATTATTCAGTTTAAAACCTCACTGAAGGTTTCGTCAAACCGAACGGACTGTCGAGCGGACAGATTCTTAAGCACATTTATTTGAGAAAAAAATGCACAACATTATCTGTCCGAGTCCGTGTCCTTGTCCGGAACCGTTTCCGGATTTTGTCCGTACCGGCTCAAGATGGAAGCGCCAGTGTAGACCGCGGAATGCAAATATTCTTACTTTTTTTGCAATTAGTGGGTCAGTGTCAGGCTGACATGTTGATAAAAATATGATTCGCGACCGTTACAAATATGGCTTTACAGAGTTTCAATCATTAAAGTCATAAATACAACCCCTTTACGTTCATTTAATTCCATTCAATGACTATTGAGAGCAGCGGTGGCCCAGTGGGAGAGCAGCGGTGGCCCAGTGGGAGAGCAGCGGTGGCCCAGTGGTGGCGGCCCCGACTTACGAACAGTAAGTCGTGAGTTCGAACCCAGGCAGGCGCATTACTTTGTGTAATTTATTTCATCACTACTGCTCTCAAAAACGGTGAAGGAAAACATCGTGAGGAAACCGGCATGTCCTAGAACCAAAAATTCGAAGACATGTGACATCTACCAACCCATTATATTATATTATATTATGGGATTATAGCCCATTCCCTCTCAAAGAGAGGAAGCCGAGTGTCCCAGCAGTGGGAACATTAAAGGCTGATTATGCAATGACTATTTCATGAAAAAGTCATTCAATAGAATTAAATTAATGAACTTATAGGATTGTATTGATGATTTAAATTAAGTATTAAAATTCTTTAAAGACATACGTATTACGGCCGCAAATTATATATAATTTTGTCTAACATATAGCCTGGCACTGACCTGCAAATTGCAAAAAACGTAAGAAAATTTGAATTTCGTGGGCTCCCCTGGCGCTTCGAAAGGAATTCGAAAGTGAACTCATTTGTTTTTCAATAAATCATCGCGGATTCAAAAGGCGTCACTGTTCGAACTTCGAAGTGAGATGTTTAGAGAATGACATTCATTTGTCGATTTTTGACAATTGATACGGACTCCTTTGACTTATTTTGTCTCTGACAGCTGCAATCTATAAGCAACCTTAAGACACTACGAACAAAGATCTGTGTGATTTTTCAGTAAAGCAATGTCAGAAGGTAAAATAACTGTGACAAAATTGTAGCCAGAATCTCGAAAGTCTTACTAAGAGGTATCGTTTTCCCTAGTACTAACTGGGTTGTGGAGGTCAGATAGGCAGTCGATCCATATACAATACTGGTATTCAGTTTATATGATATTCAGTAATAGTTCGGAAAAGTATTGTTAATGAAATATTATTGAGAAACTTTGAAACACAAAATTACATAAAAGTTAAAACAAATTTTTGGTCAGCGTAAGGATTTATGAAAAACTGAGACGTAAATAGAATAAATGTGATACTGATGAGATATTCTTGTATAGCTCCAGGTAACTCCAGAAAAGAAGACAACTTGGCTAATTTTAATGGCCAACTTTCTTTTACATACAAAAGAATATAAGTTTTTCTTTATTTCTATATAAAGGAATTTAACAATTCGTACAAAAGAAAAACTTCTATACCTGACACAATTAAGTCTAATGTCGGCTAGTGAAAACGGTGAAGGAAAACATCGTGAGGAAACCGGCATGTCCTAGAATCAAACATTCGAAGACATGTGACATCTACCAACCCGCACTGGGCCCGCGTGGTGGATTATAGCCCATTCCCTTTAATGAGAATAAAGGTCAGTTTTTATTCCAGCTGTGGGACCAATAAACGCTGATGATTGTCTATGACCCTATGGTTAAGAGCGACCAACCCGTCATACTTTTCATACAAACGCTCGTACGTGATTATGCAGTTGTTACACATCTATCTTTGTTTTTTTTTTAAACTTATAGGTTTTTTGTGCACTCTAGGTTTCTATGGGAGCAAAAAATAAAAAAATGTAGAAACAAATTCAGTATTTGCCTCCAAAAATGGCTGTTTTGCACAAATTTTACCTGAACTTTGGTCGTTCACAATGTACTCATAAACTCTAAAAGTAAAGAAAACATAATGATAGCAACCTTGCACATGTAATGGAGATTCTTAATGACAAATATTTATTTCACACACTCGTAAGACTTATTCAAAAACGCGTATTTCCTGGAACAAGTTTAAGAAATTTTCGAACACTATTTTTCGTTCAATGTCATCGCGTTAGGCGGTATGAGGTGCGCGGGAGACGAGATGTGCGGGGTCGGGGCGGGGTAAGATCGGAGTTGAAAGAAAATTGCCGCTGTGGCTCTGGATGAAACAACATGCTTTTCGACCATGCTCGCGTTGACGATAGGCGGCGGTCCGCCTATCGTCAACGCGAGCATGGTCCCTCTTAAGACGTCACCTCTCATAAACGTGGTTGTGGATTCAAATCCACGCAAGTTCCAATATGACTATTCGTATGGACTTTTCAAGTTTAGGAACATCACTGTCACCGTCAAGGGTTTTCTCAGTAGAACCTAGAAGTCAGGATTAATTGTACTCATTTGATGGTAATAGGCTTTTTTTTTTCGGATGGTGAATCATCAAATGACCATCATTCTGAGCAGAGTGTAAGGGAGTGTCAGACTTGTACTGACTAAAACCCATCCATGTTCCTTCTTTTGCCCTTCGTGTTCCAGGGCCGCGGTATCTCTTTCGAACAGTCCCGCAACCCTGGTAGGTATCGGTGCTTCAGGACCCTCGCCCCCTATTACAAGGGACTTAGACGTAACTGGCGAAATGTGAATGTACTATTTTGTTTATTTACGTAAAACATTCGCACAACAATTAAATTAAATTAAATCAAGTAAATGTATTTTTGTTTGTATGTTTTTTTAGCTTATTGAGTGTCCCACTGCTGGGAAAAGGCCTCCCCTTTCTCCATCCAAACCTCTCTATCCTGTGCAATATCTGGCCAAGTTCGCCCCGCAAGATCAGATAGTCACACCTCCTTCGCTGCGGTCTACCTCGAAGGCGGGTTTTTTATTTAATCAAGAAAAAGAAGCCGGTTAAAAATGATCGCAAGTACCCACACTTTTACACTACACGAGAAAATATACGGTCAAGATACACTTTACGTCATAAAAATAGACTAGACCTACAAAGCTCTAAGCTAAAAATGCACTCAACAAGTGTTCCTAGTCATGTCGATGAAAGTTTATAAAAAATTACCGTCTATAATTAAAAAAAAATCATTCATAAATAAATTACAACAATTTTTATTACAAGAATGATATTAAACTATGAATATCTAAATGACAATAAATTAATATGATTCAATAGTTTTTTTTTAATATTGTTACTTTTGTATAATACCAACTACTATACTAAAATTAAAGCCCTCTTCCTCACATTGACTTTGCTGTGCCCTTACAGGCTTCATATTTATGTACAGTCACCATCGGACATATTGTAGCGGGCGAGGTACTCGAATATTTCGGAGCAGCATTACTTTTCAATAAATTCGGAACACCTAAAGAGATACAAATATCAGAAAGCACAGAACTTCAAATGTATTTACGCAGTCAGGATGATCATAAATATCGGAATATGTGGGGAAAATATACCTTATGTCTGTATCACACAGTTTAAATTCGTTACTATATTGACTTTTTAGTTGTCAAAAATGATTTTGACAACTATTGTAGATTATACTAGACTAGATTAACGTGTATCAAATTCATTGAAAAGTCGTTGCTCTTTTATTTATGACAAATTGCATGTCCTGATGTGACCATATCTAGTGTAACGAATTTATTGAAAAGTAATCCTGCTCCGAAATATTAGAGTACCTCGCCCGCTACGATATATCTGATGGCGACTGTACCTAGCTTTAAGCCCTTTCTACCAATACCCAAAAAAAAAAAACTACAACAGAAACACGGTGTCATAGAATATATAGAGCTTCCCCACCATATAATCAACCATCCTAAACTCTCTCGAATGATATTTCCAGATTGCGAATCAGAAATTCGCACATACAGGGTTTCACCGTTGTGCGAAAACCGATTTGGTCTCAATTTATGGTGTGGAGTAAATCTACTCGAAACACACACTCGGTTATTACAGAGAGTTGCAATCAGCCTGCTTGTTTATCTGCAGGACAAACGGCTCTTTCCAAAAAGAGAAAGCAGAAATCTTGATCACTTTGCTTAGTCATGGCAGATTATATATTTTAGAGCTAAGAGGTGGGGTGTACCTAATAGTACACCCACATTTTACCAGTTTTCGGATTCATGTGCGTATTGTATAATTATCACTTGCTTCTGTAAAGAAAAACATCGTGAGGAAAAAAGCATGCCTGAAATATATGTCGGAGTGTCAGGATTTATTCCGCTAGGCTTCTACATCATGTGGGCAGACGATGGGTTTCGTGCTATGAAAAGACACTGAGCGATACACTGTTTCTAGCAACACTAACGAATTACTTGAGATTACAACTTAGCAAAATAACACGGGACAGAATGAATCGGGTACAGTTCCAAGAGGTCTTAACTCGGCCGCGATCAAACACTGACTGTCGATCTGGCTCAGAGTTTGTGACCAACAGGGCTCTGTGACAAGCACGGTGTGGTGTGGGTAGGCTTGTAAGTAGGTCGCGGGATGTCACCACCGCATACTTGTGATTCGTTTTAAGCCCGTACCAATGACCGTCCAACATATATTTCTTGACGGCATGTAAAGCCAAGTCAGAGGCCCATGGGTGGCATAAAAACTCTGATACCAGGTTAGGCGCCAACCACACGAGAAAGAAAGAAGAATTTCTCCAGTTATGTCCCATGTAATAGGAGGCGATACTATTGCCATCAACCGGGCACAAATCTAGACTCCGTGGGTGTTATTGGGAAATTCCTAATGGAAAAACCCAATTACACCACGTACAATGGTCCAATTTAGGGACTAAGTGCGGAAACCAAACCCTTAACATAGAACTACATAGATAGAACCCAATAACACTTTGCCCGATCTGGGGATCGAACCCAGTACTTCATGCTCAGCAGTGGCGCTTGCGACCACTAGACACAGGGGGCAGTCACAAAAAAAAAGGATGGTCTATATTCAATAGAATATACAAATTAGAGGTCTTCGTGAATTTTTGCCTAAACATGCATCGGGAGAATGGTTATTACTAAATAAATAAATAAATAAGTTATCTAAAATTCGCTTTAACATTATTGTTGATGAAAAAAATTGTGTCCGGTTGATGGTAATAGTAAAACACATTCGTTTTAAATCTCTAGACTCTTCAAGGCACTTCAGTTAAGAACTGAGTTTGAAGCTACTCATGGTGAGGATACTTAAATATGGCTTAAAAACTGAAGTTAAAATTATAAGGACTGTGTTTCTTTTTTTTTTTTTAATGTGTAGAGATAGCATTGGCCAGTGAGTGTATTACTGAAATTTGAAGTTTAAAATACCGATGTATCGTACACATAAAGTTTAAAACTACGACTACGCTATGACGAATTACTTAATTTCAGAATGTTCATCATCGCGATGTACGGTACTCCGTAAGTTTGCTATAACGAATTACTTAATTGAGAATGTTCATCATCGCGATGTACGGTACTCCGAAAGTTTGCTATAACGAATTACTTAATTTCAGAATGTTCATCATCGCGATGTACGGTACTCCGAAACTTTGCTAAGACGAATTAATTAATTAAGAATGTTCATCATCGCGATGTACGGTACTCCGAAACTTTGCTAAGACGAATTAATTAATTAAGAATGTTCATCATAGCGATGTACGGTACTCCGAAAGTTAGTACCTTAATGTAAAATACTGGTATTCAGCTGCATTTGGCTAGACTGGAAGTCGAAAATGGTTGAGCAAAGGTAGTAATAATCTTGCAAATAGACTGATAGTCTACGATTTCTTTAAGTTATTGGATAGAAAAAAGCTAAGGGTCCACCTGATGGTAAATGGTCGCAGTCGTCAATGGATCAAACACAAGGCATTTATTTTAGGTGGAAGTACCAGGGTAGCCCGCAAAAATAATTTTTTCTTAAGTCTTTTGCAATTTGCAGGTCAGTGTCAGGTTGTGTGTTGATGAAAAATGAGTCGCGCCAGTAACACGTATGTAGTTAAAGAATTATAAGCATTAAAATCATCAATACAACCCTATAAGTTCATTTAACCCCATTGAATGACTTTTTCATGAAATAGTTACAGAATAATCTGTAACTACATACGTGTTACTGGCGCTACTCATTTTTCATCAACATACAACCTGACACCGACCTGAAAATTGCAAAAAACGTAAAAAAAATATGAATTTCGCGGGCTACCCTGACGCTGCCACCTTAAAATAGAACACTTATTACAGGCACTTTTAAATATCAAAAACAAAAAAATGAAGCGACAGTCCCGGTCACAAGGCATAATAAGTTGTCGAAGTACTGTAGTTTACTTCTTATATACTGATACGAACATCATCATCTGAATAGCCATTTCCCAACTATGTTGTGGCCGGCTTCCATTCAAATCGGATGCAGCTGAATACCTGTATTGTACATGGAGCGACTGCCTATCTGACCTCCACAACCCAGTTAGTACTGGGTAATACGATAGCCCTTGGTAAGACTTTCGGGCCACTGAATACCTGTAACGACTGTCAAAGATCTACAAATGTCAGCCGGGACCAACGGCTTAACGTGCCTACACTGTCACCCATCCATGGACTGACCTAGGCAAGCTTTGAAGATTGGCCAGTGCGGCTGTTATAATTTTACCACGAGCTCTGATACTGAAATAATATGAATATGAATGTTTGTTGCGAAAACTCGTTAACCAAGTTTTGCAAAACAATCTTGTAAAGACTGCCATGTTGGTCGAGTTGTTGCTGAGCATTAGGTCCTGGGTTCGATTCCCGGGTCGGGCAAAGTGTAATTGAGTTTTCCAATCAGGAATTTTTCAGTCTTCTTTGTTTTTCGTGTGGTTAGTGCCTAACCTGGTGTCAGAGTTTTTATGTCGCCCATTGGCCTCTGACTTGGCTTTACATGCCGTCGAGAGATATCTCTCAGGCATGCTGGTTTCCTCACGATGTTTTCCTTCACCGGAACAAGTGATAATTATACAATACGCACATGAATCCGAAAAATCAAAGGTACGTGTCTTGGGTTCGAACTCGTGACCTATATGACTTAACTGCTATGTAATTTCTCAGTAGCAGGGACGGACTCTGGATTTGTGTTCGGTTGATGGTAATGGGCTCGCCTTCTATTAAATGGGACTTAACCATAACTGGTGAAATGTGGGTGTACTATTAGGTACACCTCTGCCTTACCCTTCGAGGACTACAGGCGTCACGTTATGTTATCTCGCAACGCGAATGCTCGCAGTTTTTCGATTCCTATTCATCATTATTCATTACTAGCTGTTGCCCGCGGCTTCGCTCGCATTTTGTTCGAAAATTATCCCACAAGCACGTTGTAAATATAGCCTATGGCACTCGGGGATAATGTAGCTTCATATTAGTGAAAGAATTATCGTAATCGGTTCAGTAGATTCAGAGATTACCCCCTAAAACCTCACGAACTTTACCTCTTTATAATATTAGTATATATTATACTCGTAAATGAATAAGGTCTTTCTAATTAATACAAAGTAAGGCGAGTCTGACTTCTGATTAGTTTCTAACTTCCGACTTTTTCAGACAAAGGTATCGTTGCTTTGCTTATTTGATCACAGGGCACCGTAGAGGTTGTCACGGGCGGAGGGTCAGCAAAAATCTCAATCGGCAAAACGGAACCCTGATAGTATCACTTTGTTGTCCGTCTGTCTGTGTGTCAAGAGCCTTTTTCTAAGGAATACTTGGTGGTATCAAGCTGAAATTAATACCAAATACTCAAGTCTGCTACCACTTGGAGCAATGATAAAATCAAGCTTATAAGTCAACGCCACCAAGATATGACTGTTCATGTCGCATATTATGCGATTTCACAGGACAATCAAAACCTATAGGGTACTTCCCTTTGACCTAGAATCATGAGACTTGGCAAAAAGCAAGGCCTTACAGCACAAATAACGGAAAAATTCTAAAAACTTAAAAACCTGAAGCCCTGAAAAACATAGGTGTGTCTATGTACATAGTAAAACACATGAAAGAAGTACATCAGCTAGTTAACGCCACTTATAACAAGGCATTCAGTGTAACGGCTCCTGAAATACTGGCCTGTAAAGCGAAATAATAGTAGATTTTTTTTTTAATATTTTGCTTCACACTGCAATAGTGTTTCAGTAATTATACAGCGTGTAACAGAAAGGGTATAATCATATGGAATACTGTGGTACGAACCATCAAACTGAACAACTTTCTCTATGGGACCACCATCGCAATCGTGAAAAAATAATCAGCTGTCCCATACATTTGGGTCGAGTAGGTATTGAAATTTTGTATAGGACAGCTGATTATTTTTTTACGATTTCGATGGTGGTCCCATAGAGAAAGTTGTTCAGTTTGATGGTCTGTACCACAGTATTCCATATGATTATACCCTTTCTGTTACACGCTGTAGATGCAATCGACGTCATGATTTCAGGAGGCGGGCAACGTCTTGAGACTCATAACCATGAGCTACATGTCCTAGGTCGCAGACATAACCCTAGAATAAATCGTTACTATGTACGCACGCGCAAGAAATATTTCTCACAAATAAAGATAAAATCGGTCCTCGTTACGGTAAAGTTCCGAAGTACTTAAGCTACCGACGCTCTTGGGCCACTTGTAGTCATTGGCAAGGAAGATATATCTCTCTCTTTTTCACTTTAAGTACTCCTGAAGAAATTCGCAAATCGCTTCCTGAAAAGTTATGAAGACTTTATAGCTGTTGATTTTATTTCATCGAAGCATGAGGCTTCGATGAAATAAACTTCTTCACTCCCGTTCAGCATCGTCGCCGCATACGTTCGTATGTTTAGGACGTCAGCGTCGCCTGGACATTCTTCAACTCATAGCATCCAGCGATTACGCCCGTCCAGCATACAATTCAAATTAGAACTAACAGATAAAATTACTATTGGCGCCAACTCACTTAGAGATGGCGCTATGGCAATAGTAATTTTATTCGAGGTTTTGTTGAATACTACTAACTGTTTGCAGACTGTTAGGTATTTTATCAAAAATTAACTCCTACCTTTGGTTTGTCATACGTCATTACTTCCCAGAATTTGATTAATAATACAGTGTGTGTTTGTTTTTTTAAAACCAACAAGTACGATTCCTGCAAGGAATATTGATTTTTCAAAAATCCAGTGATGCAGTTTTAGTTTTCAACAAAATCGGGCTCGAGACTCCTTTGAGCATTTTTCGATATTTCTCACAGTTTCGTATTTGGCCATGCACGTCCACTTAAAAAAATCATCCTGTATACTCTACCAGCTTCTGTAAATGTACATAATATTTCTAATTACCTAGTGAAACTCGTATTTACTTTCAGAATAGTTCGACAGTCAACTTCAGTGGGTTGTATTTGTCGATCATTGGTGCCGATTCCCTTGGTCACAAACTAAACTAAATTTAAGTTGAGTGCATCTTTTTCTTTCTATTTCATTATGAAAAGGACCGAAGATAAATATTAGTTTAGTCCTGTCAAATTAGTCGGCACCTGACGTAATTTGATGTAATTTTAGTGGTAAACTTTTTAATCGCGTCTAAACTTGTAATAAGCGCTGATTAAATTGACAGGACTAAACTAAAATGTATCTTCTGTCCTTTTCTTAATGAAATAGAAAGAAAAAGATGCACTGAACTTAAATTTGGTTTAGTTTGTAACCAAGGGAATCGGCACCATTGTCAATTACATTAAAGTGTTGGCGCATTGGTATAACGAGCATGAGGTCCTGGGTTCGATTCCCAGGTTGGATCAAGTGTTATTAGGTTTTTCCAGTAATTTGTCAGCCACGGAGCCTGGATTTGTGCCCGGTTGATGGCAATAGGCTCGTCCCCTATTACATGGGACTTAAACATAACCGGTGAAATGTGGGTGTACTATTAGGTACATCTCTGCCTAACTCTTCGGTAATTACGGTCGTGATGTTATGTTATGTTACCGTAATATATTTAAATAGTATAAAACAAAGTCGCTGCCGGTGTTTGTACGCTTAGATGTTTTAAAATACGCAACGGATTGTAATGCAGTTTTCAGCAATAGGTAGAGTGATTCAAGAGGAACTATTATACAGGGTGTAAAAGGACCCTTCATGAAGCCATCAACCAAGCATTCTATACATCAAACGAAGTAACTTTACGCAAAAATTATTGCTGGGAAACGACTTTTTTTTTGGGGGTGAAAAATCACGTTTTTCGGTAGGACTCAATGAAACGCACTCAAAACATTGTGGTGATGGATGGATTGAATAGTACGGGGGTCGTGAAGGTGTTTAAAGTAAAAAAAAAACATTAAAAACATGTATTTCAAGCAAAAAGTTTTGAAAAAGTTGGAACTTTGACCCCCAATATCTCCGTAACTAGAAGGTTCCCAGGTATGGTCTAGAACAGGGATTCCCAAAGTGGTCGATATCGACCCCTTGGGGTCGATATCGGTTTCCTAGGGGTCGACATAAACGAAAACTGATTATGGGGGTCGACGAGGTCTAAAAATCGACCCCTATTAAATTAACACAAGTTCTTATTTAAAACTTTCAAGATAGGTAGGTAGGTACTGTATTGTTTATGTTGTGTTACGTGTACTAAGAATAATTAATATTTATGTAGGAAATAGCATTGTTGTAGTAATATAAAGCCTCAAGTTCGTACAAGATGAAAAACTCGGCAAGTCAGTGTGGACAAGTTTGTGCAAGATAATGAGTTCGAGCGTACGTCTTTCAGGCGCGTTTTGACTTGCTCTCTATTTGACGCTTGCGCGATTTAACACGAACGAATTCATGATCAAGTTGCAAGTCCAAACATGTTCCTGATATTTTACTATTTAACGAGGTTGCACTTAGGTTGAAAGTTCATTTGCGTTTTGAAATTCGTTGGAGCTTGAACGATAATAACTCATATAAGTACTCATTTATTTCAAGAGATTACAAAGTTATTACATAGCTAAATTAAGTGAAGTAAAGTGACTGAAAAAGAATTTACAAAATGCTGAGCTCCCTACGCGAGTTAATAGCGTAACCACACAATATCTGCAGTTTATGAAAAATTAACAGGGTAAGTACCAAACAGTTTTTATCCGGCACAGCGCATCAGCATTGCCCCACTGCACACTGTGTGATAGTGATCAGTTGAGCTATCTGTAGATTGTTTGCAACAGTTTGCAGTTGCCTCAGTTGTTTCAATTGTAAAAATTTACCAGTAAATTTAACAGTTTATTAGGTATTGTTTTTAATTTAGGTACTTAGTTTCTTATTTTTTTATTTGCAGGATTACTGAGAGTTTTATGATGGCGGACACGAAAAAAAAATGCAGACAATACAGTTTGGACTACTTGAAGTTCGGATTTATTGCATCTCCATCAAATCAACACTTGCCGATGTGTCTCATATGTGAAAAAGTATTCAGTAACGATGCCATGAAGCCTTCAAAAATGGATGACCACTTATCGAGAGTACATGCTGACAAAAAAAGTAAGCCCTTGACATTTTTTCAAGCACTTAAAGAAAAACTAGACAAAAGGCCATCCATAAGATCGATGTTTGCGTCATCATCTATTAAAGACGATGATGGTTTACGACCGTCCTATAATATATCTTTACTAATAGCGAAGTCGGGGAAACCCCACACAATTGGAGAGCAGCTTATCTTACCAGCCATTGCGGAGGTCCTTAACAATGTATTGCACAAACCCGCACATGATATTTTAAAGAGAATACCTTTGAGCAATAACACCGTTCAGAGACGCATAGACGAGATGGGACGCGATGTGGAAAACATTTTATGCAAGTTCTTACAGACCAACAGATTCTCTCTCCAGTTGGACGAGTCTACATTACCCGGCAATGAAGCTCTGTTGTTAGGATATGTTCGATATATCAAAGATGAAAATATGTGCCAAGAACTGCTTTTTGCTACATATTTAGAGACTGATACCAGAGGAGAATCAATTTTTCAGGCCGTGGAACATTTTTTTACTGACAAAGCTATTCCATGGAAGAACATTGTTTCTGTTGCGACTGATGGTGCACCGTCTATGGTTGGTCGTCATCGTGGTTTTATAGCTCACTTAAAGCGACAACTGCCTGATGTACTGGTCATTCACTGCGTGATTCACAGGCAGCATTTAGTAGCAAAAAAGCTGAGTCCTAGATTGCATAAGTCTTTACAATATGTAATAAATGCTATCAACAAGATTCGAAGCAATTCTTTGAACTCTCGGTTATTTGCTCAGCTATGTGAGGAAAACGACGAAGTCTTTACTCGATTACTTCTTCACACTGAAGTTCGCTGGCTATCAAGAGGCTCTTGCTTAGAAAGATTTTCAGCCGTTTTTGAATCTGTGTTGGAGTTTTTACAAGAAAAAGATCCGAATTTGAAAGAAAATCTGAACAATTGTAAAACAGATATTTATTACTTGACTGATATCTTTGGAATGTTCAACAAAGTTAATTTGCAGCTGCAGGGTGACGATCTTAACTTGATTAAAACAAAATCAATAATATCGGCCTTCGTGGGTAAACTAATCCTTTATAAACAAAATTTAGGCAGAAAAGAATATTCGCAGTTTCTGCATTTGTCAAAATTACCAGAAACGCTTCAAGATGATGACATTTTATTATATGTCACTCACTTGGACGCATTACACAAGGATTTTACGGAGAGGTTTGAGGATCTTTTAAATTTACAAATTCCTCAATGGATAATAAATCCGTACAATACCACAGCCATAGAAGAAGCCAATGTGATAATGCAAGAAGAGTTGATTACCATCAGCACAGACGAAGAGCTTAAGCAGAAGTTCAACCAAGGCTATCAGAAGTTCTGGTTGCAACGCAACATTGAAACACAGTATCCTACATTGTGGAACATTGCTGAAAAATACCTTATCGCTTTTCCATCATCATACCTAGTTGAAAAAAGCTTCAGTGTGGTAACAAACATTTTGACGAAACAAAGAAACCGTTTGAAAATCAACGAACGTGGAGATTTAAGGCTGCAACTCACCAATATTGAACCGGATGTAGCTAGATTGATAGATAGTCACCAGGTTCATCCATCACACTGAATGTTTTATTTTCTCTTTGCGAATTAATACTTTTTTAAATATAATTTCCTACCTACTTAAAATTCTTTAAGTACCTAATTTGTAATAATCGTTATAAATTAAACTTGATATTTACTGAATTGTATGTCTTTTTATTTTGTTAAATTTTGATACGAAAATGAAGTCAATTTTACTCACTTAACCAAGTGCAAAGTTTTCCAATTGGTACCTTAGTACCTAGGTATTTTGTGTCAATAGGAAAAAACTAAAGATAGGCCCCCTTATTCATAATAGTCTGCTAACTTAAAGCATTGCTAATTCTCACTCTGTCTTCTTCTATTGACCTAAGTCAGAATGAAAAATAACACACTGTAGCAGCTGTTTTAAGTTAGCGGACCATTATGAATAAGGGGGTTGATCTTAAAAGTAGGTAATTTGGCCATGGGGGTCTGAGGTAACAGTTCATTTTGGAAAAGGGGTCACTTGTCCAAAATAGTTTGGGGATCCCTGGTCTAGAACAAAAAAATGATCACAATGACAGGGAGAACAAGTGCCTTTCGGCTTCGTTAAGGGTCTTGTTACATCCTTTATGTGTAACATTGCACCCGTGCGCAGCCGGGGCGGGTTGCTACTTTTAAACATAAAAATCTCGTGCCACGGTGTTAGTGGTCGCACTCCTCCGAAACGACTCGACCGATGTTTATGTTTATTCGGTAGGTATGAGAATAGGTCGTAAAGTATATGTCACACCGCTAGGTTGTCAAATACTAAATTAACGTGAGCGAATTAGCGGGTAAAAGATAGTAGTACGTACCATAAATAAATTATGGTGTTTTTTGAGCGGCGGCAGTTATGGAAATCGGCACCAGGGGCATCGGACGTCGCAAATCCAGAGACAAATCAAAAATGTCTGACGAGTTTGAAACTTTTCAATTTCGGTGAAATTGGACACACAGGTGAACCACGACTTGGTTTAGGAAATAGGATACCTTTTATCCCGGTTGTACGTTCTCTTGGGATAATTTCCGGCCTCAATGAGGACAAAGCCGCGTGCGAAAACTAATCAAATGTATGTGGGAAATCAAAACACTTTAAATAACTTGAACTGTTTTATTTCAATTTTATGTCGTCTTTACGTCAAATTATCCACCACCTTACTGTTTCCTCTCTCTCGCTCACACACTCTCGCTCTCACTCTATCATCTCCACATATACAGGGTGTAACAAGACCCTTCATGAAGCTGTCAATCAAGCATTATGTCCATCAAACTAAGTAACTTTACTCAAAAATTATTGCTGGGATAAGACTTTTTTTTTGGGGTGAAAAATCACGTTTTACGGTATAAGGACTCAATGTAACGCACTCAAAACATTGTGCTGATGGATTGACTTATTAAGAAGAGAAACAGTGCCTTTCGGCTTCATTATGGGTCTTGCTACACACTTTATGTGGGAAATCAAAACACTTTAAATGACTTGAACTATTTTATTTTAATTTTTATGTCGTCTTAACGTCAAATTATCCACTCCGCCATCTTACTACTGCCTCTCTCTCGCTCACACACTCTCGCTCTCGCTTACACCTTTGCTCTCACTTACTATCATCACTTACTATCATCTCCACATATATTTCCAGTATTTCTTTCTTTGCTATCACTATCAAAGTATTGGATCTTATTATTTGGTTCATTTACGAGTACAGGGTCAAGAGCCGTGTGTATGTTTTTATATACGCACATTCCATGGCATATGTGTATGTTGCAGAGAAATAGTCAGTCTTATTTCAAAAATACTAGTTATTAAGGAAAAATATGGAGTTGGTTGTTTTTTAAGGTTCTGTCCTTTAGTCGGTAAAAATGAAACCCTTATAGGATCACTTTGTTGTCCGTCTGTCCGTCTTTTTTTCAGGAACACGTTGAGGTATCAAGCAAAATTATTACGCAATACTCAAATCTGTTATCCGTTGGAGCAATGAAAAAATCAAACTCGTAAGTCAACGCGATCAAAATATATGACCGTTTATGTCGCATCAAAATATACAATTTCACAAGGGAATCAAAACCTATAGGGTACTTCTCGTTGACCTAGAATCATGAAGTTTGGCAAGAAGCAATTTTTTACAGCACATGTGACGGAAAAAATCTGAAAACCGTAAATATGTAGTTAATAACAAAATATCTTCATGTTTATACAGAACCCTCGGTGCGCGAGTACAACTCGCAATTGGCCGGTTTTTTTCTATTTCCCTGAAGAGCTAAACAGAAATAGTGAATACATCTCCCAAAGGTCGTCGATCAACGTCATCTTTGAGACGTTTGTGGTGCGAATACCAACGTATTTTCTGCACCTCGCATGTACGTGGATTCCAGTTTTAAGTATGCTCAAAAGTAATAGTCGACGTCTATTATTTTTGAGCATACTTAAAATTATATATTTATAAGGACTCCACAAAACCTAGTGATGAGTTTGTTTTGCCGTGACTTTGTATCGATTTCCAGTAGTGCGCATAGCAGAAGACTTAGAAAAAGGGTAACCAGATTTGACCAGTACTGTTTGTTTTATCTTATTTCATGTAATTCAATATTTATGCTGTCTTCGCTTCCGTACGTTTTTTCACGGGTGACCACTGAAAACCAGCGCTGTGCTGTGGACCCCCATAGCACAGCATCATGCTGAGTCGTAACCTGCTTGTCGCAGTCACGACGTGCAAGCTGTTAATTTTGTATTTATTTTTCTTTGTATATGTCCTGTGTATTTATAATATTTGTTATGTATTGAATGATTATTGTTAATTTATTTCTTGTACGCACATCATGTCCCTGCGACAAATAAGCATTTTTTCTTTCGTTCTTTCTATTTGTCTGCTCTTAACAATTTATTTTTCATCCACCCGCATTCTCCAGTCAACCCGCGATCATGGCGTTTCCAACAGGGTCGAAATATCGTGAGCCCAAAATAATGGATAATCACGGAAGATATCCCATATGTGACAGTATTACAGTTGAGTATTGAGTATAAGTTTAGTTACAAACCGTGAAAACTTGAAACACTTGAAAGAAAAATTCAGTGAATAGCTAGATATTTCCAAAATACTCTAAAAGTGGTTCACATTAGCTGCGACAAACATACTAATTGTTAGGAAATTCTGTGAATACCTGTATACCGGTAGACGAAAAGGCATGTTATTATTGAAAGAAAACATATTTGATTGATTTGCAATAATCTTTATAAAATGTTATTATCTTGTGAATGAAATATGGGTTAGACCAAACAGCGGCGGCTGCCCAGAGCTTACAGCCGAGATTTACTAGTTGTCGGTGATGGTTTTGAACAAAAGCAAATTCTATACTAGTATTATAAAGAGGTAAAGTTTGTGAGGTTGTAGGGGGTAATCTCTGGATCTACTGAACCGATTTTTAAAAATTCTTTCACTAATGGGAAACTACATTATCCCCGAGTGCCATAGGCTATATTTACAACGTGCTTGTGGGATAATTTCCGACCAAAACGTCAGCGAAGCCGCAGGCAACAGCTAGTACTTAATATGTGTATATTTATTTAATCTTCACTGCTCTCAAAAGTCAAGATCATCTGGCTGACTCTATCCAAGTATGTTGGGGTCGGCTTCCAACCGGATGCAGATGATGGAGTATGTTACATGGAACGACTGCCTATCTGACCTCCACAACCCAGTTAGTACTGGGTAATACGATATGCCTTTTGGTAAGACTGGTTGTTACACTTTCGGGTCACTGACTACCTGTAACGACTTTCAAAGATATACAAATGACAGCCGGGACCAACGGCTTAACGTGCTTTCCGAGGCACGGAGGAAACTCGGTGTGTAATATGTGGTCATCCATCCACGGACCAACCTAGGCAAGCGCGGCTTAACCTGAAGATGGTCACGAGCTCCTCACTGCTCTCTCTCAAAATTGTGAAAGCAAAAATTGTGAGGATACCAGCCAAAACAAACCAGAACCAAAGACATGCTACAGCTTACGGAGTTGGAATATGGCCTACTCTCGCTCACAAAGAGCAGACCTGTGTCCCAGCGGTGGGATTGGGAGGCTGATTATGCTACATCTTCGAGAAACACAGACCTTTAAATTTAAACGTTTTATTTCCTCAATATTCGTAGACGTGTATATGGCGTAGGCATGTGCTACGCCGTAGACACGTCTACAAATAACGCTACGCCGTAGTAGATTTTCGTAGGCTGCTACAATAATTGGTATTTTAAGGTACTTGTTTGGGGAGCTCGTGGCAATCTAAGAACAGCCAATCGGGTCGATCTTCAGGTTAAGCCGCGCTTGCCTAGGTTGGCCCGTGGATGGGTGACCGCCCATTACATACCGAGTTACCTCCGTGCCTCGGAAAGCACGTTAAGCCGGTGGTTCCTGGCTGTCATTTGTATATCTTAGACAGTCGTTACAGGTAGTCAGTGACCCGAAAGTGTAGCAACCAGTCTTACCAAAAGGCATATCGTATTACCCAGTACTAACTGGGTTGTGGAGGTCAGATAGGCAGTCGAGCCATGCAAAATACTGGTTATCTGAATTGGTGACAAGTGATGGTAAATAGTTTATTTTTATTTTTATTTAGTAAATTTCCTTTTTGTACCTACCATTAACATAAGACTTTAAATATATTCAAGACATTATTGTTTTTCTTTGCATTTTAGAGAATATATTTATTTAACGTATTTTTTATTTTTATTTTGACATGATAACATTTACAATCATAAAAATTATAACTATTTACAATCTATTGAAATAATATTTATCATAATATGTTATTGATTATATTTTTAGTGAAATTGACTGTTGATCATTTAAATATAAATATATTTATTTTTTTATTTTAGCTGTTATAAATTTATTAATGTACTACATAATTTCAAACACAATGTGAATTGTTATATGAATAAATTCAGCTGCATCCGGTTAGACTGGAAGCCGAACTCAACTTAGTTGGGATAAAGCAAGCAGATATTTTTTTTTTTGGAAATTTATTTCGTTGGGTTTACCAAGCAGTTACCAACGGTATTATCTTCCAACTCAGTAATTGTACTCAGGAATTCAGCCACATCTGGTTAGACTGGAAGCTAACAAAACATAGTTGGGAAAGGACTAAGCAGATCATTATGATATATAAAGATCAACTATAAAATAATGAGTTAATTTTTAAATGTTTAAATAGATTTTTTTTTTAAAGAAATGTTTAACAATATATAAAATAATAAAAATTATAAAAAAGTAAATAAAATAAACGTATTATTATGTTGGTTTTTACATAATTTTATTATACAATTTCAATACAAAAATACTAAAAATAGGCCTACTTATCAAACACATGGTACACAAAACAAAAACAAAAAACAATTTTATATACACACAAAAAAAAAACTCATTTTTGAAATCACAAAGTTTAACAAACATCAAAGCGAAAGTATTACATTTGCTAAGTTATATAAATTAACAAAAAACCTAACATGCCCCCGGGGATTAAATAAGTAGCCGTTTTTAATACCCCTGATGTTGACAAGGGGTGTGTGGGGGTGTTTTTAAACCGGTTACATTGGTACATGTATTTTGTGGACTAGATACTTGGATCTCAGATAGGAAGGGAAGTTCCTCGTTAAGAGGGCCCTACCGAGCTTGTTGTTTCATCCAGAGTCACAGCGGGATTTTCTTTCAACTCCCCTGCCTTACTCTGCCCCGACCCCGTACATCTCCCATGCACCTCATACCGCCTAACGCGATGACATTGAACGAAAAATAGTGTTCGAAAATTTCTTAAACTTGTTCCAGGAAATACGTGTTTTTGAATAAGTCTTACAAGTGTGTGAAATAAATATTTGTCATTAAGAATCTGCATTACATGCGCAAGGTTTTTATTGAGATGTTTTCTTTAGTTTTACAGTTTATGAGTACATTATGAACGGCCAAAGTTCAGGTAAAATTTGTGCAAAACAGCAATTTTTGGAGGCTTAAACTGAATTTGTTTCTACATTTTTTTTATTTTTTGCTAAAAAAATAAAAATAAAATAGAAAAAAATTCAGTGTGGCTTACACTAAATTTGTTTCTACTTTATTTTTATTTTTTGCACATATAGAAACCTAGATATAGTGCACAAAATACCTATTAGTTCAAAAAATTCAAAGATACATGTGTAACAACGCTATAATCACGTACGAGCGTTTGTATGAAAAGTATGACGGGTTAGCCGCTCTTAAGGAACTCGTCCTAGAAAGTATTAAAAAAAACATAACGCCTGTAATCCCCGCAGGGTAAGGCAGATGTGTACCTACAGATATAGATATAACTAGATAACTCAAGAGCACCTACTTCGCGTGCCCGGCTTAAGCATTTTATGCTTGATGTGGCTACTGTCGCAGCAAGCTAATTTGTTTATGAGCGTTAACGACTTATGGCATTTCATACAAACTTTGAACTCATTTGTTTTCGAAATGACTGAACCGATTTTAATGAAACTTCATACGCATAAGCAAGATACATAGGTCTAAAAAGTTGACGGAGAACATTTTTGAAAAATAGTGTTACAGCTAAATTAGACCGATTTTAGATTTTCCACTTAAAGAAATTTCAAATTCTATTTTTCTTAGCATTTCGAAAATGTTCTCCATCGGTCTGGTTTTTTGCCTAATAATAAGAAATAACTGAGTAAAAACTCCAATTATAACTAGCCCAACCCGGGAAAAAAACCCAGGACCTCATGCTCAGCTCAGTAGCGCTTATCTATACTATCTATCAGTGGTGAAGAATACAACGCGATTCCTACCGGCTTCTCTTTCAAAAATGGCACAGTCAGTATTTTATAGGCAAGTAATAAAATTACATTAAAGATATGCTCCGGCTTTACAAAAATTGACCCTTCGCAACCGCTATCTATAATACAATATCCTCGAGTGCTATAGGCTATATTTACAACGTGCCTGTGAGATAATTTCCGACCAAAAGCGAAGCGAAGCCGCGGGCAACAGCTAGTGACTACTAAACCAATGAGGCAGCATAAAACATTGCATTAATCAGAGCTCAAGAGCAACCTCCTATATGAGTGAGTGTGTATTATGCAATATATTCAGACCACATTATTGGCGATGTTCGCTGAAATCCATTGTACTTTACAGAAATGTCGGAGCTAATACCGTGCAATGGTTTCGGGATAAGCTCTGTTATAAATCAGTGCTATACAGGCTGTCGCTTTGCATCCTGGTCAAATTCAAGGAGGTATCTATACTAATGATTCTCGACCCGAATTTATATTAAAAAGTGTAGGTTTTTTCTTTTTTTTTTTTAAGGAAATCAGTATGTGTAAACCACCCGTATTAAAACGCAGCCCGTCTGTTCCTAGCCCTATAAACGCGCCGTCACATAGAAACGCAAACGTTTTTTCCACAATATAATTATGAACCGTATAATTATAAACCGTATAAATATAAAACAGTAGAATTATATACAGTATATTATTACAGTATGGAAACTAGGGATGGTTTACGCTTACCGATTTCCGTAAAAAAAATAAAAAATTAAAAATAACCTAACCTTTTTTATCGATTCGGGTCGAGAATCATTAATTAGTATAGATACCTCGTGGAATTTGACCAGTATGCTAAGCGACAGCCTGTATAATGGGTGTGAATAGACCCTTAACGAAGCCGAAAGGCACTTGTTCTCCTCGTCATTGCGATGATTTTTTTTTTCTAGATCATACCTGGGAACCTGCTAGTTACGGAGATATTGGAGGTCACAGATTCAACGTTTTCAGTTCGAGTTTTTTTTTTAATTACACCTCAAAAGGAAAAAATAATCCTTATAGAACTATTTTGTTGTCCGTCTGTCTGTTTGTCATGACCTTTTTTCTCAGGAACGCGTAGAGGTATTAGTCTCTTTCAGTTCATGTCGCATATTATGCGATTTCACAAGGCAATCAAAACCTACAAGGTAATTCCCGTTTTTTTTTATTTTATTTTTTTCGGATGGGAAATCATCAAATAACCCCTCCCGCTCTGGGCTGAGCAGGAGGGAGTGTCAGACTTTTACTGACTAAAACCCATCCATGTTCCTTCCTTTACCCTTTGTGTTCCAGGGCCGCGGTATCTCTTTCGAACAGTCCCGCAACCGTGGCAGGCATCGGTCCTTTCGGACCCCTTCCTGTTTGCTGACTCTCTTCGAGGCGCGCGTGGAACACTCGCGCGCTGTCAACACGGCCTGTCGTCATAAGACGGACGGACGGCGAGCTAGCCCATAGCTCACCGTCCATAGGCCCGTGCCTACGGTGGCTGGGGGCCACCACGTGGCCCCCGACGCCCGGTGAGTCTCCTGCAGCGGCTGAGACGTGAGGCTCTTTCCCTCTCACGTCCCGCCACCTCCTTCGCTAGCATGACTGCTTCGCAGAAGGAGGTGACGGCGTCCCATTCCCTCTCGCTCCGGACCATGGATGAACCAGGGCCGGACGCGAGAGGTCGCCGCCGCCGATACTTCCCGTTGACCTAGAATCATGAAATTTGGCAAGAAGCATTGTGGTACAGCAAATGTAAATGAAAAAATCTGAAAACCGTAAATAAGTACGAGTCCCAACTCGCACTTGACCGGTTTTTTTTTATTGCAATCTGTCACTTCTACGGTTGTAACATGCTACATAACGCGTTGCAGTACACGTTACTGCTCACTTCGTGGTCAGGAGTTACTGTAACACGGTAAAGAGCCACTAACTTTAACTTGAGGTGAGTTTGAACTAAGTTTATACCGAGGTTGGTGTTATGTGAGATGGTTAGGCATACTGTTATTTTTGAGGGATTCGTGGCTCATGATGAAGAGCCACACGGATTGATTTTCATGGTTGAGCAACGTTTGACGAGGTGAGAATATGGCTGGGTGGCTGGATAGTCATTGTGAGAAACACAAGGAGCAAAAACAGAGGCTAAATAATAACAGCTGCTCGGATCAATCTTCAGGTTAAGCCGCGCTTGCTTAGGTTGGTTTATTGATGGGTGACCACACATTACATACCGAATTTCCTCCGTTTGTTGGAAAGCACGGTAAGCTGATCGTCCCGGCTGTTTTTAGATCTTTGACAGTCGTTACAGGCAGTCAGTGGCCCGAAAGTGTGACAACCAGTCTTACCAATGGATATCTTATTACCCAAAATTGTATTTTGGGTAATTTGATATTTAAATGATAAATTTAATAAATAAACAATAATACCAAAAATAAACTATAATAAAACAATAATAATTTATTTATAATTACCAATGATAATAATAATAATATATGTATAATTAATTATAAATCCAATATATGAGTAGTAAAAATTATAATTATGTACACAATTAGTTATCAGCCTACCTACCTACACAAAACGAAAGAGTAGATTAATATATTAAAATTGTTAACAAATATCTATAATAGCCCTCCTAATTTTTATGTTGTTATGCCCACAATGCTCCAAAACGAATGTATGTCTTTATGTACCTACCACCTAAGTTCACATTGTGGAATGCAATAAACGTATTGAGTATATTTTCGATTCATAAATCGATGTATTTACACAACACTTTCACCGCGCGCTCGTGCTAGGGCCTGTGTATTTTAAAGAAAACACCGGCCAAAGCGACTCGGAGTCGCGCACGAAGGGTTCCGTACCATTATCTGAAAAAAAAAACACGTTTGTTGTATGGGAGCCCCCTTTAAATATTTATTTTATTCTAGTTTTAGTACTTTTTGTTATAGCGGCAACAGAAATACATCATCTGTAAAACTTTCAACTGTCTAGCTATAAATAAATAATAAATAAAATAAATATCGCTGGACATTACACACAGCGCCATCTAGGTGCCACACTAAGCAACGAGGCTTGTGTCGTGGACACCAGATAGTTGATACTACTACATAGATACTTTTTGTTTGTAAATACATACATAATATACATATAAACATCCATGACTCGGAAACAAATGTCCAGGCTCATCACACAAACATTTAGCTCCTTCCGGGATTCGAACCAGGGACCCTAAGAACGTAAGGCAACCTCACTACCGCTGCGCCAGTCGGGTCGTCGGGCTATCACGGTTCATGAGATACAGCCTGGTGACAGACTGCCAGACAGACAGATGGACAGTGGAGTCTTAGTGAAAGGGTTCCGTTTTTACCCCTTGCGTACGGAACCCTGAAAAAAATGGGCCTAATTCGACTTGACAGATTGGTTGAATTAAGTTTAGTATACTCAGTTTTTTGTTTTTGTAAATGGTCAACTATCTAGTCGTCAGCCATAAGGCAATTATCGTCACTCAAGCTTGGGATCTCAACGATTTAAATGCGAGTAAAACCACGGGCATCAGCTAGTTAACTAATAACTTCTTGGTTCTCTCTCAGTTTGTCCGCCTCCGGCGATTCATTTGGGAAATCAGTGTGTATATACTGACGTCTGTGCGGCTTTATATGTGTGGTGCAAGCCTTGAGCGTAGAGCGGGGCGGTTTGATACGCATTGTGTTGTAGTGCAAGCGATGAGCGGGGCAGTAAGATAGGCCTTGTTGATAATGTGAGGTGTTTTATAAATTGCAGCTTTCAGATGTCAATGATTGTTCGAAGGATGGTTCAGAAAATTCAGATAACACTAAAACTTAGTAAAATTCAATGTACAATCATGAGCATACGGCTCAAAAAATACCCTTGTTGAAACTTGCTCTACCCGTCATTGCGATCATTTTTGTGTTCTAGACCATACCTGGGAACCTTCTAGTTACGGAGATATTGGGGGGTCAAAGTTCCAATGTTGTTTGCATGTTTCTTTGCAATGTAAGCTTTTAATGAACCTTACTTGAAATATCTCCGCGACTCTCTTACTATTCAATTCATCCATCAGCGCAGTGTTTTGAGTGCGTTACATTGAGTCCTACCGTAAAACGAAATTTTTCACCCCAAAAATAAAGCCGTTTCCCAGCAACTTATTTATAGTTGCCGGCTTTATGAAGGATCCGGTTACACCTTGTCTAATTGTATATAGCTAATTGAACATAGATACAAACATAGACAAACTTCTGAGAGCCTAACAGAACTCTTGAATCTTTCCTTATAAGCATGATTTCACACATAGTTTACTTTTAAACCTCTGCCAATATCTAAAGTTGCTAACATAGTTACAATAATTGCTAACATAGTTACTACCTTCCAACTAACATTATATTTTCAATCACCGCCATGTAATGGGGGCTATCGCGTATGAATTCCCGCTAGAGACGCTAGTGTAGCGCGAGGTCACCGAAATGTCAGATGTCATAGAGTGTTTGCGTGTTGCGTTCTTTTTTCTCTCGTATTTTTACTAACATTCACGATTGTGGTCTAGATTGAGCCATTCCTGATTAATTATGACTTGAATATTTTAAGTAGCAACTTAGGTTCTAATTTACTCGTATTAGTATCTGGAAGTAAAATGATTTTTAAATGTTTCATGCTTGCTAATTCTAAGGAGAATATTGTAAGTAATTATCCGAAGTTTACACTATGTAAAAAAACACTTTTCATAAACTTTTCATGAAGTTATTGGTACTTTAAAGTACACAGTGTAAAGTATTATTGACATGACCTTACTCGACAGAGGCGCCATCTGGTGAGCTCAAAAACGATAGTCCTCATTCTTTGCACCATACACCATTTCAACGTCAACCCGCTTGCCCGCTTTACTTGCACCCCGCTCTAAACTCACACACACCAACCGGCTGTATATAATTCATGAGGACCAGAATTAGGTTGCGGACGAGCTGTTACCCATGCAAGAATCGTTGTGTATTGTAATTTGTAATGACTGATATTTGAGAAAGGAAAATTGAAATGACGTGGGAACATCTATAATATCTTGGCCACACTACACGCGTCTTGCGACGGTGAGTTTTGTGAAACCAAAAAGGACTGCCTCATTGGCCGAGGAGTCTGCTGAGCAAATGCGGCGGCTGAGCATGAGGTATTGGGTTCGATTGCCTAGTCCGGCAGTGTTTTTCCATCAGGATTTTCTTTTGTAACAGCCACGGAGTCTAGATTTGGGCCCGGTTAATGGCTATAGCATCGCCCCCTATAACATGGGACTTAAACATAACTGACGAAATGTGGGTGTACTATTAGGTACACCTCTGCCTTACCCTTCGGGGATTACACGCGTGATGTTATGGTATGTAAAACATAACTATCACAGTCACAATTTTCATCTTTTATTAATCATCAATCACAGTTTTTATGCCTTGTGACTGGGACTGTAGCTACATTTCATTGTTATCTTTGTTTCGACAGTTCAAAAGTGCCTGTAACTGGCCTACTTGAAATAAATGCTTTGATTTTGATTTTGATTTTGATAAATTGTTACAGCCTGCCACGGCTCAATATCAACACAGTGAAGGAAAACATTGTGAAGAAATCCGCATGTCAACATTGCCAGCCTGCTTCCCTAGGTTGGTCCGTGGATGGGTGACTATACCCATTACAAAACGAGTTCCCTCCATGCCTCGGAAAGCACTTTAAGCCATTGGTCTCGTTACAGGTAGTCAGTGGCCCGAAAGTCTGACAACAAGTCTTATCAAGGGGTATCTTATTACCCAGTACTAACTCGGTTGTGGAGGTCAGATAGGCAGTCGCTCCATGTAACATACTGGTACTCAGCTGCATCCGGTTAGACTGGAAGCTGACCCCAATATACTTGGGAAAAGGCTATGCAGATGATGCTGAGTATGGATGCATAAGTAACTAACTGATCACCTCGTAACGGCTACTGCACACAGGTAACCTAACCTAACCGGTTTCGGTCATTGACACCAAACCAGAAACGATTGCGGTTTAGGTTTCGGTTACCGGTGTTTTAACCGGTTAGTGGCAAACAGCAGGTCAGTGGTTTTTTACAAATTCCGATTGTGTTGAGCGAAATAAACCGGTTAATTTGAGATTCGACGGTAAGTATATACGAGTTCTACCTACTACGCCATCTCTCTTACATCTACGATAATAAAGCTCTCGCTCTAGTTGCTCTACGCCAACGAGTACCGCACTCACAAGCAGATTGTGTTCGACCACGCTCGTAGTTGCGTTCTAATTGTCGTGTGTGCAATAAAATACTTGAATCGAGTGTGAGTAAAGGCGGTTTATTTAGGTTAGTGCGAGTATTAAAATAATATTTTCTGTAAAATCCGGTATCCAAAATGATTTATTTTAGTCTAATCCGTTTTTGTAATTAACCGGTTAATCGAAGAACGATATTATAACGGTTTTATGAACAATATTAACCGGTATTTCAAAACCGGTTCCAAGCCCTGAGACCATGACCTGGACTATGTCATAGGATTTTATTTATCCCAGTATCACGTTCCCCAAAGATAATATCAGACCTCCACAAGGCGAAGCCACCGGTGCAAGCTAGTCTCCCTTAAAAAAATAACAGTCAAAATTTTTGTCCATTTAAAAAGCTCCAGTATTTCAACAAAGAACAAAGTTATTTTTCAATTAACATTTTATAAGTTCAACTAGTATTTATATTGCGCGTAGTTTTTCTATTACGTTGTTCGTTCGTTGTTTTAGTTTTTCATTTGAACTTCCTTTGGGGGTGAAATAAGCGAGTTTAGTTCAACCCACTGACTGAATGTTCTCTCTCTTGAACCAAATTTTATGATTTTAATTTTCACCGTTATGCCCTAAGTGATAAGGTTGAAAATGTGGTCGACCATCAATGAACTTGGTAGTACATTAATCGGCCTACATACAGCATATTGTATCAGAATATTGTGGTCATTCTAAGACGCGAATTATACAGAAACGTCGTAAGGTGAAGGCGCGGCGTAGGCGTGGAACTTGAATACGAAAGAACGGCGTACCTGCGCCACGCCGCTTGAGTGTAATTCACGACACGTCACCTACGTACATTTTTTATGAAACCGTTTTGAAGCGGCATCATGTCTGCGCTTGCATCGCTCTCAAAACGGTGAAGGAAAACATCGTGAGGAAACCGGCGTGTCCTAGACGCAAATATGTATAACATTGCACCCCTGCGAAGCCGGGGCGGGTCGCTAGTGGTAAATAAAGAAAGTTGTTTATCACAATAAATCGATTCAAAACTATAAATTCTATCGACTAGAGGTACAACACTAAACCTTACGCTTGAAGATAGGTAAACAGAATACATTAATGAGAATCTTACAGCTTATTATACAGGCTGGGTAAAAAATCGTGTATCAAACGAAATTAGGTTATATTTAGGGTTATTAGGGTAATTTTTGGATAGTACAATTTTTTTATCACAATCATTTTCGAAACTTTCAAAAAAAAATCGTGAGACTTGAAAGATATTGAAAAAAGTGCCAACACTCATAAAATCATGGTACCCACTGCCATAAAAGTACTTTTGTGGTGATGATACATTTCCAAGAATCAACTAAATACCAATTTATTGTTTTGAAATACAAATTTTGGTATTTTCTCTAAAAAGAAACACTCAAATAATTATAACTTCTAAGGAGATCTAATTAGGGCTCTGCCTCAGAGATATTTTTGACTGCAAATAACCTTAACTGTCGCCCTGTTTCGTTTGATCCACGTTTTTTTACCCATCCTGTATACTACGGCTTTTGTTAAGCAATTTTTTTTTTGACCTTACACTCAGCGCCATCTAGGTGCCAAGCTAAGCAACGAGGCTTGTGTCGTGGACACCAGATACAGATACTTTTTGTTCGTAAATACATACTTATTAGACATATAAACATCCATGACTCGGAAACAAATGTCTATGCTCATCACACAAACATTTGCCCCTACCATGATTCGAACCCGAGACCCTAAGAACGTAAGGCAGCCTCACTACCGCTGCGCCATTCGGGTCATCAAATACTGGTAATTCTTCATGAGGAAAATGTTGAGTATGAATGTAGATGGCTATAAGAGTAGAGGAAGACAGAAAAAAACGATGGATGGACTGTGTGAAGGATGATATGGCTAGAAAGGAGGTGTCTGCTGAGATGACGAGTAATAGAGAAGTATGGAAGAAGAAGACATGCTGCGCCGACCACAAATGAATTGGGATAACGGCAAGAGAATGATGACTGCTTCAGCCACATCTTTCAAAGATCCTTTGATAGTTTGGTAATGATCCTCGACAAACGAACACTATAATTGTATAATTATCACTTGCTTCGGTGAAGGAAAACATCGTGAGGAAACCAGCATGCCTGAGAGATATTTCTCGACGGTATGTAAAGCCAAGTCAGAGGCCCATCAGGGCGGCATAAAAACTCTGACACGAGGTTAGGCACTAACCACACGATGAAGAAAAAGAAGAAGTGGAATACTGATGTGACGTTAGTGGACGTCAGCATTAAATAGTAGATATAGATTTGTAAATAAAACTAATGGATAAGGTAAAATTAGCTATATTGCTTAGTAAAAAACACTAATTTAAAAAAGAAAGAACCGAGTCGTGGTCTTCAATTTCGCTGAGTCGGAGCGTTTTAAAAGGTAAACACTTCCCTAGCAGTTGCAGTGGTTGTTCCGGGCAGTCGTAGTCGTGGATGACGTCACAGTCTCGTAGTTAGGGTTGTGTCCGCTGCAGAGACGTAGGCAGCATGCAGGACAAATAATTTAGGGGTCGAGCGTAGTCTCGTACCGGGACCCCAATCTGGGGTTACACAAATTCACTGTTAGATAAAATATACTTTGATTATAGCGATAGAACGTATTGCAATTAAAAAAATATACAAATTTAGTAAAACCGTTAAAGGCCTGGTCAGACCAGATGCGTGGCGTGACGTACACGTGTACACGCGCGTGGTGACGCGCGTGAGCCTCTGACACACCGGGTTACGCATACGTGTACGCTTACGCTTACGCATACGTGGTACGCACGCAACGCACCGGTCCTTTGCGTACCCAGCAATTCTTGTGCACGATGTCTGAATAAGATTGGGTAAATGGACCAAATATTTCATCTGATGAAGAAGAAGCAATAAAGTTTTATATGACATATTTTTTACTCTTTGTTTTTTTGTGTTGTACAAACAATTATTTTTTCTTTAATTTCATTATTCATCATTAAAACCGAAACAAAACATCACTTACTATCGGTAAAACTTGAAAACAAATACAACTGAATGCGTAAGTCACGCGCGTAGTCACGCGCAGCAAAGATACGTGCGTGCTCAAACTTGTTCGGTGTGACGTCCAATACGGGATGCCATTGACTACAACGTCATTATTGCCCGCATCAATGTGACGTTGCTGTTCCGCTCTGCGTAGGTACGCAGCAACTTTGACACATGGGAGCTGCAATGCGTAGCGTTACGCATGTAGTCTACGCGCACGTGTACGTCACGCAAGCGGTGTGCCATGTCTCTATAAAGTTCCATATATTACAACGTCATGGTACGTGCACGTGCACGTGCACGTCTACGTGTACGGATCCGGTGTGTTTCGGCCTTAAAATGGTTTGGAGGGAAATCAGCGACAAAGCAACGTATTCGAACGGCTAGTGTTTGCGCTGGAGTGACGATCGACTGGAGGTCACCTTTAAACCGGCGGTTAGCACGAGCCGTGCCGACAACATCCGAGTAGATACGAACGCCGCGCGCGCATAGAATCGCCTCGGAAGACAGTTCCTTTCATTGTTTGATAGTATAAAAGCGTTTTAAAGTAATGTGAATGTAAAATAGTATAGTATAGTTATAGGTTAGTTTGCTAGGTAAAATAATAAAATCTAGTAAGTTAATTTTTGATATAAATAATGAGATTATAAGATTATTCCTTTGAACTAGTTTTTGTGAGGGGTTAGAAGCGTTATGACTACCTCTCGATAAGACTAAATAGCAGATATGACTAGTTCGCTATAGGACTTAATCTGGATATGACTAGATCTTGTTAGGACTATATCGTGTTTGGACTAGATCGCAATAAGGCCAGATAGCGTAACGGCTATATTTTCGTTTGTTTTTTGGAGTACAGTTATCGAGATATAGCATTAAGTTTTTTTACTTGGTACCTATACTAAAATACTTAAAATGAAAGCATTTCATTGTAACATAATTATTTATTTATTTAAACTTACGCTTTAAATCGCTAACGTTTTTTAAAAAAGATAGAAGCGTAATCTCCTTCGTCTCAAGTTTATTTAAATGAAATGAAATTAAATGTTTATTCAAATGAATGCTTCAAATTCATAGTTCAATTCGTTCTTCAATTCGTAGTTTATCTCGTTGGTAGTGGTTGTAAGCGCGACTATAGAGCATGAAGTCCTGGGTTCGATTCTCATGTCGGGCAAAATGTTCTTGAATTTTTCTTTCACGAATTTCTCAGTAGCAGACACGGGGTCTGGATTTGTTCCCGTTTGATGACAATAGGCTCGACCCTTATTACATAGGAGTTAAACTTAACTGGTAAAATGTATCTACTATTAGAAACGCTTCTGCCTAATCAAAGAGTAACAAGAAACAGCTATAGTATGCGATATTACAAATATAATAAGTTAACCAATAACGTACAGTAACGAGCACAAATATGTATAAACTTTCCTAAATTTAAAGCAATTATCGCGATAAATAATGATTGTATCATAGAGATAGGATATTCTTCATAAAAATATAAGTTCCAGAATACTATGTTCAGATTCAAATTCAGATTCATTTGTTGATTGTAAAACATGGGTACAATGTTCTCTTCTTATTTGGTTCTTCTTATTTGGTAATACATTGAGGGCGTTTTGCCTCTAGGGCGTACAAAAGTAGTTATAAATGCAATACAGGGTGTAACAGGACCCTTCACGAAGCCGTCAACCAAGCATTATGTACATCAAACTAAGTAACTTTACGCAAAAAATATTGCGGGGAAACGACTTTTTTATTTGGGGTGAAAAATCACGTTTTACGGTAGGACTCAATGTAACAAACTCAAAACATTGTGCTGATGGAGGGATTGAATAGTATGGAGGTCATGGAGGTGATTAAAGTAAAAATCCTACATTAAAAACATGAATTTCAAAAAAAAAATATTAAAAAAAATTAGAACTTTGACCCCCAATATCTCCGTAACTAGAAGGTTCCCAGGTATGGTGTAGAACAAAAAAATGATCGCAATGATGGGGAAAACAAGTGCCTGTCGGCTTCGTTAAGGGTCTTGTTACACCCTTTATAATTAAAACAGGAAATTAATATAGCTATATGAACTACAAATAATCAAGTAAATACCTATATTAGATCATATTATATCGCATTAAGAATTTACAATCACACTGAACAATGTCGATTAGATCGATTAATTAGATAATTTCTGTGTAGTGAGAAAAAATAAAATGATGAAAATTAAAAATTTCAGCACTTACTTATTTAAATACTGTAATAGATATTGAACGATTTCATAAATTAAAATTAAATGTCAATATGGCTGATCAATATATTTTTTTTTTTTTTTTCGTAAAACATGAAATCTCAAAAACCCGTTCCCCGTTTCTCGTTTTTTTTTTATTTGTTTGGAATTTTCATGTCATTTTCATGTGTTTGTTGTTATGTGATAACATATTGGTGCTCGTGACTGTACACCGCAGCGCTCTGTTCAGTTCAATGTTGAGTTTATGTGTGTTTCCATGCATGAAGGTAAATCTTTGACCACATCTTACAGTCATTGGTACCCGGCGGTATGGTTACCCAAGAATATGCTTTATCATAGACATAACAAAGCTCATTTACCTATGCTTAACCCTTCGAGGTGTACCTGTGTCATGTTACCTATTAAACAGGGTGGATGAAACACCGATACACCACGCTTACCACATATTATTCCGTATATCATTCTGAACACCCCTTCACCACAAATATTTTTTTTAACAGTAATTTTATTTTTAAAGCGGTGCTAGCCTTTCGGTGTGACCGTTGACCGTTGAACTCCCAAGTCATAGGTCTCAATTTCGAACCCAAGACACGCACCTCTGATTTTTCGGATTCATGTGTATATTGTTTAATAGGGATGATTCCTGAGTAAAAAAGATATGATTCTATTTAGTCTGTCAGTTAGATTATCGAAAAATATTGTATACGTATTTTTTATTCTATGAAATCAATAAAAAAATATGAAGATAAAACGCATCAAATAATCTAAGTGCCGCGACGCACAGTATCGTCGTGAAAAAAGAAAAAATATGTGTCTAATATTTTTTGGAAATCTATCTGAAGGACTAATTAGATTTTTTTTGTCATCTGCCTTATTATTACTAGCTTCGGTGAAGGAAAACATCGTAAGGAAACCAGCATGCCTGAGAGATATTTCTCGACGGCATGTAAAGCCAAGTCAGATGCCCATGAGGCATAAAAACTCTGACAACAGGTTAGGCACTAACCACACGATAAGAAGATCGGTAATTTTAAAAAAAACAGCTATTCAGATTTTGACCGTGTAGGTATTGCACTTGTATAGGGTCGCCATAAATCCCCAAGGCCCCGTCGGGACATTTACAATTTGGGGTCCTGTTTTCAACCGACTTCCAAAAGGAGGAGGTTCTCAATTCCTCAGTGTCTTTTTTTTAAAATGTATTTTACGTGACTACTCCGCCAATTATGAATCGATTTTGAAAATTATTTCTTTGTTTGATAGGTCATACTTCAGAGATAGTCCCATTATCATTAAGTTAGGATCTGATGATGGGATCCTGGAGAAATCGAGGGAACTCTTCAATAAATAATAGCAAATCAAGCGCGATTGCTGCTATCGCATATTTATACATAGTTTGTGCAATCACAGAACATAACATCACGCCTGTCAGGTTTGATGATGGGATTCTGGAGAAATCGAGGGAACTCTTCAATAAAAACAAACCTCTGCGCTCGATTGTTTGTCAGGACATTTTATAGCTTGTCGGGACGTCGGGACACCACTGTTAATATCGGTGACATGTCCCGACGTATCGGGACGAATGGCAACCCTACACTTGTAGGATTGCCTTTTTTTTAGTTGCCCCGTATTCTCCCATTCCTGAGCAGAAGGCTCCCCCATTTCTTCCACTTCTCTCGGTGGTGACCTTCTTCATCCAAGCCATCCAAGGCGTCCCCCATCTTCTCCTCGGTCAGCAGCGACTCCGACCCATAAATTAATTACCTATAAAAAATTCAGTGTGGGAGCGTTCAGAAAGATATACTAAATACGAGTACGTGGTAACCGTTTCTTCGTCGGTGTCCGTGGCACCCCGTATACGAGTACTATGCAGCGATTTAGTTACCTTTATCCTTCAAGTAGGTTCGCGACAATTAGTGTTAAAATAGCGTAATAGAATAGTTTAAAACAAAGAACAATCGAGAAAGCACGTTATTACCATGTTTTGTGTTTCGATTTCGAGTGTTTTCTTATAATATTAGTTACAATTCAGCTGGAGAAAACTCTGGTCACAGGTGCGCGTACGCAACCTACTTATAAAAAACACAGAGCATTGCTATTGTATTTTCGACCGTATGTGCCAAGGGCGTAAAATACCTACTTCCTTAATTCGTTTAAGTGGTTTGTGATCCTTTTGCTTAGTTTTTTTTGGAGTTTTATTAATATTTATTTATGAATAAAGGATTGTTTAGCGAACAATACTACACCACTAGAATAATCTCGATTATTTTTTGTGTGTCTGTTGATAGTATAAAAACACAGCGCAGACACCGCAACAGTCAGTTTCGTTTCGACATTCGGACAGACAGTATCGATCAAGCCTTCGCAAGAAATAGTTTCGTTTCAGATAGTGACTTATCAGTGAATAGTGATCGTTTAAAAGTTTTCTTTCCACTGTACGAGTATGACAGTTAATACATAGTTTTCAGTTCAGTTTTCAAGTATAGAGTTCCGTTCCATTCATCGTGTAGTATTGTAGGTACACTAATTTTTACCATAGTAAAATAGTGTTTTATTTCTTCTCCACCCATAATAATAGTGTAGTGCCTTTCAAACATACTGCTCCGCTCCACAAAGCTAACGTTGCAGCCGGAACCTATAGGTACAGGGCGGTTAGTGGCTCATTTTGGATTCGTTATAGTTTAAATTCCCAAATACGAGTCCCCGTCTGGTACATATGAAAATCAATATTTTTGTTAAGAAAATAAATAAATAACGGGTAGCTACCAGTGGCGAAGTTTCTATACCACTCGATTCATACTGGCATCCTTTTGAAAAATATCACAGTCAGTATTTTATAGACAAATAATAAAATCACATTAAGGATATGTATTCCGACTTACCTCTTACAAAAATTGACCCTTCGCTACTGGTAGCTACATCGGAAAGTAGCGGTGGCCCTATGGTGGCGGTCCCGACTTACGTACAGTAAGTCGTGAGTTCGAACACAGGCAGGCGCATTACTTTGTGTAATTTATTTCATCATCACTGCTCTCAAAAACGGTAAAGGAAAACATCGTGGAGAAACTAGAACCAAACATTCGAAAACATGTGACATCTACCAACCCGCACTGGGCCCGCGTGGTGGATTATAGCCCATAGAGAGGACGCCGTATGTACCAGCAGTGGGAACATTATAGGCTGCTTATGCATGGGTTAGCTACATTATCCCCGAGTGTCACAGACTACATTTAAAACATTCCCGTGGGTTAATTTTCGTACATAACCGGAGCAAAGCCGCGAGCGAAAGTTATATATTATATTCACAACTCCGCCTAACATTGTTTGATTACGGCTACGTATTTCAGCACTCGCCTAAAGGTAAGGAAACGCCTTGATGTGTTAACAGAGTTCACCCATCCGTCCCTAAATTGCTTAACGTCATCAATTGATCTGTGCTGTGACCTAAAATTGGAAAGCGATCTTGGGTTCGGATTGACAATTTCTAGCAAACTAAGCGTTTATTTCAAATAAATCATTTAAGTACATACTTTAATCTCAAGTTTTCAGTCAGTACAATATCACGCTTATAATGTCCGGTAATACCAAGTCCGATAGACCGAGATGAAAGATGTCGAAAGTTAACGACGCTCAAATAAGTTGCACTTGTCTTGTTATACACAAAAACCAAAGGAGATGTTCCAGAAATGTATGGAGCCTGGGCCAGCACTATGTACAATATACAATGTGTAACAGAATAAACGCACAACCTCTTAACGGGTCATTGTACTCATCATTATGAACAACTTTCACTATGGGACTAACCCCGAAACCCGGAAAAAAAAAACAGCTGTTCAGTACATTTTGTCGAATTATGCGCACAGAAATGTATGGGGCAGTCGATTTATTTTCGCGATTTCAGTTTTGGTCCCATAGTGAAAGTTGCTCATAATGATGAGTACAATGACCCCTTGGAGGTTGTGCGTTAATTCTGTTACACATTGTATGTAAATATCGCTATCTATTACAGTAACCGTTTTTTATTGTTAATTTTCATTAATTTCACTTCGTTTCAAAGTACATTCAAATTAACTTGGGCAAGGAGAGGAACACAAAATGAAATTAAACATGGAGGATCAGATCAGCAGCAAGCGAAAAATGACATTTTGACAGTAACATTTGATTGACGTGTATCGTAATACCTGCGATAAAAATAAACAATACGAATTTCGAAAATCTTGGGTTTCGGTTTCGATAAAATACTACAGATCCAAACTCAAAGCAAGGAAAGACTCAAAAACGTCACTTCTTAAAACTGTCAAAGTCGTCAAACTTCATTTGTCAAACACAACTGTCATTGCTGCCCTAAAAATAGGGTTATTTTATTTAAAAAAACCTTTTAAAATGATCATTATTGTACCACTGAACCTTTCTTCAAATTATTTTTTTAGTATGTTTATGAAACTCCCCTATTTTTTTCCTATTTATCTATATAGTGTACATAGTGGTGGCCCAAAATCAAACATCTCCTTTCACCATAAAAGCATATTATATGCAATGGCTCCAAAACTGTACAATAAATTACCAGATAAAGTTATTTTAGCCAACACCTTAAATAAATTTAAACGTCGGCTTTTTAAATTACTGAATGACATAAATGACATTGCATATTACTCTGTCGATTATGATAATTTTGTACAATTGAATCTAAGCTAGTGTCATATTTTGTAATTTAATTTCTTTGGTTGTAATTTGTAAGTTGATATTTAGACAATTTGTAATTTAGTTATATTTCTGTGACATCTGTAAAATTAGCCCATTCCCTCTCATTGAGAGGAGGCCGAGTGTCCCAGCAGTGGGAACATTAAAGGCTAATTATGCTGTAAAATTTGATAATGTAGACAATTCTTGATTTAGTATCATCTACTTTTTTGTTTTTTTTTTTGACATTGGAATTTAATTAATTTGATTTAAAGGAGGTGTTTTATTTTCGGCCCAAACATGTACCGAGGTACAAATTACTATTTAAATTCTTTCCAATACATAGTGTTATTAGCAGTATTTTAAATCCTTCAATATTCGATAGATTAAGAAATAAAAGAATATGAAAAAACACTACCTCGAATTGTAACTGCGTTTAAAGAAACGTTCATAACAGCGCTGGCGGCTGTCAAACTATTCCATCTGTCAAAATATTAAACTCTTTCGAGATCGATCGTCTGACAAGGGCTAGAATAATCGGATTGACAATATTGTCACCAACAACAACAAAAAGAATAAAATAGTAAATTAACGGCCCTGGAGCACTGTCTTTTGGCCAGTAGCTAACCAAACGCAAAAAATAATCTGAAATGTGAAATAAATGTATATTTTAAATTCTTGATCCCATAATGTTTCACGAAAAAAGTGTGCCGGGAAAAATAATCTATCTTTAATACAAAACTAAATTCTAAATAGTATATTTTTAGGTTTTCATACGTGTATAAAATGAAGTAACGAAACGCATCATCGGAGAAATTAATCACGAGATTGTCAGAAGAAAATTCTTGGGTTGCAAGTTTTAGCATCTTTGATCGACAATTTCAGGTGGTACAAATGCATTAATAAATCCAATATTTATTTTTTCAGAATCTGCGATTTTTTTCCTATAACTTCATACCTTTATAGTTAAGGTACATTGTTGGGCCACGATTGTATGGGGAAAAAACATCTCCTTTAAATCTTTTTAGCATTATTTTAGTTCTATTTGTAGTCTGTGCATAATGTACATAGTATTTTATTCTACATATAATAGTGAAATTTCCTTGTCAATAAACACAGTTAATTAAAATCATTGGTAATGTCGCAAAATTCACATGCCGAATTAAGTAGGCGGAATATGAAGATCTATTTTGTATGTGTTATAAAATCTGTAAAATACCATATTTCAGGCAAATAAATGAATCTATCTATCTAATTTTGTATTTTTTTTATTTTGTTGGCATTTTAGGTGCAGTCGCGCTTGCGACCACTATAGACCAAAGAGATAGAATTTGAAGCATTCATTTCAATGAAACCATTGATTGCCAGCTGAATTGTCGAGGATTCGATTAATTGGTCAGAATGATGAAGGGTTCGTTTACACCTGGTATTCATTAAGTTAAAAGACGAAAGCCATTGTTACTTGTCTGAAGCAAAGATCTAAAGAGTTAGTGTAGTTTTTAGGGTTCTGTACCTCAAAAGGAAAAGGCGGAACCCCTTATAGGATCTCTCTCGTGTCTGTCTGTCTGTCCGTCTGTTACAGCCAATTTACTCCGAAAGTACTGGATCCATTGAGTTGAAATTTTGTACTCATTTGTAAATCGGTGACCCAAAGAATTTTAAACAGGGGAGCCACTTTTGGGGGGTTAATTAGAAAAGAAAAAATAAAGTTTTGCTAACTACGAGTATATCGTGTTATATATCAAACAATAGGGTGTATTGTGAGTATCTAAAATGTATTTCTTTTATAATTTTAAAATAAGTGAATTTTGAAGTTATTTAAAAAATAGGCGAAAATTGACCATACCCCCTCTAAACTCCGAAACTAAAGGCGCGAAAATTTTCAAAAAAATTAGATGAACTCACACTTGCCCGGTTTTATTTGCAGATACACTTGAGCAGTCACTTGTAGAAATATGCACAATAACTTTATGCTATAAGGGTTTCTTTATTTATTTATTTCACTTTTTATGTACACACAGTAGATTACACAGGAAAATAAAATTATAAAATATGAGTACAAAGGTACTGCTTATTTCTTAAGAAATTTCTGCCAGCAGACCTGCCAAAGGAGAAATGAAAAAGAAACGTAGACTACATAATTTGATCTATACTTAATATTAAATAAACATAAAATATACATACTAAGTAAATAGGATTATATACTTATATAACTACATAATGAAAAGATATATAAACAATAAAAATATATATGTATATAATAAATCACAATTGAGAGGAAAGGTAATGCTCTTTCACTCTGGTTTTGAACAATGAAATGGTCTTCAAATCACGAATGCTAGGCGGAAGTGAGTTCCACAACTTTACAGCATGGACGGACAAGGAGTATGAGTAATAGCTGGATTTGTAAGGATGGGATTTAAGTAGGGATCTAAGGTGCGATCTACACGGTGCGTCAATAGGGCGGGCATAAGAAAAACGCTCGCGCAGGTACGAAGGATAGGATGGGTTATGTAGGATATTGATGAGAAGATATAGGATCCTAGTGTTCCTGCGAAGGCGGATTGGGGTTATGAAGATCAGGGTGTAAAGTTCTTCATCCCACATAGAACAGGGAGGATCCTCCGACCAGGCGGGTGTTGTGTCTGGTGGGGTACTGGCTTTAACCGGCTTTCTTCAAAAATGAGAAGGTTCTCAATTCAGCGGTATTTTTTTAAATAATATATTTGTTACCTCATAACCCCGACCTTTATGAACCGATTTGAAAATTATTTTTTATTGAACGGATATACTTCCCGTTTGATCCCATAGAAATTTCATCAAAATCTGTTCAGGCTTTAACGAAGCCGAAAGGCACTTGTTCTCCCCGTCATTGTGATCATTTTTGTTCTAGACCATACATGGAAACCTTCAGTTACGGAGATATTGGGGGTCAAACAACCCCCGTACTATTAAATTCATCCATCAGCACAATGTTTTGAGTGCGTTACATTGAGTACTACCGTAAAACGTGATTTTTCACCCCAAAAAAAAGTCGTTTCTCAGGTTTCTCAGCAATTATTTTTGCGTAAAGTTACTTAGTTTGATGTACAGAATACTGTGTTGAAGGCTTCGTGAACATCCTCCATATACACTTTTGGATTTGCTTTAGACTTACCTTTCGGAGGTGAAGACATTGGTCCACTGGGGATAACCATTGTGGGCAGCGAAGGATTTTTCTGAAACAATAGAACAACAATTAAAACTCCTCTAAGTATTCGGAGGATATAAAACCACAGTGCTCGGCAGTAACCTTTTATTAGGCCTACAGTAAAATATTATTTTTATTTGCGAATGTTATAATAGGGGCTAAAAATAAAACTGGAGTCCAATTCTGCTAATTTAATTGTTCTCAGTACGACCCAACAATCTAAACTCAGTGTAATCAAAATTTTTAACTTTTAAGTTGATTTCGTGACAAAATAATTACAAACGCAGGATGATCTTCAAGGTAAAGCCGCGCTTGCCGAGGTCGGTAGGTGGATGGGTGAACAACCATTACATCAGTATGAAGTTGTAGTTTCCTCCGTGCCTCGGAAAGCGCGTTAAACCGTTGGTCCCGGCTGGCATTTGTAGATCTTTGACAGTCGATACAAGTAATCAGTGACTCGAAAGTCTGACAACGAGTCTTACTAAGAGGTATCGTATTGCCCAGTACTAACTGGGCTGTGGAGGTCAGATAGGCAGTCGCTCCATGTAAAATACTGGCATTCAGCTGCACCCGGTTAGACTGGAAGCTGACCCTAACATAGTTGGGAAAAGGCTACGCAGACGATGATGAAATATCTTTCGAGCAGCAAGCAAATCAATAACCCATTATAAATACACGTTGCTCAAAACAGATATAAAAAGCCAGTCAAAAGATAAAAGAAAAACAAATCTATTAAAAAAAAATAACGTTTTATAAATATCAGAAAGAAATGTATTATCAAAGAAAAATACCATTCATTTTGTTATCAGAAGAGGGATTACTGTATAAATATCATTTTGTTATTACAACGTTCCGCAGTTATATCTAACCCAAGGGATGTAAGTATATGTATTGTAAAGGTATTGTTTAAAAAAATATTGGTAGCGCGTGGATTTGGTTATGCAAATAATTTCATTCTATGTAAAATTATTAATCGATAGTATACAGTATGTACAAAGAGAATATTTGGGATTGTTCATTTTTCAAATATTGTGTTAATTACAAAACCAACTCGAGGAATTAGGTATCTAATTATATATTTCTCGTTAAAATTGAAAATTGATCATTAATATTTTAAACTTTTATTACAGGATAATATATCTACTATGTACATTTTACACCGACTACAAATAGAACTAAAATAATAATAAAAAGAAGACTAAAAAACTAAGATCCTACATAAATATACAACGACGACAATAGGACACTTAGGCGTCAAAGTGCTCCTCCCCATCGATGTCATCCGGAAACGTGCCCAGAAGACTGGCAGCATTGCCACGTTGAATGGCAGTGCTAATTCTTTGCCCAAAGATAGAGCCAGCCCTCTAGTCAAGCAAAGTGTCGACCAGTCGGCGAGATATTTCCTTAAAATGGAGACGTGCACTCGGGCCCCAAGACCCGAGCGTTTCGACCCCAAACGGCTCAAAACTGTAGTTACCAATAAGGCTACAGTATTTGTGCAGCTTGAGGATCTCAGCAGCCGCTTTGGGGTCAGCTCCCAGTCTAACTGGATGCAGCTGAATGCCAGTATTTTACATAGAGCGACTGCCTATCTGACCTCCACAACCCAGTTAGTAATGGGTAATACGATACCCCTTGGTATGACTGGTTGTCAGACTCTTCGGGCCATCTGAATACCTGTAACGCCGGGACCAACGGCTTAACGTGCTTTCCGAGGCACGGAGGAATCTTGGTATATAATGGGTGGTCGGTGGTCACCAATTCAGAGAAGAACTTAGGCAAGCGCGGCTTAATTTAGAGCGTCTGTTATTAGTCTCGACCTCCTCGAGGAATGACATGTATGTGACTTATAATGTATCATCATCTGGCTGTCTTTTCCAACTATGCTGGGGTCGGCTTCCAGTCTAACTGGATGCAGCTGAATACCAGTATTTTACATGGAGCGACTGCCTATCTGATCTCACTACTGCATTTACTGGGGGACCAAATGCCCAGTCCTTTTCCTCCCCTATTTTTTTCTATTTAATTTCGTTGCGGGATCCAAGACAGTTTTATTGTTTCTCTGGGACTTCGTGTGGGAATGTTTTTAACCGACTTTCTTCAAAAAGGAGGAGGTTCTTGGTCCCATAGAAATTTCATCAAAATCGGTTCCGTAATTTTTGTTTTTCCTTGTATCCGTATTTTTTTTATTCTTGGGTATTTATATGATGGTTCTATAATAAAAAAAAATTTCGTCATAAGAATTTATGTGGTATAACTACAACTAAAAAGGGTAAAATAAAAAACTTTCTGCAAAAAAACCGACTTCCAAAAAGCCACTAAAAACGTCTAAAACAACTTTATTTTCGGAAGTCGATGGCAAAAAGTCAATGAAACAAACAAAGTCACCGTCTTCCGAAAGAAAAGTTATTTTAGACTTTTTTTGTGTTTTTTCCAGTCTTTTTTCGCAGAATTTTTTTTTTATTTTCTTTAGTACTAAGTTCATTTTATAATGAGTGATATATTAATGACATACTAATACATATGGTTATTCTATCATAACATCACGTCTGATAGCCCCGAAGGGCTAGACAGAGGTGTACCTAATAGTACACCCACATTCCGACAGTAATTATGCTTAAGTCCCGTGTAATAGGGGGCGAGCCTATTGCCATCAACCGGGCACAAATCCAGACTCCGTGACTGCCACTGAGAAATTCCTGACAAAAAAGCCCAAAAACAATTTGCCCGACCCGGGAATCGAACCCAAGTCCTAATGCTCAGTAGACATGTTACTGACTACTCGTAGGCTGTCAAAGATCTACAATGACAGCCGAGACATTCGCTTTAACTCGACGGTCCTGATATGTCTATATAATGAACTGTCATCTATCGCCTTCGGCACAGGTTAATTTCTTGACCTTGAGGATCGAACCTTGCGGTTCTAATAACTTAGCCATGAGACTGGCTGTATCCTCGTCATTCTACAATATGACGTCATACTTATAATAGACATCGCTATTTATTTAGACATCTATACAAAAAAAAAAATTAAGTGTCTGTTTGTAATACCAAAATAAAAGCTTTTTACTGAATGCATATGAAAGTACATACGGTACTTAGAACAAAATCACCATACAAAAAAAAAATTACTTTAGTTTTTGAATCGAATTTTGCTACCAATTTCAAGTGTTTTTAGGGTTCCGTAGCCGAATGGCAAAAATACGGAACCCTTATAGATTCGCCAAGTCTGTCTGTCTGTAGTTAATAGTTTCGGAGTAAAGTTGCTGTGACATACACGGACAGACAGACAGACAGACTTGGCGAATCTATAAGGGTTCCGTATTTTTGCCATTCGGCTACGGAACCCTTGAAATTGGTAGCAAAATTCGATTCAAAAACTAAAGTAATTTTTTTTTCGTATCATTTCACGTGAACGAAGGTTGCGGGCAACAGCTAGTATAAAGCATATAATAGCATATCTTTTAAATAGAACAGGGCTTCAAGAGCAAGTAGCCCGGAGGCAGTACAGTACCTAATTAGTGTAGTAGATGGGCAACGCAAGGTACGGTGTTTGAGTCCAATGTCGCACGATATTTGGCGAATGTCGGAGGTCACAAAAATGTTCAACTTCATTTTATCGTGACGGCTGAGTCGATAGGTATAGTTGTCGATAGGTGAAGTTACTCAGTACAGTAGATGTGTTATGGAAGTCACATAGGCAGTCGCTTCATCTGCTTAAATATAAGGTCCCATTAAAATAGGTGGACAAATTTTAACACAGCGTTCAGTACATATAACCAAAGATATCCAAGCAAATAAAACCCTGATTAAAGTGAATTTAGTTTGACCTAACGGATGTGTTTATTCTAGTGTTTTCAATTTATTATTTTAAGTCAAAATAAAATCATTCTCATCATGTTAAAAAAAATATATAAAAAATATTACGCACTAAAATCTGTGGGTGAATCTATTGTCATTTAAAATCTAAAATTCTGTAGGATAGTTGTATTTTTTATGGAAAATTCGTTCGATTTTACCTTTCTTTTTCAGTCGAGTAAATATGTTATTTAGTGTTCTGTTCGAGCTAATAATTACTCAAGCAATGAAGCTAAGACGTATAAATAACAAAAAAATCGTCTCAGTAGATCTAGGTACTCATTTTCTCGTCCCGTACGCCAAGACACAGTGGAAACACACAACGCCCAAAGGCTACGAGTCTTACAAGATGGTTGGAAAGCTAAAGTTGATCTCGAATCTAAACATAATGGTTTTCTTATTAAAAATTAGTTCCATTTATTTAATAAACTTGTTTTGGAGGGCTCCTGTTAACTGGCTAATTGTCAATTAATATGTAAACTAAGATACACCCGGGAGGGGTTTGTGGCTAAACAACAGTTCAGTTCATGTAATACTTAACCAACTTTCTTCAAAAAGGAGTATGTTCTCAATTTTTTTTAATGTTCTTTATCTCATAGCTCCGTCATCCATAAACTGATTTGAAAAATTCTTTTTTTATGTGAAAGGATATGCTTCCTGTTTGGTCCAATAGAAATTTCATCAAAATCGTTTCGATAATTTGTTTTTTTTTTTTTCCTTTAATGCGTATTTTTTTCTTCTTGGGCTGTATTGACGACATGATGGTTCATTAATAACTTTGTACAATGTAAAAAACCGGCCAAGAGCGAGTCGGACTCGCGCGCGAAGGGTTCCGTACCATTATCTAAAAAAAAACTTAATTGGCGTCGACTATGTATACTTTTTTAATTTTTTAGATTTTTTCCTTTATTTGTGCTTTAAGGCCTTGCTTATTACCAAAAGAGATGTTTCATTTTTGTGTGGGACTCCGGCCATAACATGTACTTTTTATAAAAGCTGGGAAACAAACCCCTGAATAGAATAAAGTATTTTTTTTTTTACATAATATTAAATGGTTTTTATTCACGCAATAAAAATTAAAAATGTTTGACAATTGTCGTGAGTGTTATGGCAGCTATGATAGGTTATAGAGATGATGTTTGCATAACCTAGAAATTGTTATTTGATAATAATTGTACAAAGCAGAAGTCGTAGGAACAAAACATAAATGAGAGAACGTAAAATAACACTGAAAGCCACGAAAGTCGAAACAAAGTCGAGACGAACGAGACTCGACTGACAGACATTAATGGGTTTTGTCAAAACAAAATTAATGTCATTTCGAATTTTTCGTTCAGAATTACACTACAGAAAAGTAGTACTTACCTATTATATTTTTTTTACAATTAAATCATCACTCTTACTTATAATTAGTCGAGAATGATGTTTATGAGTATAATTATTATTATGTATTACAAGAGCACATACTTTTCATATATAAAATCGACGTGATATTATGTTTTTATGCGACATGATTTCAGAACGAAAGCAGACTATGCAAAACAGTAAGACGCCATGTTGAATAGAATATGGCAATAATTGAAAAACTATTACTTTCCATGCACAACAAATCAGGCTTAAATTCTCGAGAGAATATTTTTCCTGAATTCGTGATATTTTTTCCTCTTTTTCGATAACTGTACATATTATGGCCGGAAATGAAACATGTCCTTTCATGATTCTAGATCAATGGTTGGTTTAGATTCCCTTGTGAAATCGCATAATATGCGACATAAACACTCATATGTTTTGACCGCGTTTACTTACAAGTTTGATTTTTTCATTGCTCTAAGGGGTACCAGACTTGAGTATTTGTTATTAATTTGAACTTGATACCGCCACGCATTCCTGAGAGAAAGGGTCTTGACAGACAGGCAGACAACAAAGTCATCCTATAAGAGTTCCGTTTTTTCAGATTGATTAAGGAACCCTAAAAAATTTTTCGTGACAACTTTTTGTGTGGTATATACAACTGAAAAGGGTAAAAAAAAAACTTTTTGAGAAAAAAAAACCTGACTGCCAAAAAGACACTAAAAACTCTAAAATAACTTTACTTTCGGAAGTCGGTGGCAAAAATCCATGAAACAAACGAAAGTCACCAACTTCCGAAGATAAAGTTATTTTCAACTTATTTAGTGTCTTTTTGGAAGTCTGTTTTTTTTCACAGAATGTTTTTAAGTTCCAAAAATGTTCTCATCATCATCATCATTTCAGCCGAAAGACGTCCACCGCTGGACATAGGCCTCCCCCAAGTGCCGCCACATTGACCGGTCCCGTGCGTCTCGCATCCAGCGGATCCCCGCAACCTTCACCAGGTCATCGGTCCACCTAGAAAGAGGCCTTCCACCGCCACGTCTTCCTGTTCGCGGTCGCCACTCCAGAACTTTTCGGCCCCATCGGCCACCCGTTCTGCGAGCAATGTGCCCTACCCACTGCCACTTAAGTTTGGACAGCTTCGGCTACGTCGGTAACCTTGGTCTTGCGGATGTCTTCATTTCTGATTCGACCACGCAAGGAAACTCCGAGCATAGCCCTCTCCATTGCCCTTTGGGTGCCTTTAAGCAGAGGTGTACTCGAAAAGTACGATGCAGGATTTTAGTTATTCATTTGCTTCATAGATGTTGCGTGTGGATCGGTGACCGCCCATTACATACCGAGTTTTCTCTGTGCCTCGGAAAGCATATTAAGCCGTTGGTCCCGGCTGTTATCTGTAGATCTTTGACAGTCGTTACAGGTAGGCAGTGGCCCGAAAAGTCTGTCAAACAGTCTTACCAAGGGGTATCGTACTATCCAGTACTAACTGGGTTGTGGAGGTCAGATAGGCAGTCGCTCCATGTAAAATACTGGTATTCAGCTGCATCCTGTTAGACTGGAAGCCGACCCTAACATAGTTGGGAAAAGGCTGGGCAGATGATGAGATGTCGCTAGTTTTCTTTTAATCAATTTGATTATGTTTACTACAAATAAAGGGTGTAACAAGACCCTTAACGAAGCCGAAAGGCACTTGTTCTCCCCATCATTGCGATCATTTTTTGTTCTAGACCATGCCAGGGAACCTTCTAGTTACGGAGATGGGGGGGGGTCAAAGTTTCATCTTATTCACAAGTTTTTTTTTTTTAAATACATGTCTTTAATGTGAGATTTTTACTGTAAACACGATCCCCGTACTATTCAATCCCTCCATCAGCACAATGTTTTGAGTGCGTTACATTGAGTCCTACCGTAAAACGTGATTTTTCATCCCAAAAAAAGTCGTTTCCCAGCAATAATTTTAGCGTAAAGTTGCTTAGTTTAATGTTCAGAATGCTTGGTTGACGGCTTCGTTAAGGGTCTTGTTACATCCTGTATAACTGGTGAAACGTGGGTGTACTATATACACTCTTAGGTATCCCTTCATGGGAGCTCAGACATCAGGAAGTTTCATTACTACCAACTATCAAAATAGTTTGGAAACCACATCAGTGACCACCAGGGAACAAACTTGGGTCATTCTGTACGATTTCTGACCATTTAACTGTTTGCCTTTGGATAAATGGGGAGAATTTCTGAAAATTACTTTTTAAAGTGTTAACACAAGTACTGTGGTGCGTAATTAAAATTATTTAATTGTAGGAAGTATTTTGAAATTGCTGTTACATTAAACATCAAGCTTTATGCCCTGAACGGAATGTGCAAAGGTATTTGAACTTTTTTTAGTGTTCCGTACGTAAGGGGTAAAAACGGGATCCTATATACTAAGAATCCACTGTCCGTCTGTCTATCTGGCTGTCTGTCACCAGGCTGTATCTCTTGAACCGTGATTAGACAATTGAAATTTTCGCAGATGATGTATTTCTGTTGCCTTTATAACAACATATGGTGGCGCGTGTGTCGGATCATTTACTAGTTCCCTTCAAAATGGTTGAGTTGAATGGTGCTGATCTATGCGTCATGATCGTGAACGGGCGCTGTCAGTTGTGACTGGTCATCTCTTAGTTGCCACGGCTTATTTGTTTATTTTTTTTTTTTTTTGTTTTTAATTGTCTTTTTTGTGTTTACTATGGACAGTTTTAACGTGCACATCTTGCTACATCGTTCTCACATAATGTACCATCTCAATATGAATGATGTAACCAAGGTTTTGTAACAATATGCTGATTTAAAAGAGTCTCCATGGAGTTTCTTGCCCGTTCTTCTCCATAGAGATCTACGCTAGGGAATGGGCAACTACAGTACTTTCACAGTTTTTATGCCTTGTGATTGGGACTGTAGCTACATTTCATTTTTATCTTTGTTTCGTCAGTTCAAAAGTGCCTGTAACTGGCCTACTTGAAATAAATGCTTTGATTTTGATTTTGAACAACAAATACTAAAAACAGAGTAAAATAAATATTTAAAGGGAGCTCCCATACAACAAAGGTGGTTTTTTTATTAGATACTGGTACGGATGCGCGAGTTTTCTTGAAATTGTCGATGGCAATCTGGATTGAGTCAGCCCAGGGGCCTTAGTCTGCTATTGCAATAGTGTCAGAATGGTCTATCATTGATTTAATAAGGCCCTGCGCAGACGAATTACCCTTTGTACGCACGTCAAACGAGTTTCGAACGCGCTTCAATACGCCGTGGGCTAGGGGCCTTATTAAATCAATGATAGACCATTCTGACACTATTGCAATAGCAGACTAAGGCCCCAGGAGTGACTCACGAGTTTGGTGTTTTTAATAGCGACCATGAGCTCCTCTTCCAAACAACAGGACAAGCAGGACTCATATTATGTGTCCTATAGTTTTAGTACTACACCCAATCATCATTGAGTACACCTATTTCTGCCAGTCAGTGAAAAAAATGAATTTCTAAATTGTTGCAACAAATACTTTTGTTGACATTTTATTTATTAACTATATTTGCCTGTACATCTACATTTTTACTTATACAGCGTGTAACAGAAAGGGTAAAATCATATGGAATACTGTGGTACGGACCATCAAACTGAACAACTTTCTCTATGGGATCACCATCGAAATCGTAAAAAAATAATCAGCTGTCCCATACAAAATTTCAATACCTACTCGACCCAAATGTATGGGACAGCTGATTATTTTTTTACGATTTCGATGGTGATCCCATAGAGAAAGTTGTTCAGTTTGATGGTCCGTACCACAGTATTCGATATGATTATACCCTTTCTGTTACACCCTGTATTGACTTACTCTGACATGTGATACATGATGATATTTTAATATTGACATGTATGTAATGTTGTCGTTTGTTTTTTTATGTTGTGATATTTGATTATTTATTTTTAGTTAAGTATATTTTTGTGAAGCAATTTGATTGTATTTACCTGTAGTGACATAGTACCGTCACACAATTACCACATACCTCTGAGCCAGTTACCACATACCTTCAAACCAATTTATTACCACTCAACACCGAACCAGTTACCTTACCACGTTTATGACGTTCCGCAAAGAAACAGAGAAGCAAGCATCTTGAAAAAGACGTTGGTTTGTAAAGAAATAGGATGGAAGCACGGGCACAGTACGGCGTGATCACAACACCGCACACGCCGGCCATTTCGCTTCGAAAGAAGCGGTTTTGTAAGCAGAGGCAAGCAGGCAGAGCAAGCTTAACACCAGTTCCCTCGGCATCTTCACTTCACACTCCGGGACTACGCAGATGGACGGCGCTGACGACACACGGCTGAGCAACAGTAGAGCAGAGCGTTTTGTATGCCTTATATGCATAATTTGAATTTGAACGTTATTATAAAGTTGGTCATCATCTTCGTGCTCCTGGCCAATGTTACTTGAGGTCGGCGCACACGTTTTTTTTTCGATTCTCCTCTGTCAACCTTCACACTAGCATTTACTATTTTTTTTCACATATTCCATCTGTATTACTGGAAGTTCTCTTACTAACGTTCAACTAGAAAAAAAGTGTCAAGAATCTGAATTCATGACAATAGGGTCGCCGCTCCTCCCGTCTATTTAACGACATGAAAATTAAACAATGATGAGTTATTTACGAAATGTGAGTAGGTATACTATGTTATCAAACCCCTACCTATATTTTATTTAATCTCTCCTCTATACAGTAATATTCTGGATATTATAAATATTATAGGTATATATTTATTTTGTATATTATGTGTATATATTTGTGTGTATGTTTATTTTATATAGGTATATTTTTGTTTTAAGTTCTAAATTGAAATTTTCCTGTTCTGTCTTTTCTACACACTGTGTCTACATTTCTAATCCAACTTTTCTCTCGCAGGTCTGCCTGAAGAAATTTTTCATGAAATAAGCATTACCTTTACGCTCTTCTATTTTAATGTAATGTCCTATTAATTAATATTCTTTTTATTTTATTTCATTAGTCTTATTAATAATTTTGTGTGTACATAAATAAATAAAATAATCTCCACTAATTCACATAGATTGGGCTACGCTTGGAGTTTCTCTGAGGGATCCCATCTAGAACCAAGTGATCCGACAGAGAACCAGAGTTGTCGACATAGCTCACAGAATAAGTAAGCTGAAGTGGCAGTGGGCCGGTCATATTAGCCGAAGAACCGATGCACGTTGGGGTAGACGTGTTCTTGAGCGGAGACCGCGAATCGGCAAGCGTAAGGTGGGACGCCCTCAGGCGAGCGTGGAGTGACGATCTTCGCAGGATGGCTGGTAGCAACTGAATAAGAATTGCCAAGAATCTATTTATGTGGCGTGCGATTGAAGAGGCCTATGCCCAGCAGTGGACTATTGACAGTTGATGATGAGTGTACAATGTGAACAATGTACCTACTTAGGTCCTATAATCTACATATTATTATGTAAAATCGTTTCCCATGAAACAACTTCAAAATGTTTGACCCTGCTACAAATATTAATAAGACGAAATAGGTAAAAAAATCAATTTTTAGTACAGGACGGTTTTGTTTATTCAATCAATGGACGCGTTGATTTATTTTACGCTATGCAGTTAATAAAATCTGGAAAAGTTAAAACAGCGCCATCTATTGCCATTTTCCTTAAACTGCCAAGGAAACTCGCGCTTGAAATTCAGATTCAACTAACGACAAAGTAAGTCAGCTTGTGCTTTTGGAAGTGTAATGTTCTCAAAAGAGATGGCGCCACTAAAACCAAAATGGTGGTGGTTGTTTTTTCTTGTGTTGGTACCTATTTTTTTTAAATAGGGTTTATGTATGTATTTTAAAATAGGGATCTTATTGGAATGTGACAACATTATTTACTGATTTTGTAACTCATGGTAAAAAGGTTAAAAAATGTTAAACTGGTATAGACTATATTATCATTTTACTTAGGTACGTATTTTTTAATTATTCAGTTCGTAAAACATTTTCATCAAGAGAACAATCAAATGCTAGGCAATATCTAGCATACTGAGATGAGAATTTAGGGACTCCTATCGAAGAGACTGGCCCGCAATGGCCAAGGACAAATAGGCCTTAGTCCAACAGTGAGACATTACAGGCTAAAATATAAATAGAAAATTTTTATTTCGTTTCGGGATGATATAACGAAAGCCTTCGACAAAGTCTGGCACAACGGCTTATTATATAAGCTCTACCAACTAGGAGTGGCAGACCGTCTCGTACTCATCTTATGAGACTTTCTATCGGATCGCACCTTCCGGTACCGCATAGAGGAAGCTCTTTTCTCCCCTCACCCGGTTCGAGCAGGAGTCCCCCAGGGCTCCTCCGGTCCTCCCCCTTATTTTTACATTGTTCACCAGCGATATAACAATAATGCTGATATAAAAGAGTGTCCATGGAGTTTCTTGCCTGTTCTTCTCCATAGATATCTAAGCTAGGGAATGGGCAACTATAGTACTGTCACAGTTTTAATGCCTTGCGACTGGGACAGCATTTCATTGTTATCTTTGTTTCGACAATTCAAAAGTGCCTGTAACTGGCCTACTTGAAATAAATGCTTTCATTTTGATTTTGAAATCCCCAAGAGCAAAAATGCTCAGGCGTATTTTGTCCTGGCTGGAGGCCTTACACTCAAGGCACCCACAGGATGATCCGTTTAAGCAGACGACCAACTCCTAGATATGCCATTAAAAAATATCGTTTTATGATCATCAGAATTACTTTCTATGATCATGAATTAACGTGCCACCTGTTACTCTACCTACCTCATAACTTGTCGTCGTAACTATACGAGTATTGGCTACTACAATAAAGGTTTCAAATCAGTATTTATGGTTAGATAAGAAAATATTGACAAACGTAGTCCAACAACTTCAGAAATCGATTCAAGCGTGTGTTTTAGGAGGTTCTATTGAATGTAACACGGATTAGGAATTTGAAAGACATTTTTCGAAATATTATTCTGAATTGTCGCGATTTCGCGGTAAGTTTGTGTTTATTTCTTTTGATTAATTTACTAATAGATTTAACCGCAAGTAATTCTTATTTCCATAGCACTGAAACTTTTCGCTGCTTAAACAAATACATTGTTTCATAATAAATAACCGACGATTAAACTCAATGCTGTAAGATCTAGGGGTAGTTTAAGTTTGTGTGATAAACCTGACTTGATTTTTTGGGTTCCGTAACCAAGAGGTAAAAACGGAAACCTATCACTAAAGACTCCACTGTCCGTCTGTCACCAGGCTGTATCTCATGAACCGTTATAGCCAGACAGTTGAAATTTTCACAGTTGATGTATTTCTGTTGCCGCTCTAACAACAAATACTAAAACAGAATAAAATAAACACTGTTTTAAACTTTCACGGTATACACTTACACATAAACTGTCACTTAGGGGATATCTTCCGTGATTGTCTATTATTTTGAGCTCCCGATATTTCGACGCTGTTGTTGCAAGCGCCATGATCGCGGGTTGACTGGAGAATGCGGGTGGATAAAAAATAAATTGTTAAGAGCAGATTAAATAAAAAAAAACGCGTCGCGCGCGGCGTCGAAATATCGGGAGCTCAAAATAAAAGGCAATCACGGAAGATATCTCGTAAGTGACAGTTTATGTGTAAGAATAAAATAAATATTTAAGGGGGATCCCATACAACAAACAAACGTGTTGTTTTTTTAGATTATGGTACGGGAGTCGGAAGACTAGCATTTGGCCGGTTCTTTTTAAAGTTTCCCTAGAGTTTATTGCAAGTTATTCCCAATACATTATATTCATACGTTTTCAAACCGGCATTTACTAACTTCAACTGTGTTAAAATAAGCAAGTGATTCTATAATTAATATTTACTAACACACACATACACGTCAAAGTTTTATAATAAACAAGATGAGGTCGGTGTTTCCTAGTCGACTACTCTGCAAAAACCTGACCTGAGTGCGTTACATTGAGTCCTACCGTAAAACGTGATTTTTCACCCCAAAAAAAAGTCGTTTCCCACAATCATTTTTACGTAAAGTCACTTAGTTTGATGTACAGAATGCTTGGTTGACGGCTTCGTGAAGGGTCCTGTTACACCCTGAATGTAATTGAACTAAAAAAGTATAGTTTGATCTGTGACCAAAATGCTTTCATTTGGAAGTACCTAGATAACATTAAAATAACTATCTCTTTTCCCACATTACAGGCCGTCCACCATTCAATTCAACCAACCGAACTACGCAATAGCCACCAACAACATGTGGAGCCAATACTGGATCCCCTTTCTCATACCAACCCTGATAACAAGATCAAAGGGCGATGAAAACAGGACGGACAGTGACACCGTCTTCGTCAGATCAGGCGGCCATGCTGATGCGGAGTATCTGAGACAATCCACGACGACTACAACCACACCACGTATTTTATCATTTATATTTATTACTGGAAAATTTGCCAACGTACAATGGGGCGCAGTATCCTAGGCGTCAAACTAACCGACCATACGCAACACCACACTGGGCTCCAAAACACAAATTGCTTGCTCAAAAAAAAGTGGGACTGGGCTGGCCTTGTCTGCCGTAAGCCCGTCAAGCTGTTGGCCAAAAAAACCACGGTTTGGGGCCATGACACAGCCAGAAGGCGAGGTGGTAGACCTCGCAGGAGATGGCGGGACGATCTGGACAGAACTAAAGACCAGGTGGCCTACCATGACGTCTTAAAGCAGGAGTAATTCCAGTGTGATAAAGAGATGGTGCTAAACGACCTGTATAGCTCTGTCTCTTTCCCACACTGGAATTACTTCTGCTTTAAGACGTTATATAACCCCACAGTGGTGCACATTGGCCCTGGATCGAAGAATTTGAAAGTCATGGGGAGAAGCTTTTGCCCAGCAGTGGGATGACACAGGTTAACAGTAACTAGAAGGAGAGTGAGAGGAAGACCGAGGAACCGATGGATGGATGGTGTGAGGAATGATATGAAAGAGAAAGGAGTAAATGTGTCATGTGTGTGTTTTATTAAGGTTTGGAGTCAAATGGCAAAAAACGGAACCCTTATAGATTCGCCATGTCTGTTTTTCTGTCTGTCCGTGTATGTCACAGCCACTTTATTCCGAAACTATTAGGACTACACAGTTGAAACTTAGTAGGTAGATGTATTCTGTGAACCGCTTTACGATTTTTATACAAAAATGAAAAAAAAAAGATATTTTTAGTTCCATGTTTTATCCCCTCTAATTTCTAAAGTAATAGAAAGAAAATTCTAAATAAATTGTAGGATTGTAGAACGTAAATAAAACTTTCAACTAAAATTGTTTTGAATAAGATTTGATGTTTATTTTTTGAGATATGGGACTTTTTCATCAAACTGCGGCAACAACTTTGTTTTTCATTAACATACCTACTATGAAAAACAAATTTAGTTTTGTTGATGAATGTAAAACAATACAACATATGAACGAATGCCTTCAAAATATTTTTATTACATTGTTTGGTGCTACGGAACCCTGTGTGCGTGTGAGTACGACACTCGCACATGGCCAGCTTTTTTTGTACTTTTTCACAACGCTGTCCTATAAATTTGACCCAAAGGTTGACTAGTACAGAATGCCTTGTGGCATTAAGTCCGCCTATGTACCACTCTTGTATATGAAGTTTAAATAAATAAATGATAAGACTGGTGTGTTCGACTTTCAGGGTACCCGTAAACTGCCAGGGTTGCGGGACTGTTTGAAAGAGATACCGCGGCCCTGGAACACAAAGGGCAAAGGAAGGAACATGGATGGGTTTTAGTCAGTAAAAGTCTGACACTCCCTCCTGCTCAGCCCAGAGCGGGAGGGGTTATTTGATGATTTCCCATCCGAAAAAAAAACAAAATAAAAAGGGTACCCGTAAAGACTGTCAAAGTCCTACAAATGACTGCCCAAAACAACGGTTTGACATGTTTATTAAAGCACAGAGGGGTCTAGGTACGTCAGCGATGGTCACCTATCCACGCACCAATCTCGGCAAGAATTACCAATGCTTGCCGAGGTCGGTTTCTGATAGGGAACCCGGACTTTATATAAGGCATGCTAAAAATTTATATGTGAATCATTTCTCTTTTGCAACAACCAAAGCAACAACAACAACAGTAGCAACAACAACGACAACTGTGAAGGTAGAAGAAACAACAGCTCACTTTTACGAAGAAGCAACTGAAAATGTAGTGTTTGTGCCGAATAAGGAACCACCAGTGACAAGGTATTTATAAACGATGTGTCAGAATAAACGCAAACCTCTGGATACACTAGTCGGCCATACTTCCATACAAACGTAGTCTGGCGATTACTCCGCTGTTTGATGGTGTACGTTCAAAATAAAAAATGTTATCAATTTGTCTAATCATTATCTAGCACTGTATGGAAACAAAAACTTAAAAAAAGAACATATTTTTTTTTTACATTGCACATAGTTTTTTACTTTTTTTGTTTCCATACAGGGCTAAATAATGATGAGACAAGTCGATATAATGCCTTATTTTGAACGTACACCATCAAACAGGGGAGTAATCGCCATACTACGTTTGTTTGTTTTGTTTGAAAGTACGACCGACTAGTGTACCCCTTTTTTTTCCGGATGGGAAATCATCAAATAACCCCTCCCGCTCTGGGCTGAGCAGGAGGGAGTGTCAGACTTGTACTGACTAAAACCCATCCATGTTCCTTCCTTTGCCCTTTGTGTTCCAGGGCCGCGGTATCTCTTTCGAACAGTCCCGCAACTCTGGCAGGAGACGACTAGTGTACCCTTAAGGGGCCATTCTTTATCGTGTGGCCCACACGATACTGAAACCACACGATACTGAAACCACACGATAATGAAGAAGAAGAATTTTGTATTTCTGTAGAATAACCAGTCTTTTTAACTTTCTTCCTCAGGGATGAGAATGAGTTTGATGGTCGTGGACTCAGGATTAACGATTTAATGATGCTGAAGACTGTCAACGATGCTATGAATAAAGATTTTCGTGTGGAGAAGGAAGATGGTAAGATTTTTGCTGTATTTGATACTAGCTGTTACCCGCGGCTTTGCTCGCGTTTTTGTCGGAAATTATCCCACGGGGTCGTTGTATATAGCCTATGGCATTCAGGGATAATGTAGCTTCGTATTAGTGTGAGAATTTCCAAAATCGGTTCAATAGATCCAGAGATTACCCCCTACATACAAACATACAAACAAATTTTACCTCTTTATAATATTAGTATAGATGGGTTCAAAATAAAAAAAAAACAAAATCATCACCATCATCTGCCTAGCCTTTTCCCAACTATGCTGGGGTCGGCTTCCAGTCTAACCGGATGTAGCTGAATACCAGTATTTTACATGGAGCGACTGCCTATCTGACCTCCACAACCCAGTTAGTACTGGGTAATACGATACCCCTTGGTAAGACTGGTTGTCAGACTTTCGGGCCACAATCAGTAACGACTGTCAAAGACCTACAAATGACAGCGGGACCAACGGCTTAACGTGCTTTCCGAGGCACGGAGAAAACTCAGTGTGTGTCGGCGAGCTAGCCCATAGCTCACCGTCCACAGCCCCGCGCCGGGGGCCACGTGAGGTTCTCTTCCTCTCGCGTTCCGCCACCTCCTTCGCTAGCATGACTGCTTCGCAGAAGGAGGTGAAGGCGTCCCATTCCGTCTCGCTCCGGACCATGGATTGAACCAAGACCGGACGCGAGAGGTCGCCGCCGCCGATCGCCGCTACGAGGACACGGCGGTGCTCCGCCCATGCGGTGCAGATCTCCACCGTGTGCTCCACCGTGTCCTCCGGTCGATCCTCACAATGGTAGCACCCGGATGTTTCCTCCCGCCGATTCGGTGCAGGAACCTCTCGAAACACAAGTCAGAGGCCTACGGGTGCAATGAAAACTCTGACACCAGGTTAGGCACTAACCACACGTTAAACAAAGAGGTATATTTTTGCGGGCGGCGGGGTGTGCTGCATCCTGCATCAAAAACTGGTTCTTTTTGCGGAAAGGACAATAAATATTCTTCTGTTAAACGATAAATCTACGAGGTGAAAGAAGTATGTAAATATCATAATAGATGTTCTGTTTTCATGAGAAAAGTAAAAAATGTGTGGTTTTATGGGTTTAGTCCCATCTCGGCACCCTTGTTACGCACACATTCATCAAAAAATTAATACACAGTATAGTATCCACTGTATTATTTAATAGCGGCCCGTCCCGGCTTCGCACGGGTGCCTATGTTACTCAGGGTGAATGTAGCTTTCTAATGGTGAAAGAATTTTTGAAATCGGCACAGTAGTTTTTGAGTTCATTCATTACAAACATACACACAAAAATACTAATCTTTCTTCTTTATACTTTTGTATTATTAGTGTAGATTCATCATTTCAGTCGAAAGACGTCCACTGCTGGACATCGGTCTCCCCGCCACATTGACCGGTCCCGTGCGTCTCGCATCCAGAGGATCCGCAACCTATTATGACGATTATTTTATTAAATCCAAATATTTTTCAAAAGTATGTGTGTATTTTCAGATAAACCAAATGAAGATATAGTATTCATAACAGGCAAGAACCATGATTTTGACAACACTGAACCCGAAGTTAAAACACGAAGAAAGAATGACAATAACAATTATAATTACAAAGGTATCTTTTCATACATTTTAAGTCTTTTCCCAAATACGTTAAAGTCGGCTTCCAGTCTAAACGGATGCAGCTGAATACCAGTATTTTACATGGAGCGACTGCCTATCTGACCTCCACAACCCAGTTTGTACTGTCTAATACGATACGTCGATGCCCGTAATACTGGTTGTCATACTTTCGGCCATTGACTACCTGTAACGAATCTCAAAGATCTACAATTGACAGCCGGGGCCACCGGGTTAACGTGCTTTCCGAAGCACGAGGGAAACTCGGTATGTAATGGATGTTTACATAACAGTAAAATGCACAACCGGCGCTGCTTAAAATATTCCCGTGCGGCTGTTAATATACAAGGTATAAGGGATAACTCTCCGTAAACATACAGGGTGCACTCAGCATTCTTATTTTGAATAATATTCCACTGGAATTTTTCTCCGGAGACGTTTTATTTTATAACCGCTTTTTCAGTTACTATTTCAATGATATACCTTTATTTCAATGATAAATTTCATTCTCTGTATGCAACACTCCATTTATTTATTTATTTATTTACTTATTTTATTCTATTATAATCCAAGAACCAACAATGGATGTTGAAATACTCTAACGAACGACGCATGAAATCAGCTGTTCTCGTCCTGCCTAGCTACAGAGTTCATGAAACTCGTCGTTGCGCTTGCCGTTTGCTACGTGTGTTTTGCCACGGTAACGAAACATTGTGTTTGAGGAAATAAAACAAATCAAATGTATTGGATTCCCATAAAGTTTCTGTAATAATTTCTTGTACCGGTCATCTTTGTATATTATACTGAATTCACCTCATCAGTCTGCGGAGGGATGTAATTATTACATCCGTAACTCACTAATCGACGTCCAATTGAAAACCAGGTTCAGGCACTTCCTATTTGTCCGCCATTTTGCTGAACTAGGCATATTTGGCGCAGCCGTCAGGCACATAATATTATCTTTCTTGTTGAGATATAAGATTTTTTGTTTTTTAGGGTTCCGTAGTCAACAAGGAATCCGGTTTCGTCAAGTCTGTCTGGCTTAGCTCAGAGACTCTTAGTTTATTAGTTTCATCATTGTTTTAGTTTCTGTGCACTAGTGGTATGTGGCAAAAATCATACTTTTTTTTTTTTTTTTCAAAAGGCCAAATTGACGAAGAAGAAGAAAAAGATGGCACAGTACAACCCAAATTGAACTGTAACAACTTGGACTGCGATAATACAATACAGTCAGTTTGTGGAGCGAAATTGATTAATAACGAAATGCGATACAGATTGTTTTTGAATGACTGCTTTTTTAGAAAAGTGAACTGTGGGTTTAAGTATGAACTAAATAGTAAGTATGTTTTGAATAAGGGAGTTAAACATAATTGGTGGCATGTGGTTGAAGGTACTAATTATACTGGCACCTTAATGAGGGCTATCGCGTGTGAATTTACCGCTAGAGGCGCTAATGTAGCGTGAGGGCACCGAAATGTCAGATGTCATAGAAAGTTCACGCGTTGCGAGATTTTTTTTAACACTTACCTATTTTTACTAATATTCACGATTGTGGTCTAGATTGATGACATGAACATAAGCGACAGTGGCGCCATCTGGTGAGTTCAAAAACGATAGCCCTCATTATGTAAACACAATTTTCTTTCACATTCCGAAGCTCTTAAACAAATAAATAAAATAATAGGAAAGTTCATACGGTACTTATAAAAACAAAAAAAAACAACAAAAAAAATTGTCTCTCCGTCTTTTTGTTTTGGTTAATTCCGAAACGGTTGGACCAATGTTGATGGGACTTTTACAGGCAAATAGCTGATGTTACAGGGAGTAACTTATGCTACTAGCTTTATTTTGTAAAAAGGACTTTTGCTCGATCCCGCAAAATTATACAAAAAGTCTTGATGTTTCAGTTTATGTAAAAATCACATGAATTCTGTACCATATGCTGTGTCAACTGAAACCTTGATTTGACCTGCACATCAACTGCCCTACAATTTACTATGATACTGGCCAAGTATATATTATTATGTTCTTACTACACAAAATTTGCATTGGGAAACGGTCCTTCGAGCCGGATTTTTTAGCCTAAAAAATTTTTAAACAAGGGTGAATAATTATGGTGATCTACGCTCATTCTTCCTGTCTTACACAAATCACACCGGTCAGTCTTAGAAAAAATACGGCTTTTTCACTACCTAAGTCTTTTTAACCGACTTCAAAAAGGAGGAGATCATCAAGTAGACTCATTTTTTTCTAAAACTCGATGGGTTAGTGTCATTATCTTTGTTTTTTTATTTCAGGATATATGCAAGTGGATACTAACAAATGCAAGAAGATTGGGACCCATGTAGAAAAACGTTTCTCTTATAAAACGAATACTTACAGTTATAAACCAGACCCAAATCTACATATCAATGGCAGAAGAAGCCCATCTGCTAGAAGGTACGATATACGTACTTAAACTCACGCCTTGTTCACAAGGAGGTAGGCAAAACGCCACCTGGCTCTGCAGTATCGAAATATATAGCGATCGCAAAACAACCGAATTCGGTCGCAAAGTCATAACGATGTGGTTTTAAGGTGGAAGCCGACACCTTCGGGTCACGTCCACCTTAAATCCGCATCGCTAAAGTGTTTGCGCCCAAATTCGGTTGTTTTGCGATCGCTACTAGCTAATTAGTTTCTCTGCGGTAAATCCTTTGGAAACTTAAACATCGGGAAACGGAAATGGATACAAATAAAGGTTTGGAGGATAAGTTTGGCTGCTAAAGTTAAGTGACGAAATTAGCCTTTTGTTTTTTTTTTTTTTCGTATGGAGTCATCAAATAACCCCTCCCGCTCTGGGCTAAGCAGGAGGGAGTGTCAGACTTACTGACTAAAACCCATCCATGTTCCTTCCTTTGCCCTTTGTGTTCCAGGGCCGCGGTATCTCTTTCGAACAGTCTCGCAACCCTGGCACGCATCGGTCCTTACGGACCCCTTCCTATGAAACTAGCCTGGGTACTTGTCATATGTCGAGACTGCAAGGTCTGCTAAGTTCCTTACATGTTGCTTTTGCTTCGTCGTGGAGGCACGAATCATCATCATTCTCTTGCCCTTATTTCATTTGGTGTCAGCGCAGTATGTCTTCCTCTTCCATACTTCTCTATTACTCGTCATCTCATCAGAAGCCTCCTTTCTTTCAGGGAGGCATGAATTTGATTAATAAATCTTTGTCATCGTCATTTGTCTAGCCTTCTCTCATGAGGTCGGCTTGCAATCTAACTGACTGCCAATCTGATTTCTACAACGTAGTTACTGAGTACCTTCGACCCAGGGCCGCAGGTAAATGGCGTGTTTTGGAGGTGCAAACCCCTGAATATAATCCTGCCTGCGGCCATGATCGTGGTATTGAGTTCAATCCAGAGGCATTTGTCCTGCGCTTTATCTCCCGAGATTACGTCCAGTTAAGATCATCATTTGCCTAGCCTTTTGCCAAATATGTTGGGGTCGGCTTCCGGTCTAACCAGAAACAGTTAAATACCAGTATTTTATATGGAGCGACTGCATATCTGACCTCCACAACCCAGTTAGTACTGGGTAATTCGATACCTCTTGGTAAGACTGGTTGTCAGATTTTTTGGGCCGCTGACTAAATGTAACGACTGTCAAAGATCTACAGATGACAACCGGGACTAACAGCTTAACGTGCTTTCCGAGGCACGAGGAAAGGTTACCCATCCACAGATCAACCTAGGCCAGCACGGCTGTTATTATTTCGTCAGTCCAGTCAAGAAGCAGGTTTAATTATAAACTTTGTTTTTCAAAAGTTGTTCCTAACTGCTTCTCTTGTGACACCACCCCCTTCCCTATTCCTGGCTTTCAAAATCTTAAGAATCATCGCTGAGTCTATTCCGCTCATCTATTCAACTATATAGGATGTAACAGACCCCTTCACGTCAATCAAGCATTATGTACATCAAACTAAGTAATTTTACGCAAAAATTATTGCTGGGAAACGACTTTTTTTTGGGGTGAATATCACGTTTTACGGTAGGACTCAAGGTAACGTAGGTACTCAAAACAATGTGCTGATGGATGGATTGAATAGTACGGGGGTCGTGGAGGTGTTTGAAGTAAAAATCTATCATTAAAAACATGTATCTTAAAAAACTCGTGAAAATGTTGGAACTTTGACCCCCAATATCTACGGAGATATTGGGGGTCAAAGTTCATCATCATTGTGTTTTTTTTTTTTTTTTTTTTTTAGACTAAGTATGCCTGGGAACCTTCTAGTTCCGTAACTAGAAGGTAGTTCCGTTCCGTGACGGGGAGAACAAGTGCCTTTCGGCTTCGTTAAGGGTCTTGTTACACCCTTTATATTTAATCAAATTGGCCCACAAGTGCTGGGTCGAAAATGAGCATACCTACCTTACCCTTTTTTTTTTCGGGTGGGTTATCATCAAATGACTCCTCCCGCTCTGGGCTGAGCAGGAGGGAGTGTCAGACTTTTGCTGACTAAAACCCATCCATGTTCCTTTGCCCTTTGTGTTCCAGGGCCGCGGTATCTCTTTCGAACAGTCCCGCAACCCTGGCAGGCATCGGTCCTTTCAGACCCCTTCCTGTTTGCTGACATCTCTTTGAGGCGCGCGTGGAACACGAACGCGCCGTCGACACGGTCTGTCGTCATAAGACAGACGGACGGCGAGCTAGCCCACAGCTCACCGTCCACAGGCCCGCTGCATACCTTACCCTTGGAGTTAAATTGTGGTCATACCAACATTATCAACTAATATTCGCGAAATCAGATGTGATGTCTTCTTTATTTTTCAGATCCAGGACGATGAATGTCGACGGAGTATCGTGTTCGCACCCCTGCCCAATAACGTGCACAGAAGACTACGACCCTCAATGTGCCATATCAGAGTCTGGGCAACGACGGGTGTTTCTTAATCATTGCAAATTGGATCTTAATTCATGCTCTTATCACATAGGTAAGTATTGACTAGCATTTAAACGGTTATCTTGGTCATCATTATCTCCCTGGCCTTGTCTGTCACTGTCGAAATGTACACATCTGCGTACCCCCTCAGAGCATATAAGCGTGATGTTATGTTATCCTGTTGTGTAAACAATAAACATCCGAGCGATTGCAGTAATCACGACAGATTTGCTGTCTATTATTGAAGAGTTCCTTTCCATATCTCCGAATTCCATGATCAGATCATGACAATATTTCTATGGGACCAACTTGGGAGTATATTCTTTCAAACAAAAAAGCAATTAAAAAAATCGATCCACAATTGATCGAGAAATCGGTGAACATACAAAAAAACCATACAGCAGAACATGGAATAGAACCTCCTCCTTTTTTAAATCAGTTAAAAATAACAACAAACTTCCACAATCGAACGAAAAGCTTAATATAATGATTTTTTTTCCAGCGTGGCATAAGCGGCCTCTGTCGGAATGTGTTGGAGGTAAAAAGGCTGATATGAGACAGAACAGAGGATTCATCGGATGGATGCAACGAGTCGGCATTGTAGATAAAAAAGGCCGATTGGTGTTAGAATAAAATATCTTAATACATACATTTTTAATAATTCAGTACTAAACATCCTGTATATCGCTGTAATTACAAATCTGTAATTCCAGACCGAGACTGTTAACTCTATTTGCATAAAACCTTTCGACTGAAATTCAATTATCATAGTTTTGGATGTAACAAGAACAACAGCGATTTAGAAGTACTAGACTTGTTTTAGAGAAACTGTAATATTTAAATGTAAAAAAGCGCCATCTATCAAAAAGAAGTGGAACTATGTCGGTACTTACAAAACTGCCAGTACAACATTAGAAGATACCCTGAAGGCTGAAAGAGACAGAATAAAAACTCAATGGATGGATGCAGCGAGCCGGGATTGTGGATGGGTTAGAAGCGTTATGTCTATCTCTCGATAAGACTAAATAGCAGATATGACTAGTTCGCTATAGGACTTAATCTCGATATGATTAGATCGCTGTAAAACTAATTAGCTGTTTGAATGGGTAACAGAGGTTAGAGGGAGATTAAAATTATTATTTTTCTCTAAAAATTGTCAGAGGCTTTTTTGTGCTGTTTATTTCAAAATAATTGTAAAACAAAAAAAAACGTATCTTTAAAAAAAATAATGAGGACAGCGCCATCTAGCGAAAAAAAAGTGAACTAAATACTAACCTGCCGTGCAACAAAGAGCACCTACTTTTGCCATTAATTTCGTTGTTTAAAAACTGCTAAAAAAGCTTGCTTCGTTTTAGTAAAATTAGTGGGTACAACTCACCAACTCACCTAATTAGTAGGTTTTTGGGTTTTCCATACAAACTACGGTAATCCCATTAATACCTACTGAGATAGACTGAATCTTCAGAAAAAAAAAAATTAAAAATAAATAATGGACTTAATATTTTTTGTAACTTCATAATTGTATTTTTCTAAAAAATTACTCAACTATTGAATAAGCTAGGTGGTATTTGAATAGAATAGGGTACCTATTTGTTATTATGTACTTATTTTACTACTGACGGTCGACTACTTTTCAACCTTATGACTCAGGGCACAAAGGTGAAATGTGGCCGACCGTCAATGAACTCGCTGGTACTTAGTTTATTCCATTCTAGACTTTACTGAAAATGGACAGTATAGCAGCTACTACAAAGGGCATAACAAGACCCTTAACGAATCCTAAAGGCACTTGTTCTCCCCGTCATTGCGATCATTTTTTTGTTTTTGACCATACCTGGGAACCTTCTAGTTACGGAGATATTCGGGGTCAAAGTTCAACCTTTTCACACTTTTTAAAAAAAATTAAAGCACCTCCACGACCCCCGTACTATTGAATCCATACATCAGCACAATGTTTTGAGTGCGTTACATTGAGTCCTACCGTAAAATGTGATGGTTCACCCCAAAAAAAAAGTCGTTTCGCAGCAATAAATTTTGCGTAAAGTTACTTAATTTGATGTACCCACTGCTTGGTTGACGGCTTCGTGAAGGGTCCTGTTACACCCTGTTCATTTAGGTACTTTACCTTCTCATGACATTTATCAATCCTTAAAATTCTAGCTTCCCATTTTCTGTTAGTTTTCAGTAAAAAGCCTTGAAACCCTTTTAGGCTTCCATTAGGGGTTAGGCGTTGCCAAAAATTGACATCGACTTTGTCTAGCCAGACTAAGTGTTAGGCAGCACTTTAAACTGCGGTTAGATATTTTAGAGAGTAACATTATCGCATGTTACGGCTGGGTATTTTGTTTGAAAAAATAATGTTATTTGAAAAGTTAAAACCAGAAAATTCATTGTTAGTTGTGACTTTTAGAGCGTAGCCACAATCGAAACGAGTGCCTCCATGTTCTTTTTAGGGTTCCGTAGTGCTAGTGTATGCTAGTTGTGTATGCTAGTGGCCTCAACAGAACTGACAGCTGCAAGGAATACTTTGGAAAACTAAAAATACTTACCGTGCCATCTTTATATATTCTTGAAATGGCCTTGTTCATCATCCATCACTGTTTAAATTAGAGCTCAGATCGCGAAACAGAAGTCATTTGTATAATAACCTTACCAGTCAATATAGAACTGCCCTCTTTGGGAAAAGTGTCTTTACTATGGCCACGAAGATCTACGATAAAATTCCGAATGACATAAAAGAATGTAGCAATATTCATGTACTTAAAAATAAATTGTTCCAACTTCTTATGGAAAATTGTTATTACTCTGTAGATGAATTTTTGACGACTAGAACTTTTTAAATGTTTCATGTCCGCTTGACGATAATGTATTGTTTGTTGATTGTCTTGTGTCTGTCATGCATGAATAATAGTAATAATGTAATCTATATTTAATGTGAAATGGAATTTATATCAAATCATTAGAATTTTATACTCATTTTTTTCATTATGTTATTTAATCATTTGTATGCCTAAGTGGCTGAGCATGGAATGAACATTATTAGTATATAAATATGTAATGAACACCTGCATGTTACCCATGATCACAAATAAACGATTTGATTTGATTTGATTTGACGACTCCACTATCCGTCCGTCTGTCTGCCTGTCTGGCTGTCTGTCTGTATGTCATGAACCGTGATAGTTAGGCAGTTGAAATTTTCACAGATGATGTATTTCTGTTGCCGCTTTACAAAAAATACTAAGAACAGAATTAAATAAATATTTAAGGGGGGCTCCCATACAACAAACGTGTTTTTTTTATTAAATAATGGTACGGAATCTTTCGTGCACGAGTTTGACTCGTACTAGGCCGGATTTTATGATTTATTTATTCATTGTATATAGTGTTTATTTCGGGTAAAAAACCATAGTGTAAGTAACAATAAAAAACTTAAAAATTATGTTAGTATATTAGCCATTTTATTTGGCATATTTTGCTGGTTTTAGGCAAAGGAAGGACATTTTATAAATCTAGACAGTGTCAAACAAATGGATATTCATAATTAACTAATAATATAATTATGAATGCCATTTTTTCAGCAACCTACAAACGTTTGTATCAAAAATTTTAAAGCCGTAAGTAAGTAATTGTACTGAGCAAACTCAAGATAAGTTTTTATAAAATTTTAGGGTTCCGTAGCAGTAGTGGTGCAGTGGTAAAGGTATATATATTTTATTTTTTTCTGATGGGAAATCATCAAATGACTCCTCCCGCTCTGGGCTGAGCAGGAGGGAGTGTCAGACTTACTGACTAAAACCCATCCATGTTCCTTCATCGCCCTTTGAGTTCCGGGGCCACGGTATCTCTTTCGAACAGTCCCGCAGCCCCGAGCTAAAGACCCTGACGTAATATTTTTAGGTCATTAGTTGTAACCAGGGTCCGAAATTATCATGCTGATCTTAATATTTAATTTGTGTGTGGACCAAGGAGTCTTCCCGGACCTTATGAAATACAGCAAGGTAATACCACTTTTCAAGTCCGGGGATAGTAAAGACACCAATAACTATAGACCCGTATCCGTATTGCTGGTTTTCAGCAAGGTGTTTGAAAAGGTAATGCTTAATCAAATGCTCAACCACTTTAACACCAATAAAATCTTGCATGAGAAACAGTATGGTATCACCTAAGGACGTTGTACGACTGACGCCGGTGTCACCTTATTAAAACACATATTTACTGCATGGGAAGAGGCACAAGATGCCATAGGAATTTTCTGTGACCTCTCGAAAGCATTTGATTGCGTAAACCATGACATTAAGGAAATTTGCGCTCAGTTTAGTGAAATCGTATTTAAACGATAGACTTCAGCAAGTACAAATAAATGGTGTCAATTCAATGGGTTTAAAAGTAAGTATGGGTGTACCACAAGGTTCGATATTAGGTCCTTTCCTCTTTTTGGTATATATTAATGATCTACCCCATTTATTTAAAAACCAACCACAAATGGTGTTATTCGCTGACGATACTTCTTTAATATTTAAGATAAACAGACGTGCCACAAATCTCGACGACGTAAATAACGCCTTAATGCAGGTCCATAATTGGTTCACCGCTAATAATTTAGTATTAAATGGGAAAAAAACGAAGTGCATAAGATTTGCTCTACCGAATGTCAAAAGTAGTGATAGTGACATAGTATTGAATCAAGAGAAACTGCAATTCGTCGAAAATACTGTTTTCCTGGGGATCACGCTCGACTCAAGGCTACAATGGGGTCCGCATATAAAATCGCTTGCAGAACGGCTGAGTTCAGCAGCATATGCTGTTAGAAAAATCCGCCAATTTACTGATGCAGATACCGCGAGGCTAGTCTATTTTAGTTATTTTCATAGTATTATGTCATACGATATTTTACTATGGGGATGTGCTGCAGACATTGAGTCTATATTTATTCTGGAGAAAAGAGCCATCAGAGCCATATATGATCTACGTAGGCGCGATTCTCTAAGGGAACTGTTTAAGGAAATTAATATCATGACAGTACCTTGTCAATACATCTATGAAAACATCATGTACGTTAGGAAAAATCTGCATTTATTTAGTAAAAGAGGTGACAGACACCACTATAATACTAGAAACAGGGACCAACTAGTACAGCCAGGTTTCAGGCTAGCTAAAGTAGACTCATCTTTCATGGGGTACTGTTTAAAATGTGATAATAAAATACCTCCCCACATTCAACAACTGAATGAGACAAAATTTAAATCTTAAATAAAACGCACACTATGTAGGCAAGCATATTATAAGTTAGGGGATCACATCGATGATAAAAATGCTTGGCTCAATGCTGGTCCTGCTCCACAACCATAGGGGCAAACTAATCAGGAGCTCATGTGAAATTATTGTGGAAGCTGCAGAAGATTGTAAAAATATCTTTGCATTGTATAGATTCAATCTCTTAGTATTATATAACTGCATAGCACATGTGTGAGTACTATGTACTGTAAAGCTACCATTTACATTTAGTTATCCTTCATTGACTCGAATGTGCCCTGGTGGCTGAGAGAATGTCAGGCTCACTCAAATGTCTCGCTGATAGTGGCGGGTGTGTTGGGTCGTTTAGTTCCCTTCAATATGGTTGAGCTGAATGGGGCTGATGCATGCGTCATGTTCGTGAACGGGCTCTGTCAGTTGGGACTGGTCATCTCTTAGCTGCCACGGTTTATTTTAACTACTTTGTTTTTAAATTGTTGATAGTTATAATCTTTTACTCTGGACGCTCTTAATGTGCACGTCTTTCTACATCGTTCTCACATATATGTATAATCTCAACATGAATGATGTAACCAAGATCTTGTAACAATATTTTGATTGAAAAGAGTGTCCATGGAGTTTCTTGCCCATTCTTCTCCATAGAGATCTACGCTTTGGAATGGGCAACTACAGTACTTTCACAAGTTATTATGCCTTGTGTCTGTGACTGCTACATTCACAGACACAAGGCATAATAACTTCGCCTTTGTTTTTCTGACTTTCAAAAGTGCCTGCTAAGGTCTAATTGAAATAAACGCTTTGAGTTTGAGTTTGAAATAACATGATCTTTAAATAACATTATCATTAACACTAGAAATGGGATATTTACCATGAAACATGTACAAGTTTTTTTTTTTGTTGTTTGAGCCAAACCACTTTTTCTGTCCAAACAGGGTCTTTATTTTTTGGCATTTTCATAAACTACCATTCTGGTCATATTTGTAAATTAGTAAAAAACAAACCTTTACACAAAATGTATTAAAAATTCTGTCTTTTGATTAAAAAAAATGTTTACTTATTTATTCACAAAGGCATCAAATCTCAATCTAAAAACAATTACTAAAATTAAAACTTTACAAAATAACTTACGTATAGGACCGTTTTTTTTATTAAAATAAAAGCGTGTTTGGATACGCCTGGAAGCGTCCAATTGCGTTTGGATTCTTGGATTGCGGACGTGTTCTTCTTTATCGTGTGGTTAGTGCCTAACCTGGTGCCAGAGGTTTGATGCCACCCATGGGCCTCTGACTTGGCATTACATGCCGTCGAGAAATATCTTCAGGCATGCTGGTTTCCTCACGATGTTTTTTTACACCGAAGCAAGTGTTAATTATACAATACGCACATGAATCCTAAAATAAGAAGTGCGTGTCTTGGGGTCAAACTTGAGACCTATGACTTGGCAGTCCGACTGCTTAAAACTAACTTTAAACTAACTGCTAAAAACCTGTCTAAAGGGTCTGTCAATAATTTTTACACTACGGAACCCTCTTGACTAACCGTCGCATTTTGGCTTTTTCTCAAGCCCAAGTCTTAATGAACATGAATATTCATCAATTCAATGAATATTTCATGAATCAAGACAATTGTCGTATTATCTTTTTAGTATCTTTTTGTAGGAAAAGATTTTAAAAGAAAGTTTTGAATATTCATTCTGAATTAATTTAGATAATGTTGACAGATGTTTGTATTCTCGTGAAATAATTATATAATTTGAAGCTTGGCTTATATCGCCGTACTGAGCTCGCGTGATGGATTATGTCCCACGCACTCATAGAGAGGAGGCCAGTGTCCCAGCTGTGGGAACCCACAATTTTCCAATTTTCTTTTTTCCCTCAATTTTTTGAGAATTGGTATGAAAATGGAGACTTGAAATTATTATTGAAGCAATTCTTTGACAATTTAAATTATCAAGAAATAATTTTGTACAAAAGAAGAGGTTTTTATTTTTTTACTCCTGTATTAATTTTGATACCATATGTTTTAAATTTTTAAATATAATAAATAATAAATATAATATAAAATAAAATTTAAAAATATATAAAAAACTTTCTGTGAAAACAAAACCGACTTTTAAAAAAACACAAAAAAAGTCTAAAATAACTTTACTTTCGGAAGTCGGTGTCTTTGTTTGTATCTTTTTTTGCCACCGACTTAAAAGTCGGTTAAAAAAATAGTCCCAGTAGTTATAGTCCACCGGCATCGGGAACAGGGTCCAAGCTACCGGTAGTCAGGGCTCTTGAGAAGGAACCTCCTAACGATACGCACCGTGTCCAGAAGTATTGCTTTCTGAATCCCTTATTGCCCTTGATCCAGCTGCCTTTCGAGAGCCTCCTCAGATGTTGGTCGAGGCTATTGGCTATTAAGCCATTGGCCGAAACGACTATCGGCGCAATGACTGCTGTATCCACGTTCCACATGTCGACAACCTGGCGAGCCAGATCAGATCTAGATACTTGAAATGTTTATCTTTTTCTGCTTTCACGAGATTCTCGTCATGCGTGAGCGTAATATCAATTTATTTACTTATTATTATAATGGTAAGAGCCATACACCTAATGGAAAATAGTGTAAATGCGAACCCAGCATAGGAGAAATACCTAGAAAACAAAAACCAGCATGCATGAGCGGCATGTAAAGCCAAGTCAGAGACCCATGGGCGGCATCAAAACTCTGGCACCAGGATAGGCATTAACCACACGTTAAAATACAAAACACGTAATTTTAAATTCAAACTAATACCTAGCTGCGAAACCAAACTATAAATACACCCAAATCTATGTCATTTAAATACAGACCTACTAGAAATATAGCTATAAAACGCTGTTCGTCTATTTTTGCGGCCCATCTCATAAACTGCTTAACGAAAATTGATGTGACACGATCGCTTTGATAGCTAGACAACTGATGGCGATAAATTAAAGATTAGACATTGATGATGTTATTATCAAGAATACATGACGTAACGAAGGGATAGGCAGAGGTGTACCTACAGTATAGTAACATAAGGTTTGAAGTCACTTGCATGACTGAAACATTAAATAATAACTGCCAATCGGATGAATCTTCAGGTTAAGCTCCGCTTGCCTAGGTTGCTCTGTGGATAGGTAACCACTCATTACATAGCGAGTTTCCTATATGCCTTGGAAAGCACGTTAAGCCCTTGGTCCTGTCACTTGTAGATCTTTGACAGTCGTTACAGGTAGTCAGTGGCCCGAAAATCTAGACAACCAGTCTTACGAACGAGTATCTGTGCTGATTTAAAAGAGTGTCCATGTAGTTGCTTGCCCGTTCTTCTCCATAGAGATCTAGGGAATGTGCAACTACAGTACTTTTTCAGTTTTTATGCCTTGTGACTGGGACTGTAGCTACATTTCAGTGATATCTTTGTTTCGACAGTTCATAAGTGCCTGTAACTGTCCTACTTGAAATGAATGCTTTGATTTTGATTTTATCGTAATTAGCCTGTACTTACTGAGTTGTGGAGGTCAGATAAACAGTAGCTCTATGTAAAATACTGGTATTCTGCTGTATCTGGTTAGACTGGAAGCCGACCACAACATAGTTGGCAAATGAAGATGACACAAAACGACTAGAAGGCATAGACGAAGAGGCATTATAACAGCGACGAGAAAAAAAAAAGAAATGTCAAAAATACACTTATTAAAATAGATTTACATATTATATAAGGTCCCATTAAAACTATTGTATACATTTAAATTTATAAATGATTTAGTTACTAACTAAGAATAAGCTTAAAAATGGCGTCAAAAAACTCCTTCTCAACGCTGTCAACTGGTAATGTACCCAAGAGATTGGCGGCGTTGCCACGTTGTATGGCAATGCTAAGCCTCTGGCCAAGTTAAACCCAGCCCTTGGGTTACGGGAAGTGTCAACTAAGCGTTTTCAAATGTTCTTGAAAAGGCTTAGTTAGTTCATTTATATAAGGCCCCATTAAAATAGATGGACAAATTTTAACACAGCGTTCAGTACGTCTAACCAAAGATATCCAAGCAAAAAAAAACACCGATTAAAATTATTTTATTTTGACCTAGTGGGTGTGTTTATTAAAATAATATAAATAAAATCACATGAATCAGTGTTTTTTTTTTGCTTGGATATCATTGGTTAGACGTACTGAACGCTGTGTTAAAATTTGTCCATCTATTTTAATGGGGTCTTATATTATAAATGAACTAACTAAGCCTTTTCAAGAACATTTGAAAACGCTTAGTTGAAACTTCACGTGACCAAGGGCTGGCTTTAACTTGGCCAGAGACTTAGCGTTGCCATACAACGTGGCAACGCCGCCAGTCTCTTGGGTACATTACCAGTTGACAGCGTTGAGGAGGAGTTTTTTGACTCCATTTTTTAAGCTTATTCCTAGTTAGTTACTAAGTCATTTATAAATTTAAATGTATACAATAGTTTTAATAATTATATTATAAGCTACGGAGAAGTTTATTGTTAATGCTGTTAAAAGTCTTTGGTTAACTATGAAACCATAATACAGTTGCCAACAGTTTATGCCCGGGATGTACCCCAATACGGGTACATACACTTTCTTATCCCATTCTGAGTGACTGCTTAGTGGTCTAGTGGTCAATCGCGACTGCTGTTCATGAGGTCCTGGGTTCGATTCCCGGGTGGGGAAAATTGTTATTTAATTTTCCCATTAGGAATTTCTCAGTAGCAGCCACAGAGTCTAGACTTGTGCCTGGTTGATGACAATAGCATCACCCAATATTACAAGTGACTTAAACATAACTGTCGAAATGTGGGTGTACTATTATCTACACCTCTACCTAACCCGTCGGGGATTAGAGGCGTGATGTTTAATATTTTTAACTTCTTACTAATACTAACTTATGTATAAAACTCTAGGGAAATTCCTGAAATCTCCGGGATTATGGGGAAGCTACAATTACTCGCAGATTACAATTTAATGTGTTACTTAAGGGGATGTCTATCGTGTTTGCTTCGTACAAAATCTGTAAAAACAAAATGCATTTTACTATAAATAAAAATAAAACGGTTTTCGTCAAGACATAGGAGTTTGCGTTTAAATGATTCCAAATGATTTGAAATTATTGCAGAACAAAATATTTTAAAAAAATTGACAGAGTGGTTACAAAATAGTTGTTTCTATAGCGTAAACGAATTTATGGAATTTAAAAATTAATTTTAATGATGAATGAAAATTAATAATTGATTTTATAATAATTGTAATAATTTACCATACCGCATGACGAGAACCTCGTGAAAGCTGAGAAGGAGAAACAAATAAAATATCTCGACAAGGCGCACTAGGTTGTTGACAATCATGTGGAATGTGAACTCGGCTATCATAGTGCCGATTGTCGTGACGGCCAATGGCCTTATGGCCAAGAGCCTCGACGACCATCTTTCGAGGCTCTCCTTAGGCGGTTGGGTCAAGGGTCTGATTCAGAAGGCAGTACTCATTGATACAGCTCGCATTTTGAGGAGGTTCCTGTCTCTGGAGCCCTAACCACCGGTAGCCTTGGACCCTGTTCCCGACACCAGCGGACCACTATTTTTTATATTTTTAAATGTTATTTATTTGGTTTTTTTAATGAAATATTTAAAAATGTAAATTAAATATATTATGAAAGTGAATAAAGAATAGTTATAATATTAATTGCACGATAATAATGACATAAATAGATGTGCTTAAGTAAATAATTTGCACGCTTACTTGCAGGAACGACGGAAGTGACTTTTTGGACATCTTCCTTTGTAATTTGTATGTATTTGCTTGCAAATAAACATTTTTGATTTGATTTGATTTGATTTGATTTGATTTGATTTAAATAATAACAGCCTTCTAATTTCTAAAGTAATTGGAGGAAAATTCTGAATAAATGTAGGATTGTAGAACGTAAAAAAAACTTTCAAATAAAATTGGTTTGAATAAGATTTGATGTTTAGTTTATGATATATGGGACTTTTTCATCAAACTGAAGCAATAACGTGTGTTTTTCATTAACATACTATGAAAAACAAATTTAGTTTTGCTGTTGAATGTAATACAATAAAATACATGAATGAGCCTTCAAAATATTTTTATTATATTGTTTGGTGCTACGGAACCCTGTGTGCGTGTGAGTACGACTCGCACATGGCCGGTATTTTTTTGATGAAATCATGACGGTATTTTTTTGATGATGCCATGTGCGAGAATCGGATGGGAAATCATCAAATAAACCCTCCCGCTCTGGGATGAGCAGGAGGGAGTGTCAGACTTTTACTGACTAAAACCCATCCATGTTCCTTCCTTTGCCCTTTGTGTTCTAAGGCCGCGGTATCTCTTTCGAACAGCCCCGCAACCCTGGCTGATGAAAGAGCCTTGAATATTAAGAATTAAAATAATACAATTTTGTATAAGCCAGCCCCCAATTACATTCCCCTTAAGCCAAAGTTAATTAGAACCAACGGCTTTATAGCGGGCCCCAGGTTCGATGCTCGGGTGAGTAAGTTTACTGTTATGGGAAGGTCCAGTCCTAATGGTGGTTGGTTTAGAGAAGTTTATGTGATTCTGTGGTTAAGGTTCGAGTTCGGGTTGAGGTTAAATTTTTAAAGGGTTTTGGCAGAGTTAAAAAGTTTTAGTAAATTGTATTCTAATATTACAAAAGGGATTTAGTCACTGTAAACTGTTCTAAGATCAAATTTATGGTCAAAAGTATGTTTCCGTGATTCACGCACACATGCATTTTACTGTAATATACAATAACGATCAATATTTCTCACTCACTTCTATCGATTTATTTTTGTCTGCCTATCTGTTATGTATTTAGAAGTGACAGGCAGACGTGCTCACGGCTAGATTAATAGTTATCGACAGTGAGTTATAGGTACAAATATTTAGGATAAGTATTTCGCAATCTACAGCAATTTTCATTTCATTCGAAAATCTCTACTAAAACTATGGGTAAAGAGTGTAATATCCTACTTCATCATCTGCCAATCCTTTTTCGAACAGTGCTTTGATCGCTTTCCAGTCTTACTGACGACATAACATTACGCCAAGGGCGAATTATACAGAAACGGCGTAAGGTGAAGGCGCGGCGCAGGTGCAGCGCAGGCTTGGAATCTAAAAGGTGTAACAAGACCCTTAACGAAGCCGAAAGGAACTTGTTCTCCCCGTCATTGCGATATTTTTTTTGTTCTAGACCATACCTGGGAACCTTCTAGTTACGGAGATATTGGGGGTCAAATTTCCAATTTTTTTTTTAAAATAAGTACATGTTTTTAATGTAAGATTTTTACTTTAAACACCCCCATGATCACAGTACTATTTAATCCATCCATCAGTACTATGTTTTAGAGTCCTACCGTAAAACGTGACTTTGGACCCCAAAAAAAAAGTTGTTTCCTAGCAATATTTTTTTGCGTAAAGTTACTTAGTTTGATGTACATAATGCTTGGTTGACGGCTTCGTGAAGGGTCTTGTTACACCCTGTATAACGAAACTTAGGTTGGAAGACCACAGGCTGTGGGTGAAAATTTGTCTTAGTGTCTAACCTCCACAATCCAGTTACTGAATTAGACGAAACGAAAGAACGGCGTGCCTGTGCCGCGCCGCTTGAGTGTAATTCACGACACGTTGCCTACGTACATTTTGTATGAAAACGTTTTGAAGCGGCATCTGCATGCCTGCACTGCTCCTGTGCCGCGCCTTCACCTTACGCCGTTTCTGTATAATTCGCGCCTGAGACTGATGTATAACCTCGAGTAGACGAACATTTCCCAGTTCTGTTTGAGTCTCATGTATTGCCATCAATCGGAGACAAGGTCAGACTCCAGCACCCGTATTCACAAATGATTCGATTCGATTTCGATTCAGCAAGTCGTATGTCTATCTCACTCGCTTTCGTAATACCAAAACAGGATAGACATACGACTTCTCGAATCGAAATCGAATCGAATCATTTGTGAAACTCGGGGGCAGGTCGCTATACTGAGAAATTCCTGATTGATAATCCTAACAACCTGACATGGTAAACGAAGGGAAACAGGACTTCATGATCAGCAAAAGCACTACGTCTACTAGATCAATGAGGCAGTGTATTCATATTAAGGAATTATATTATGACGTTCTGTTGTCCTCGTGACGGGGACACAGATTACGGGGACGACGGGAATACACGAGAAAAACAATTGTCTATAAGTAATATTAACCGGGTTCAATATCGAATTATAATTATTTTCGTTTCACACGTCACATAATGTTATTATTATATTTTAAAACAAGATGGGGCCAGTGTCTCGCACCTGACTACTCTGAGAAGAAACATCCGAAACAAACTCAGAGGTAAGACCTCTGAGTTTGTTTGGGATGTTTCTTCTAGCTGTCAATATGTCTAATGGGGCGGAATGTAGGCGTATTAAGTCCGACTTAAGTTCAATCCACGACTAAGAATACCGGTGATAGTCTCTTTTAAAGTCCAGACGTTGGTCAAGTCATATGAGGACCATGCAGATTAATGTCTGAGATGGTATACTTTGAAGAAAGATCTGTCACTCAGATTTGAGTGGACTTGTCCTTTTTAGGGTTCCGCATCCGAAGGGGTAACAACGAGCCCCTTTTACTAAGACTCCACTGTCCGTCTGTCTGTATGTCTGACACCAGGCTGTATCTCATGAACCGTGACAGCTAGACAGTTGAAATTTTCACAGATGATGCATTTCTGTTGCCACTATAACAACAAATACTAAAAACTAAATAAAATGCATATTTTAAGGGGGTCTCCCATACATAAATGGTTTTTTTTTTTAATAAAAAAATGAATAGTATCGATGAATAGATAATCATAAATTAAAATTCCAGACACACAGACAAACAAAATATAACAGTATATTGAACTAAATACGTCCTAAATTCAATTGGACAAGATTGATGGGATTCTATTCTTAAATGAAACGCCAGACATCTGACATACTGTACATTGGGATGACGAGGTCGAACTGACGATAAAACCAAAAAGTAATTTATTCAAATCCGGCTCGAAAGACGTCAAAATCAGAGTCACCTATATGTCCCAAAAGGATCAGCAGAGTTATATTCTTTCCAGATTTCGCTAGGTACGTTTAAGTCCATTGCATAAGGAGACGAGCATATAACCATAAACTGAACACAAATCTATCGAGATAACTCTAATGAAAAAAATTAAGACTTACTTTCCTGACCTGTGAATAAAACCCTTCAAATTTCTACCACTGGAGTGGCGAAACCAACAACACATACAAAAAGTATTTAAATAATTATGTTTTAGGTGGTAAATAGACACAAAAACGTAGTGAAACTAAATGCAGTCCAATGAACAGGTTTTTTCTAGGCAAGCGTGTTTCACCGTCAGCCGTGTCATTGGTTTTTAACAGGCCAGTTGCAGCCAACGATTATTTAGTATTAAAAAAAAAACATTCTTACAAATGTAAAGTGTTGGCCATCCTGCACGCCTGTGTATCACACTCATAATATTAATGACATGAGACGTCAGTACATACAACGGGTCTGTCTTGCTGTCTGTACTAAACGCATTGTTCAACGCATGTTCTTCGTGTCGATGAGCTCCTTGAGTTATAAGTCGAGCTACACGATCACTGACTAATGCTTGCACTGACTGGACAGGTCCACTCAAATCTGTGTGGTTCTTTCTTCAAGAGACCACTCAGACACTAATCTGCATAGTCCTCATGTGAGTTAACCAAGATTATGTCTGGACTTTAAAAGAGACTATGACCTCTGAGTTTGTTTCGGCTGTTTCTTCTCAGAGTAGTCAGGTACGAAACACCGGCCCCATCTAGTTTAAAAAAAAGAGACGTGTAAAAGTGTTTTTAAAAACCTATTTGCAAAATAAACATCATTTATCATTTAATCATATAGACAAAATTGAATGGAAAACACACTGCACGATTTATGAACTTATAGATGCATCAGTTAGAGGGGTTCGCATTGGCGGGAGGAACACGTGGCCAAATAAAAACAGCCACTCGGATCAATATTTAGGTTAAGCCGTGCTTGCCTAGGTTGGTCCGTGGATGGGTGACCACCCATTACATACCGAGTTTCCTCCGTGCCTCGGAAAGCACGTTAAGCCGTTGGCCCCAGCTGTCATTTATAGCTCTTTGACAGTCGTTACAGGTAGTCAGTGGCCCGAAAGTCTGACAAACAGTCTTCTGTCTTACCAAGGGGTATACTCATTGTCCAGTACTAACTGGGTGGTGGGGGTCAGATAGGCAGTCGCTCCATGTAATATATTGGTATTGAGCTGCATCCGTTTAGACTGGAAGCTGACCTATCATTGTAGGGAAAAGCCAGACAGAGGAATGGAAATAAACAATAATATAATATTATGAAGAATAGGAATAGTTCAGACAGAGGTATCCGTCTGTTAAAGTATGGACTTGTTATAATATGATTCTATCTGCAGGGTGTAACAGGACCCTTCACGAAGCCGTCAACCAAGCATTATGTACATCAAACTAAGTAACTTTACGCAAAAATCATTGCTGGGAAAATACTTTTTTTTTTTGGGTGGAAAATCACGTTTCACGGTAGGACTCAATGTAACGCACTCAAAACATTGTGCTGATTGATGGATTGAAAAGTACGGGGGTCGTGGAGGTGTTTAAAGTAAAAATCATACATTAAAAACACCTGTGAAAAAGTTGGAACATTGACCCCCAATATCTCCGTAACTAGAAGGTTACCAGGTATGGTCTAGAACAAAAAAATGATCGCAATGACGGGGAGAACAAGTATCTTTCGCCTTCGTGAAGGGTCTTGTTACACCCTATATGACCCCCAATATCTCCGTAACTAGAAGGTTCCCAGGTATGGTCTAGAACAGGGATCCCCAAACTATTTTGGACAAGTGACCCCTTTTCCAAAATGAACTGTTACCTCAGACCCCCATGGCCAAATTACCTACTTTTAAGATCAACCCCCTTATTCATAATGGTCCGCTAACTTAAAACAGCTGCTACAGTGTGTTATTTTTCATTCTGACTTAGGTCAATAGAAGAAGACAGAATGAGAATTAGCAATGCTTTAAGTTAGCAGACTATTATGAATAAGGGGGCCTATCTTTAGTTTTTTCCTATTGACACAAAATACCTAGGAACTAAGGTACCAATTGGAAAACTTTGCACTTGGTTAAGTGAGTAAAATTGACTTCATTTTCGTATCAAAATTTAACAAAATAAAAAGACATACAATTCAGTAAATATCAAGTTTAATTTATAACGATTATTACAAATTAGGTACTTAAAGAATTTTAAGTAGGTAGGAAATTATATTTAAAAAAGTATTAATTCGCAAAGAGAAAATAAAACATTCAGTGTGATGGATGAACCTGGTGACTATCTACCAATCTAGCTACATCCGGTTCAATATTGGTGAGTTGCAGCCTTAAATCTCCACGTTCGTTGATTTTCAAACGGTTTCTTTGTTTCGTCAAAATGTTTGTTACCACACTGAAGCTTTTTTCAACTAGGTATGATGATGGAAAAGCGATAAGGTATTTTTCAGCAATGTTCCACAATGTAGGATACTGTGTTTCAATGTTGCGTTGCAACCAGAACTTCTGATAGCCTTGGTTGAACTTCTGCTTAAGCTCTTCGTCTGTGCTGATGGTAATCAACTCTTCTTGCATTATCACATTGGCTTCTTCTATGGCTGTGGTATTGTACGGATTTATTATCCATTGAGGAATTTGTAAATTTAAAAGATCCTGAAACCTCTCCGTAAAATCCTTGTGTAATGCGTCCAAGTGAGTGACATATAATAAAATGTCATCATCTTGAAGCGTTTCTGGTAATTTTGACAAATGCAGAAACTGCGAATATTCTTTTCTGCCTAAATTTTGTTTATAAAGGATTAGTTTACCCACGAAGGCCGATATTATTGATTTTGTTTTAATCAAGTTAAGATCGTCACCCTGCAGCTGCAAATTAACTTTGTTGAACATTCCAAAGATATCAGTCAAGTAATAAATATCTGTTTTACAATTGTTCAGATTTTCTTTCAAATTCGGATCTTTTTCTTGTAAAAACTCCAACACAGATTCAAAAACGGCTGAAAATCTTTCTAAGCAAGAGCCTCTTGATAGCCAGCGAACTTCAGTGTGAAGAAGTAATCGAGTAAAGACTTCGTCGTTTTCCTCACATAGCTGAGCAAATAACCGAGAGTTCAAAGAATTGCTTCGAATCTTGTTGATAGCATTTATTACATATTGTAAAGACTTATGCAATCTAGGACTCAGCTTTTTTGCTACTAAATGCTGCCTGTGAATCACGCAGTGAATGACCAGTACATCAGGCAGTTGTCGCTTTAAGTGAGCTATAAAACCACGATGACGACCAACCATAGACGGTGCACCATCAGTCGCAACAGAAACAATGTTCTTTCATGGAATAGCTTTGTCAGTAAAAAAATGTTCCACGGCCTGAAAAATTGATTCTCCTCTGGTATCAGTCTCTAAATATGTAGCAAAAAGCAGTTCTTGGCACATATTTTCATCTTTGATATATCGAACATATCCTAACAACAGAGCTTCATTGCCGGGTAATGTAGACTCGTCCAACTGGAGAGAGAATCTGTTGGTCTGTAAGAACTTGCATAAAATGTTTTCCACATCGCGTCCCATCTCGTCTATGCGTCTCTGAACGGTGTTATTGCTCAAAGGTATTCTCTTTAAAATATCATGTGCGGGTTTGTGCAATACATTGTTAAGGACCTCCGCAATGGCTGGTAAGATAAGCTGCTCTCCAATTGTGTGGGGTTTCCCCGACTTCGCTATTAGTAAAGATATATTATAGGACGCTCGTAAACCATCATCGTCTTTAATAGATGATGACGCAAACATCGATCTTATGGATGGCCTTTTGTCTAGTTTTTCTTTAAGTGCTTGAAAAAATGTCAAGGGCTTACTTTTTTTGTCAGCATGTACTCTCGATAAGTGGTCATCCATTTTTGAAGGCTTCATGGCATCGTTACTGAATACTTTTTCACATATGAGACACATCGGCAAGTGTTGATTTGATGGAGATGCAATAAATCCGAACTTCAAGTAGTCCAAACTGTATTGTCTGCATTTTTTTTTCGTGTCCGCCATCATAAAACTCTCAGTAATCCTGCAAATAAAAAAATAAGAAACTAAGTACCTAAATTAAAAACAATACCTAATAAACTGTTAAATTTACTGGTAAATTTTTACAATTTAAACAACTGAGGCAACTGCAAACTGTTGCAAACAATCTACAGATAGCTCAACTGATCACTATCACACAGTGTGCAGTGGGGCAATGCTGATGCGCTGTGCCGGATAAAAACTGTTTGGTACTTACCCTGTTAATTTTTCATAAACTGCAGATATTGTGTGGTTACGCTATTAACTCGCGTAGGGAGCTCAGCATTTTGTAAATTCTTTTTCAGTCACTTTACTTCACTTAATTTAGCTATGTAATAACTTTGTAATCTCTTGAAATAAATGAGTACTTATATGAGTTATTATCGTTCAAGCTCCAACGAATTTCAAAACGCAAATGAACTTTCAACCTAAGTGCAACCTCGTTAAATAGTAAAATATCAGGAACATGTTTGGACTTGCAACTTGATCATGAATTCGTTCGTGTTAAATCGCGCAAGCGTCAAATAGAGAGCAAGTCAAAACGCGCCTGAAAGACGTACGCTCGAACTCATTATCTTGCACAAACTTGTCCACACTGACTTGCCGAGTTTTTCATCTTGTACGAACTTGAGGCTTTATATTACTACAACAATGCTATTTCCTACATAAATATTAATTATTCTTAGTACACGTAACACAACATAAACAATACAGTACCTACCTACCTATCTTGAAAGTTTTAAATAAGAACTTGTGTTAATTTAATAGGGGTCGATTTTTAGACCTCGTCGACCCCCATAATCAGTTTTCGTTTATGTCGACCCCTAGGAAACCGATATCGACCCCAAGGGGTCGATATCGACCACTTTGGGAATCCCTGGTCTAGAACAAATCAATGATCGCAATGACGGGGAGAACATGTGCCTCTCGGCTTCCTTAAGGGTCTTGTTACACCCTTTATACTAATACTATGAATCCCACAAATATCAAAATTTCCACGTGAAAGAATTCGTAACAGCTAGTTAAATAATAATTATTGATTTTAGCTCTTAAACCAATGAAAATCTAAAACAGTATGATGATCATTGGTAACAAACAATACTAGTAGCGATACGTTACGGCCGTTTTCTATAACTTACTTACGTATAACGGTTAGTTAATATGCCTTACTCTAGTAGCTATCGGTGTTTCTATAAACAAAGTCAGCAATGAATTGACAGGAATATTATCCACGTCACTTATCTGTCTCTCGGAGGGTTGACAGTTGATGTTCCTTTAACTGTTTATCTGAGATAGCAACGTTCCGTTAACTGTTAGTAAGTTATTGAAAACGGCCGTTAGACAATTTTTGGAGGGACTGAACATACTACGTGCTGATCTACGTTTTATAATGTAACAAGAAAATCCACATCAAAAGCGATGTATGCTACTAATATCCTGTCATTGGTAATCAATCTGTAGTTGGCAGAGTTTCAAGTCTATTGCTATTTATTGACGGTAAATATTTAGCTATCGTCACGCGCTAGATAAGTGGGTAAGCAGGGTTCGTAAATAACTTTAGAAGAGGACTGTATTTTGGTTACCTTGATGCTTCCCGATGCCATGATAGCTAGAACTAGGCGAGAGGCCACTTGCAGCTTTCTTATATCATTGGAAAATATTAAGCTATTTTAGCTTTTAGGAGTAATAATAAGTTTGGAAGCTTGCATTTCAATATCACAGTAGTACTTGTAAAATCGTGTGATTGCCTCGTTAGGCAGACGTGTGTCAGCATTAGGTCCTGTGTTCGATTCCCAGTTCGGGCAAAGTGTTATTGGGTGTTTGCTGCCGTCCTGAAGCTATAATGCCGTTATCCGACAAAATGATATTTCATGTTATGGACAATATATATAAAGAACAATATTGCCAGGAATCGAACCCATTGATTTTAGGAAAAAGCACACTGTAATATTACAACATTCGATAGTCGCCCCAGCATATCGAACCCAGGGCCTGATGCTCAACAGTCGCGCTGGCGACAACTAGTCCAACGAGGCAGGCGAAGCGCGAAGTTATGTTATTATTGAACAAAATCTTCATAATCAATATCCAAAAACCACAACCACAGTCGAGGCAAAACCTACCAACTCCACAGACATCCCAACTCCACTTTTCAAACAACATAACTCTTCCTTTCATCCTTCACAATCGGTTAAAAACGTCATGTCCAAAGTTAGCGCGACGACTGATCTTGACACTTTCCACATGAATGTAATTTAATACCTTTTCCTTAAAGGAAAATATAGATTTATGGTCTGTAAGTCCCTATTAACATGGAAGTGTGCTCACGCCCTTAGGGTTGGTTGGGGTAAAGAATTGGACAGAAGGTCTGCTCCTCAAACTGTGCATAAATGATTGCTGGGAAACGACTTTTGTTTTTGGGGTGAAAAATTACGTGTTACGGTAAGACTCAAAACATTATGCTGTTGGATGCATGGAATAGTTAGAAGTTCGTGGAGGTATTTAAAGTACAGTGAGGCATTAAAGCTTTTATCTAGAAAAAAGTGTGATAAAGTTGTAACTTTGACCCCCAATATCTCTGTAACTAGAAAGTTCCCAGGTATGGTCTAGAACAAAAAAAATATCGCAATGACGGGGAGAACAAGTACCTTTCGCCTTCGTGAAGGGTCTTGTTACACTCTATATGACCCCCAATATCTCCGTAACTAGAAAGTTCCCAGGTATGGTCTAGAACAAAAAAAATATCGCAATGACAGAGAGAACAAGTGGCTTTCGGCTTTGTTAAGGGTATTGTTTTGATTTACTTTTTAATTTAATTTTAGATTAACTTTTTAATTTAATTTTTAATTTACTTTTGAATTTAATTTAATTTTTATTCACTTTTTAATTTAATTTTTGATTTACTTTTTAATTTAATTAACTTTTTGATTTAATGTTTGATTTACTTCTTAATTTAATTTTTATTGTTTTAATTTTGAATTTGATTTTACTGTTAAATTTCTCTCTTATGTAATGTTAATGTAAACCGGAAGAGCGGAAGTACCTAATACAAGTATTTTTTTTTCTCAAAAGGTACTTCCTATCATTTGATTGTTATATACTTTTTTTTTTCTTTCTTCTTACTTTCTAATACTTAAGACAAGTATTAGAAAGTAAGAAGAAAGAAAAAAAAAGTATTTATTAGCCCGCACAGGACAAAACATCAAACAAAAACATGGTTACATTTACAGTAGGTACAACAAAATTATAAAAGTAATAATAAAACTAAACTAAAATAAAAAATAAAAAATACAACGAAATTAGTCCTGTACGAAGCCAAAAGACCCCTAAACCAAGTTTATTAGAAGTAAAGAGTTTTTTTTTTTATTGTTACACCCATTGCTCAAAACAATGACCGTCGTGAGTGCGCTACGTGAAGCGTGTTTGTGTCCGTGCGTTTTCGCTCGTTGTCAAAATCATGATAAAAAAGTAATTTAAGGCTGAAAATCTGAACATATTAAACATCAAAAATGACTTTGGACGAACCCCCAAAATTTCGCCCTTCACCACTTTTAGCTGGACGAAGTCGTGGAACAAACACCCCAATTGGCAAGAAATTGAACTTCTGTACAAATCTATATTGTGTCTCATCGGTTGGTGTGGGGTGTAGAGGAGCGAGATTCAACCCCTATTCTGTATATATTAATGGTCAAGTGTAAAGGGGGTGAATGGAGATTATGCTGTTGAATATTTTTGTCGCGTCAACGTGTAAATTCAAAAGTTTTTTGAATGTCCTAGAAGATCCCTCATCACCATCTGCATAGCCTTTTCCCAACTATATTGTGGTCAGCTTCCAGTCAAACTGGATGCAGCTGAATACCATTATTATACATGGAGCGACTGCCTATCTGACCTCTACAACCCAGTGTCAAACTTTCGGGCTACTGACTACCAGTAACGACTGTCAAAGATCTACAGATGACAGCCGGGACCAACGGCTTAACGTGCTTTCCGAGGCACGGAGAAAACTCGGTATGTACTGGGTCACCCATCTACAGATTCATAAGCAAACGCTTAACCTGAAGATTGATCTAACAGGCTGTTTTTATTTACCTACGAGCTCCTCAACTTCGAAGCTCCGTAATGAGAGAAAAATATTTGAAAAATACTTTGGTTTGGGTTTTTTTTTGTATTCGAGGAATGATGAATGATTTCTGTATATTTTTTGTAAAACTTGTATGTCAATTAAACACCAGCTCAGGTAAACGACTGAATCATTTATTCACATACATGCATCTTGATACCCCCCTACCCTATGTTACAATTATTATGTATAACATACATTAGCGACACCGCCCTTTTACAAAAAAAAAAAGTAAAAAAAATATATATATACCTACATCATAAAAATGTCATGCAAAAAAAAAAAATATATATAGAATATAGATATATATAATATATATTTTTGTTCATAGATTTAAAAAAACTCTTTTAAAATGCACAATTAAATTATTATATAATTAAAATGTTTTGGGCAAAGATTGGCCTCTAATATTTTTTAATTATTTGATAATTAAGTTTAATGAGCGACTTATTCTTGCTCGATATCCACGGCTCAAATCCTGGTGGAGAAAATATGCAGATCCTGGGGATAGTCAAAGAGACTGTAAAAAATACAAAATAAAGTTAAAACACCTAAAATTTTTTTTCTGGTTACCTATAGGTACTTTTATTTATAAAAAAAATATTTTTACACCCCCTATTACAAAAAGATATTGACGTTAATGTCGAAGAATTTAGTCTCAATTTCTACTAAAACTGTTTAAGATATGAATGTAATGGCCAGCCCTGGGGTAAAGTTTTTAATTAAATATTAAAATTCATGCTACAACCCCTGATAAGACGCCCCTCCAAGATGTGTGTAGTGCGAATGAGAGGGTTTGATACTTTGAGATGCCCAGCTAATTGCAATAAGCTAGCTCCTTATTACCTAAGACTTAAACTTAACTGGCGAAATGTGGGGGTACTACTAGGTACAACTCTGCCTAGCTCTTCAAGAGTTACAGGCGTGATGTTGTGTTACAAATAAGCTTACAATATTTTTTTTTTAACAATTTCTAATATCTAAGTGTGACGTCATTTTTTTTTTCTTATTTTCCTCAGCAAACACTTTGAATGAATACCCATATCATAGGGGTGTGTAAATAATAATTAGCCCCCCATCTTACGGAGTCCGCCATATTGGATTTAGAATAAATTCAGTTCATACAAGATCCTTATCGGTACATTCCTTATTATTCACATTCACAAACTTAAATCAAATTGTTAAAGGTTGCTCCAAAGCTTATGTAATCGTCTGTCCAGTCTGTTACTAAACATTGCTAGAATGCTGTTAGAGCTGGCGCAGACTCTGCAGCGCTTACGCAGGATGGCATGACCGCCTGTGCATCCGCAAACATCTCTGATGCGCTGCATGCCCGCGGCAACTGTGACAACACCCTAAACGCGTTATTGTATTGGACGCGTAAAGCATTGAACGATCTTTGCGTATAGTTGCTCCAGAGATTGCAGTTGTACAGCGATGTACAGTAGCCTCGAATAAGTGTAACTTTGATTTGAGCTGTACACCGATTGAGTCTACTGGAGATCTTATTCACTCTTATCGCTACATGAATAAGAATGACATCACTTAGCTAGCAATACATTGCCATCCAAAAACACACAAAAAATAAACAAAGTATCAAAACCTCTTCGTCGTAGTTGACAAATTCATGACAACTTGCTCATCGCACCGTCACTGCGTCACGAATGGGAACCAATGGAGCTTAACATTCACAATGTCACGCTTAAAGCGTGTTTAGCTGTACTTTTGGTGCAGCGTTGGGATTCGAAGTCGCGCCTGAAAAAATAGGGTGTAAGATATTATGTGTGGGATAAAAAGGCACAAACAAATCATATTCACTGACACATAGATCCAGAAAAACTTGCCAAGTGCAAGTCGAACTCGCGCATGAAGGGTTCCGCAACGTAATAAGGGATCTCCCTTTAATCTATTTTTATCATTTTTTGATAAAGCGGCAACAGAAATACACATTCTGTAAAAATTTCTACTGTCTAGCTATTACGGATCATGCGATACGGCCCTCTGACAGACAGACGGACGGAAGGACGGACGGACATTGGAGGATTAGTATAGGGTCCTGTATGTTGTGATTTCCTAAATTTGATCACAAAAGTGTTTGTTTTTACTATAGAATTATCATATTCACTGTGGCAACACTATTAGAATTATTATTGTAAACTTTTTTTAAACTTATACTTAATAGTACATTTTGATTTAAGTGGGGAAACTTTGTTATTGCATTCGAGCGCGGAATTAACACCCGAGTTGCAGGCGAGGGTGTTATGGAGCCGAGAGTACTTGCATAGACACAACCTCGTCGCCAGGATTATCCACCAGCAACTTGCTTTGAAGCACAACCTTGTGGAATCAGAAGTGCCATACTATAAGTATGCGCCCGACCCAGTTCTCGATAATGGTGATATCACGTTGTATTGGGATCGACCTATCATCACTGACAGGACTATTGTTGCCAATAAGCCTGACATTATGGTGATAGATCGATTGGTGCGTCGCGCAATGATTGTTGATATAACGGTTCTGCATGACGAGAACCTCGTGAAAGCAGAGAAAGATAAACAATTCAAATACCTAGATTTGGCTCGCGAGGTTGTCGACATGTGGGACGTGTTTACAGCAGTCATTGTGCCGATAGTCGTGTCGGCCAATGGCTTAATAGCCAATAGCCTCGACGAACATCTGAGGAAGCTCTCGCTAGGCAGCTGGATCAAGGACTTGATTCAGAAAGCAGTACTTCTGGACACGGCGCGTATTGTTAGGAGGTTCCTCTCTCAAGAGCCCTGACCACCGGTAGCTTGGACCCTGTTCCCGATGCCGGTGGACTACTATTTTCTATATTTTTAAATGTTTTTTATATAATCTTTGTGAATAAAAATATTTAAAAATGTATATAATATGTAAAGAAAATAAATAAAGGAATAATATGTACTAAAAACCGGCCAAGTTTGAGTCGTACTCACACGCATATATGGTTCCGTAGCAGCAAACAATATAATAAAAATATTTTGAAGGCTCATTCGTATGTTGTAGCTATTGTATTACATTGAACAGCAAAACTAAATTTGTTTTTCATAGTATGTTAATGCAAAACAAAGTTACTGCTGCAGTTTGATGAAAAACTCCCATATCTCAAAAACTAATCATCAAATTTTATTCAAACTAATTTTGGTTGAAATTTTATTTTACGTTCTTTTATTTTATCTTACACACACAGTTTACCACTTTGAAAGTGTCTATCTTTCAAACGATTGACTTTGAAAAAAATAGCTTTTGGAACCTCAATTTTGTTTTTAAAGACCTATCTATAGACACCCCGCACGTATAGGCTTGATGAAAAAAATATTTTTTAGTTTCAGTTTCCCTTAATAATTTTTTATTTTGTATAAAAATCGTAAAGCGGTTTACAGAATACATCTAACTACTAAGTTTCAACTGTGTAGTCCTAATAGTTTCGGAATAAATTGGCTGTGACATACACGGATAGACCGACAGGCAGACAGACCGACATACATGGCGAATCTATAAGGGTTCCGTTTTTTGCCATTCGGCTACGGAACCCCAAAAATGTCTCAGCTGTGATAAACAATACACTTAACAAAATTAAAAACAAAGTAGGAGATAAACAATATATTTAAAAATGTGATAAAACAGTTATTTCATTGTATTTAGCTATCGACATACATAAGTGTTAAGATATCATTACAATTGGCCCCTGTACATCTATATACAGACATCATATATACAAATCTCATCTCCCAACCATCCCAAATCAAAGTAAATCTTAATTAAAAAATAACACCCGGTTGTTAATTGAAACTCTTCGTCCGTGAATCTCAGAGGAATAGAACTAATTAGCTACGGAATGGAGGGGATCAAAGGGGAAAGAATGGACGTTAAAAGTAATGGTGGCAACATTTGTTATATCTTGCTACTACTAATACATATACATGTAACTAATACTAATACATATACATGGCGAGAGTGCAGCTCCTTGAGTCGCTCCGTAACGTCAACTTTTAGAGGAAATGCGGGTGGTTTTTCTCCATAGAAACGCTGTCACCTGTTTTCTTTCTGGTTGATGTCCTATGATTTTTTACAGTTAAATAGATATCAACCTCTTTGTCCCTATGTTTTCCTTTTTGATGATACATAATCTGTATCAGCACTAGAACCTTTACAAAATCCCCAAAATTGCCTATTTGGACCGCTGTCAACAGAGGCCTAGTGTACAAATTTGACAACTATAAATGAAAAAAGAAGAACATAGAGACACAGTATATAACCTTCTTATTGAGTTTATAAGATATATTTTAAATTGGTCAAATATTGGGAAGGAAATAGTGGAGAGCCGAACCTCGAATTATGCCTTTTTACTTGTCGGATCGGTAGTTGTCTTTATCGCACCAATGTCGAAATAGCGCTCGTTGAGCGACAGCGATAGTTTCTTCAAATACCTACCGCATGTGCTCTTAAGAGCAGCCAACCCGTCATACATTTCATACAAGCGTTCGTACGTGATAAGGCAGTTGTTATCGATACCTTTAGGCTCAAAGGGCGTAAACGTCATTTTGACCAAAATGAGATTTTAATGCAGTCATACTTAGTTTTTCGCCCTCTTTCGATTGGTATATTTAAAATGTCGATATTCGCAAAAAAGTGGCTTATACAGCCATAACTTTTAGGTCGCTAAACATTGATTTTCCCTAAATTTGGGCCGTAAATGAAATATATTTCATTTTTCATTAGCGCACACGTCGTAACAGGTAAACAAATTTAAAAACTTGGAAGTATATCCGGTGATCTGTCTCTTTTGGCGTTTACGCCACTAGCTATTTAAGAATTGTTGTTCGTACTTCTCTTATACAACCAGAGATTTTATCAAGTTTGGTGGTTACGTCCCCGAAATAAACTAAAATATTTAAAATTTGGCTTATACGCCCTATTAAAATAACACTCCCCATTGCGAAAGCATGTTGTTATATACCTACTATTCACGAAAATATTCTGTGTACAATTTTACTCTTTACGAGTAACTCGCAAGATGCGTTTTGCTTCACCTGGGGTGAGTGTGATGGCAAACGTGCTAGCTGCCTAGTAAAATATCTTGTTGAAGTTGATAGAAGAGGTGTGAACAACCTTTTATTGTACTGTGACTCATGCAGTGGCCAAAACAAAAATAAAACAGTGTCGACTGTCTTAAATAACTTTTTGAAAATTTCTATAAATCTGTAAGTCATACAGATAAACTTTTTACTCCCCAGACTTACTTAAATGCCCGTGGATTCGGTCCATGCTGTAATCGAAAGAGAAGAGAAAATAATAATTGTTTGGAGTCCATCACAATGGGCGACCTTTTTTGTAGCAGCCCGGAAAAGGCCGAGACCCTATACCATGTCAATGTCATGGAATATTCAGATTTAGCACAGTTGGCTAACCAAACGTTTACGCCTTGTACGTTAAAAAATATTTCCTTCAAAGCAATAAGAACAGCTACTTTCAAAAAGAAGAATCCAGTTAAAGTTCAAATAAAATATTAAATGAACGAAAGTGCGGTAGAGGAACAAATACAATTATTTGAGAAGACACAAAAGAAAGGAATTAGAAAAAGCAAGGGAAAAGGAAAGGACACGAAAACAAGGAATAGTAAAAATAAGAGCATTGAGAATAGTACAGATGGAAATGTTGTGAACGATGTATCCGGACACAAAAACTACATTATTAAGCCTTTTCATAACGCCAAACTTCCGATATCTGTAGCAAAATATAAAGACCTTATCAGACTCTGTGATAATGGAACAATCCCCAAGACCTTTCATCAAGGGTATCGTCAGCTCTGTTCTACTGAAGATGTACCCGATACATTACCTGAAACCGATGACGAAGACGAAGATACAAAGGAAGAATAAAGTCTCATGTTAAAATCCTTTTCGTTCGGGATGCTTATGCTAGCCCGTTATAGTTAACAGTTTTTACGTTTCTTGTTTCTATGTTTTCTTTATATATCATAATTATGTATGACATCGTTAATTTGGTAGAATAATGCAATTAATTTGCTTTATTAGTGGCTGTGTTTTGTTTTTATTTTCAAGTATTATAAATATTAGACGTAATAACGACAGAAGAAACGTCTTATTACATTTAAATTACGTTAGATGGATATTAGATTCCTACATGCATAAATGATAAAAAGTGTAATACATTTCTATATTGTTACTAATAAGATAGTACTATAACGACTATTATTGCACAATGATTATTAAAACGATGACAGATTCTATTATAATTATAGCTGTGATTTAACATTTTTGACACAATATTTATTTTTTATTTTTATTGCTGAGTTCTGGACTGCACTGCAGTTGTTATGAGTAGGCTTAGTACTAAAAGAATCAAGCAAATGACCTGATCGGTAAAAATCAATTTAATTACCGGAGCTTATAATGAGATATTCTTGATGAGAAATGCCACAATCGTCTCTTACACCACATATTGGACAAATGATTTGTAGCTTGCATCGTTTGTTAGATCCTAGAATAGAAAGAGATTGTAACTTACGTCATGAATTTTTAATTGATTTTTTATGAATTGCTATTACACCCGTAACTGTTTGTTCAGGAGCTTTTTTTTTATTGGCGTAACCGACTGCCATATTTAATGTTTAAGGGTGTATACGAAGTCTATTTTTTTATTTGTTAGATTTAGTTAAGATATTATTCTACCATGTTTTTTATCTCAAAATTCTAAGAACTTTTGTCTTTTGCATTTTTTTATAGCTATAACCACAAAAAAGTTATGTCGGAAAACTGTTTTGTTTTTTGGCTCTCCTGTAAAGTCGTGTTTTGGTGGATACGCCCTTTGAGCCTAAAGGTATCGACATATCTTTGATTTTTTTGAACTAATAGATATTTTGTGCACTATATCTAGGTTTCTATGGTAGCAAAAATAAAAAATTGGAGAAACAAATTCAGTACAAGCCTCCAAAAATTGCGGTTTTGCACAAATTTTAACGGAACTTTGGCCGTTCATAATGACTCATAAATTGTAAAAGAACAGAGAAAACATCTCGATAGATTCTTAATGACAAATATTTATTTCATACACTTGTAAGACTTGTTCAAAAACACGTATTTCCTGGAACAAGTTTAAGAAATTTTTGAACACTATTTTTCGTTCAATGTCATCGCGTTAGGCGGTATGAGGTGCGCGGGAGACGAGATGTGCGGGGTCGGGGCGGGGTAAGACGGGGGAATTGAAAGAAAATCGCCGCTGTGGCTCTGGATGAAACAACAAGCTTTTCGACCATGCTCGTGTTGACGATAGACGGACCGGGAAGGGCCCTCTGCACCTCGTCTTGGAGGAGGACTTTTGGCCGCAGGGAGTGGTGTTCCGTCGCTTCCACGGGCAAGTGCCACATGAACGCACAATGACATAGTGCACAAGTGAAGTGTTACTAACTTAATTTTAAGGTTCTATTTACTAACATAATGTGTATTTTATTTTAGGTATGTTAGTCTTTACGGTATAAAGGTTGTAACAAGACCCTTAACGAAGCCGAAGGACACTTGTTCTCCCCGTCATTGCGATATTTTTTTGTTCTAGACCATACCTGGGAACCTTCTAGTTACGGAGATATTGGGGGTCAAAGTTCGAATATTCAACTTTTTTTTTAAATACACCTTTTTACTGTAACATTTTTACTTTAAACACCTCCACGACCCCCGTCCTATTCAATCCATCCATCAGCACAATGTTTTGAGTGCGTTACATTGAGTACTAATGTAAAACGTGATTTTTCACCCCAAACAAAAAAGTCGTATCCCAGCAATATTTTCTGCGTAAAGTTACTTAGTTTGATGTACATAATGCTTGGTTGACGGCTTCGTGAAGGGTTTTGTTACATCCTGTATATCTATGGACCAATGTAGCCTTAAAATAAATGGATTTTGTTGGTAAATGCGAAAGTTTGGATAGATGTTTGTTCACGCTCAGTCGATTTCATAAAATAACTATTTTATTTTTATAACTATTTATTTTTAACTATCACAGATAACGTCAATACATTATTCTTACGTAGGTTACAGTTAAGACTATTTTTGAGTGTGATGTTCAGACTGATTTCAGAATAAGTATTTTGAGAACATAAGATAAAAGGCTGTGCTTATATTAGATATTGTGGTAACTCGGTCATGTTTCATGGATACCGGGTACAACGGGGTGAATATCATCAACTTCTGCCTAGCATTTTTCCAACTATGTTAGGGTCGGCTTCCAGTCTAACCTGATGCAGCTGAGCGACTGCCTATCTGACCCTCACAACCCAGTTAGTACTGGGTAATACGATACCCCTTGGTAAGACTGGTTGTCAGAGTTTCGGGCCACTGATTACCTGTAACTACAGTCAAAGGTCTACAAATGACAGCATGGACCAACGGCTTAACGTGCTTTCAGAGGCACGGAGGAAACTCGGGTGTGTAATGGGCGGTCACCAATCCACGGACCAAACTAGGCATGTGCAACTTAGTCTTAAGATCGACCCGACTAGCTGTTATCCATAAGCTACGAGTACAGTCTATTAATTAACTGTTTTTTTTTTTTTAAATAAGTAGGTATCATTATCAGTAACAATCAAACAACGACCACTGCATCAAAGGTAGTCAAGTTATGCTAAGCTAGCTTTCGTATCAACCCATCAAACATTTTTTACAGGGTATATGCAAGAAATACAAAACTTTTTTATTTCTTAATAATGCCTTGTATTGGCCCATAAAAACATTGTGGTACACTTGTTTAATTCTATAATACAACACTTATTTTACAATTTAATATTTATGTAGCGTGTTTTTGGTGAAACGGAACGCAAACACAAAACGCATCGTCCTTCGTTATCGCCCGTCAGTGACATCAAATACTGTGACAAAGAAACACTTTTATTTGAAAAGTACTTAAAGTTTCAAAAATTAGATGTAAACCAGGCAGATAGAGATAAGTGAAGTCACACAACATGACATGAATGGCCGCGATAGTCATGGACGTTTGAACTGTCGTAGAAAATTGTAGAAGTTTAATATTTTTTTAAGCGACAATCAGTAGTTGAACTTAACTTCTAATTATTTTCTTGGCTTGATAGTACTGAGAGCAGCAGTGGCCCAGTGGTGGCGGCCCCGACTTACGAACAATAAGTCGTGGGTTCGAAACCAGGCAGGCGCATTACTTTGTGTAATTTATTTCATCACCACTGCTCTCAAAAACGGTGAAGGAAAACATCGTGAGGAAACCGGCATGTCCTAGAACCAAAAATTGGAAGACATGTGACATCTACCAACCTGCACTGGGCCCGCGTGGTGGATTATGTTCCAGCAGTGGGAACATTAAAGGCTGATTATGCTTGATAGTAGGTACTGTATTTTATTGTAATAAGTGAAGAAAAAAAAACATGCATATTCCCTATTTCCTACCAACAGTGGCTACCATACACCATTGTTCTCCATCGCAACTGGCCCAAAAAACAACACGCGGTCGATGTTGATCCTGCCCCCTCGCCTCAGGTGCTGCCTACCCCTGCTACCCTAACAGTCGTGAATATAAAGGTGGGAGAGCCCACAAACGAGGCTTTGTCGCTACGATTAATATTTAAACAAGGATAGGACAGGGGTGGGGTGGCATGGCATTGAACTATTGTCGATAGATTTTGATAATTTTATGAAGCATGTTTTTTTAACCTTATCTAGCTGTTGGCCGTGGCTTCGCTCGCGTTTTGGGCGGAAATTATCCCACGGGCACGTTGTAAATATGCCTATGGCACTCGGGGCTTTAATTTAGCTTCTTATTAGTGCAAAAAAAAATCAAAATAAATCCAGAGACTACGACTACTTTTTTTTTTTTTTTCGGATGGGAAATCGTCAAATAACCCCTCCCGCTCTGGGCTGAGCAGGAGGGAGTGTCAGACTTTTACTGACTAAAACCCATCCATGTTCCTTCCTTTGCCCTTTGTGTTCCAGGGCCGCGTTATCTCTTTCGAACAGTCCCGCAACCCTGGCAGGAGAGACTACCCCCTACAACCTCACAAACTTTACCTCTTTATAATATTAGTATGCAGTGTTTACTTTGAAATCTCGTGCATGAAAATGTTTATAAGCGTTGTGTGAAATGCTCTCCAGCTAGCAACGCAAATTGCAAAAACGTAAGAAAATTTGAATTACGCGGGTTACCCTGACCCTTCCACCTTAAGTATAAAATCATTTTTTTTATTTTACAACTAGTTTTCCATCAAAGTTATAACATAACATTCATTTATTCTCAGGCAATTTTAGCTCATAGATAATATAATACCTTACTGACGAACATACATAGTATAAAATACAATTTGTGTTGATCAATAGAACCTTAAAACCATGTTAGTAACATTTCACTTTAGCCGTTAAGGTGTGTTAAGCTAACAGAGTTAATCTTGCACTGAAAATATTACTTTTGATATCAATTAATTTCATAGACACCCCTAATCCATCGACACTCGCCCAGCTCTACCGCCGCAGGCGACGCGCGTTCCAATTAGCTAGAATAAACACACGGTTCCGTAGATACGAGAGGACATACAGACATACAGGCTCAGGGTTTGGGTAATACTTGAGTTGGTTCAATAGACGGGTTGGTGTTTAGAGATCAAACGTCTGTGAATATATTGGTTACAATAATAATGTGGTGTTGCTGTCATTTTAGAGAGTTTTTTAACAGCTCACGGTAGCCTGTAAAACTCTACGGGGACTAATCGACTGCCCAGAACTCCATAGCCTTTTTTGCAGGCTATATGTGCCCGAAAAATATATCGGACACCGTCAGTCCCGCCGGCACAATCTGTTCGCTCCACCGTCATCCAAAACGGTCGCCAGAGCTGAATCTCCGGTGTGGCTCTCTTAAGACGCTCAAAGCAAATCTGACTGCTAACCCTGAATGTGATGTACTTGCGGATGAATGGACTAAGCGTATATGTCTGATGTTTTGTGAGAGAAAGTATGCAAGAGAGTCCACTGTTTCTTGTTAGTTTTAATTTAATTTAATGAATGTTGTCAACTAGATCTTTTTCTCTTTGTTTCTATGTTAATTATTGTAATTGGTGTTAAACTGTTTTAATTAACTATAAATAAATAAATAAATCTGACAGAGTCACATGTTTTGTCGTCTTATTAGGTACACCTCTGCCTAAAATCCTTTTGAAGATTTCAGGCGTGATTTTATCATCATTCATTCTCCTGCCCTTCATCCCAATTATTCGTGGTCGGCGCAGCATGTCTTCTTCTTCCATACTTCTCTATTACTCGTCATCTCAGCAGTCACCTCCTCTCTAGCCATATCATCCTTCAAACAGTCCATCCATCGTTTCTTTGGTCTTCCTCTACTCTTATACCCATGCACACTCATACTCATCATTCATTCCTCCGCATCACATGTCCATACCACGACAACCGATTACCACCACAACTTTTCAGTCACCGGCGCCACTTTCAGACTTCCTCTTATGTACTCATTCCTTATTTTATCTGGCGTGATCTTATAAAGGGTGTAACAAGACCCTTAACGAAGCCGAAAGGCACTTGTTCTCCCCGTCATTGCGATCAGTTTTTGTTCTAGACCACACCTATGAACCTTCTAGTTACGGAGATATTGGGGGTCAAATTTCCATTTTTTTTTAAATACATTTTTTTAATGTAAGATTTTTACTTTAAAACACCACCACGACCCCCGCGCTGTTCAATACATCAATCAGCACAATGTTTTGAGTGCGTTATATTGAGTCCAACCGTAAAACGTGATTTCTCAGCCAAAAAAAAAAGTCGTTCCCCAGCAATAATTTTTACGTAAAGTTACTTATTTAGATGTACGGTCGAACAAGCTGTTTGGTATACACGCGGAAATTTTCACAATCTAATGCCGAAGCGTATACTTTTACAAATTATATTTAATTAAGCTTTTTTCACTAACAGACTGACTCTTAATGACATAAGCTTTATAAAATAAAAATGCAAACAATATTGTCAGTGTACTAGGATTGTGAATATTTCCGTACATAATGCTTGGTTAACGGCTTCGTTAAGTTCTTGTTACACTCTGTATATAAGCTTGTAGCGTGTCATCATAATCAAAACAAATCGTGTCATTCTTTTCATTTTAAAATTAATGCTTGGTTGATGGCTTCGTGAAGGGTCCTGTTACAACCTGTATAGCTGAATAATTAGGTAAGTATGGGTATAAGATTACTACTGGGCATCATTATCATCCAAAGCCTGAATTGTCCCTCTGCTGGGTAAATGCCTCTCTTTTCGTGTGTCAATCTCGTGCCTGGCTCATCCAGGTTTTCCCCCCGATGGCAACTATGTCATCATAAAGGCATAATAACTTGTGAAAGTACTGTAGTTGCCCATTCCAAAGCGTAGATCTCTATGGAGAAGAATGGGCAAGAAACTCCATCGACACGGTTTTCAATCAAAATATTGTTACAAGATCTTGGTTACATCATTCATGTTGAGATTATACATGTATGTGAGAACGATGTAGAAAGACGTGCACATTAAAAGCGTCCAGAGTAAAAGATTATAATTATCAACAATTTAAAAACAAAGTAGTTAAAATAAACCGTGGCAGCTAAGAGATGGCCAGTCCCAACTGACAGCACCCGTTCACGAACATGAAGCATGGATCCATCTCGCCGCCGGACGACCCACATCTTTTCCCCGTTCTTGGACGCCATTCGGTGACAGCCTCAGTACACCTGTCATCACTGCGCCTTGCTAAATGTCCTGCCCAGCTCCATTTGAGTTCCGTAACGCGATTTCTAATATCAAAATCCTTTGTTTGGTCATGCTAGGTTTTAAATCGACAACTTGATTATTCGAAATGTATTCGAATAATCAAGTTGTCGATTGGTTTGTAGTGGAAGAGTTTCTTGTCAGTTTGTATCAGTAACTAACCGTTATCGGAGCTAACCACCCTACCTCTGATACAGATCAATCGTTATGTCTACTAAACAATATTGACTCAGTCGAGGCAGTTCCCAAGAGTGTTGGAAGTGGCTTCCAGTCGAAATCAATGTCATATCTGGACAAACAGTAGAATAGTCAATTATGTGTTACAACTTGTAACGGAATACTGTTTTTATTTGACAATTCAATTCGATTAAAACCGAAAGGTTCTAGACCATACCTGGGAACCTTCTAGTAACGAAGATATTGGGGGTCAAAGTTCCAACTTTTTCACAAGTTTTTTTGTTTGTATACAAGTTTTTAATGTCATAACTTTATTTTAAATACCTCCACGACCCCCGTACTATTCAATCCATCCATCAGCACAATGTTTTGAGTGCATTACATTGAGTCCTACCGTAAAACGTGATTTCACACCTCAAAACAAAAAAGTCGTTCCCCAGCAATAAGTTTTGCGAAGAGTTACTTAGTTTAATGTACAGAATGCTTGGTTGACGGCTTCGTGAAGGGTTACACCTCGTATTTGTCTTCAACTGAAGACATACATGGAACTTAACTTGCTTGCAAGATTTGTGTTTTAGTTATGAAGTTTAACTATGCAAACGATAACCAATTTAAATGCACATCAGCATGTATAATGAAGTAGCAATAGCATTGCAGATTTAACAGAGTTCCAGAAAGGAGGATTTCTATGTTCGTAATACGAAACCCCTTGTGTTAAACTGGTTGTCAGAGTTTCGAGCAACTGACTACCTGTAACGACTGTCAAAGACTGCTCAGCAGTGTCTCAGCTTCTTATCGATGGGTAACAATGTGGTAGATGACCAAAAAAAAATCGAATTAGTCTGTCATTTTTTTTTTTTTCAGTTTTTCTGTTTTCACTTTTTTCACACAAAAAATGAAGACGATACAGTGTGTCGAAAACTCGTGTGACGTCACATTTCGTTACACTTTTTACCAACAAGTGACGTCACAAACCACCACTTTGAATATTTGGTGCGTTTTATTTTCATAATTTTCTATTGATTTGTTAGAACATAAAATACGTTTCCAATATTTTTCGATAATCTAACTGATTTATTAATCTTATTTTTTTTTTACTCAGGGATCATCCCTTTTCATAAACGTACCTCTGCAAAGGAACTATACGAACACAAGTTGCTGCGAAATAAAACCGCCATCAATGTCAAAGAAACATCTATGTAAACAACTAATCATATTGTGTCAGTAATTTTTAATGGCTACATTTTATGTAAACTAAAGGTCTATCCACACATATCACGGCCGTGCCCGGGACGCGACAGGGCCGTGGCCGAATATATGTGTGTATGTGTGTGTGTATATGTGTGTTGTGGTGTGTATGTGTGTGTGTGTGTGTATGTATGTATGTATGTGTGTGTGTATGTATGTGTATGTATGTGTGTGTGTACTGAAAATTCGTTGCCCGCCGGCCCGGGCACGGACGTGTGTGACCGAGTTCATATAAAATGTACACACCGATATTTTTTTGAGGGCACGTCCGTCGTCGACATCCTGGACACGGGCCTGATATGTGTGGATAGACCTTAAGCCTGTACATTATAAGCTTGTAGCGTGTCATCATAATCAAAACAAATCGTGTCATTCTTTTCATTTTAAAATTAACAAAAGAAGGCAGCTTCTTTGAGCAGTCCTACCGTCTCTTTCTTTTACTTTGAATCTTACTATAGCTGTCTTGCTCTCTCACTCAACAAGTCGAAAAGAAAGATTAATGAATATCAAATGAGTTTTGCAAATTAAATTCAAACAATGGAACGACTTGGTGGGGACATACGGGAGGGAGTTGTGTATGGGAAAGTTACTCAAATCTTAGACAGTCGTTACAGGTAGTCAGTGGCCCGAAAGTCTGACAACTAGTATTACCAAGGGGTATCGTAGAGGTGGAGGTCAGATATGCAGTCGCTCCATGTAAAATACGCGTATCCCGCTGCATCGGGTTCCACAGGAAGCCGACCCCAGCATAGTTGGGAATAGGCAAGGCAGATGATATGCTTGAGCTGGAACAAATCGATGTACTTCATACTTTTTCTGATTTCTTGGTAGATACAAATACAAATAGTTTATTTTCTTTAACAAGGTTTGTACTACATAGCTTGTGGTAGAACTGTCCTTTTAAGCAAGTAAATGCCTGTATTAGGACACCCCACTCTTCCGTAACTTAATTTTACGTAATGTACATACACGAATTATGTTAACTACTACTAATACTATTTATAATTTATATAATTTCGAGGAAGCATAAAAAAAAACAAAAAAAATTAAAGTAACTTATAAATACAGAAGCAACATTACAGACTTTACATCAGAATATTTAAATTAGTGTGCGATTTGTGCATGTTATCTATATGTGTATGTTGTATGTGTGATATGTGAGTGTGGGATGTATGTGTATGTGTAGTGTGTAATTGTACATGTTGTACAAGTGAGTAAGTGAATGCGTGAGTGAGTGAGTTATGATGGGTGCTGGCAGGAGGGCCTCAGTGTCCTCACATGCGAGTGGTTTGATCCATTTAATTAGAAGTTTTTTACACTCATAATATTGTTTGAGACTTGTAGTGTTTTTTTTTTAATTATGGGGGCTTAACAGTTCTGTTAGGGTTTGTGTGAAGGATGATATGGCTAGAAAGGAGGTGACTGCTGAGATGACGAGTAATAGAGAAGTATGGAAGAAGAAGACATGCTGCGCCGACCCCGAATGAATTGGGATAAGGGCAGGAGAATGATGATGGGGCATAGAATAGAATAGAATAGAAATAATTTATTTGCATTGAATGTAGGTACACACAGCTACACATCAAGCTTTACATTTCCAGTATAAACTGACCTCGCATTGTACGGAAATCTTATACAATGCGAGATCAGCATAAACTGGAAATGTATAGCTTGATGTGTAGCCGTGTGTACATAAATGAGCTGTTACAGTAGTAATTATTTGTTCCTGGTATATTCTATCATTTGGCATTAAAAAAAATTATAACTTCTAAACAATTATTCAAATTCAATTTTATAAACATTTACAACAAAAAAAAATCTAATCCAAATTAAAGTAACACAATAATACAGTTAAATTTTCCTTTATTCATATACATACAAATTATTTACATTTTTAAATATTTCTAAAAAAATATTTAAAAAAAATTGCCCGCCGGTATCGGGAACAGGGTCCAAGCTACCTCCAAGGAACCTACTAACAATACGAGCCGTGTCCAGGAGTACCGCTTTCTGAATCAAGCCCTCCAGCTGCCTAACGAGAGCCTCCTCAGGTATTCATCGAGGCTCTTAGCAATTAAGCCATAGGCTGATACGACTATCGGCACAACGATCGCTGAGTCCACATCCCACATGTCGACAACCTCGCGAGCCAAGTCAAGATACTTGATTTGCTTATCTTTCTCGGCTTTCACGAAATTTCATCTGTTATGAAATCTGATACAGAATAATAATATTTTTGTATTAAAAAAGACGAAAGCTGTTTTCAAAAATTCTCAAAGGTTGCTCTTTGATGCTATTTGGAACCTTATTATAGATTACAGGCGCCATTCCTAAAACACTGGGGCAGAACGGTTCTGCTTCAAATATCCTCCCGTACGTTCCCCTCACCAGAGCCTCTAGGGAGAACTTTTAAAGAATTTGTAAGAGATCCCGGTCTACTGTTTATGTATATTATATGCTTCAACGCTGCCTACCCTCTAAAAGGGGTTGGTATTTAGATATCGACCCTGACATTACAGCAATGTATGTCCTAGTAAAAAGTAACATTTATCATACATAACGTCACGATTGTAATCCGAAAAGAGTTAAGCAGAGGTGTACTTAATAGTACACCCACATTTCGCAATTCGCTAGTTATTTTTCAGTCCTATGTAACAGAGCGCGAGCATTTTGCCATAAACAGGGCATAAATCTAGACTCCGTGGCTGCTACTGAGATATTCCAAAAAATGTATTTAGGTATTTAAGTGTAATATGTTTTATGTATGTATTTATTGTATATATGTAAATGGTACACCACAGGCTACCTGCAGTATTGTCTCTCCTTCCCCCTTAAATCCATCCAAAGGTTGTCTTTAAAAGATTGCTTTTAGCGATAAGACCGCCCATTGTGCCCACCCCTTTTATAATGTTTTACATTTATCTGTAATTTTTATGGTGTACATAATAAAGAGTATTCTATTCTATTCTATTCTATATTCCATTACGGAAAAACCCAATAACACTGCCCGACCCGGGAATCGAACCGAGGACCTCATGCTCAGCAGTCGCGCTAGCGACCACTAGACCAACGAAACAGTCTTTACAATAACTTTGAAATAAACTTAATTATTTAATAAGATCTTAATGAACGACTGGTTTAACACAAGATTCGTTCAGAGTGTTTTCATAATTTTTTCAAAGGTAAGCATAAAGAAAGTATTTTTTTAGTAACCCCCTAAATGGATCAAAACATGGGGTTATTTTTTCCAATGGAAAATACAAGTTTTCTATAATAAAAATATTAAAAGAGGTAATATTTGTTTGTAAGCGTGTATGTAGGGAGTAATCTCCAGAACTAATGATCCAATTCTAAAAAATCTTTCACTTGCAGACAGCTTCATTAAGATTTAAGCAGATTGACTTCCCATTTGAGTGTTGTTATTGCGCAGACGGAATGTGTAGTGATCAGAACCATAAAATGACAATAAATGGGATGTATAATAATATTGTAAATATTTTGACCACCTAAGCGCAACAATTTTAGGTATGTTACGGGATGGAACAAGCATGTTAGTGACGCTTACCGGAGGGCCAGGCTTTGTTTTCAGACGTGGGTGTCTTATGGGCGTCCTAGGTCTGGGCATGATTATAATAATATGTGTGAGTCTAGGAAACTATTTAAAGAAAAATTAAAGTACTGCCAAAATAATGAAAGCCAAATAAAGATGGACATCATTGCGGAACATCATAGGAATAAAAAGTTTGGTGATTTTTGGAAAAATACCCATAAACTGAATCCAAGGTCGGGCTCTCCGGCGAATGTTGGTGGTGCGCATGAGCCGCGGGACATAGCCTGCGCCTTTCAGCGGCATTTTAGTGTGGTATCACCGCTCGGGTCCGCGTCGCAGGTGCTCGCTGCTGAGGATCGCCCTGAGCATGTTCATATTAGATTCTCCGCCAAGGATGTGGCCCAAATTATAAAGAAGATAGTGAGAGGCAAGTCCCCAGGTCACGATAGTCTTAGCATCGAGCACTTGAAGTACGCGGGCGTACACCTGCCAAGAGTCCTTGCACTATTATTTAACTTGTGTGTTAGTCATGGTTATCTACCCGATGATTTAATGCACACAGTCGTAGTGCCAATTGTGAAAGATAAGACGGGTGACTCATCGGATCTGTCTAATTACAGACCGATCTCGCTTGCGACTGTCATAGCTAAGGTGCTGGATAGTTTGCTTGACCGACAGTTGGAGAAGCACCTCAACTTGCATGACGCACAGTTTGGGTTCAGACCCGGTTTGTCAACTGAAAGTGCTATCCTCTGTCTCAAGCAAACTGTTCAGTACTATACGGACAGAAACACACCGGTGTATGCTTGTTTTTTAGATCTTTCAAAAGCTTTTGATCTGGTGTGTTATGACAAGTTGTGGCAGAAGCTAAAATGTGAAACAAATGTGCTACATGAGATCGTATCCTTGCTGCGGTATTGGTACAGTAAACAGCAGAATACCGTTAAGTGGGCGGATGCGCGGTCGGACGTGTATGGGTTGGAATGCGGAGTGAGACAAGGGGGTTTATCCTCCCCTCGCCTCTTTAACCTATACATGAACCGGCTGATCGGTGAGCTCAGCAGCACTAATATTGGATGTTCCATTGACGGAGTGTGTATAAACAATGTTATAGTTACGCGGATGATATGGTGTTGCTGAGCCCATCGATCGGTGCGTTACGTAAACTTTTGCGTATTTGTGAGTCATATGCGGAGGCCCATGGGCTCAGTTACAATGCTAAAAAGAGTGAATTCATGATGTTTAAAGCCGGTACCAAATGTTACTTATCTGTACCGCCTGTCACTCTCTGCGGCATTCCTTTAAAAAGAGTGCAGTATTTCAAGTACCTGGGCCACTGGGTCTCTGACGACTTGTGTGACAATCTGGATATTGAGAGGGAGCGCAGGGCGCTGTCTGTCCGGTGTAATATGTTGGCTCGTAGGTTTGCGCGATGTACTGGACCTGTCAAGGTGACTTTATTTAAGGCATATTGTCAGTCGTTTTACACGTGCAGCCTGTGGACCAACTTTACGCAGCGGGCGTACAGCGCACTGCGCGTGTAGTACAACAATGCTTTCAGGATACTGTTGGGGCTTCCGCGGTGTTGTAGTGCTTCGACTATGTTTGCTGAGGCGCGGACCGATGATTTTTTCGCGATCATGAGGAAGCGGAGCGCTTCACTATTAAGTCGCCTACGAAGCAGCTCGAACCGTCTCCTGAGAGTTTTGTCCGAGCGGTGGGACCTGTCCCTGATACAGAGGTGGATGCAGCTTCATGTTAGCGCCTCTCCTCGTTTTATTTGATATGCGTGTATGAATGTTGTTATTGATTATTATTTTAAACTAGCTTCTGCCCGCGACATCGTACACGGATCCTGTTGCTTATACCAGCGACAACGGGGTCGTCAAGAAAATCGAAGATCTGAAACGTCTGATGTAGAATTCTAAGGCCCGGGGACGGGAAAACAACGGGATGAGCGAGACGATTGGAGACGTTCCAGATCTTTCATTTTTGTAAGTCCACAGGAAATGCCCATCAGACTAAACAACTTTTGCTAAGACGTCATTCCTTAATATGTTAGTATCGCTGGGCTTTGGAGTTCCACAACAGGTGTTCCAGATCTTCAAATTTATTCTCACAGCAGAAAATGCTCTTCACGTGGAATAATTTTTGCTATGGCACCATTTTTATATCTCTTATACTTTAGCTGGTCTGTTGCGGTTATGCATTAGGTGTTCCAATTTCCAAAATAAATTATAGCCTATATGTTGCCCAGACTTAATAGCTATACAACAAAAACTTTTCTTCCCGTTATTCCGCAGCGGATCCCAAGGGTACACTGAATTAACAATAATATTGCAAATAACTTTAAAAAAATGTCTTTATAAACTATATTTGGGGTTTTTCCTTCAGGAGCTAATATATAAAGACTGGAAGCGTTGCTGACCCTTGAAAAAGCAACATAAAGTTGGCCATGAGAAAAACAGCTGGTTGTCAGGTCAACACCAGCGGCTTTAAGCGTCTGCCCTTGTGACTTGTTTATTGTCATGGCAAAGCATGTAGTCACAGGGAACTGTGTGCGCTTAAATTGAAAGGGGAAATTGTTGGGGATGAGGGTATGCGCGGTATGAACAGTCTCACCGGCACCACACCCAGTGGGTATTGTAGCATCAATTATATTACGTTGTAAAGCGTTGACAATAAGACGTGTTCCGTTGCACAGTTTTGGCGGAGTTAAATTTCGCATCAGCATTATGGGAAATCCGACTTTAAGTCTTATTTTATGAGCAGTGAGACCACTCGTTGTAAGTGAATTGAGAAACTCAACTGGGTAATTAGTGGCGTCGTCCTGATCGACAACACTGTCGATAGAAGTGTAAACCACTTCATCCCCTACAATATCCGCCAAAAATGTTCGATTAATTTTTGCTTGTTTGCTCATTTTTTGGGGTCAATATGGAGCGTTCGCATAACCGTGAATTTGCTTGGTTTAGTATACTCTGAATGTTCCCAAATACCGATCGAATTTTCATCGGAAATCACTCCTAAACTGTTACTGCCTTCGCCGCGTGGAGGTACTCCCAGTTTATGTTATTTTATAAGTATACAGTGAAATTAGTGATAGCTTTGATTTCCACATCAGGTGTTCCAGATCTTCAATTTTTATACGTCAACAGAGAGTGCTCATCAGGTTGAACAACTCTTGCTAAGACGTCATTCCTATATATGTTATAGTGTAGCTGGGCTCTTGGAGTTCCACATCAGCTGTTCCAGATCTTCAAATTTTATACGGCAACAGAGAGTGCTCATCAGGCTCAACAACTCTTGCTAAGACGTCATTCCTATATATGTCATAGTGTAGCTGGGCTCTTGGAGTTCCACATCAGCTGTTCCAGAACTTCAAATTTTATACGACAACAGAGAGTGCTCATCAGGCTGAACAACTCTTGTTTAGACGTCATTCCTGTATATGTTATAGTGTAGCTAGGCTCTTGGAGTTCCACATCAGCTGTTCCAGATCTTAAAATTTTATACGGCAACAGAGAGTGCTCATCAGGCTGAACAACTCTTGCTAAGACGTCATTCCTATATATGTTATAGTGTAGCTGGGCTCTTGGAGTTCCACATCAGGTGTTCCAGATCTTCAAATTTATTCTCTTAGCAGAAAATGCTCATCACGTGAAAAATTTTTGCTATGGTACCATTTTTGTATCTCTTATAGTTTAGCTGGTCTGTTGCGGTGCTGCATCAGATGTTCAAGTTTCCAAGATAAATTATAGCCTATATGTTGCCCAGATTTAATACCTATACAACAAAAAAAAAATCATTTAAATCCGTCGAGTAGTTCCGAAGATTAGCGTGTACAAACAAACAGACAAACAGACATACAGACAAACAGACAGAATTTTTTTTTAGATTCGTGCTCTGTTACTGTTTCCAAACCGCCCTCAATTTTTATTTTTTTTAATATATTCAATGTACAGACACAGTTTTTTTACTGTTTTATTATATGTATATATAGATGTGTATTATTTTAATTTATATTTAATTTAATTGTATGGGACATTTAAACCTAATGTGTGTGTGTGTGTGTAATTTTATTTTTATTGATTGTTTTGTATGGACCATGTCTGAATTAAATGTATTATTATTATTAATCGTGGGTGCTATAAGCTATAAATTATATTTATATCACGCATATTAGCCGAGCTATCATAATTTTTGCGGAAAAAGCCGTGGGCGAAGTGCTGGTTATTTAATAAATCCGACATTTCTTCAAAGCAAATTCCTACTTTTAATACCCCTCCCGATATGTCACCAACCGAACCCAAATGCCTAAACTAGTCTCACAGCCAATACATCACACTGTCCACTGCAGCATCTGGTCAGAAAACGAGGGAAAAATTACCGAAGGGGTCTGCGAACAGTCAATTAGCAATGTCTGCACACCGTCACGAAATGAACGCGACGTCGACGAAAAAAGAATTTTATCTTTTTCGGATTGGTGTAGTGAGTTTCTTGTGCTGTGGTTTTTATTCGGTTTCGTTGATTTACTTTCGAATAATTCGATTAGAAACATTTGATACAGTGTCTATATAGTGGAATGCAATTAGCTGACCTATAAAAACGAGAAGGTAATCAGTTTTAATGTTTGTTACCTCATAACTCCGTAACTACTATAGTCCGATTCACGTGATTTGTTTTTCATTTGATAGAAGAATCTTGCACGGTGGTTCTGTATAAATTTAATTTATATTGCTTCAGTAGTTTATGAGTTATTGTTTATAATCTGAGGTATTCTTTTCGAGTATTATTTGTCCATTGTTACTAAAATTTATTAGCCGATCATCCACAATCATAGAAAGAAGAAAAAAATGTTTTTTTTTTTTTACAAAGTCCGCCGCTCTTTACAATTTTATCTTTAACTATACTAAAATTTTAATTTTATCTTTAACTATATAAACTAATCCTACAGCCAATTACGGATTTACAATTTAATAGCTATACAAAACATGTATCATAGAAGATAACTTATAAATTAAACTTATAAAGATAACTTATAGAGTGAATAAAATTGTAATGTTATTATTATAGTTACGGAGATAAGAGGTAAAAAAACATTAAAAAATTACCACCGAATTGAGAACCTCCTTCTTTTCTTAGAAGTCGGTTAAAAAAGAATCAGTTTTTCAACTTTCGTCGCTAGCCGTACTTAAATCACGAAAAACAGCCAACGTCCTTTCTTAATTACTACCAAAGATACATCAGTAGACTCAGTTAATTGATATAACCCGACGGGGGGTGAAAAATAACCGATGGTCAGTCAGCAATTTTGACCGATCACCCCCTTTCACCCCGTTTCGCCCCTGTTTCTGTGGTTTTATTGGGAGACTGCATTTTTTCTGTTTCTCTTTTTGGGGACTAGCCTTTGGTCGATCGGTTTGTGGAGGTTCATTGGGTTTGAATTGGAATATAGAGGTGTGTAAACTTTGAAAAGGGCAACTACTCAGTACTCCCTTAGTTATTTTTAACCGAATTCTAAATAAAAAGGGTAAAATAAAAAAACTTTCTGCGAATTAAAACCGAGTTCCAAAAAAAACACTAAAGTAACTTGACTTTCGGAAGTCGGTTTCTTTGTTTGTATCTTTTTTGTCACCGACTTCCGAAAGTCAATAACTTGACTTTGACAGTGTTTTTTTGAAACTCGGTTTTGTTTTCGCAGAAAGTTTTTTTATTTTACCCTGTTTAATTGTAGTACACAAATTCTTGTCATGAATTAATTTTTACATTGTAACTAAAAGTTAGTTAATGTACTCGCCAAGACGAATCATACGAGCCCAAACTCGATGAGGTTTTGTCGTTTTATAACGGAATTCCTGTGGCCACCGTCAAGCTCCATCATCAGACACTGGGTACCATCTAGAGACAAAGTACTCGACAAGATGAATTTATTATACAAACCCAAACTCGATGGTGTTTAACGTTTTATAACGGAGTTCCTATGGCCACCTTCCAGCTCCATCACTAGACCCTGGGTACCATCTAGAGACAAAGTACTAGACAAGCTGAATTATACGAACCCAAACTCGATGGGGTTATGTCGTTTTATAACGGAGTTCCTATGTGCACCTTCCAGCTCCATCATCAGACCTTGGTTACCATTTATGACTAAAGTACTTGTCAAGACGAATCAAACGAGTCCAAATTCGACGGGGTTGCGTCGTTTTATTACAGAGTTCGTATGGCCACCTGCCAGCTCCATGTCATCATAATATTGCATCGTCTCGCGATATACACATGCGTGCAAAATTTCAGCTCAATCAGAAATCGGGAAGTGTGTCAAATTTAACTAGCAAGAATCACGCGACTTCGCGTGATGTACATTAAAGCGTCTGCACGCGACGTCGCGTGATGTGATAGTTAAATTGAGGAAAACAACCAAATTCCTTATCTGATTTTGATGAAATTTCTATGGGACCAATCGGGAAGCATATCCTTTCAGATGAAAAAAGATTTTTTCAAATCAACTACGCGAGCCTACTGGTTAACTTATTGTCATAAATATATTTTAAAACCCATGTACCGTAGAGGTAGGTTATTTTTAATTTAATGTCTGTTATACTGATGATACCTTTGTTAACTAATTAGATAGCATAATGAGTAGATACTTATTAATTGATAATTATAGTTTTTTTGTTATGTCATAAATACCCCAGAAAACATCATAGTAACTTGGAAATTTCCTTAAAAAAATAAGTACCTACACTTTGTTTTGCAAAATAATTTAATATTTGAATTTAAAATGTAGAGCTAGGTACTAAATAATTCATATATCCCAACTTATTTCATTACCTCCCAAGTTTAGGGGCAACACTACTAAGTTGGGAACCTTGTAAAAAACACGATAAAAAATTCAGATGAATTGATAACCTCCTCTTTTTGGAAGTCAAAAACGACACGACACGATTTTTCTGATAAAAAACACTTCAAATCAAAATAATCTGTTCAATATTTCCACTCCTTCATATACACAGGGATATTTCATCCCCTTGAACGTAAAAATTTAAAAAAATAGAACGCCTCTCATACATTCTAAAGTTAATTAAATTTTTGAAATCAAGAGTGTCGAAAATTCGACATTACGGGTTGAAACGGTCCCGTCATAAATTGTTCGCATGCCACGTAGAAGGGTTAAACCCTTCAATGCGGTCTTAATTTAGATTTTATTTCAAATTAATCTTTAATTCACGTCGTCTGGTGCTGTAGGTATGAACTTGGTGGAAGCTAAAGGTATAATTATGTAAGAATCGTAGCAAGTCACGTTTTACGGTAGAACTCAATGTAACGCACTCAAAACATTGTGCTGATGGATGGATTGAATAGTACGGGGGTCGCGGAGGTATCACAATATAGTATAAAATAAAGTCGCTTTCCACTTTCTGTATGTCCCTATGTATGCTTAGATCTTTAAAACTCGCAACGGATTTTGATGCGGATTTTTTATAGATAGAGTGATTCAAGAGGAAGGTTTATATGTAACATTGCACCCGTGCGAAACCGGGGCGGGTCGCTAAGTTTAAAGTAAAATTAAAACATTAAAAACTTTTATTTTAAAAAAAATTGAAAATGTTGGAATTTTGACCCCCAATATTTCCGTAATAGTCTAGAATAAAAAAAAATGTCGCAATGCAATGACGGAGAGATCAAGTGACTTGCCGCTATAACAAAGAATACTAAAAACAGAATAAAATAAATATTTAGGGGGGCTCCCATACAACAAACGTGTTTATAGGGTTCCGAAGCCGAATGGCAAAAAACGAAACCCTTATAGATTCGCCGTGTCTGGCAATCTGTCTGTCTGTCCGTGTATGTCACAGCCACTTTACTCTGAAACTATTAGGACTACACAGTTGAAACTTAGTAGTTACATATATTCTGTGAACCGCTTTACGATTTTTATACAAAAATAAAAAATAATAAAGATTAAGGTTCCCCATACATGGAACTGAAACTGAAAAATATTTTTTTTCATCAAACCTTTACGTGCGGGGTGTCTAGTAGATACTCGTAGGTTTTTAAAAATGACATTAATGTTTCTAAAACCATTTTCTCTCGAAGTCAATCGTTTGAAAGATAAACACTTCCAAAGTGGTAAAAAATGTGTGTCCCCCCCCCTGTAATTTCTAAAGTAAGAGGAGGAAAATTCTGAAAAAAATGTAGGATTGTAGAACGTAAATAAAACTTTCAACCAAAATTAGTTTGAATAAGATTTGATGTTTATTTTTTGACATATGGAACTTTTTCATGAAACTGCTCCATTAATTTTGTTTTTCATTAACATGCTATAGCTTAGCTTTGTTTAGTTTTGCTGTTGAATATTTTTATAATATTGTTTGGTGCTACGGAACCCTTTGTGCGTATGAGTACTACTCGTACTTGACCAGTTTTTCTTCCATTCTGCTCTGTCAACCGTCACGCTATCATTTCTCGCGGAGTCCAAGATAAACTTATAAAAAACCTAACCATCACATTCACGCAGACCCCTTGAAAATCATAACTGAATATGAAATAGCTTCCCTCTTTCATATATCAATTTTGAATATTACATTTCGCTATAACACATGTCGTTTCGTAACAATTTAATATCTTTTTTACCCTATTTCTCTGCCTGCCCCCTGTAGACCAGACGGGATCCAATTTCCTGAGATATATTATTAAGGTTACACTTTTGTGGGTTTTGCAGAAAAGGAATTACTGTGGTATCCATCGCTGTGATATCTGTTTTGTTTTGCTTTTTTGTGTACAGGGTGTAACAAGACCCTTCACGAAGCCATTAACAAAGCTTTAGGTACATCAAACTAAGTAACTTTCCGCAAAAATTATTGCTGGGAAACGACTTTTTTTTTTGTTATGTTTTTCAGTTGGACTCAATGTAACGCACTCGTAACATTGTGTTGATTGATGGTTTGAATAGTACGGGGGTCGTGGAGGTGTTTAAAGTAAAAATCTTACATTAAAAACATGTAAAAAAAAACTTGTGAAGAAGTTGGAAGTTCGACCCCCAATATCTCCGTAACTAGAAGGTTCCCAGGTATGGTCTAGAACAAAAAAAGCATCGCAATGACGGGGAGAACAAGTGCCTTTCGGCTTCGTTATGGGTCTTGTTACACCCTATATAATGTTTTACCAATTGATCGTCAAATTCAAACTTCTCTATAATTAATAATTCACGCGTAACTAGACAAATAAATAACATTGATGTGTCTGAGAGAGAGCAACGGTGGCCTAGTGGTGGCGGCCCCGACTTACGAACAGTAAGTCGAGGGTTCGAACCCAGGCAGGCGCATTACTTTGTGTAATCTATTTCATCAGCACAGCTCTCAAAAACGGTGAAGGAAAACATCGTGATGAAACCGGCATGTCCTAGAACCAAAAATTCGAAGACATGTGACATCTACCAACACGCACTGGGCCCGCGTGGTAGATTATAGCCCATTCCCTCTCATAGAGAGGCCGTGTGTCCCAGCAGTGGAAACATTATAGGCAGATTATGCTGCTAAGTGTCTGTTTGTGATTTCAAAATAAAGGCTTTTTACTGAATGCAGACAAAGGGTACTTTAAATAGGTACGATTCTTAGATATACCAAAAAAACTTTGATTTAAATTTTTGTCTGTCTGTTTGTTCCGATTAATCTCCGAAATGGCTGGACCGATTTTGTCGGGACTTAACTGGCAGATAGCTGATGTTATATTTTTATTTTTTTTAAAAGATTAGGGTCGAGGCTTAGATTCGGGGATTTCTTAGTTTAGATTCGGGGTCAGCCTTCTCAAAGTTATCCAGTATCCGCCAAGTTGGTTTAATTTGGCGGTCAATCAGATGTACCCAACCCGATAGGGGGTGGTAAATAATGTGAAAGTAATAGACAGCTTTGGGCATGCACAGGGAAGAGTAGGGTTTTGGCGAAAAAACTTAAACTCTTGAAATTGTTAACTAAAGCCGAGTCAAATAGTGAAGTACATATTCTTTATAATCATTTCACGCGGCCGAAGGTCACGGGCAACAGCTAGTTGCCAATAATATCTAGCTAACTGTTGGGGCCGGCTTCAAATGCTAAATCAAAATATTTTTATTTCACATAGGCCTTGATGGGCACTTATAAAACGTCGACAAAAAGGTGCACGGTTCGGGTTGGTCGTTTCCTATGGAGAAGAATCGGCAAGAAACTCCATGGTTACTCTTTTCAAATCATTTGGTGTTACAATATTATCATGTTACAGCATTAGTACTTAAGTATGGGGGGACAGCGTAGGTCCGACAATAGGTCGTTGCTTACTACACAAAAAATGTAAAACAAGATAAAAAGTTAGCAAAAGTTAGCAAAAGTTAACAAGCATTTGGGAATCTACAAAGCCAATGTTCACACATTCACAAACAATTGTTAAAAAAGAATCTTTAATAGGTAAGAAAATATTGTAAAATAGTAAATTAAACAAGTGACACAAATATTGTCATCAATGCTGTAACTATTCTGAGCAAAAGATGTATAATGATTTGAACACTATAGCTAATATTCTTAAATGGTTACTTGGTAACACCATATCAATTAGTAACACCATTTGCTAGTATTTCAGGATTCTGAGTCTCCGTAACGACTATCAAAGATCTACAAAGGACAGGTATCGGTAAGTTAGGAATGGTCACCCATCCATCTACCGACCTCGGCAAGCTACTAAGCCATGAGCCCCTGTATGTGTGGGAGGCGTCATCATCATCACCGTCATCATCCACAGCCCGACTTCACCCACTGCTTGGTATAGGTCTCTCTTTGCTTGTGCCAAGCTCAACGTTCTTGTGGCAGTCTCATCCAGGATATTCCCGCGATGTGAACAATGTCGTCTGCCCGTCTCGCCGCCGGACGACCAACACTTCTCTTTCTTGGACGCCACTCGGTCACAGCTTTGCTCCAGCTGCCATCACCGCGCGTTTCTAGGTGTCCTGCCCAACTCCATTTGAGTTCCGTATAGCTATTTCCAATATCGAAGACCTTCGTACGCATGCCATACTCGGCATTAAAACTAGTATACCATAAATCATCATCATAAATCATAAATTTATTTCTGTAAATTGGTTTTACAAAACACTTTTACACGTCGATTTTAAAACTAGATGGGGCCGGTGTTTCGTAACTGACTACTCTGTCAGAGGTCATAGTCTCTTTTAAAGTCCAGACATTGGTCAAGTCATATGAGGACCATGCAGATTAATGTCTGAGAAGGTCTTTTGAAGAAATAACCACACAGATTTGAGTGGACCAGTCCAGTCAGTGCAAGCAATTGTCAGTGATTAATATAATATAATAATAATAGCTCGACTCATAACCCAAGGACACGACGAACAATACCAAAGAAAAGATATTTCGGTAGGCCGTATAAAGTACTCAAACTGCCAGACAATCGTGAAACTAGCAACCGAGTTCCAAACGTGGAGACGTGGAAGACGTATTGTATGATAATGCTTAACTTCCGAGATCAATGTAGCGAGTTAGTATTCATTATTTTAAAAGCACGAGGGGTTGTTCTAATTTGAATCACCCCTGAAACAAGGGAAGATGGTGCTGATAAAAAATTGAATAATTTTCTTTGGGCGATAAAAAGTACAAGACTTACGTGGACATGCCGAGAAAATTATGGCAAGATAATCTGTATAATTATTATGTTTTACATAATTTGTGACATAGCTATTGAACTTTACATACCATTGATACTAAGTGGATTATTCTTTGTGGTTTTTATTCTTAGTTCAAAACGGAGGAGATTCACAATATTCTTTATACTACACCTGCTTGGAAAGTACCTTGATACTTTATCAAATTTACGGTAGAAAGTACGTCATTGCATATCGAACAAATATGCGGGGAGAAAACGCATCTGAGCGGGAGAGAAAAGTGAATGAAAATCCATTTCTTACATGGTTTTTCTTTTTTAATTTTGGGTAAGACTATGCGCCGGTAACCTAAATATCAAAAGCCAAAAAGTTTTTACAGTGAGTTTTTATCTCCATGTTCGCAAAATGACACTGGCCACTAGCTGTGTGTTGGATGGTGTCGGGCTGGCAGTGCGACCCTTTTTTTTTTTTTTTTTTTTTACCGATGGGAAATCATCAAATAACCCCTCCCGCTCTGGGCTGAGCAGGAGGGAGTGTCAGACTTCTACTGACTAAAACCCATCCATGTTCCTTCCTTTGCCCTTTATGTTCCAGGGCCGCGGGATCTCTTTCGAACAGTCCCGCAACCCTGGCAGGCGTCGGCCCTTACGGACCCCTTCCTGTTTGCTGACTCTCTTTGAGGCGCGCGTGGAACACGAACGCGCCGTCGACACGGCCTGTCGTCATAAGACGGACGGACGGCGAGCTAGCCCATAGCTCACCGTCCACAGGCCCGCGTCTACGGTGGCCGGGAGCCACCACGTGGCCCCCGACGCCCGGTGCGTCTCCCGCGGCGGGGCAGTGCGACCCTGCGGCGGCAGGATAAACAATTGGAAAAAAGAACATGTGAAAATTGCAGACGCCATTGGCGCCATTTTCAATTTGTGTGTTGTTTGAGGAGTCAGTTTTCGTTTTTTATTTTCCTCGTAGGTGTAGTATAAAGCACTATGTATCACTCGAGAGAAAATGCGATTCCCGATCTCGGGTGTTTTAAAGCCCTCGCCTCGGCTCGGGCTTCAAACGACACCCTCGACGGTAATCGGTCACTTTCTCCTCTCGGTGAACAATGTACTATATATATTCCTTTTTCAAATATTTTTTTTCAGTTTTCTCGCCCGTTATCTTGAAGTCTTACAAAAATACACTAACTAGAGTAAAAAGGTATTCATTTTAAGCCCTTTTCAAATCCAATATTGTGTTATTTTTTAATAATAATGTCAATAAACTTTTTTATTTAACGGTTCGGGTAAGTACATTTTATTAATCTAGACCGCAGATTTGCGGAATACTGGTCAGGGGGCCTAAAATGGCTGCTTTATCAGAATCATAATATGCCTCACGTTAAAAAACAAAAACCTTAAAATGGTCTTTATGGTTATGATCACGAAGTCCATTTTAAGAGTTTTCAATTTTCTATTGTGATTCCATTTTAGGCCCCCTAGTCATATCAAAAATACTTGATACGACGCTTTTCAACTTATTTTGACTAGCTTAAGAGTGCAGATTAAAATCTCTGATATGATAACCTTTAAAAAAAGTGGTTGCATCTTATCCACACAAATCGTTCCCCCCCGCCATCTTAGTCGTAAAATTGCGTTCATTCTTGCGTGTAACTCAATGTTTATTTTATTCACTTTGACATCGGAGCGACTGTGTCTTCCTCATTGGAAAGCGGAGCGAGCCGAGCGTGGAGCGAGCAGAGCATATTAATGAAGATGATTCTTTTTGGCAAGGTCTTAGAGAAATAATTTATATCTGTAGACAGACAAAGTAAGAGGAGCTCGGAGCTAAATAATAACAGCTGCTCGGTTCGATTTTCAGGTTAAGCCGCGCTTGCCTAGGTTGGTCCATGGATGGGTGATCACCCATTACATACCGAGTTTCCTCCGTGCCTCGGAAAGCACGTTAAGCAGTTGGATTCGGATGTCAATGGTAGATCTTTGACAGTCGTTAAGTAGTTAGTGGACTGAAAGTCTTACCAACGGGTGTCGTATTACCCAGTACTAACTGGGTTGTGGAGGTCAGTTATTCAGTCACTCCATGTAAAATACCGCCTGCCTGTGCCTAGCCTTTTCCCAATTATTTTGTGGTCTGTTTCCAGTCTACCAGATGCTACTGAAATCCAGTATTTTTATCGACGTATCAAACTTAATACGTACTTATGTCATTTTGCTATGTGACGTCACTGAGACATGAGATCACAGATTTTCTACGACATTTTTTTCGTTGCCTCGTTAGTCTAGTGGTAAGCCCTACTGCCAAACTTGAGGTCCTAAGTTTACTCCTAGGCCGGGCAGTGTTGTTGGTGAAATTTCTCATCAAGATTTGCTCAGTAACCACTCAGCGTCAGGACTTGTGCTCGGTTGATGCCAGTAGCCTCGCCTCCTGTTAAATTGGACTTAAAATAACTGGCAAAAATCACAGAGCGTAGACATAGTAATAATAATATAATAATACCAGCCTATTATTGTCCCACCGCTGGGCAAAGACCTCTTCTCAACAGAGAAGGCACGAGCATTGAATGATAGTATAGACAAGAATCCACCTTAGTCTCAAGTTACCTGAGCTGACAAATACTTGCACTGACTGGACAGGTCCACTCAAATCTGTGTGGTTCTTTCTTCAAAAGACCATCTCAGACGTTAATCTGCATAGCCCTAATGTGAGTTGACCAAGACTATGTCTGGACTTGAAAAGAGACTCCGGCCTCTGAGTTTGTTTCATTTTAAGGGTAGTCAGATATGAAACACCGGCCTCATCTAGATTTTTTTTAAATTACGTGTTTGTAAAAACGATGTATGGACTGTGTGAAGGATGATATGGCTAGAAAGGAGGTGTCTGCTGAGATGACGAGTAATAGAGAAGTATGGAAGAAGAAGACATGCTGCGCCGACCCCAAATAAGTTGGGATAAGGGCAGGAGAATGATGACGTGTCTAATTCATTATCATTTCATTACCAACTAGATAGTAAATCCTCTTTTCACCCACCCATAAAATTCTTGTCCTTGCCAAGTTAAACTTAACTTTATCAGCATCGATCTCATCACTAAGCTGGTACCGGTGCTTACACTTTAAGTACCAAAATGTCTTCTTACAAGAAACGCTATAAAAATCCTTGGGGTAATTACAAGATTTTTTCTTTTAAAGAAGTTTCGTGTGGTAAAAGAATTGAGCGACTAGCGATTTTCAAACCAGAGCCCAGCGTAATTTCCTGGCTTCAATATTCAAAGCGTGCAAAGTTTACGTGTTTGTGCATGGTGGATCTTTCTATTAGGAATTTCGCAGTAGCAGCTGCAAAGCGTGGACGAATCAAGTCGAAATTAATATCAAATACTCAAGTCTGTTACCCCTTTTTTTTCGGATGTGAAATCATCAAATAACTCCTCCCGCTTTGGGCTGAGCAGAAGGGAGTGTCAGACTTTTACTGACTAAAACCCATCCATGTTCCTTCTTTTGCCCTTTGTGTTCCAGGGCCGCGGTATCTCTTTCGAACAGTCCCGCAACCCTGGCAGGCATCGGTCCTTTCGGACCCCTTCTCGTTTGCTGACATCTCTTTGAGGCGCGCGTGGAACACTCGCGCGCCGTCGACACGGCCTGTCGTCCTAGGATGGACGGACGGCGAGCTAGCCCATAGCTCACCGTCCACAGGCCCGAAGTATGTTACCCCTTGGAGCAGTGGAAAAATCAAACTTGTAAGTCAACGTGACCAAAATATATGACCGTTTATGTGGCACAAAGACATTCAAATATTTATGAGTGATAGATGGGACACAAGAATTGTGATCCAATACTTATTACTACTTAGTAACAAGTCGTTCTGTCTAGTGTTATACGAGTTGTGGTTTTCCCCATCTTCCTGTATGGAGTAGAAACGTGGACAATCTTGGCCCGAGAAAGGCAAAGGATTGATGCATTCGAGATGTGGTGTTGGAGACGAGTGCTGAGAATACCTTGGATGACGAAATGCACCCATGCATCGATCCTGACCCAACTCCGAATAAAAACTCGCTCGTCCACCTTATACTAACAACGTATTCTTTCGTACTTCAGCCACACAGTGCGCAGAAGCGACGAAAGTTTGGTAAAACTTATTGTGGTTGGGTATATCGAAGGCAAAAGATCGCGCGGTCGTTCCCCAACAAGATGGACTGACCAAATCAAAGACTCGGCACCCAAATTCTACACGGTTGTAAGAGACGCGCTGAACAAAAACCGGTGGAGGCAGATCATCCGCTCCAGATGCAACTCTAATGCTGACCACTTAGACATGAGGGATCAACCAGAGAGAGAGAGTTATACGCGCGTCAGGTAGCATTCGTGTGTCAAAATCGAAAATGTTCGGGATCAAAATTTTTGTATAAAAATGTTTCCAATGTCCGCTTTAGAAGTCTTTTAAATCTCTTTGATGTCGCATATTTTGCGATATCACAGGGGAATCAAAAGATATAGGATACTTCCCGTTGTATTGATCTAAAATCATGTTTGGAAAGAAGCAATGACATGTCTTACAGCACATGTACAGGAAAAAATCCGTAAATGTGTAGTATAATAACAAAATACTTCCAAGTTTATACAGAAACTTCGGAGCGCGAGTCCAACTAGCAGTTGGCCTGTTTTTTTTATATGACCGTGACTGTCAAGGAAGCCCGCTACCCCTTACATCTTACACCAGCTTCCAAAAACAAGGGTCGTATCCAAACTGTCTCTTTAGTCCTTTACACTAATAAGCATATAAATGGGGCAAAGTTTTTCTGCTAATCACTGTTTTGTCACGCGGGGGAGCGAGCCAGAGCAAGTTAGAGTGAGAGGTGCTGATGTTACGTTGTTACTGCAGATTAGAATTTTTTGACAAGTTTTTTAAAAGCTCTACGTAATAACATAGCATAGCATAATCAGCTTACAATGTTCCTACTGCTGGGTCACACGGTTGGTAGATGTCACATGTCTTCGAATTTTTGGTTTAAGGACATGACGGTTTCCTCACGATGTTTTCTTTCCCCGTTTTAAGGGTTTCGTAGCCGAATGGCAAAAAACGGAACCCTTATAGATTCGCCATGTATTGTCTGTCTGCCTATCCGTGTATGTCAAAACCACTTTATTCCGAAACTATAAAGAATACACAGTTGAAACTAAGTAGGTGTATTTTGTAAACCGCTTTACGATTTTTATACAAAAATAAAAGATTAAGGGGAGCCCCCCCTTAAACGGAACTGAAACAAAAAAAAAATTTTTTCATGAAACCTGTGTTTTTTGGGACTTTGTCATTAAACTGCAGCAGTAACTTTGTTTTTCATTACCATACTATGAAAAACAATTTAGTTTTGCTGTTGAATGTAAACAATACGACATATGAATGAGCCTTCGCAGTATTTTTATTAAATTATTTGGTGCTACGGAACCTTGTGTGCGTGTGAGTACGACACGGAGTTGGCCGGTTATTGAGAGCAGTGGTGGTGAAATTAATTACGCATAGTAGGCCTGCCTGGGGTCGAACCCACGACTTACTGTTCGTAAGTCGGGGCTGCCAACATTGGGCCACCTCTGCTCGCCTTAATAGCATGCTAAAATTCTCCACAAGGGGTAAACAGAGGTGTAAAATAGGCTCAATTCCCATATATTCAACAGTTACGTCTAACCTGTTGCTAGCTAGCTTCTAGGCAACTGGGCTTATCCCAGTTGTAAACGTCCCTTTGAGCCTATTGGCCTTGTTCTGTTCTGTCTTCTGCTGATATGGAGGGAACTGGAAATCATGTTATTCCTACTCCTCCGCTATTCTCTTCTGATTAATTTCGTTGCGGGATCCAAGACAGTTAAATTGTTTCTCTGGGACTTCGTCGAGCTTCACTGTCTCGGGGCTTTTCTGTTGGTCGCCACTGTCAACTGTTGATTGCTGATAGACCTCTTGCTATCGTCATCATCATTTATTTATTTATTTATTTATTTATTTTACTATTTATGTACACACAGTAGATTACACAGGAAAATACAATTACAAAATATGAGTACAAAGGTACTGCTTATTTCTTAAGAAATTTCTGCCAGCAGACCTGCAAAAGGAGAAATGAAAAAGAAACGTAGACTATAGTGTGTGAGAAAAGGAAAAGAATAATGTGTTTATGTCCCTTACCTAACTTAATCTATAATATTAAATAAACATAAAATACACATACTAAGTGAATATGAATATATACTTATATAAATACATAATGAAAAGACATCATCTGCCAAGCCTTTTCCCAGATACGTCTGGGTCGGCTTTCAGTCTGAATGGATGCAGCTAAATAGCAGTACTTTAAATGGAGCGACTGTCTATGTGACTTTCAAAACCTCGTTACAAGGTAATACGACACGCCTTAGTTAGACTAGTTGTCAGACTTTCGGGCCACTGACTACCTGTACCAACTGTCAAAGATCTACAAATGACAGCCGAGATCAACGGCTTAACATGCTTTCCGAAGCGTGGGGAAAACTCACTCAAACTAACCGGATGCAGCTGAATACCAGTATATTATATGGAGCGACTGCCTATCTGACCTCCACAGCCCAATTAGTACTGGATAATACGATAAGACCCTTTGATTAGACTGGTTGTTAGATTTTCACCTAACTTACCGTAGGTGTAGATTATACAGGGTGAATTTTCCAAGTGGGCGTGGATGGCCAAATTCGAAACTATGACGAAATGACGAATAGCGAAAAATACTCAAAGGAGTCTAATAAGGATCAAATTCTGAAAATTCACCCTGTATACAGACATTTTAAAACAAAAGCCAAACTTATCCCAGAATTGAGTATTGAGTATTACTATATGGGTTTTTCACAATGGTTTATTGTATTATAAGTCAAGTCCAGGGGCGAAGGTAGTCTTAAGTAAGTGGTTATAAAAATAACATGTCCTTCACTCAGCTGGGACCGACCGATAGTGGGGTAGTATTACTCTTTCTTGGGGGTACAGTCGGGTAGAAAATTTTTAAACACGTATTTTCGTAACTGGTGGCGATGGCGATGGCGTTCTGTGGTTTCAGCCATGGAAAAAGGCGTGGTATGTATAGTATATTATAAAGGGTGTAACAAGACCCTTAACGAAGCCGAAAGGCACTTGTTCTCCCCGTCGTCGTTGCGATAATTTTTTGTTCTAGACCATACCTTGGAACCTTCTAGTTACGGAGATGTTGGGGGTCAAAGTTCCAACATTTCCACAAGTTTTTTTTTTTAAATACATGTTTTTAATGTAAGATTTTCTTTAAACACGTCCACGACCCTCGTACTATTCAATCCATCCATCAGCACAATGTTTTGAGTGCGTTACATTGAGTCCTACCGTAAAATGTGATTTTTCACCCCAAAAAAAAAGTCTTTTCCCAGCAATAATTTTTGCGTAGAGTTACTTTGATGTACAGAACACTTGGTTGACGGCTTCGCGAAGGGTCCTGTTACATCCTCTATGTATTCTAGCAAAAATGACCAAGGCCCTGAAATATTGTAATTTTCAGATTGTATGTCTGAAAATGCTTGTAATATTTCTTCATAAGATAAAGATAAATTTATGTTTTTAAAGTAGCTACATGTTTTGCCATCTAGGAATGGCTTACTAAAATATGTTTGGCCAAATAAAAAATAGGGTTAAGTTAATTAATATAAAATTTAAAAAAAGGAAAAAATACGGCTTAGGCAATTTAAAATTTAAACAAATGGCTTATAAAATAGGGTACACAGAATTAAAAAAAAAAAAAGAATTTGTTAACTAAAAATATTAAATTTACAAGAAATGTCGTACTTAATTTAATTGCCGATGCATTGGTTTCTTAATCATTTAAAAATTCTGGTAAGCTGTAGTAGCAGTTGTTGTTGTTTAATAATCGTTTTATAGTTTTGTAAAATTAGAACGAATATCTCAAATGGTTTCCTTCACCATTTAATTTCAAACTTCCTGAGGATGTTGAGTTAGTTTGAGACGATATTCAGTAACAAATTTATATAAAAACTCTTTTTAGGCCGTGGCTTCGCTCACGTTAATTTAGAATTTGATCATGATAATTCGATCATGATTCAAAAGACATGTGGCGCCATCTATTATCATAAACACGTTATTTTTGTTTTCTTCGGGTACAGTATTTTTTTTTGGATAAAAAGTACCACGTACCCTACTATGTCCGTTTCTGTACACCTGACTGCTTTTAGGATGATCGGTTCAGTGCTTTAGGCGCGAAAAGATAACAAACAAACCTACTTTCGCAATAATAATATAAGTTATGACAAAACATCACGCCTTGTAAATTCCCAAGGGTTACGCAGAGGTCCTTAACAGTAAACCCACATACGCCAGTTGTATTTAAGTCCCATGTAATAGTGCCTATTGCCAACAGGCACATAGTAGGCACAAAGCCAGACTCCATGCCTGGTACTGAGAAATTTCTAATGCAAAAACCCAAAACATTCTTAGGGTCCCGGGTTCAAATCCCGGTAGGAGCAAATGTTTGTGTGATGAGCATGGGCATTTGTTTCCGAGTCATGGATGTTTATATGTATAATAAGTATGTATTTACAAACAAAAAAAGTGTCTGTGTAGTATTATCCACTATCTGGTGTCCACGACACAAGCCTCGTTGCTTAGTGTGGCACCTAGATGGCGCTGTATGTAATGTCCAGCGATATTTATTTTACATTTAGCCTGATCTGTGAATGGAATCTAGGACCTCATACTAAGTAGTGTACTTCTCGTGATTACCGTCAATCCAGTCTAAACCAATTACTTTAAAAAAAAAAACTGCATTCGCCTGAACGTGTAGCCGCAGAAACACTTTCGCCGCTAACTGTACACCCCACCCTGCGGTCACTGTCTGTCTGACCACTGATAAGCCGGTAGCCTATACAAACACTTATTGTAACCCTCTTGTAGCTTCAACCTTTCTTTAGGATAGGGGAATGGCAGAATAGCTACCAAATAGAGACGTGATGTTTTTCAAAGCGTTGTCTGGTACGAATACTACTAAAGAGGAAATGCGGGTGGTCTTTTTTCAGCAGAACACTAACTCTTAAGCCACAGGATGTCCTAGTTTGAGAGTTATGATTAAATAATTTAACGTTTGGAATAATTGAATGCAGTTTTTTTTTTAATGTTTTTATCGATATAATGTATTTTTATTAACTTTTTTTTTTTTTTTCGGATGGGAAGTCATCAAATAACCCCTCCTGCTCTGGGCTGAGCAGGAGGGAGTGTCAGACTTTTACTGACTAAAACCCATCCATGTTCCTTCCTTTGCCCTTTGTGTTCCAGGGCCGCGGTATCTCTTTCGAACAGTCCCGCAACCCTGGTAGGATTTTTATTAACCTAATGTTCTCATTCTCTCAATTTATCCGATTTTTATTCCATTTGTATTAAGTAGATTTTATGTTTAATATTATGAATGTGCTATGCCAACTATTGTTTTTAAAGGGTGACCATTTTTTAATTTAATTTTCGATATATTTAACAATTTCATGAATGTTTGATAGATAGATAGATAAATCATTTATTAGTGAACACAAAAGACACAACACACGGAAGTACAATTAAATTATAAAATTTACATGATCATCCTTTAAATACCTATAAAAATAAAAAACAAGGTGCCAATTTGCAAAAAGGAAAACATAATTTATGAAATAAGTATGGTAACACCATGACAAACTTCAATAAAATAACGAGTATTTAAACAAGGTGCGGTGTGCGCCTCAAGGTTGCACCAAATGGGAGTCCAGCTCAGCATGTATCAGGCATGCACCTGACGCTGATATTCTGCTGGATCCCTGTAGTGATATACGGACGTCGAGCAGACGAGTTAAATTGGTTTTGTGATAAAGTGTAGTCCATGTGCGGAGTGAAATTGTGTAAGTATACCCTCAACTTAAATCAAGTATTTAACAGTAAGCTTAGTGTATCTTAATAAAATTATGTAGTCTTGTTATGCGTTTGCATGCCTAATATAAGGTAGATTGTATAAGGCTCACCCATCTTATTGTTACATCTTATTTTATCATGTAGGTACAATGTAAAAATAATGTATAATGTATGTTGGAAATGCTAGTGGTCGTGGGAAAATTTTTCTCGCCTGTTTTCTTTCTGGTTTATGACTTTACGGCTATGATTTTACAGTTAAATAAATATCAAGCTATTCTATGTCCCTATGTTTTCCTTTTTCATGATACATAATCTGTATCAGCACTAGAATCTTTACAAAGCGCTCAAAATTGCCTATTTAGACCGCTGTCAACAGAGGCCTAGTGTGCAAATTTGACAACTATTAATGAAAAAAGAAACATAAGGACACAGTATATATCCTTCTTATTCAGTTTATGAAATATCTTTTAAATTGGTCGAAAATTGAAGGAGGAAATAATCGAAAACCAAACTTTGAATTATGGCTTTTTACTTGTCGGATCTGTAGTTGTCTTTATCACACCAATGTCGAAATAGCACTCGTTGAGCGACAGCGATAGTTTCTTCAAATACCTACCGCATTTCCTCTTAAAGAATTTTATTTAATACGAGCTTTTGCTAGCGACTTTCGTCCGCGTTAAATTATGATTAAAATATTACTTCCTTATTTGAATTGGATTTTGTTAAAAATTCACGGGTTTTAATTTTTTTGAATACTAGTCCCCTTTTACTACAGCGCCATCTATGACACAGACGACGAACTAAACATCGAAACTCATTTAAATCCTACATCGCGCAAGTAAAGTTATCCCAGGACCCGACAACAACTGCTGGGCAGTAGCCCACCAGACACAACACCCGCTTGGTCGGAAGACCCTCCCTATTCTATGGAGGATGAAGAACTTTACACCCTGTTCTTCATATCCCCTAACTATGTTTTTGGTATCCTAATGACAGTAGAACACTGACTCTTAAGATGGAACCGCCAGGGTAGCCTACGAAATTCAAATTTTCTTACGTTTTTTGCAATTTGCAGGTCTGTTTCAGGTTGTACGTTGATGAAAAAGGAGTCGCGCCAGTAACACTTATGTAACTACTGAATGATAATCTTTAGAACCCTCAAATTTCATTTAACCCTATTCTGTAACTATTTCATAAAAAAAAAACTTTCTTGCGAAAACAGAACCTCCTCCTTTTTGAAGAAATAGGTTAAAAAGGCATTCAAGAGGGTTATATGAACTTAGAGGGTTGTATTGATAATATTAATGATTATAATTCTGTAACTCCATTCGTGTTACTGGCGCGATTCATATTTTCATCAACATACAACCTGACATTGACCGGCAAATTGCACAAAACGTGAGAAAATTTGAATTTCGCGGGCTACCCTGATGCTTCCGTCTTAAGCCACAAAATCTCCTAGTTTGACAGTCAGGGTATATTCTATCTGTATTCTCTGTCTAACATCATCTCTATCTTCCTCTCTCTGAAATTCATGCGACCTAGTATTTAAACAATAGTTATTAATTACATTTTATTATAATTATCGTCTTCGTGTAGGACATGTTAATGGTTTTAGTCAGAAGTTCGCTAAGTAATGTTAATCAGTTTATGTAATTTCAATCTTAGATGCTTATAAGACAGACACAGCCATTGAAAGCCACCGACTTCCGAAGGACACCATTAAGTAGATAATGACTTCTTAGATAAATTAACTGGGTTTTTACAGGGCTATTTAAAATATTTTTCGTGTATTTTTTGGTAGGTATGATAAAAATTACCGCTGATCACTATGCTGATCCGCTGTAGTACGGGTGTACTCGTAAGCCACAGCCCTCCACAAACTCACTGGGTGCATTCAGCTCTTATTTTGAATCATATTCCACCGTTTTTTTTTTGTTTTTTCAGGTACTATTTCCTTATTTCAATGTAAAATTACATTCTCTGTACGAAGCACTTCATTTATGTAAGTAAAGAATACGGCTAAAAACAAAAAAAAAACAAAAATGGATGTTGAAATACTCTAACGAACGACGCGTGAAATCACCTGTTCACTGGCAAGTGAGCAGGTGATTTCACGCATCATAGGCAAGAGCCTAGCTACAGAGTTCATTGTTCTCGTCGTCGCGCTTGCCGTTCGCTACGTCCATTTTGCCACGGTAACGAAACATTGCGCACGAGGTATTAAAAAAAACAAATTTATCGGATTCCTATAACATTCCTTAAACAATCTTGTCATATACTGTCTATATCATACATGGTCATAATACTGAATTCACCCCATCAGTTTGAGGATGGCTGTCCCTTATACCAAATCAAATCAAATCAAAGCATTTATTTCAAGTAGGCCAGTTACAGGCACTTTTGAATTGTCGAAACAAAGATAACAATTAAATGTAGCTACAGTCCCAGTCACAAGGCATAAAAACTGTGAAAATACTGTAGTTGCCCATTCCCTATCGTAGATCTCTATGGAGAAGAACGGGCAAGAAACTCCATGGACACTCTTTTAAATCAGCAAATTGTTACAAAATCTTGGTTACATCATTCATGTTGAGATGGTACACTATGTGAGAACGATGTAGCAAGATGTGCACATTAAAAGTGTCCACAGTAAAAACAAAAAAGACAATTAAAAAAATAAAAATAATTAATTCAAATAAGCAGTGGCAACTAAGAGATGACCAGTCACACTGACAGCGCCCGTTCACGAACATGACGCATAGATCAGCACCATTCAACTCAACCATTTTGAAGGGAACTAAATGATCCGACACACGCGCCACCATCAGCGAGACATTTGAGTGAGCATGACATACTCTCAACCGCCAGGGCACATTCAGGTCAAGAAAGGACGTAGGTTTCCAGTGAACGATAGCTTTTTAACACATAGTTCTCACACAATATGGGCTTTATATAATACTAAAGAGATTGATTCTATACAATGCAAAGATAGTTGTACAATCTTCAGCAGCTCCAACAATACTATTTAGTGTTATCAATTTGTGCGTCCCTGTCCTTGTGGAGCAGGACCGGCATTGAGCCAAGCATTTTTATCAACGATATAATCGTTCAACTTGTAATATGCTTGCTTGCAAAGTGTGCGTTTAATGCATGTTTTAAATTTCGTCTCATTGAGTTCAAGAATACTTTGTGGAATTTTATTATAGCATCTCAAACAGTACCCCATGAAAGATGAGTCTACTTTAGCGAGTCTGAAGCCTGGCTGAACTAATTGGTTCCTATTTCTAGTACTGTAACTGTGTCTGTCACCTCTTTTACTAAAAAGATGCAGATTTTTTCTTACGTACATTATGTTTTCATAGATGTATTGACAATGTACCGTCATGATGTTAATGTCCTTAAACAGTTCCCTTAGAGAGTCGCACCTACGAAGATTATATATGGCTCTGATGGCTCTTTTTTGCAGAATAAATATAGACTGAATGTCTGCAGCCCGTATGTACCGTAAGTACCTTGTATGTATATCTTATTATACAAATTATAATTATACGCAAGTTTGGATGGATGGATGTTTGTTACTCAATCACGCCTGAACGGCTTTTTAAACTAGATCAGGCCGTTGTTTCGGTCCTGACTACTCTTAAAAAAACTGCCCATATACGAGTCGGACTCGCGCACGAAGGGATCCGTAGCATGATCTAAAAAAAATTGGGGACAGCCTTTAATTTTCAACTTTTTTATTTTTTGGATTTTTTCTGTGTTGTAAGGCCTAGCTTTTTGCCAAATTTCATGATTCTAGGTCAAAGGGAAGTACCCTTTAAGTTTTGATTCCCTTGAAATCGCATAATATGCGACATAAACAGTCATTCTGATCGCGTTGACTAACAAGTTTGGTTTTTTCATTGCTCAAATGGGTAGCAGACTTGAGTATTTAATATTAATTTTAGCTTGATACCGCCACGCATTCTTGCAAAAAAGGGTCTTGGCAGACAGAGAGGCAGACAACAAAGTGATCCTATAAGGGTTCCGTTTTGCCGATTAAGGTAACCCTAAAAATTGCCAAAACAAACTAAATAAATAAATAATATAAATAAATATCGCTGGACATTACACACAGCGCCATCTAGGTGCCACACTAAGCAACGAGGCTTGTGTCGTGGACACCAGATAGTTGATAATACTACATAGATACTTTTTGTTTGTAAATACTTACTTATTATACATATAAACAACCATGACTCGGAAACAAATGTCCATGCTCATCACACAAACATTTGCTCCTACCGGGATTCGAACCCGGGACCCTAACAATGTTAGGCAGCCTCACTACCGCTGCGCCATTCGGGTCGTCAAAAAAAAAAACTTAGAGGTCACAGTTTATTTTATAGTCCAAACATAATATTAGCACCTGTTTCGGTGAAGGAAAACATCGCGAGGAAACCAGCATGCCTGAGAGATCTTTCTCGACGGCATGTTAAGCCAAGTCAGAGGCCCATGAACGTCATAAAAACTCTGACTCCAGGTTAGGCACTAACCACAGGATAAAGATGAAGAATAACATAATATTGGTCTAGTAATCTGTATCGGTTGGTTTAACCAATGCATAAAGGAATTTGATTAAAAAGAGGTCAGTTATAATATTTTTCACTTCTCATGCTCTAAAAGTACGCCAATATAAGAAGCGGGACTAAACTGACCACTTTAGTCATTAAGAGCGGCCAACCCGTCATACTTTTCATACAAACGCTCGTACGTGATTATGCCGTTTTTACACATCTATCTTTGAATTTTTTGAACTAATTGGTATTTTGTACACTATATCTAGGTTTCTATGGACGCAATAAATAAAAAAAAGTAGAAACAAATTCAGTACAAACCTCCAAAAATTGCTGTTTTGCACAAATTTTACCTGAACTTTAGCCGTTCATAATGTACTCATAAACTGTAAAAGTATAGAAAACACCTCGATAGAAACCTTGCACATGTAATGGAAATTCTTAAAGACAAAATTATTTATTTCACACACTTGTTGGACTTATTCAAAAACACGTATTTCCTGGAACAAGTTTAAGAAATTTTCCAACACTATTTTTCGTTCAATGTCATCGCGTTAGGCGGTATGAGGTGCGTGGGAGACGAATTATGCGGGGTCGGGGGACGGGGAGTTGCATGAAAATCGCCACTGTGGCTCTGGATGAAACAACAAGATTTTTGACCATGCTCACGTTGACGATAGACGCACCGGGAAGGGCCCACTTATAAAATAAAATAAAAAATAAAAAAGCCTTTTATTTCATGCATTAGATAAGATAGTTTAAAAAATATACAAAGATTTAAAGTTTGTCTTATACTAACACAATTTGATTTTGATTTTATTATAAAATACCTATTTTTTATATAATTAAAATAGTATTGTATAAATTAATTTTATATAATTAATAATATGATTTTATAATATTGTAAATTAATTAATTTTATATAATGATAATAGTATTGCATAAATTGATTGATTTTAATTTTATTAATGCTAGTATAAAATGTAAATTGATTAAGTTAAATGTATTGTATGTATTATAATAATTTGAAATAATTAAATCAATTGGTTTTAAATGAGTTATAAAGTAATAAATTAAAAATTAAAGGGCCCACTTAAGGAGTGAAAGGTAATTCGTTTTTTAATTTCCTTCAAGTGACATAGACAAACTCAAACAGCCAGTAAATACACTACTATCTTTGGAGTGTGGACCATCTTCATTGTGAAAATGCAGGTGAGAGTTTTAGTTCCATGGTTTTTCCGCAAAGAAGGTGGCGCCATGTGTGTGTTAATCTGTGACTGGTTTATAAGAAAAAACTGACCGCGAAAATTTCAGAATTTTTGTCGAGTATAAATTTGTTCGGTTTTAAATAAATTTATTAAGAATGTCCAGTGACAGTGAAGACTTTGACGTCGAGCAAAGAGTAAAAGACTAGATAATCTTTTGCCGCCAAAATCGCGGAAGATTTACCTAAAAACTTACGAAAGTTATAAGGGCTGGAGGAATGAGAAACATATAAATCTTTCACAGAAAGCGTCTTTTTGGCATATTTTGATGAATTATTGTCGAAAAAATAATATTACAAATAATTCGAATCGTACATTTAGCTTCAAGATAAAAAAAAAACTTATAAATTCATATTTATTAAATGTTTTTGTACTAAATTGACTATTTTTCTCGCACTCAAAGTGAAAAGTACCTACAGTTTGCACCTCGAGACTAAACGCCAACGTAATATACCCTCGGTTTCATGACTTTATGGCTTCGTTTAGTCCCTCGTTATAAAATATACTATAATTACTTAATATGATAAGATAACAATGCGTAATTTGTTGGTATTTGCATAAACAACATTGATGACGTCGGTACTTAGGTACCTACATTTCAATAATTATATCATCATAGTTCAAATCTCTGTTTACATTATTATTAATATATGGTAATAACTGTCTGTTTGATTACAATGTCTCAATTCCAGCGAAGTCCAGCGATATTTATTTATTATTTATTATTTTATAATGTCTCAATTGCCTGTACCTAATCCATTTTTAACTGAGATGTAGCAACGCTTATCCATAGGAAACCTCCAGCCGTTTGTTTGTTAACTCCATTCGTAGTGAAATAGACGTCTTTGCTATTTCTGTAGCTAAGACTAAAATTAGAGACTTATTACATATGGTATGTTTTTGTTTTGTTTTTACACATCTTATGTTTAATTTTTCGTTATTTATTTTTGGAAAATTTCACAATTGGTAAGTTTTGTTTAATTGTTTTTATTTTTAATACTAATTAAATAAAGCATCAGTTCCCTAAGCTATGTTGCCGAGTTATGAACATAAAAGGTATCTTCCAAAAGATTTTTCAATTTTTTTCAAAAATGTTTTTTAAAAAAGTTTAAAATATGTGATTAAAATAAAATTAAAAACAAGCAATCGCATGTGGCTGATTTAAGAATGCTAAGGGGGATGTGTGATGTAACGCGAATGGATAAAATAAGGAATGAGTACATAAGAGGAAGTCTGAAAGTGGCGCCGGTGACTGAAAAGTTGTGTGGTAATCGGTTGTCGTGGTATGGACATGTGATGCGGAGGAATGAGGAGAATGGCGTGAGGAAAGTTTTGAGGATGAATGTGGATGGATATAAGAGTAGAGGAACACCAAAGAAACGGTGGATGGACTGTGTGAAGGATGATATGGCTAGAAAGGAGGTGACTGCTGAGATGACAAGTAATAGAGAAGTATGGAAGAAGAAGACATGCTGCGCCGACCACTATTATATTGGGATAAGGGCAGGAGAATGGTGATGATGACCTTGTTTATTCTTTTAATCAGAAAAACCTCATGAAAATATATCGGGTGTTTCTACAAGATAATCAATAAGTTTAAGACTTAGATAATGTTAATTAACTATTAATCTCAGATTTTTATCAAAACCAATTGATTGAGTATAAATTCGCTGCTACAGATAATGTTGTTGACATTTCAAGATGGCCGCCCGCTGTATTGTCGTGTTTTTGGCGCTTGTAGCTGCTGTGTCAGGTAAGGATAAATAAAAAAAAGTAATTTATCACTTGAAAATATGCATAAATCAGTAAAACATTTATTGAAAAAGGAATACTAAAACATTACCCTCCTTTTGGGATTTAGCACTGTCGGGTAATAGGTATACGTTTTCGAAAAATAGACGATGCAGAAGCGCAACCATTGGAATTGGTCCAGCCGTTTGTGAGCTACAATGCCACAGACAGACACATTTATACGGGTTCAGTCTTTAAACTCTTCTGGCACGTGGTGTGCGGATACACCACATTTTTTTTGGGTTCTAGACCTAGGTACCTTAAAAACAGAGGCTTGAACCTCATCAGGCAGACCGGAATCACACTTTTCCATGCTTGATGAGGTTCAACCCTATAGAATCTTGTTGTCATTTGAGACTTTGGGGTCCAACTATCTAAATCATTTTCACGGGAACAAGAGACAAGCGGTAGTCGCGTTCAAAGAGTTTCAACAGGACTGACAAGCTTTCAGGTAGCTGCTGTCAGTCCATTTGACTACAAACATTTTTGACTTTTTTTTGGAAAATGTTATGGGTCGTATATTAAAGTTCTAATTTTAAGACAACACTGTTTATGCTTAATACAGGGTGTAACAAGACGCGGGCCTGTGGACGGTGAGCTATGGGCTAGCTCACCGTCCGTCCGTCTTATGACGACAGGCCGTGTCGACGGCGCGTTCGTGTTCCACGCGCGCCTCAAATAGAGTCAGCAAACAGGAAGGGGTCCGTAAGGACCGATGCCTGCCAGGGTTACGGGACTGTTCGAAAGAGATACCGCGGCCCTGAAACACAAAGGGCAAAAGAAGGAACATGGATGGGTTTTAGTCAGTAAAAGTCTGACACTCCCTCCTGCTCAGCCCAGAGCGGAAGGGGTTATTTGATGATTTCCCATCTGTAAAAAAATAAAAAAGGGTGTAAGAAGACCCTTAACGAAGCCGTCAACCAAGCATTCTGTACATCAAACTAAGTAACTACAACGTACAACGTTATTGCTTACTTTTTGAGTCGTTTGGAATTACTTAAGGATAAATAAATAAATTTTATAGGATTTCCCTATATTATGGATTTACATACTGATGAATTGAACTGGATCTACTCTACTCAAGAAAAATGCTATCTGATGATTATGTCGAAATCCATCGAATGACATTCATGACATAATAAATTGGGAAACGACTTCTTTTTTAAGTGAAAAGTCACGTTCTACGGTAGGACTTAATGTAATGCACTCAAAACATTGTGCTGATGGATGGTTTGAATAGTACGGGGGTCGTGGAGGTGTTTAAAGTTGATGTTTAAAAGATGTTAAAATCTTGCAGGAAAGACATGCATTTAAAAAAAAACTTGTGAAAATGTTGGAACTTTGACCCCCAATAATAATATCTCCATAACTAGAAGGTTCCCAGGGGCCTTAGTCTGCTATTGCAATAGTGTCAGAATGGTCTATAATTGATTTAATAAGGCCCCTAGCCCACGGCGTATTGAAGCGCGTTCGAAACTCGTTTGACGTGCGTACAAAGGGTAATTCGTCTGCGCGGGGCCTTATTAAATCAATGATAGACCATTCTGACACTATTGCTATAGCAGACTAAGGCCCCAGGTATGGTGTAGAACAAAAAAATGATCGCAATGACGGAGAGAACAAGCGCCTTTCGGCTTCGTTAAGGGTCTTGTTACAACCTTTATACCACTATTTGTTTTCCCAAACGTAATAAATATGTAACCGACGAAGGAAAAACGAAGAGGTTCTCAATTTGAAATGTATTGTTTACTTTTCTATCATAATTATTATCGCTGATAAATCGCTGTTTTTTGTTGTTTCCGCCCCGTCCTGTTGAATCTATTATTTGTAGTTAAGCGTTGTATATTTATTCTTATTTTTTTGTCATTTTGCTACAAATAAATATTTTTTCTTTCTTTCTATACAGCGTGTAACAGAAAGGGTATAATCATATGGAATACTAAAAAAAAAAATCAACTGTCCTATACAAAATTTCAATACCTACTCGACCCAAATGTATGGGACAGCTGATTATTTTTTTACGATTTCGATGGTGGTCCCATAGAGAAAGTTGTTCAGTTTGAGGGTCCGTACCATAGTATTCCATATGATTATACCCTTTCTGTTACACCGCTGTATATTGTCACTGTGTGCAACATGGGCACTATCAAAGCTATGAAGTGGTCGACTATGGTGCACGCTTTGCTAAATATATCCCATTGCGATGAGTAAGGGGCAACCCTATTGCCTTTAATAAGGCACAGATCCTCGCCCTCCTTAACCTCCTGATAGCCAAAAATCCAAAATTAACACACTATCTTAATATCGGTGCTAAAATAGTCGACGTCAAATCGGTACGTGTGGCATTGATATCAAAGATTATAATCTCGTGAACAATATCTCAATTAATTAGTTTTTAATCTCATTTTATCAATGAAAGTGTCGATTACGGTTTTCGTGTATGTTTAAAAAATACGCAAACAGAATTTATCGTTTATCTTGGAATTGGACCAATTACAAAAAATGTTAGCAATTTTGAAAAGAAAAAAAAGTTTTGTTTTTCTTAAAATGTTTTGTTTTTGTTTTTCTATGCATGTGATACGAGGGGCTTATGCCCGACTCGTCACTTTTCCGACTGGTCACCAAATTTTTTCCATACAAGAAGTCCCGATTCGTCATCATATGAAAACAAATGATTATTTATTTAATTTTGATGTCCCCGATTCGTCATCAGTATAAATTTGCGTGTTAAAAAGTACAGTTAGTAATAAAAATATAGTATGACTTTTTAATCCATTTATTTCCAACAACCTCATACTAAAAAAAAAACTTACAAACAATTACCTTCCATACCATTACCATCCATCTTCAAAATAGAATAGAATAGAATAGAATACTCTTTATTATGTACTCCATAAAAATTACAGATACAAATGTAAAACATTATAAAAAAATAAAAAATAGTAAATATTCGCATTTATAAAATTGAAATCTAGTACTTATTCGCGGTGGAAGGCACACTGGGTTACCACATGCAATACCTATAGGATCGAAATGTATGAAACAGCTGATTTAAAAAAAACTAGCCAAGTTCGAGTCGGACTCGCGCACGAAAGTTTCAGTTTTAACCAAAAAAAAAAACACGTTTATTTTTATGGGAGCCCCCCTTAAATCTTTATTTTATTGTGTTTTTACTTATTTGTGGTTATAGCGGCAACAGAAATACATTATTACTGTGAAAATTTCAACTGTCTAGCTATCTATATTTTTTTTTTTGCATTTTAGAGAATATATTTAACGTATTTTTTATTTTTATTTTGACATGATAACATTTACAATCATAAAAATAATAACTATTTACAATCTATTGAAATAATATTTATCATAATATGTTATTGATTATATTTTTAGTGAAATTGACTGTTGATCATTTAAATATATATATTTTTTTAATTTTAGCTGTAATAAATTTATTAATGTACTACATAATTTCAAACACAATGTGAATTGTTATAAGAATGAATGAATGAATATCACGGTTCATGAGATACAGCCTGGTGACAGACAGCCAGACAGACGGACAGTGGAGTTTTAGTAATAAGGTTTTGTTTTTACCCTTTGTGTATGGAACCCTAAAAATTACCTATGAAAAATTCTCAGAATTTTATACGTGGTATAATAAATCACAAACAAAATAACCGTAACATCTTATTCCCCAGCTGTACCTACAGGGTTAGACCCTATCATCACCAAGTTAGACCCTAAGGGTCTCCGGTATGGGTACATCAGGGATGATGAGGGCATCCCTCATCTGGTCGACTCCTGGATCAAAGCCAGTGATCTGAGGGACATGGCTCGGTACAACCCTGATACGGATAATGAGTATCATCTTTATACCAGGTCAGTAACAATCATAACTTTATTTTTTCTTTTATAAGTTATTAGAAACTACGTAGATGAAAAGATTAAAAAAGTTACAAAAAATTGTCTACTTACACCAATTTATTAAAAGTTGAGCTGTGGATTTCCTAAAGTAGGTAATACTTCAATTTAATATCTGTGTAGTAGGTTTGTTTTAATTAAAAATTACAAAGTACGTTTAGGTTCTTGTCTATACTAATATAAATGTTGTTTGTAACAGGTGTTCTTTTTAGAGGCGCATACTTTGAAAAATTGTTTTTTTATTTTTTTAATATCCATGAAACCATCACGGCTGGTTTCTTTGAGTAAATTAATTGTATAGCGCCCTATTTGGCATGAATTGCCGCCTTTTTGAAACCACATGTCTTCAACAATAATACTTCCAATTGAGACATGAAAAGTTATATCATGAGTTCATGACACTGTACCACTCACCGTTGGCTGTAACGTTCTGACCATCACTATTTTTGACCCTTTGCCAAACGATCAATTTCACCATTATCCTTGTTCGTGTGATTTGACACCATTCGGTTATTTTCTTTGGGGATATGTAAAATCGCATCGTCTACGCCGATAAAACCGAAACAATGGGGGCTTTCGTTTTTGAGCTCACCAGATGGCGCCACGGTCGAGTACGGGCATGTCAATAATTTTATTATTTACTTAAAAGTACCAATAACTTCATAAAAAAGTTTATTTTATTACGTATAACAACAAAGTGTCGATTTCAGATACATATTTACAATATTCTCCCTAAAATTAGCAAGCATGAAACATTTAAAAAATCATTCTACCTACAAGTACTAACACAAAAGATCCTGAGTTGCTACATAAAATCTTCAAGTCATAATTAATCAAGAATGGCTCAATCTAGACCACAATCGTGAATATTAATAAAATAACGTGATAAAAAAGCACGCAATGCGCGAACACACTATGACATCTGACATTTCGGTGACCTCGCGCTTCACTAGCGCCTCTAGCGGCGAATTCATACGCGGAACCTCCATTGACCACTGGAAACCAAAATTCAACGCATTATGTCCGAAATACAGCCTGATTTACTGCGAAGAGTGTGTGCAAATTGGCTCTCTAGATTACGCCATGGACGCGCCAGCCGCGGTGACCAAATCGTAACCTTCTATATATATACATTTTTATCTCTAGGGCAAACCCCTTAGTGAGCCAGCCGATCGTCCAGGGCAACAACAATCTGCTCCAAGCCAGCCACTTCTCCCCCGACAAGAGAACCATCATCCTCATCCACGGCTTCCTTGGCAACATCCTCAGTGGATTCAACACTGTTCTGGTACCAGGTGAGTGACGATATTATTACGGCTGATATTTTTGAAGGGATTGGCTGATGTGTATTAGAGCCAGTAGCTTCTGGACTCAGAGAGAGAGGTCGCAACATTTATACCGCCACTTGAGAACTATGATACTCCATGATTCTTTTGACCTTAATTGGTACTAACCTGGTTTTTTCAATGATTTCCACGAATAATTTCAAAATGTTCTAACCTACAGTGCTCAGACCTGGGGGTGACTATGACGTCTTAAAGCAGGAGTAATTCCAGTGCGGGAAAGAGACAGAGCTATACAGGTCGTTTTTCGCGCCATCTCTTTCCTACACTGGAATTACTCCTGCTTTAAGACGTCATGGTAGGCCATCTGGTCACTCACCGACTCGCAAAAGTTCCGCCCTGGAGGCCGCCAAAAAGAGATGGAGCGCAGAGATAGCAGATAAAATACGTAACACTACGCTGCGCTCAAAAACTGGAATTACAGACGTGGGCAAATAGGCTGCCAGGGTCAAATGAGATTGGGCAGGTCACTGCTTACCAGCGCCGTCCTAACAAAGATATTTAAAATAACCTTTTTAGCACTGTTCCTACGTTTATTCAAAGTTATCCGCGAGATTAGAACAACAAAACAGTCCGACAGAATTCAGTGGGTTAAAGTTTTAGCAGCACAGTGCAAAAAGTACTACAGCTACACAGTACAAAAAGTATTACAGCTACATAGTACAAAAAGTACTACAGCTACACAGTACAAAAAGTATTACAGCTACATAGTACAAAAAGTACTACAGCTACACAGTACAAAAAGTATTACAGCTACATAGTACAAAAAGTACTACAGCTACATAGTACAAAAAGTACTACAGCTATACAGTACAAAAACTACTACAGCTACATAGTACAAAAAGTGCTACTGCTACACAGTACAAAAAGTACTACAGCTACATAGTACAAAAACTACTACAGCTACATAGTACAAAAAGTACTACAGTTACATAGTAAAAAAAGTACTACAGCTACACAGTACAAAAAGTACTACAGCTACATAGTAAAAAGTACAGCTGTTCCATTAACCGTGTACATATAATATACGTACACGTATAACATTTTTGTATGGAACAGCAGATTTTATCACCGTCGAAAAGTTTCTACGTGGGCATCATGGCATGGCATGGCATGGGGTCCATAATAATATGTCAAATCCATGACAACAGTTTACGTATCAATGTGCCTTGCGACGAGTATTATAAAATATCATAGTCCTCGTGACCAACATATTAACCGCGCACAAAAATCCAGAAGAAGAATGAAACATTACTAAAGAATGGTTTTCTGTTTCAGCTTTCCTGTTGGCCGGAGACGTAAACGTGATTGTTGTGGACTGGGGAGCAGGCGCGCATTTGGGATTCAATGGAATTGCTTCTGGTAAGTAAAAATGACAAATAATCAGCCTAATCATGCGAGCGGGGACCCGGCCGGCTCAGGGCCTGTTGGCCCCTAAGTCCCAAGCTCTTCGGTGACCGGTCTCTCCCCTGCCGACGCACAGGTGTTGGCGACGTCGGCGGAGAGAAATACTCGTCGGTCGAGCTCGACGCAACTGCCACGGCCGGTATCACAGCACTCACGATGGGGCTGGATTCCGGCGGCGGCGAGGCGGAGCTGAGCGACGAGTCCGGAGGTGGTAGGCGTGCACGTCGAGCAGCTAATCTCGTCAACATTTAATAATATTTCTACTGCTAGGACAGGCCCGTGTTGGATATCAATGTCTACTATGCCGGTTTCCTCACGATCTCTTCTTTTACCGGCTCTTCTATTAGCGGTGATGGAACAATTTGCACAAAGACAAGTGCCCGCTTGAGTTCGATCCAAATGCTAACCCCAGCTCTTTCTTTTCCTCGCTCTTGTTTTTCATTAACCACAGTTTTTAATTTCAGTATCGTTTGTTTTTTTTTTTTGTTTTGAATGGCATCTAGTCTATGAGGCTGGCTTCTGCTTAGCTGGATTAAAGAGTGTAAGGCCTTCAGCCAGGGGCCAAAAACTTATAAACTAAGCGTGGTTAGGGTGGACACCTTAACCACGCTTAGTTTATAAGTTTTTTTTTAGCGCGCTGTCGCTCGACGAGCCTCGACTTAGGGCGTCGCTGGAGAGGGCAGCAAAGGGACAAGCTCGCTCTGAATGAGATCAATTTTCAGTACACTGATTATGCTCTAATTAAATCATCATAATCATCATTTTAGCCGAAAAGGCACCACCCACTGCTAACAAATTCTAAGCTAGTTACTAATTCTTATTAATTTCTCTTTAGGACGCAGCGTCGGTCGCTTCATAACCTGGCTCAACCAAGCCTCCGGAGCGTCCGTCAACAACTACCATATCCTGGGATACAGTGTGGGAGCTCACCAGGCTGGTATCGTGGGCAGAAGTCTTCTGGGACAGGCTAGCTATATTACTGGTAAGATGGAAGTTGCAGCGACGTGGATATCTTGCAAGATACGAACTAAAATTCTGTATCGCGCAAGCAGAGTTACCCACAATATTGGCATATAATATACAAGAATCCGACAACAACTGTTGGGTCACCTAGACACAATACCCGTCTGGTCAGAGGATCCTCCCTTTTCAATGGAGGATGAGGAAGTTTACTCCCGGTTCCAGTATCTCTATTAACACACGTTTCGCTGAGTTTGAATGTGAATGGCTATAAGATTAGGGGAAGACTAAAAATACGATGGATGGACTGTGTGAAAGATGCTATATCTAGAAGAGCGTGAGGCTTATTCTTGCTGTATTGAAGTAAGAAAATAAGTCTGTCCCGACATTTGCTAAGTTTATACAAAAAAGACCTTTAAAACAGCCAAAATTTGAACTTTCGTAACAGCCAAAATTTGACTCTTCTTATCAGCCAAAAGTTGACCCTTCTTAACAGCCAAAATTTGACCCCTCTTAACAGCCAAAATTTGACCTTTATTAACAGCCAAAATTTGACCCTTCTTAACAATCAAAATTTGACCTTTCTTAACAGCCAAAATTTGACCCTTCTTAACAGCCAAAATGTTACCCTTCTTAACAGCCAAAATTTGACCTTTATTAACAGCCAAAATTTGACCCTTCTTAACAATCAAAATTTGACCTTTCTTAACAGCCTGAACTTTCGTAACAGCCAAAATTTGACTCTTCTTATCAGCCAAAAGTTGACCCTTCTTAACAGCCAAAATTTGACCCCTCTTAACAGCCAAAATTTGACCTTTATTAACAGCCAAAATTTGACCCTTCTTAACAATCAAAATTTGACCTTTCTTAACAGCCAAAATTTGACCCTTCTTAACAGCCAAAATGTTACCCTTCTTAACAGCCAAAATTTGACCTTTATTAACAGCCAAAATTTGACCCTTCTTAACAATCAAAATTTGACCTTTCTTAACAGCTAAAATTTGACCCTTCTTAACAGCCAAAATGTTACCCTTCTTAACAGCCAAAATTCTTCCACAGGTATGGACCCCGCAGACCGCTGGATATCCAGCCAAGCCCTGAAGGCAGACGACGCAGTCTACACTGAAGTGATCCACACCAATATCGGCAACATCGGAGTTGAGGAGCCTTGTGGGGATGTGGACTTCTACCCCAATGGTGGCATCAGCATGCCTGGATGTGCTACTGCCGTCTGCGACCATTATAGGTAAGGAGATTATAAATAAAGGGGTACAAAGATCGTTTGGAGGGCTTGTGGCTTAATAACAGCTGTGGCACGGGTCTATGTTCAAGGTTAAGCAACGTTTGCCAAGGTCAGCTCATAGATGGGGGACCATTATACCGTGCATCGGAGAACTGGCTAAGCCGTTGCTCCCAGCTGTCATGGTGTAGATCTTTGGGGTTACGAATAGTTCATCATCATCATCATTTCAGCCGAAAGACGTCCACTGCTGGACATAGGCTTCCCACAAGTGTCGCCACATTGACCGGTACCGTGCGTCTCGCATCTAGTGGATTCCCGCAACCTTCACCAGGTCGTCGGTCCACCTAATGGGAGGCCTTCCAACGCAAGAGTGTCCATGGAGTTTCTTTGATTACAATGTCTTTCGCGACTCCAGAGGTTTTCAGCCCCATCGGCCATCCATCCTGCGAGCAATGTGCCCTGCCCACAGCCACTTAAGTTTGCCAATTCTTCGGGCTACGTCAGTAACCTTGGTTCTCTTGCGATGTCTTCGTTTCTGATTCGATCACGCAAAGAAACTCCGAGCATAGCCCTCTCCATTGCCCTTTGGGTGACATGGTACATCACTACAGCCTAATGTCCAACTATGCTGTTAGTCTAACGAGATACATCTGCAGCATCCCTAAAACATCAACTTTATGTCAGTTTTATTTTCATCTTTTCCTGACTATGATCTTTCTAATCCAGATCTTACTTCTACATGGGAGAGTCTCTAGCCACTGGAGGCTTCACTGGTACCCAATGCTCTTCTCTCAACGAGGCTAAGGCACAGAACTGTAGCGGCGAGGGGCAACTGAACATGGGAGGATTCGAGCCTAAGACTGGGTATGTATACACGTTTATGTTAATACAGGGTGTAAGGAACAGCCCCACACAAAATGATGGGGTGAATTCAGTATAATAATATTATACTAAGATTATTTAGTACAAGAAATTATTTCAGGAATGTTATAGGAATCCAATAAATTTGATTTGTTTTTGTTTTCTCATACGCAATGTATCGTTACCGTGGCAAAACGCACGTAGCGAACGGCAAGCGCGACGACGAGTTCGATGAACTCTGTAGCTAGGCAGGAAGTGAACTGCTGATTTCACGCGTCGTTTTTTAGAGTATTTATTTTTTATTTTAGCCTATTATTTACATAAATGAAGTGCTGCGTACAGGGAATGTAATTTTACATTGAAATAAAGGAGAAAAAAACTGCAAGAAATTCTGGTGGAATATGATTCAAAATAAGGAGCTGAGTGCACCGTGTCAGTTTGTGGAGGATCCTGAATACTAATCCTAAAATTGACGGTACGTTTGGCGCAGTGGCTGAGCTATTGACTGCTGCGCACGGAACAAATACTATACCTATAGTTTAGGTTTATAAGAGCCTTTTAAATTCAAATACCTACTGCTTATCCTGTAAGTGTAACCCCCGCGGACTTAAAATACCTATGCCTAACCCTTCGGAATAACGGGCGCGATGATAAGAGCAAGGATCAGAATATGTTGGGTTTATTAGCTTAAACTTTTAGAAAGTAAGAAACAATCATGTGGATGGGAATTTCCCATTCAAATCAAATCAAATCAAAGCATTTATTTCAAGTAGGCCAGTTACAGGCACTTTTGAACTGTCGAAACAAAGATAACGATTAAATGTAGCTATAGTCCCAGTCATAAGGCATAAGAAATGTGAAAGTATTTTAGTTGCCCATTCCCTAGCGTAGATCTCTATGGAGAAGAACGGGCCAGAAACTCCATGGACACTCTTTTAAATCAGCATATTGTTACAAAACCTTGGTTACATCATTCATATTGAGATGGTACGTTATGTGAGAATTATGTAGCAAGATGTGAACGTTCAAAAGTGTCCATAGTAAAAACAAAAAAGACAATTCAAAAAGACAATTTAAAATAATTAATTCAAATAAGCCGTGGCAACTAAAAGATGACCAGTCACAACTGACAGCGCCCGTTCACGAACATGACACATGGATCAGCACCATTCAACTCAACCATTTTGAAGGGAACTAAATGATCCGACACACGCGCCACCATCAGCGAGACATTGAGTGAGCATTGCAGGAGTTCTAAGAAACTATCCTCGTGTAAGACCATAAAAATAATCGATTTATCTTAGAACCGACTGGCTTGGCACGGGTCGATGGAAAGAGACCAGATGGTATGACCGTAATGCCTTGGAAGTTGGATAGACCTTTGGTGTGGCATGCAAGTTGCGTCGACACCCTTGCGCCATCCCATCTTCCTAGCACAATGGGCTGCGCTGGGGCGGCTGCTGCAGGTGCTGAAAACCTCAAACGGCGCAAATACAATAATTTAATTGATAGTTATGTGTTTGAGCCGTTTGGGGTTGAAACACTAAGGCCATGGGGTCCGAGTGCCCACCTGGTATTTCGGGAAATCGCCAAGCTTTTGGTCGACTCTTCACGTGACCAGAGGGCGGGCCTATTTGTTGGCCAAAGAATCAGCATTGCCATACAAAGTGGCAATGCTGCCAGCCTTCTGGGCACTTTTCCTGTTGACAGCGATTTGGACAATTTTTTTAACTCCCTCTAACGCTTTTGATACTTGTAACATATTTTTATTACTTAGATTTGTAGTTTGTAAATAATTTATCTTTTGTTTCTCAGATCTACTGGCATATACCACGTAAGGACGAACGGATCGCCGCCTTTCTCCCAGAGTTAGAACGAGAAGAAACCATGACCACTAACGCTAAACTAATTACATAAGAATGAATAAAAATCTCCTATCTGTGTATTTTGTTTTTCATTTTGGTCGTGATCGTCATCCAATTTTAACTCCGAGCAATTGCTATCTCAGATAAATAGTTAAAGGACCATCAACAGTTAACCCTCCTCGAGACAGATAAGTGACGTGGTTGGGATATTCTTGTCAATTCAATGTTAACTTTGTTTAGAGAAACATCGACAGCTACTAGAGTAAGGCATATTAACTAACCGTTATACGTAAGTAACTTTTTAAAAACGGCCGTTAATAACAAGCACGATAAAAATAAAAGGAATTAAAATAACATACAATAAGACACACTTTGACACCAGGTTAGGTAAACCCCTCCTGCCTATGAAGATCAAAATAGTTACGAAACGGCACTTTGTGGTGGTATTTTGTTTAGTTGGCGAGACGAGAATGTTACGAAACGGGATGTAGCCCTCAAAAGATAGAAATAGTATTTTGACCACCAGAGATGTAACTTATCTAAGATACAAGTAACTGAAATACAGATACAAGATACAAAATACGTATTTTCATCTTGTAACTAGATAACCTTTTTAAATTAATTTTGTATCTTGTATTTAAATACCTTTTGTTTGGTATCTTAGTATTTTGTAGATACTATGTTTGCTAAGATACTTTTTACTGTTTAACTGATTCTATTGTGACGTCTTAGGTGACATTAATTTTAAATGTTAATGTTGCTGTAGATAAAACTGAACGCGCCATTAAATATTTAGTCTTTTACGGCCAAATTGATAGATGGTGTGGCGTGGATACCAACTTACAGAGCTTAAAATAATGCTTATCCTACAATAAAAAAAATATTTTTCAAATGCAACACCTGTTTCCCAAGTTCTGGAGCGACTCTTCTCATTTGGGGGCATGATCATGAGGCCTCATCGAAGAAAAATGAGTGATAAACTGTTTAAAGAACTGGCTTTACTTAAATCTCAATTAAAGTATTTTAGCTATAAAAAGTATTCAAAAGATACGTATTTTATATCTAGTATTTCAGATACCATTCCAGAAAGTTATTTGAATTTGGTATCTGAAATACTTAATTTAAAAGTATTTTGCATTTTGGATTCCAGATACTTTATTATGATATCTTGTACATCACTGTTGACGACACGGTTGGCGCAGTTGCTGAGCGATTGGCTGCCACACTACGTGTCGCGGGTACGAATCCCGCACGTAACAAATATTTTTATGACCTACGATTAGCTTTTACGGTACTGGCTGTTTGTGCACGTGAGTTTAAATGTTTGTAAACGCACCCACGATACAGGAGAAATTCCTAGTGAGGGGCAATGTTTACAAAAAAAAAAGAAAATCTCATTCACTGATTTAACGCATGAGTAATTAATGTGCAAGATTTATCACCACTACCACCTCACCTCACCTCACCTCTCCACCTATCACCCCCCCCTCTCCCCCCTCGCTCCCCTCGTCTCGCCTTTTTTTTTTTTTTTACCGACGGGAAATCATCAAATAACCCCTCCCGCTCTGGGCTGAGCAGGAGGGAGTGTCAGACTTTTACTGACTAAAACCCATCCATGTTCCTTCCTTTGCCCTTTGTGTTCCAGGGCCGCGGTATCTCTTTCGAACAGTCCCGCAAACCTGGCAGGCGTCGGCCCTTACGGACCCCTTCCTCTTGACATCATCTGTCATCATGTGGGTGTACGTAATAGTACAACCACATTTCGCCAGTTATGTTAAACGCCGATGTAATAGGGCGAGCATAATACTGTCATCAACCGGGCACAGATCCTGACTCCGTAGCTGCCATTAAGAAATTCCTGATGGAAAAACCTACTAACACTTTGCCTAAATGTATACAAGATGTAAACATGTAACAACCAATGACAAATGACGACCCGAATGGCGCAGCGGTATAGATGCGGCACCCAAAATTCTTCTAGGTGCTGACCATTGGTATTTGACAGTTAGTCGTGATTTGAGAGAGGGTTCTAAAAATCAACCTGTAGCAACCCGCACAGCTTTAGGATTGGTATTGCATGGAAAATGTGGTAGGTGGACCAAGCCTCTCCATTTCATGAACCATGTTTGTCTGGATGACAACAACGATTTCCACTTAGATAGTCTTATCAAAGACTACTTTCGTCTTGATGCCATAGGAATCTCAAACTTAGAAATTTCGATGTTTCAACTGTGATTTAAACTAGTTCTCAATTACTAATCAAACCGTGATTTTAATTAAACCACTTTTCCTCAATTTTAGTAAGCGATCGTGAATTTGAAATATGATTACAAAATATCAAGTCGTAACTGTATATTTTCATGAAACACTTTTCTACTCGACTGTACATACAAACTTTGAAATTAGCTTGTACCTAAACATAGTGGTTCGAATCGCCCCATTCCTAAGAGCTATTGGTCGATTCATACCGCTCGGCGCTCCAAGGACCGCCGCGGTGCGAAACAGCCCATTCTTAAGAGCTCTTCTGCGTTTCACACCGCGGTCCGAACCGCTCGTGGTCCGAAACGACGAAAAACCCAGTGAGGCTGCCTTACGTTCTTCGGGTCCCGGGTTCGAATCCCGGTAGGAGCAAATGTTTGTGTGATGAGCATGGATATTTGTTTCCGAGTCATGGATGTTTATATGTATGATAAGTATGTATTTACAAACAAAAAGTATCTATGTAGTATTATCAACTATCTGGTGTCCACGACACAAGCCTCGTTGCTTAGTGTGGCACCTAGATGGCGCTGTGTGTAATGTCCAGCGATAGTTATTTATTTATAACCAAGCAGAGGCAAGAAGTTTATACAGATCTGTCATTGTACGGAAAATCTATACAAAGTGAGGACTTGTTATACTGGAAATGTATGTGTTGCTGTGTGTACACGTTAGGTACTTTTTGGGAAAACAGGAGGTAATATTATGGTTATATAACAGAAGCAAGGAAATTAAACAAAAAAAGAAAAATAACAATACAGAGTGTAACAGGACCCTTAACGAAGCAGTCAACCAAGCATTATGTACATCAAACTAAGTAACTTTACGCAAAAATTATTGCGGGGAAACGACTTTTTTTTGTTGGGGTGAAAAATCACGTTTTACGGTAGGACTCAACGTCACGGACTCAAAACATTGTGCTGATGGAATAGTAAGGGGGTCGTGGAGGTGTTTAAAGTAAAAACCTTACTTAAAAACATGTTTTAAAAAAAAAAACTTGTAAAAAAGTTGGAACGTTGACTTTCCCAGGTTTTGTGTAGAACAAAAAAAAAATTGCAATGACGGAAAGAACAAGTACCTTTCGGCTTCGTTAAAGGTCTTGTTACACCCTATTTAGTACTAAGTGTGTTTGCCCAACTGCATATTCGATACCTTTAGGCTCAAAGGGCGTAACCGCCATTTTGGCCAAAATGAGATTTTAATGCAGTCATACTTAGTTTTTCGCCCTCTTTCGATTGGTATATTTAAAATGTCGATATTCGCAAAAACGTGGCTTTTACAGCCATAACTTTTAGGTCGCTAAACATTGATTTTCTCTAAATCTGGGCCGTAAATGAAATATATTTCATTTTTCATTGGCGCACCCGTCGTAACAGATAAACAAAATTAAAAACTTGGAAGTATATCCGGTGATCTGTCTCTTTTGGCGTTTACGCCACTAGCTATTTAAGAATTTTTGTTCGTACTTGTCTTATACAACCAGAGATTTTATCAAGTTTGGTGGTTACGTCCCCGAAATAAACTAAAACATTTAAAATTTGACTTATACGCCCTATTAAAATAACACTCCCCATTGCGAAAGCATGTTGTTACACCTACTATTCACAAAAATATTCTCTATACTCTTTACGAGTAACACAATGCTTTTTGCTTCACCTGGGGTGAGTGTGATGGCAAACGTGGTAGCAATGAAATTGCTAGCTGCCTAATAAAATATCTTGTTGAAGTTGATAGAAGAGGTGTGAACAACCTTTTATTGTACCGTGACTAAGCAGTGGCCAAAATAAAAATTAAACAGTGTGGGCTGTCTTCAATCACTTTTAAAAAATGTCTATAAATTTGGAAGTCATACAGATAAACTTTTTACTCCCCGGACCTACTTAAATGCCCTTGGATTCGGTCCATGCTGTAATCCAAAGAGAAGAGAAAAGAATAATAGTTTGGAGTCCATCACAATGGGCGACCTTTTTTGTAGCAGCCCAGAAAAGGCCGAGACCCTACCATGTCAATGTCATGGAATATTCAGATTTAGCACAGTTGGCTAACCAAACATTTACGCCTTGTACGTTAAAAAATATTTCCTTCAAAGCAATAAGAACAGCTACTTTCAAAAAGAAGAATCCAATTAAAGTTCAAATAAACTATTCCATGAAAGAAAGTGCGGTAGAGAAACAAATACAATTATTTGAGAAGACACAAAAGAAAGGAATTAGCAAAAGCAAGGGAAAAGGATAAGGTAAAGGGAAGGACACGAAAACAAGGAATAGTAAAAATAAGAGCATTGAGAATAGTACAGATGGAAATGTTGTGAACGATGTATCCGGACACAAAAACTACATTATTAAGCCTTTAAGTTTGGCGTTATACCAAACTTCCGATATCAGTAGAAAAATATAAAGACCTTATCAGACTCTGTGACAATGGAACAATCCCCAAGACCTTTCATCAAGAGTATCGTCAGCTCTGTTCTACTGAAGATGTACCCGATACATTACCTAAAACCGATGACGAAGACGAAGATACAGAGGAAGAATAAAGTCTCATGTTTAAATCCTTTTCGTTCGGGATGCTTATACTTGCCCGTTACAGTTAACAGTTTTTACGTTTCTTGTTTCTATGTTTTTTTATATATCATAATATTATGTATGACATCGTTAATTTGGTAGAATAATTCAATTAATTTGCTTTATTAGTGGCTGTGTTTTGTTTTTATTTTCAAGTATTATAAATATTAGACGTAATAACGACAGAAGAAACGTCTTATTACATTTAAATTACGTTAGATGGCCATTAGATTCCTACATGCATAAATGATAAAAAGTGTAATACATTTCTATATTGTTACTAATAAAATAGTACTTTAACGACTATTATTGCACAATGATTATCAAAACGAAGACAGATTCTATTATAACTACAGCTGTGATTTAAAATTTTTGATACAATATTAATTCCAATATTTTTTAATGCTGAGTTCTGGACTGCAGTGCAGTTGTTATGAGTAGGCGTAGCACTAAAAGAATCAAGCAAATGACCTGATCGGTAAAAACAATTTAATTACCGGAGCTTATAGTGAGAAATTATTGATGAGAAATGCCACAATCATCTTTTACACCACATATTGGACAAAAGATTTGTAGCTTGCGTCGTTTGTTATATACTAGAATAGAAAGAGATTGTAACTTACGTCATGAATTTTTAATTGATTTTGTATGAATTGCTATTACACCCATAACTGTTTGTGAAGGAGCTTTTTTTGTTTGGCGTAACCGACTGCCATATTTAATTTCTTAGGGTGTATACGAAGTCTATTTTTTATTTGTTAGATTTAGCTAAGATATTATTCTACCATGTTCTTTATCTCAAAATTCTAACAACTTTTGTCTTTTGCAATTTTTTTATAGCTATAACCACAAAAAAGTTATGTCGGAAAACTGTTTTGATTTTTTGTTTTTTGGCTCTCCTGTAAAGTCGTGTTTTGGTGTATACGCCCTTTGAGCCTAAAGGTATCGATATACACAAAAGTGAGCACTCAGGAAGAATTTTGAAAAACTCATCCCAACAAGGGGGAAATTTTTCATCACCTATTAAAATAAGTTATGAAAGTTTGTATGAGAGTTCCTCATTTTTGCCAATGAGAAATTCCGTCGGACACACGTCTTTTACTTAAAATAAGATAGTGACTACCCGTCTCTTTCCCGCAAATTCCGATATTACATCAAAAAGTTAGCACAAGCCACGCCTCCATAATGCCGTCCCTTTCTTACAATTTATTGCTTTTAAATATCAAATCAGATTCACAGGTCTTTTGCCGCACTTGTGCGATTCCGTAGTCTACTTTTATGAAAGACCTAGATAGCTTCGCTCGCGTTTTTGTTAGAAATTATATCCCTCGGGCTCGTTGTAAATATAGCCTAGCACTCGGAGATAATGTAGCTTCCAATTAGTAAAAGAATTTTCAAAATAGGTTCAGTAAATCCAGAGATTACCCCCTACGACCTCACAAAATGTAATACCTCTTTATAATATTAGTATAAATGAAAGCTGCGCGAACACAGTGTGCCGTCGACAATACGACAAATAATTTAACTGCGTATACCTCATGACGTTCCCAGTCTGCATACAAAGATTCAATCACATATACCCAATAGTTTAGTTACAGTTTCATTTTGAGCATTTTCTACATGATGTAGGTTAATTGGCTATCGCTGACATGTTAACGACCCCGCATCAGTCTAAACAATAAACACAAATGTTGCTAACTCGCTGCTTCACAAACCTTTGCCAAATTCGTTCCTTAAATTTTATTTCCAGGCGCAAATTTGTGCAAATTATAGGTACATAAGGTTAGTAAACTTATATTTATAAATGGTGTTCTATTTCACTAACTGTTTATTTTCGATATTTTATTTAATTACTAGCTGTTGTCCGCGACCTGCGTTAGCGTGAAATTATTATAAAAAAATATTACTTCCCTTTTTGAAACGAATTTTGTTACCAATTTCAAGGGTGTTTAATTTTTTTGCACGGAACCCTAATTATTTTTATAAAATAAAAGTAGCCTATGTTAGACCTTATAACATCAGCTATCTGCCAGTAAAAGCCCCGTCAAAATCGTTCCAGCCGTTTCGGAGATAAGCCGGAACAAACAGACAGACAGACAAAGACTGAAAAAAATGTGTTTTTGTTATAAGTGCCGTATGTATATATATTTTCATAATAATACGCATTCAGTAAAAAGCTGTAATGTTGATATTACAATCAGACACGTCAATTTTATTTATTTTTATAGATTATACCAAGATGTATTAGATATTGTATTGCTTATTTTGTTTAATTTTAATGTTCGGATTTATTTGATAGGTTAAAGATTAGTACACGTATCCTCATTGTTGAGCGAGATACGGGGTGTACTGCCGAGCACATCGTCGATGCTGCCGCGTACAAAAGCACTCCCGTCCTGATTCTCGCTCTAGCAAATTTTAATGACGGTTCTGAGTGACGGAAACGAAAAGTAAGAAAATTTGAATTTCATGGACTGCCGTTTAAGGTGGAAGAGCAAGGGTATCTCACGAAATTCTAATTTTCTTACGTTTTTTTGCAATTTGCCGGCCAGTGTCAGGTTGTATGTTGATGAAAATATGAATCGCGACTGTAACACGTATGGAGTTACAGAATTATAATCATTACAATCATCAATACAACCCTCCAAGTTCATTTAACCCTATTCTGTAACTATTTTATGAAAAAGTCATTCAATGCGGTTAATTGAACTTGGAGGGTTGTATTATATTGATGATTTTAATGGTTATAATTCTATAACTACATACGTGTTACTAGCGCGACTCATTTTTCATCAACATACAACCTGACACTGACCTGTAAATTGCAAAAAACGTAAGAAAATTAGAATTTCGCGGGCTACCTTGGCGCTTCAGAAAATTACTAGATTATAGGTGTTTTACAGACAAATATGTATTATTAACATAAATAATTAAGTAAGTACATTATTATCAATGGATTATTATATTTAAAGTAAGTAGGTACATAAACGTAATCACTTGAGCCACCTTTAGGCTGTTAATTAATTAGTGTGACTAATTGAATGTACTGCAATAATAGTTGGCTGATTAATTACTTAATACTTTATCTTCTAGTGATATAGCCAAGGTATATGCGGCTAGCAGGGATAACTGCCGTGGCTGCCGATAGGTAATTCCTCCACCATTATAAGGCAATTTGTGAGAAGACTGTTGTCCTAGTTAATATGGCTATTTACGAGTACTGGTAGCCCTCTCATTAATTCGTCTTTAGTTAAGTTAATAACAATAGTGTTTAAGTGCAAACCTGTTAATTACAATTTATGGATCACTTAGTTGTCCGAAATATAATGATTTTAATTTATTTATAACAAAAATCTGTTGTTATTTTTACATAAAGGTACTGGCCCGAACACTTGTGCGAGCTCTTGCTTTCAAGACTGGCGCAAACATTTGTTCGAGCACTTACTTTCAGCACTTGCTTCGAGCACTGTTACGAGCACTGGTGCGAGCACTGGCGCGTGCTATAGCGCTAGCATTGGCGTGAGCACTATGACTATTGAGCAATACCTTTATTTTGGACTATCGAACAACATTCAATGCGTTAGTGTTTTACGCCATGACCCCGTAAGATTGCAAAAAATAACTACGGCGTGCTTTGATCTCAATTCGTACGTATTATTTCACAAAACTACAAACTTAACTTTGTCAACTGTTAGAGATCAAAGCTGTCATGTTACGGTGACCACAATGGACCCGCATCTTTAGATTAGAGAGATCAATGAAGTCCCTTTCTACAATTTCTATGTTTCTAAAATCGTATTTAAATATGTATGCGTCGTGTTTAATGTCGTCTTCTTGTGACCGTCTTAAATATTCAAAGTTTTTATAACAAAAAATTATAGTTTAAAAAAAAACAACTCTTCAGTGTGACGTCATTTTAACCGACTTTCTTCAAAAATGAGGAGGTTTTAATTGTTGTTACCTCATAACTCCGTCATTTGTAAACCGATTTGAAAAAATATTTTTTCATCTGAAAGGATATACTTCCCGATTGTTCCCATAGAAATTTCATCAAAATCAGCTAAGGAATTTGGTTGTTTTCCTCACTTTAATTGTGACATCACGCGAAGTCGCTTGATACTTACTAGTTAAATTTGACACACTTCCCGATTTTTGATTGAGCTGAAATTTTGCACGCATGTGTATATCGCGAGACAATGCAATATTATGATGACATGGAGCTGATCTGATGATGGAGCTGGAAGGTGGCCATAGGAACTCTGTAATAAAACGACGCAACGCCCGCGCCGTCGAGTTTGGACTCGTTTGATTCGTCTTGACAAGTACTTCAGTTCTAAATGGTAACCAGGGTCTGATGATGGAGCTGGAAGGTGGCCATAGGAACTACGTTATAAAACGACATAACCCCATCAAGTTTGGGTTCGTATAATAAATCTTGTCAAGTACTTTGTCTCTAGATGGTACCCAGGGTCTGGTGATGGAGCTGGAAGGTGTCACAGGTAGTCCGTAATAAAATGACACAATCCCATCGAGTTTGGGCTCGTATGATTCGTCTTGACGAGTACTTTGGTTCTAAATGGTATCCACTGTCTGACGATGGAGCTGGACGGTGACCATAGGAACTCCATTATAAAACGACAAAACCTCATCGAGTTTGGGCTCGTATAAATAAATAAATAAATAAATAAATATCGCTGGACATTACACACAGCGCCATCTAGGTGCCACACTAAGCAACGAGGCTTGTGTCGTGGACACCAGATAGTTGATAATACTACATAGATACTTTTTTGTTTGTAAATACATACTTATTATACATATAAACAGCCATGACTCGGAAACAAATGTCCATGCTCATCACACAAACATTTGCTCCTACCGGGACTCGAACCCGGGACCCTAAGAACGTAAGGCAGCCTCACTACCGCTGCGCCATTCGGGTCGTCAATTCGGGTCGTCGTATGATTCGTCTTGACGAGTACTTTGGTTCTAAATGATATCCACTGTCTGACGATGGAGCTGGACGGTGACCATAGGAACTCCATTATAAAACGACAAAACCTCATCGAGTTTGGGCTCGTATGATTCGCCTTGACGAGTACTTTAACTAACTTCTAGTTACAATATAAAAATTAATTCATGTCAAGAATTTGTGTGGTATACTACAACTAAAAAGGGTAAAATAAGTAACAAAAAGTCAATGATACAAACAAAGACACCGACTTCCGAAAGTCAAGTTATTTTAGACTTTTTTAGTGTTTTTTTGGAAGTCGGTTTTGTTTTCGCAGAAAGTTTTATTCTCGTATTGTTCTCGGCAAACCCTTTCATTTCATACCCTTATCATGGGAATGCAAAAAAAAACTAGTCCACCATCTTCGGGAGTCCGCCATATTGGATTTAGAATGACGTAAAATAACTAACGATGCAGTGTCCACCAAACTAAACATGTATGCCAAACAAACACGGTTTTAAGCTTTCGCGGTTTACAACTCAACTTATATTATAATGTCACTTACGGGATATCTCCCGTGATTGATCATAATTTTGAGCTCCCGATATTTCGATGCTGTTGCAAGCGCCATCATGATCGCGGGTTGACTGAAGAAAGCAAGTGACTGAAAAATAATTGTTATGAGCAGACAAATCTGTCTACCCTCTTTCTTTGTCTTTTATTACGTGCACTACTGGATCTCGACACTTAGTCACGGCAAAACACTCTTACAGTACTACCAGGTTTTGTGGAGTCCTTATTATGATACCGGCTGCCACTTTTGGGTCAGTGGGTCGTCTTAGGAGCGGAGGTTATAATCACGCAACTAGGACAGTCTCAGCAGGTAAAGATGTACCTAGAATAATCAATTATTTTGGCAACCACCCACAGAAGAAGAAATATCATAAAAATATCAGTAGTACATTTATAATGATTGAGAAAAATTTAATGGATGTGTAAAGATTGATGTTAGTAAAGTCATCACCGTCTGCCAGCCTTTTCCCAAGTATATTGGGGTCAGCTTCCAGTCTAACCAGATGCAGCTGAATACCAGTATTTTACATGGAGCGACTGCCTACCTGATCTCCACAACCCAGTTAGTACTAGGTAATACGATACCCCTTGGTAACACTGGTTGTCAGACTTTCGGGCCACTGACTTCCTGTGACGACTGTCAAAGATCTAGAAATGACAAGCGGGACCAACGGCTTAGGTGATTCCGAGGCACGGAGGAAACTCGGTATGCAATAGTTCTGTTAGTAGTTTAGCCACAAGTAAAGTAAAGTAAAATTTATTTGCGTAGATTGCAGGTACTATCACTCCAAGATGAATCTACACACTTTTAAAACAAAATCCCGTGCACACGATATCCACATCTGTTCACCACCCTTACTACTATTGGTCAGCACAAAGAGAGTGCGGACCAATAGCAGTAAAAACAAAAAAAAAATGTGACCTTTTTACATTATCTTTTGTTTTACAAACATTCTCAGGCTCTGTTAATGATCACAGATGTTTGACCACCCTTTTTTGACTAATAGAAATACAAAAAAAGTACCAAGGAGGAGAAAGTTTTTAACTAAGCGCTTCTATAGCGGCGGATGCTGCAAGCAAAAATATCTATCCATAGAAAATATAAATCCGTAAGGTGATCAGATTCATCTCTGGCCGATTGTACATAAAATAAGGTGTAACAATAAACGACGGGATTGATTAGTCGGGATTCTAGTCTAATACTCGCATAAGAATAATAGATAAGTATTAAATTGTTAATTATGATAATCACAGGAGGAAATTGTCACTCAAAAATATACTTAATTACATGATAATGATGATTCATTGTAACAAACAGACATTATCCTGATATACGTTAGATAGATTGAAAACTGGATTAAAAGTATTATGATTAGGGTTCTATGATTCAAAGGACAAGCTCACATAATGCGTTTCAAATGAGAATGGGACTGATCTAGCGCCATGTTGTAACGTCATAGATGTCAAATGGCAAATCGCTGTCTTATTTTGATATACAACGTGTAACAGAAAGTCATATGGAAGTCTGTGGTACGGACCATCAAACTTCACAACTTTATCTATGGGTCCACCATCGTAATCGGAAAAATGTAATTAGCTGTCCCATACATTTGGGTCTGGGGGCAGTTGATTATTTTTTTGTGATTACGATGGTGGTCCCATAGATAAAGTTGTTCAGTTTGATGGTTGTACCACACTCTTCCATATGACTATACCCTTTCTGTTACACGCTGTATATTTATAGTATTTGATTATATATTTATAGTATTTTATATATCCTTGTAGTTTACCTTAGTATTCATTAAAATTATTTTCAGATAGACACCTACCACTGCTTGTCTTTGCATCACCAAAAGTTGACTGGTAGAAAATGCCTATGGCATTAAGTCCGCCTCTGTACTTTGTGCTTGAATTGGTAAATAAATAAATAATAAATCGAAGAGGTTGGATGGAGTCAGCAAAGAAGATATTATTTGGTAATAAAAAAAAATACTGCCAAAACTAAATTCAAAAAAGGGTTTAGATACCCCACAAACTAGGCAAAGTTTGTGCATCAATACGAACCGAGAATATGCCTTACAAACTGGACCTTAGATCCAGAGCAGATTGGAGAAATGGAAACAGAAGCTGGGGAATGTTGGCTTGAAAATCAGCAGAACTAATACTGAATACTGTTTGTTGCAATTCTTGCGGTCTCTCCAATCCTGGAGTCATAACGATGATGGCGCATTTCTTCTTGCCTGTTCCGACTTCCGGAATCTCGGTTTAATCTATACTAATATTATAGCGGTAAAATATGTTTGTATGTAGGGGGTAATCTCTGGATCTACTGAACCGATTTTGAAAATTCTTTCACTAATAGGAAGCTACATTATCCACGAGTGCCACAGGTCATATTTACAACGTGCTCGTGGAATAATTTCCGACTAAAACGCGAGCGAAGCCGCGGGCAACAGCTAGTCGTGAATAAATATGAAAACTTAAACGATAATAATTAGAGTAATGGCTATGGAACCCTTAGAGTACGAATTTGATTCACACTTGATTTTTTACTGGCTGTGTTCTCTTAGCAATATGCCGCGACTTCGACTTAAAAATTTAGGAAATAAAAATTATGTTATTGTTTGACATCATTTACAAGCCATATTTAAAACATTTTTAGCTAGCTGAAGTTAACATATTTAAAAGTGATGTTCAGAGTACACCCATTTTTTTTTTTTTTTTTTACCGATGGGAAATCATCAAATAACCCCTCCCGCTCTGGGCTGAGCCGGAGGGAGTGTCAGACTTTTACTGACTAAAACCCATCCATGTTCCTTCCTTTGCCCTTTGTGTTCCAGGACCGCGGTATCTCTTTCGAATAGTCCCGCAACCCTGGCAGGCGTCGGTCCTTACGGACCCCTTCCTGTTTGCTGACTCTCTTTGAGGCGCGCGTGGAACACGAACGCGCCGTCGACACGGCCTGTCGTCATAAGACGGACGGACGGCGAGCTAGCCCATAGCTCACCGTCCACAGGCCCGCGCCTACGGTGGCCGGGGGCCACCACGTGGCCCCCGACGCCCGGTGCATTTCCCGCGGCGGCTGGGACGTGAGGTTCTCTCCCTCTCACGTCCCGCCACCTCCTTCGCTAGCATGACTGCTTCGCAGAAGGAGGTGACGGCGTCCCATTCCGTCTCGCTCCGGACCATGGATTGAACCAGGGCCGGACGCGAGCGGTCGCCGCCGCCGATAGAGTATACCCCTGAATGAAGGCCATTAATTTTTTAACCGACTCATAAAAAAGGAGACACCGTTAATTATATTATGTACACCGATTTCTTTGTGGGTATGGAGAACATAGGGTGTAAAGTTATTCATTCCCCATACAAAAGGGACGATCTTCAGACCAGACGGGTGTTGTGTCTGGTGGGCTACTGCCCGAAAGTTGCCGTCGGGTTCTGCTATATACTCTTAAGTCCCGGATAACTTTACTTGCGCGATGTAGGATTTCGATGTTTAGTTCTTCGTCGGAGTCATAGATGTCGTTGTAGTACTTTTTGTTCTATGTTGCTGCAGTATTCTTAGTGCCGCTACAGTCCGATTTTTGTGATTCTTTCGGGAAGCTTGCACCGCGTCCCGTATAAAATATTAACTTAACAATGTTAGTTTAATGAGTTATCTTCTTTAATACTTACGCATTTATTCTTCTTCGCAACGCTAATTGCTAGTAAGTATCATAATAATTACTCGTTACAAAAGTAAAGTTTTATATACAACAAAAATTTAATTGTAGTCTATCTCAATAAATTAGAAAGCGTAAAATAAAAATAAAAAATACATTTTTGAAAAAAAAAACCGACTTCCAAAACAAAAACACACAAAAGTGAAAAATAACAATCAAATAATAGTCAAAGATACAAAAAAAGTCACCGACTTCCGAAGGTAAAAGTAGTTTTCACTTTTTGTGTTTTTTGGAAGTCGGTATTTTTTTTTCAATTTTTTCTACATAAATGTATACAAAATAATTTTAGTAGGTATAGATTAAAAAGATTATTCAATCTATCTATCTAAAACTTAGCTGTAATGTCATTCATTAAGTGTATATCTTAATCCCGATATGGCGAAGACATAAATGGCACTGAATTTTGATTGCGAAGTCTAAAAGTGCAAGATGGTGTCCCTGACGGTTGCTGGTTTAGTGTTATGTGCCGCTTTGGCTGCGGGTAAGTCTTTTTTAAATTACTTAAAAATAAAAAGGAGGTTTTCATACACACCAAAATGGTGAAGGAAAACGTCGTGAGGAAACCGGCATGTCCTAGAACCAAAAATTCGAAGAGATGTGACATCTACCAACCCGCACTGGGCCCGCGTAGTGGATTAAAGCCCATTCCCTCTCATAGAGAGGAGGCCGTGTCTCCCAGCAGTGGGAACATTAAAGGCTGATTATGCTTTCACACAGTGGAAACCTATAAACTTTAACAGCACAACTTTTTTATTACTTGTGGTTATTTCTTTAATTCCAAACCATAATCGGTATAAAAGTACCCATAATGAAGCCGAACTGCATTTATTCTACCCGTCATTGCAATTTTTATTTTTTTGTAGACCTTTCCTGGGAACCTTCTAGTTACGAAGATATTGGGGGTCAAAGTTATAACTTGACTTGAAATATCTCCATGACTATTCAATGCATCTATCAGCACAATGCTTTGAGAGGCGTGATTTTTCACTTCTAAAAAGTCTTTCCCAGCAATCGTTTTTGCTTAGACGGAATGCTTGGTTGACGGCTTCGCGAAAGGTCCATTGACACTTTGTATGCAAACCAATGCTGGATTCTCTTCATAACTATACCAACGCAGCAATCCTCGCTTCGCGGGGTTCTTATTTCTATTAGAATGGTCAAAAAAATCAACGCTACACTATGCTAGCTACGCTCGCTTCTGTATTTTAGATTGTACACACGGCTACACATCAAGCTATACATTTCCAGTTTATGCTGATCTCGCATTGTATAGGATTTCCGTACAATGCGAGGTCAGCTTATACTGGAAATGTATAGCTTGATGTGTAGCCGTGTGTACCTAGTACAATGACTAGTTGACTTCTGTAGTCGATCTTTCGGAACCAGAAACGTTGAGCACGATCAATAGGCGTCACTCCTTCTTTATTTCGTCAATTGCAGCGTGTATGACTTCTCGCTGTGGAGATATGAAGAATGGCGTGTGAAGTTCTTCATCATCCATTGAAAGTAGAGGATCAACCAGCCAGACGGATGTTGCGCCTTATTGGCTACGGCAACACGGTGTTAGGTTTCTGTATGCTGTCACGCAGATAACTCTTAGTGCACGATGTAGAATTTTGCGTGACCTCGAACATGAAGCGTAGTTTCCAAGTGGCGTAGTAGATGCCCTCTTCTTTCTGTATCATGTGGTTAGTGCTTAACCTGGTGTCAGAGTTTTAATGCCCGCTATGGGCCTCTGACTTGGCTTTACATGCCGTCGAGAAATATCTCTGAGGCATGCTGGTTTCCTCACGATGTTTTCCTTCACCGAAGCAAGTATTAATTACACAATACGCAAATTAATCCGAAAAATCAGAGGTGCGTGTTTTGGGTTCGAACTCGAGACCTATGACTTAGCAGTCCGTCGGTCACACACAGACATTTTGACAACTTTGTATTTTTTCCCCAGCTTACCCTGCAAATGACCCTGTCCTCGGCACGTGGTCTGAGGGTCTCCGGTACGACTACCTCGAGGATGACGCCGGCAACGCGCACCTGGTCGACAACTGGCTGAAACTGAGCGACTACGACAAGCTCGCCAGATACAACCCTGACCAGTCCAACAGATACCACCTTTTCACCAGGTTTGTAATCAAAAGAACTTTCTATTCACGTTTACTTTTGAATTTCCATCTTTGTTTTTTGACATGGCATCTCGCAGGTCTACCTATGAGGCTGGCTTCTGCTTAACCGGACTATCCTGTGGGTGCCGCGAGAGTAAGGCCTGCAACCAGGGGCAAAAAACTTATGAACTAAGCGCCAGCGCCCTAAGAGCACCCCCTGTAGGGTACGAACCACAGCTTAAGGCGTCGCTGAGGAGGACAGCAAAGGGACAGGCTGGATCAGAGAGATCATTATTTAGGGGCTGATTTAAAACTACTGGTTCAGCATCACGGGCTGACTTGAGCAAGGGTCGGGGGCGTGAATTTCCAGCATATTGGTGTCAGGGCTTTATGGGACCTCGCGCACTACGAGGCCACGAGCACCGATCGTACGACCTAACTTTCTTCCTGTTCTGGTCTTGACCGCGTAGTGCCCGAGGTCCTTTACTGTCCGACTAACTGACCGAGTCTTTATTGTCAGAGGCAATTGCTTTCAAATCTTTTCGTCTTTATACAGCCACTTTCAACTCAAGAGACATCAGTTTTGGCTTTCGGTAGCTAATCGAGTTATCACAATTTCCGGTGATAAAATTTCACTATGTTAATGCCTCAAAAAGTAAATTAAATTTTGATTAAGGTGGAAGCGCAAGGGTAGCCCGCAAAATTTAAATTTTCTTAAGAAATTTTAAATTTTGCAAATTGCAATAAACTTAAGTTTATCGCAATTTGCAGGTCAGTGTCAGGTTTTATGTTGATGAAAATATGAATCGCGCCAGTAACACGTATGGAATTACAGAATTACAATCATTGAAATCATCAATACAAACCTCCAAGTTCATTTAACCCCATTCAATAGCTATTTCATTAAAAAGTCACTCAATGGGATTAAATGAACTTGGAGGGTTGTACCTCTTGATGATTTGAATGATTATAGTTCTGTAACTCCATACGTTTTACTGGCGCGATTCATATTTTCATCAACATACAACCTGACCCTGACCTGCAAATTGTAATAAACGTAAGAAAACTTAAATTTCGCGGGCTACCCTTGCGCATCCGCTATGCTTGGACTTTGACTAGATTCTAGGGTTGTTCTGGAGTAAAATACTTCACAACAATAAGAGAATCGAGAAATTATTCATTCTTCTGCTCTGATCCTAATTTGTTTGGGGTCGGCGCAGCATGTCTTCTTATTCAATGCTTCTCTATTACTTATTATCCCATTGGAAACCTCCTTTCTTACCATTCTTGGTCTTCCTTTTCGCTAATGCAGAAATAACTTAATGTTAAATAATTATAAATGGTGTAACAAGACTCTTAACTAAGCTGAAAGGCACTTGTTTTCCCCGTCATTGCGATAATTTTCTTGAACCTTCTAGTTACGGAGATATTGGGGGTCAAAGTTCCAACTTTTTCACAAGTTTTTTTTAATACATGTTTTTAATGAAAGGTTTTTACTTTATACACCTCCACGACCCCCGTACTATTCAATCCAATCATCAGCACAATGTTTTGAGTGCGTTACATTGAGTCCTACCGTAAAACGTGATTTTTCACCCCAAAAAAAAAGTCGTATCCCAGCAATATTTTTTACGTAAAGTTACTTAGTTTCATGTACAGAATGCTTGGTTGACGGCTTCGTGAAGGGTCTTGTTACACCCTGTATTTAAATAACTTTACTTAATAATATTTAATTCATCGATTCTTCAAGTGACAGGAATTTTTGGCTGAAGAATTTGTAGTGCCACGTTGAATGGCAATTCAAATTCAATCAGCGTTTTAGCTGACTCTTCCCGTCGAAAGCGATTTCGATGTTTTTGTTTTAACATGTATGTGTGTTATTTTTCACAACGTCAAAATTGTGATGTACTTGTGAAAGTCAACTAAAAGGATCCAAGGAATTGAACAAAAAAATACTGTTTTTTTTTCAACACACGCTAAAACTATTAGATCCCAACGTGGAAAGTCTAGGCAAATGATTATTATACTAATATAAGCGAAAAAGAATTTCGATATACATCAGTTTTTAGCCTTTTTTTTGTGTTGGCAAATCCTCATGGATCCCTCCGTCTGGGGCAAGCGGAGGGTTATTTCGGACTCTGACTAAAAATCCACTGTTTCTACTACCATGTATCGGGGGCCCGGAAGATTTAAGTACATTTGCAAGCACCTCTTACTGATCAATTTAAAGCCTTCTTATTACTTTATTTTAAGTTAATTATGCCTCGTTCCAAGATCAATTGTTTTCCGAATAAAATTATTTTACTAAACCTATGCATTACTTCCAGGTCCAATCCCTCAATCAGCCAGCCCCTGGTTCTGGACAACGCTGGTTCAGTCACCAACTCTAACTTCAACCGCAATCGCCGTACCGTCATCTTGATGCACGGCTTCGCTGGCTCCATCACGTCTTCATTCAACACCGTTCTGCTGCCCGGTAAGAACTCATTCGTTCGAGAATTTCGCTTTTTATTTTGACTGACAAGCCAGTGGTTGCGTCGGCGTATCGCTGATGGCAAGTGGTTTTCGCCACCTTCGTATAATCGTCACTACTTATCGGTAGAGGAGCTCGTGGTTAAATACTAACAGCCGCTCCGGTCAATCTTCAGGTTAAGCTTGCCTAGGTTGTTCCATGGATAGGTGACCACTCACTACATACCGAGTTTCCTCCGAGTCTCAGAAAGTACGTTAAGCCGTTGGTCCTGGCTGTCATTTTTAGATCGTTGACAGTCGATACAGTAGTAGGTAGTCAGTGGCCCGAAAGTCTGACAACCAGTCTTACCAAGGGGTATCCCTGTTTCTATCTGGGTATTGTGCCTATACCTGTTTCTATCTGGGTATTGTGCAGGTCAAATAGGCAGTCGCTTCATGTAAACTACTGGTATTTAGCCACATCCCGGTCCAGATGGACTGGAAACCGATCCCAACATAGCTGGGAAAAGGCTAAGCAGATGATATAAAGGGAGGTCCTTTGGTATCCCAGATCTTCTAACGACAGTCTTCGCAGTTTCGTGATACATTGCCATCAAAGAGACAGAGCTGGATCGTCTCATATGCCTGTACTAACTTAGGTGTTCTACTTAGAACCTGTGTATCGCTTAGCTTGGTGGAACTTGGTGTTGCACTTAAGGTCCCGAGTTCTATCCCCTGTAGCTTCAATTTATGCCCTTTTAATTCTCTTGAGAATTGGGTCGTCCTCTCTTACTTCTACATAAATATGGATTTGCGGTACGTCATATTGATAATTCTGTTTCAGCGTTCTTGGCTGCTGGTGACGTGAATGTGATTATTCTGGACTGGAGTGCTGGTTCGAGCTGGGGACCCCGCGCTACACAAGCCGGTACGTTATCCTCGTATACTATACCCGAAAACAATGCAATGGTAGTCCTAAAATAAAGTAGAAGTATACCATGACCACACCCTACGTTTTTCGTAAAAATTTTTGGTCGCAGTTGGACATTAATTTGACATATCAAGAAGCAACTTCATGAAGACTTAACAATCCACAATGAAATTAAAATTCGTTCGACAACAAGCATATGCTTAGAATTTGATTGAGTATGGGTCCTTGGATTAATGGCCCACTTCCCTCACTTAAGCGAGGCAAGAATCCCAACAGTTAGATCATCAGAAGTTAATTATCATGTATCAATGAAGGTTTCGATTCCCAGGTCTGCCGAAGTGTTATTGGATTTTTCCATTAGGAATTTATCATTAGCGGCTACGGAGTCTGGATCTATGCGGTTGATGGCAATAAGCTTGCCCCCTATTACATGTAATACTTAAACATAACAGGCGAGGTGTGGGTGTACAGTGAGTGATAGCAAATTACCTTACCCACCTTTGCATAGATGGCTGAGATTTTTTGAATAAGAATCCGTAGAATTTTATAATTCTTTATATTTTATACACCTCTGCCTAAAGCTACAGGCGTCATGTTATGATGGGTTTTCTCACACCCTAGTATAATTTCCAGGTCAGGCCGCAGGTCGTTTCCTCACCTGGCTGAACAACTTGACTGGAGCTAACGCCAACAATTACGTCATCTGTGGGTTCAGTGTGGGCGGTCACGGAGCTGGTCATATCGCCAGAACTATGAACGGAAATGCCGCATACGTTATAGGTATGTTAAATCTTCTATTATATAAGGTCCCATTCAAATAGCTGGACACGTCTATCCAAGATACGTCTAACCAATGACATCCAAGCAAAAAATCACCGATCTACGTTCCGGCACACAAATTGCTTATTAGTATTTTTTTATTTAAAGGATGTAACAAGATCCTTAACGAAGCTGAAAGGCACTTGTTCTCCCCGTCATTGCGAACATTTTTTTGTTCTACACCATACCTGGGAACCTTCTAGTTACGGAAATATTGAAGTTCCAGATTTTTCACAAGTTGTTTTTTTTTTAATACTTGTTTTTATTGTAAGATTTTTATTTTTAACACCTCCACGACCCCCGTACTATTCAATCCAATTCAATTCAATCAGCACAATGTTTTGAGTGCGTTACATTGAGTTCTACGTGATTTTTCACCTCAAAAAAAAGTCGTTTCCCAGCAATAATTTTTGCGTAAAGTTATTTAGCTTGATGTTCAGAATGCTTGGTTGACTGCTTCGTGACGGGTCAGTTTACATCCTGTATAATAAACTGACATAAATAAACTGACTTATAACTGACACAAGAATTTGTGTGGTATCACGCTCTAATTAAAATCGGGATTGGCCTATGTTACCCCGGCCCTAATATCGAATCGATTGACATCGCATTCAACACAATCGGGTGAATAGTGTAGGCGCTACGGGGGAACATACGTGAATACATACATACATAGACGGCTAAAATCATAAACCTTCCTTTTGGCTTCGCCGTAGTCGCGTAAAAAGAGGCAGCCGGTTAACCATCTACTTAGGTAGACGGTTAACCCTTTGAGGAGTATAAGAGTGATTTTATCTTGAGTTTTATGTGTTTTCCAGGTTTGGACCCCGCAGACCGTTGGGACAATAACCTCCTCTTCAGACCCAACGATGGAGTCTATACCGAAGTTATCCACACCAACGGTGGTGACAGCGGTTGGCTGAACCCTCTGGCTGATGTAGACTTCTACCCCAACGGTGGTAGATCTATGCCTGGATGCGCCACTTCCCTGTGCAATCACAACAGGTTAATAAAATTATCAACTTATTTATGGTCTACCGTCTGTGGAACAGCACTATACAGGGTGTAACAAGACCCTTCACGAAGCCGTCAACAAAGCATTCTGTACATCAAACTTTAAGTAACTTTACGCAAAAATTATTGCTGGGAAACGACTTTTTTTTGGGGTGATAAATCACGTTTTACGGTAGGGCTCAATGTAACGGGCTCAAAACATTGTGTTGATGGATGCATTGAATAGTACGGGGGTCGTGGAGGAGTTTAAAGTAAAAATCTTGCATTAAAAACATGTATTTTAGAAAAAACTTGTGAAAAAATTGGAACTTTGACCCCCAATATCTCCGTAACTAGAAGGTTCCCAGGTATGGTCTAGAACAAAAAAATTATCGCAATGACGGGAAGAACAAGTGGTTTTCGGTTTCGTTAAGGGTCTTGTTACACCCTTTATTTACACTATAGAGTAGAGTCATCTATCAAACTCACGTTGACTTAGTCACTGACACAGCATCCGTGTAGGTCTATGATCGATACCGTGGTTGTAGACTCCTAATTGAATGGCGGCCATTTTAAAAATATTTCGGTAAGCTTATCCAGTAAACTGGTACATAATGACATATCGTTATCTCCTTTTACATATTTTGACATTATCTTTTGATGAATGGTCTTTTGAATGCCAATGCTTTGATGTTTAATTGAGAAAATGTTACAAAACAGTATGTCAGCTTTAGTTCTGATTTTGCCCAATAATCCTTGTGACACATCAAGCTATACATATCTACTATAACCTGACCTTGCTTTTTATGAGCTTCCCGTACAATGAGAGATCAGCTTAATTTAAGTTGCGTAGCTTTATTGTTTGTCGCAAGAGAACCAAGGTGGCCGATGTAGCCCGAAGAATTGACAAACTTAAGTGGCAGTGGGCAGGGCACATTGTTCGCAGAACGGATGGCCGATGGGGCCACAAAGTTCTGGAGTGGCGACCGCGAACCAGAAAACGTTGCGTTGGAAGCCCTCCCAGTAGGTGGAACGATGACCTGGTGAAGGTTGGGGGGATCCGCTGGATACGAGCGAGTGGCGACACTTGTGGGAGGCCTATGTCCAGCAGTGGACGTCTTTCGGCTGAAATCATGATGATTGGTCTTCGTGTGTACCTAATGCTATATGGTTGTCACAATGACAAATAGTTTGTAATAGCACACTTGACACCCATATAGTCTTCCTGTTTAAAAACCACCAAACAAAAACATATTTCTTTCTTCGTCCAGGGCCTACAACTACTTGGCCGAGTCTCTGAGGACCGGAGGATTCACTGGCAGACGCTGTGAGAACCTCAACAACGCTCTGAACGGCAACTGCAATGCTGGAGGTACCCTGAGGATGGGAGGTCTACAGCCTAAGAATGGGTGAGTGGCATCTTTGTATTTTTTTTTTACCACGTGACGCATGACCGTAGTAAAATAGAAGGGCTACTCGTACAAAGATCCTTAGGCGATCGAATAACGTTATAATTTGTAAAAAAAAAAAGGAATTAAAAACCCAATAAAAACGACTCCAGTAAAAAAAAAACTGAAAAGCAAAAAGCAAGTACATTTTAAATTTAATAAATTGGAAGCAGGCGTGACCCATTCGAATAAAAAATTATAAAAATGGAATACTCATTACCCTCCTTTTTGGGATATGTATATATATATATTTATATATCAATTATTAAATTTAAATTAAGAATATTAAATATTATTTCAAGTATATTTAATATTCTTCACACAATAGCGCTAGAAGTCACAAAAAACGGACCCTGAAAACCTCTGTTAATCTTTTTTTTTATATTATAACTTTCCTATTTTGTCTATTCCAGAAACTCTGGAATTTATCACTTGGTAACAAACAACAGACAGCCATTCTCGCGGGGATAAACGAGAAAAAATATCACTTCTCTAGTCACCTTTCTAAAATAAATCATTTGTTTTTATAACTGTTGTATTATTACATTAGGGTCCTTTGGTATTATATTAGATAAGGTTTACATAGAGAAAGGAAAATACAATTAATAACAGAGGTTTTTAAGGTTCCTAACATAGCCCATGAAATAGTCCATTTCAAGACAGTTAAGTTTAATGTAAGTTTCTACACCGTTTAACAAAATTACGCTTCGAATAAAAAAAAAAAACAAAACTAAAATTTTGACCGCCACATTAAATGGCATTGCTAATTCTTTAATTGAATGTCGTTGCTACATTGACGGGCAATACAAATTATTTGCACAAAAATATAGTTAAAAAACCTCTATTAATTTTGTATTTGCCTTTTTCTATTACAGAAACTCTGGAATTTACCACTTGGTAACGAACCCCATCTGGCCGTTCTCTCGAGGATAGAGTATAAACTGTAAAGAACAGTTCACTGGTCACCATACTTATGAAATATATTATTTGTTTTCAAATGAATGATGTTGTATTATTGCGTCATCTGTCTTGGTATGGCCATGTGATGAGGATCCACACATGTGAATGTGACTAAAAGAGTGATGAATATAAATGTTGATGGAAAGAGAGGGCGAGGCAGACCAAAGAAAAGATGAATGGATTATGCGAGGAATGATCATTCATTCGTCATCTGCCTAGCCTTTTCCCAACTATGTTAGGATCGGCTTCCAGTCTAACCGGATGCAGCTAAATACCAGTATTTTACATGGCGACTGCCTGTCTAACCTCCACAACCCAGTTGGTACTAGGTAATACGATACCCCTTGGTAAGGCTGGTTGTCAAACTTTTGCCACTGACTACCTTTAACGACTGTCAAAGATCTACAGATGACAGCCGGAACCAACAGCTTAACGTGTTTTCCGAGGCACAGAGGAAACTCGGTAAGTAATGGACGGTCACCCATCCACAGACCAACCTAGGCAAGCACGGCTTAACCTGAAGATCGACCCGAGCGGCTGTAATTATTTTGCCACGATGATATGAAAGAGAAAGCAGTAAATGATGCCGTGACGTCTGACAGGGGAGAATGGAAGAAGGAAACGTGTTGCGTCGACCGCGAGTAGAATGGGACGAGGCCAGGAAGAGGATAATGTTCTATACAGCGTGTAACAGAAAGGGTATAATCATATGGAATACTGTGGTACGGACCATCAAACTGAACAACTTTCTCTATGGGACCACCATCGAAATCGTAAAAAAATAATCAGCTGTCCTATACAAAATTTCAATACCTACTCGACCCAAATGTATGGGACAGCTGATTATTTTTTTACGATTTCGATGGTGGTCCCATAGAGAAAGTTGTTCAGTTTGATGGTCCGTACCACAGTATTCCATATGATTATACCCTTTCTGTTACACGCTGTAATTATACAGCGTTTGCGCATTGCACCATTTAAACATACATAAACTCGCGCATTTGTCCTATGGGCACAGGCAGGCAGAAACTACAGACCGCCTGATGTAAGAATAAATGAATATCAATATTATAACACAACCTTATTTTTATACCTATCACAAGACAGAATACGAAATAAAATATCACTAAGCCTACTATAAAAAGTATCGTGAAGAAAGCTTTATGAGCACGTAATTTTTTTTCTCTTTTTTTCATTGGAAAAAACGTTGCCCTAAACAAGGAATTTCTCCTGTATCGTGGGTGCGATTCGAGAAAAAAAATAATGTACGTAATACGTTTATTTAATGAATACTATTATTTAGATTAAAATGATTAAATTAAAATAACCTAAAGTAACTAACAAGAATAAACTTAAAAAATTCCGTCAAAAAACTCCTCCTCAACGCTGTCAACTGGTAATGTACCCATGAGGCTGGCGGCGTTGCCACGTTGTATGTCAATGCTAAGCCTGTGGCCAAGGTAAAAGCCAGCCCATGGGTCACGGGAAGGCTCAAGTAAGCTTTTTGAAATGTCCTTGAAAAGGCTCGAAAATATAGTTACCAATGAGGTTATTATATTTACGCCGCTTGAGGTTCTCTGCTGGAGGATGGTGCAAGAATATTATTTAGAAAATAACCCTGGATGGCTAAAGAGCACATCAGTGTATTATGGCGAGACTTGTCGCTCTCCTCATCTGAGTAAATACAATGTGTAAACGAACATCAAACTAAGTAACTCTACGCAAAAATGATTGCTGGGAAACGACTTTTTTTGGGCTGACATATCGCGTTTTACGTTAGGACTCAATTGGAGGAAATATGACTTTGTCCTATTTCTTCAGTATTCCTATCTTACAAATATTTGTACTTAATGGAAAAATAATTCGTCTCTCACAACTAGTTACCAAACAGCGAAAGAAAAATCTTCTCTTGTAACTGGTTAGGTAACTTTAGTTACCAAAGTGGACGAAGGGAATGTTACGCACTCAAAACATTGTGTTGTTGGATGCATTGAATAGTACTTTTGTTTTTTTTTTCATTAATAACAAGTTAAAAATAAAGTTCGTGAAAAAGTTCTGTTTTTTTTTTTTAATATTCCTTGTTACATTCAAAATTCATATTTAAGAATCGTGAAACATTAGGTACCTGTTCAGTCTTACAAAAACGAAAAGTAAACAGATTTTTATCAAAACCAGTTTTAAAAAGGATTAAGCAATCAGAGGCGTGCCAAGATTAATCGATTCACAATCACGTGCGCAAATCTACTAATTAAAGATAAAAGTTAATTATATTAATCATTGAAAAGTTATCTTCAAAAATAAAAATACAATTAGGCATGTTTTGATGAGTAACCAAAGGAGTTACGCAGGGTTTTACTGATAATTTTAATTGATACCTATTCAATTAGTGTTAATTTTCTAATTGAATAACGTATTTTTCAATAGGGTTGGCCGGAAACGAAAATTATCATTAAAAAAAACTATGAAAATTCACAAAATAGAGATAAATGACGGCTATCGTGTTGAGCTCATCAGATGGCGCCTCTGTCACTACTATAATTAAAGTACCAATAAGTCCATAAAAAGTTTATTATAATACGTATAACATCATAGTGTAAACTTCAGATCATTTATTTACAATATTCTTCCTAAAATTAGCAAGCATGACTTAAAATCTTCAAGTCATAATTAATCAGGAATAACTCAATCTAGACCACAAATTGTTAATACTAATAAAAATACGTTATAAAAAACACGCAACGCGTGAACTTTCTACGACATCTGAAATTTCCGGTGCCCTCGCGCTATACTAGCGACTCTAGCGGTGAATTCACACGCGATAGCCCCCATTGCACCGGATAGAGAAATTAGGTTAGAAGAAATTAAAGGCTTTTTCCCAGCAGTGGGACACACAAACAGGCTAACAAAAAAAACATATTCAAGACAAAAAAGTTGAAAATTAGAAATACGTATCACTGTTCTTTATGCTTTTCTATGTATATTTAGTGTGTACTTACATAAAGTTTAGCAGTACTTAAAGTTCAGCATTGCCAGTATACGTGGCAAAATCAAACTTTTTGGGCAATAAGCTCTTCCCCTATTTTTAACCGACTTTCAAAAGGAGGAGGTTACCAAGTCGTCTGTTTTTTTTTTTGTGTTTATTTTCAGTGATATGTTCGCCAATTGTGAACCGATTTCGATGATTCTTTTTTTTGGTAGAATATTGTTTCGCGGTGGTCCCATTTAAATGGTGAAGAAGAAGATTTAATTGGTGAAGATCTGATGCTGATCTTCGGAGATATACTATGGAACTCTTCAAAAATAGACGGCAAATCTGTCGTGATTGCTGCAATCGCTTGGATGTTTATTGTGTATACAACATCATAACATAATATCACGCTTGTATGCTCTAGGGTGTAGTTAGGTAAGTTAAGTTCTATTTTATTGGGGATAAGCCTATTTAAATTTTTAACTTTTTAATTGTAAACTTATTTCAAATGTGTTCTTTTATGATCCTAAATGGATTGAAATAAATGATTTTGAATTTGAATATTACCATGAAATGTATTGTTAGCGGTTCACTAATGTTTCACCAAAACTCTTTTGACAATATTTTAACCGACTTCAAACAAAATGAGGAGCCTCTGCGTTTGACTGTGTGTCCCGTATGTTCACCGATTTCTCCGCTAATTGTGGACCGATTGTCAAAATTCTTTTTTTATTCGAAAGCCTATACTACTGAGGTGGTCCCGTTGTCACAAAGTTAGAATCTGATGATGGGATCACAAGGAAATCGAGGGCAACCCTGACATTTTGCAGTGTTTTTCATATAGGTACTTTCTAACGATATTTGCACCTGATAATCATTATCTCATGTTGCTGAGCTGATGATGGAAGGTATAAGTCAGGATCTGATGCTGATCTTCGGAGATATATAATGGAACGCTTCATTAATAGACAGAAAATCTGTCGTGATTGCTGCAATCGCTTGGATGTTTATTTTTTACACAATATTAGAACATAACATAACGGCTGTATGCTCTGAGGGAGCACCTACGTAGATGTCAAAGTCAAAGTCAAAGTATTTTATTTGTTGAACATAGGTTATAAGGTACATGGTATAAAATTTGTGTTGTATCACTATGTTTTGCATTGCAAGGCGTAAAAAAAACTACAAACTAAATAAAACTGTTTCAAACAATTTGAACAGATGTGTACAGTACACCCAGATTTCGACAGTTAGGTATGAACGATATAAGTAACATTTTATTGGGGATAAGCCTATTACCATGAAAGGAGTTGTTAACAATGTAAAATAAATGTATACCAAATATTTGTGTAGAATATTGAAACTAAAAACAGAAAAATAAAAAAACTTTTTTGCAAAAAATAAAACCGACTTCAAAAACAAAAAAAACGTGGAAAAATAACTTTAGCTTCAGAAGTCGGTGGCAAAAATATTCATCGAACAAACAAAAGTCACCGACTTCTGAAGCTAAAGTTATTTATCCACGTTTTTTTGGTTTTTGAAGTCGGTTTTATTTTTTGCAAAAAAGTTTTTTGATTGTATAATATTGTATATTTTCAGTGTTAGCATGTATGTACTTCAGTTATTTCAACAACTAAGTTGTCACAGTTAGATAACACATACTCGTATCACTACATAGTATAAAATAAAGTCGCTTCCCGCTGTCTGTCCCTATGTATGCTTAGATCTTTAAAACTACGCAATGGATTTTGTTGGGGTGTTTTAATAGATAGATTGATTCAAGAGGAAGGTTTAAGTGTATAACATTGCACCCGTATGAAGTCAGGGCGGGTCGCTAGTATAAAATAATTTACAATCCTAACTACCCTAGCAAAACACGTAAAAAAAAAAAACAATAAAATAACCTGAAGGATTACCACCCTAAAATATAGGATAATAAAATTCACCGTCAACGCGGTCAGTAGGTAATTTGTGCCCAAAAGACTGACGGCATTGCCACGCTCTATGACAATGCTTAGCCTCTGACCAAGAAAAAAAGCAGCTTTTAGGTCACGTGAAGTGTCAACTAAAAATAAGTTGCCAAAAAACTTTTTAGCAAAAAAAAAACGACTTCCAAAAAACACTAAAATAACTTTACTTTCGGAAGTAGGTGACTTTCTTTGTTTAATTGATTTGTGTGCCACCGACTTCCGTTTTTTTTTACTCTTTTTAGCTGTAGTATACCACCAAAATTAAATTCTTGTCATGATACAATTACATTAGAAGTTATTCAAGGACCATCATATCGTCAACATAGGCAAAGAAAATATAAAAATACGTATTATCGGAGCTAACTCCTACTGAAGCAAATTAATATAATTTAATATGGGATAATGGTACCACCGCGCGGGTTGCCTCTCGTTCTTTATCAATGACAAACAAATCTCGTAAATTGTCTGTCTATTCATCACGGAGTAATCAGTGTAAGTATCATCACCCCAAGATGAATCTACACACTTTTATAACACAAACCCGTGCACACGATATCCGCATCTGTTCACCACCCTTACTACTATTGGTCCGCACAAAGTGAGTGCGGACCAATAGTTGTAGAAATAAAAAATGTTATGTTTTGTTTTACAAAAATTATCAGCCTCTGTTAATGATCACAAATGTTTGACCACCCTTTTTTGACTAATAGAAATAACACAAAAAAGGACCAAGGAGGAGAAAGGCGCACGGCGGATGTTGCAAGCAAAAATAGACCGCAATTTGATCAGATTAATCTTGGGCCGATTGTACATACATAAAAAAAAATTGCTGGTGGCTAATAAAATATTTAGATCAATTTAAATTTTTACTTAATTTTTTTTTTCTACGTTTTGATATGGATATCGTAGCCATCATAATCATCAGTAGATAGTACCTACAAAAATAAATATTTCAGTGAACCCTAAAACTCGGCAGTGCCTAATGACGTCCATTCAGAAAATAATCTAACTCTAGATAAGACTAAGACATAAATTGGCTTGTAGTTTCATGGCTAAGTCTAAAGTTGCGAAGATGGTGTCCCTGACAGTTGCTGTTTTAGTTTTAAGCGCAGCGTTCGCCGCTGGTAAGTACCTACAGTAACGAAGCTACCATCATACTCTTTATTTCTTTACAATATGCACAAGAATTCGAAAAATCAGAGGTGCGTGTCTTAGGTTCGAACTTGAAATCTTTGACTTGGCAGTCCCTAGGTCATAATGCCTGGGTAAACAGCCAGCCATAACATATTGCTGACTGGAAAATGGTTTTACTATATAAAATGCGCGGTTAGACGAACGTCCGAGACACACTAAAGCCGAGTGATGTGGGTCACCACAAATGCTCATAATTTGCAGTAGAATCGACTGTGTAGAAGGAGGTGAAGCTGTAGGTACGCTTTGCCTTCCAGGGTGCAGTCACCAGTCAAGATCTTTTCGGCCACATCAGCCGTCCTTTCTGCGAGCAATGTAACTCTGGTACTACCTTCTAAGTTTAGTAATCATGCCTGCAGTAGGTATCCTTCTGAAAAACCTAGGTGGACGTTTTCGGGTTTACATGATAGAGGTATTTGTAAAGGGCTCCAAAATTGATCTTTTTTGACAAGATTTTTTGATCAAAACACGTTACATGCATTTGTATTTGTACATCCTAGAAAGGCAGCCATAGGTCTCAAGTTCGAAGCAAAGACACGCACCGCTGATTTTTCGTATTCATGTGCGTATTGTATAATTATCTCTGGCTTCGGTCAAGGTAAACATCGTGACGAAAGCATGCCTGAGATATATTTCTCGACGGCATGTACAGCCAAGTCCGAAGCCTATGGCGGCGTAAAAACTCTGACACCAGGCTAGGCACGAACTAACCACACGATAAAGAAAAAATCCTAGAACGCTCATTGGGCCTGCGTGGTGGATTAAGTAAGGCCTGGACTCCACCAAAGCGAGAAGAGACATGGAATCCACCAATCGGATTGGTTGAAATCCTCACCACGTCTCTCGTCGCTTTTGTGATTGGTTAAATCTTTGCACGCCTCTGGACAACTCTGTTAGTCTCCGTTATAATGGAATGCAGGCCTTTGAGCCCGCTCCTTCTCAGAGAGAGGAGGCCTGAATAGTGGAATTATTTTCAGCTGATTTAGTTTTGTTATGTTTATTTAAACGTTGGTCTCATTACCTGATAATGGTAATTGATTGAGTATTATATTGATAAATGCATTATCGAGATTGATGTGTTTTAATCATTTTTGGCAAATATAGTAAACTAGCGGCATAGCTAAGCAAATTAGGCATTTAAAATAGTTTTTCAGCTATTTTGTTGTTTTGTTAAACGTTACTTAAGCTACGCTTTGGCTTAGATATGCCCATCTCGGTCATGCACTTGTAATTCAAGAATTTTTTGACAATGACATTTTTTATTTTGTATTTTAAAATGACATACCATAATTCAATTTAATCATTTACGTTATTGACATGACATGATTGTAATTATTACCTTTTCCTTATTATTTTTTTTCAAATTTTTACTACCTACCCACTTACTTGACTTTGTGTGTGTTATTGTATTATATTGTGTAGTGTTTATTACTGTTTACTGGACATCCGACTTCTAGAGATATTATCTTTTTCTGAATTGTATTGTAATTAATGTGTTTTGTTAAGCTTTGACTCAATTTATTATGTTAATTTAATGTTCACTAACTCAACAGCAAACCAGCATTGTGCTTTGCAGTGCCCTGAAAGGGTTCGTGTACAAAAACCGACAATTATATTGCAAAATGTGTGATGTGCATGAGAGCAAATAAATAAATAAATGACGGGAATTATGTTCAGCCAAATGAAGTGTTAAGGCGATTCTCACACGACACCTCGTCCACGCGATCGGACGGTGAAGCGGATCTCACATCGCATTGGCGTGCATAAAATCAGCTGATGCCAGACACAGGTACACCGCCACAAAATCTTCGCAGCCTCGTGTCGTGTGAGAATCGCTTTAGAAATGCTTTTTATCTTGATCTTATTAGACGATTTTGCATCCTTGATGAAGATTGCCATCATTGTTTTCATAGAACAGTAAACTCTCTATTAGACAGTCTACATTCAGTTTAGGTAAAGCCTCAAACTTACAAACTAAAACCACAACATTTCCTCCTGCAGCCTACCCTGCAAATGACCCTGTCCTCGGCACGTGGTCTGAGGGTCTCCGGTACGACTACCTCGAGGATGACGCAGGCAACGCGCACCTGGTCGACAACTGGCTGAAACTGAGCGACTACGACAAGCTCGCCAGATACAACCCTGACCAGTCCAACAGATACCACCTTTTCACCAGGTAAACCGATGGTACTCATCATTCATCATTATCCTGGCTTTTTTATTCTTCTTTATTAATAGTCACCTCATAGGTCTTGTAGCCCATCTTTCACATAGTCCATCCATCGTCATTTTGTATGCACGTCATGTCCCTGCTCGAATCTTTTTTTTTCAGTATTTTCTTCTTCTCTCATAAACATCCAAATTTATACTCAAAACCTTCCTCACAGCATTAATTAAGTTAAAAAAATTAAGTAAGAAATTTTTGAGGCACAAACATTGTTGATTATCAACTTTATTTGGATACACATGCTTTGCTGTTGGATTCACTTAGAATCTTGGATTGTTTCGGAATTGGAAACGTGTTTCTGCTCCAATTCCGAAGAGATTACTGTGATGTGTGTGTGTAATGTGTGATTTAAATTAATAAAACATGGCCACCGTCGCAGCTGCTGCCTGTGAGCCAGCGCCACCACTTTTGCTACTGTCGTCTGTCATTGTCATCTTCGTCTTGTTAGACAGGTGAACCGCAGCCGTGTCGTAGAAATTATCACCTTCGTCTTCCGTCTTATCGTGCACGTCCACGTGCACTCCGGCGCCGGTTGCCTTCGTAGTTTACTTCCTTGTGACTCTGGGCCGCACAAATCCTGGACGAGCCCCCAACATTTGTAGGAATGTGGGCTCAGGGTGAAACAACTTGTTTTATCCACTAGCTCAATTTATTTTACGGCAAAAGCTCTAGCATACGTCTTCGTCATCTTGCTAAAGTACTCTCTCTCTCTCACTCCTGATACATTCATCCCTTTCGCTCACTCTTACATTCCGATTCCCTCATTTCTTTCTTTTGTTTGTTTCATAAGCTTTCTTTCGTTTTTGTTGTTCTACCTTACTTATTTCGTCTATTCTTACAGATCTAACCCCATAATCAGCCAGCCTTTGGTTCTCAACAACGCTGGTACCGTCACCAACTCTAACTTCAACCGCAACCATCGTACTGTCGTTCTGATGCACGGCTTCGCTGGCTCCATCACTTCGTCGTTCAACACCGTTCTGCTGCCGGGTAAGGCCCTTTTAATGAATGACGCTTAAATAGTACATTAATGCAAAGGCCGTGAAATAGGTAATTGCAGGTCGAGTATGAGTTTCAGTAATACGAGACAGGCAATTCACATTTCCGCCGAGGTATAAATGCTTTTCTCAAAAGAATGCAGGGAAATAAAACATACATTAAGTATCTATGTAGTAGTATCAACTATCTGGTGTCCACGACACAAGCCTCGTTGCTTAGTGTGGCACCTAGATGGCGCTGTGTGTAATGTCCAGCGATATTTATTTATTTATTTTATTAAAAAAACATTTTTCTGGTTTTGTCAAATCATAAAATTTTCATATACTTTCGTGTATTTTTCTTTTTACTTCGCTAGAAGCAGGTTTTCCATTGGCAATTCGGCTTCTGATCTTAAATCTGGTGGAGTACTATCAATCTCCATTTCTCTCTCTCTCTGAACCGTTGGAACTCATTTGAATTATTAAATGTATATTCATTGTATGTAAATAACAAATCAAGACGAATTTTCAGCTTTGCCGCCAATTTTCTATTTATCATCTGTGCCGAAAGGCAAACGCATTTATGGCTAACAGCCACGTGAACGCAATTCGTACTAAGCAAAGAGACTTACTTTGGTATACCAAGAAAGATAAAAGAGATCCAATCAAAGAGTATTTAATAACGCCAGCGCGCCGTTTCATACAACATTGCTGGAGCGTTATAATGTTCCAAATTCAAAAAACGCTCCTGCGGCTATCGCGTGTGAATTCGCCGTTAGAGGCGCTAGTGTAGCGCGAGGCCACCGAAATGTCAGATTTCATAGAAAATTCACGCGTTGCGTGCTTTTTTATCACGTATTTTTACTAATATTCACGATTGTGGTCTAGATTGAGCTATTCCTGATTAATTAAGACTTAAAGATTTTAAGTAGCAACTTAGGATCTTATTTGTTAGTACGTGGAGGTAAAATGATTTTTAAATGTTTAATGCTTGCTAATTTTAGGGAGAATATTGTAAATAAATGTATCTGAAGTTTACACTACGTGGTAACACGTTATAAAATAAACTTTTTACGAAGTTATTGGTACTGTGAAGTATAAAATAAAATTATTGACATAACCTTACGCGACAGTGGCGCTATCTGGTGATCTCAAAAACGATAGCCCTCATTGATTTGATTTTCTTTGTCCGTAAATTCGTTACTTTGCGTGTTCTTTTTTCGAAAATAATGACAATATTTCCATGCACGTTTGAGAAAAGTTCATTTACATTACAATTACAGCCGCAAGAATCTCAAGGATAATCCGCGCTTTCCAAAATGTGGGTGTACCCACTAAACACTAAACAATATACTGCTCCCCTGACTGGGAATGGCGACCGTTATGTGTTATTAAAACCTACGTACATGAACTGCATCGTTGGTCGAGTGTTCGCAAGCGTGACTGCTGAGCACGAGGTCCTGGGTTCGATTCCCGGTTCGTACAAAGTATTATTGGGTTTTTCCATCAGGAATTTCTCAGTAGCAGCCACGGAGTTTGGTTTTGTGCCCGGTTGATGGCAATAGGCTCGTCCCCTATTACATAGGACTTACACATAACTGATGAAATGTGGGTGTACTATTAGGTACACCTGTGCCTAACCCTTCGGGTGCTATATGCGTGACGTTATGTATGTAAATATGTACATTGTACATAAACTGACGCCTTCTTTATTTTTTATTTGGCGTTGTATGATTATGATTGTTTTTTTTTTTTATGCACGTCATGTGTCTGCGACAACTTTTTTTTTTCATTCTTTTATGGGGTAGTCAGAAACGGCTTATTCCCGTCTACCCCCACCGGTCTGTCCCCACTGGTGGCAGTTGCAACTATTTGTTGCATCTACCACCACTGGTGGTGGTTGCTGCTGTTCAGTCGCATTTGCCCCTACGTCTGTCCCTACTGGTGGTAGATGACACTTAAATTAGTGGAATCCTCCACCAGTGGTGGCAGACTCGACGATTAAGTAGCCGTCTGATACCACCAAGTATTTCAACAAACAAATTAGAAAAAAGGATGGCCTTTCTGGGCCCAGCTATTAACTTGGGAGTATTTCAGGATCGGAGATGGTATCTGCCTAGTATCTGCTATGATCCATACACCTTTCGCCTCGTCCATGTTCATACTCGCACGCCGGTTGCAAGTACTATTATTATGACTAATAAAATTTATTTAATTTCAGCATTCTTGGCTGCTGGAGACGTGAATGTCATTATCCTGGACTGGAGTGCCGGATCTAGCTGGGGACCTCGCGCTACAGAAGCTGGTACGTCTATTGAATTGATTTGAGATTGAGTTGAATAGATCCAGTAAAAAAATCACTGGGCGTTTTTCCGTTTGCGCACGGTTGATGACAATAGGCTCGCCTCTTATTACATGGCACTTCAAGATAAAAATTGGAGTATACTTCACCGTCGCACACCTTAGTAAACTTCTATATATTTCACTCTATCTGGGAAAGCAGATTCTGTTATATAATTTGAAACCACTCAAACTGGCATTAATTTCAAACTAGCTGTTACCCGCGGCTTCGTTCCTGTGGAAATTTTAATGTGTATGTGCGAGAAAAAAAAAAGATAGCCTATGTCCTTCTCCAGAATATAATCTATCTCCTTGCCAAATTTCATGACGATCCGCTCAGCCGTTTAATCGTGAAAGGTAACAAATAAAAAAACAGAGTTTCTTTCGCATTCATAATATTAGTATAGATACTTTTGAATTGTCAAAGGAGTTGGTCATTTAAAAACCAAAAGCTGAAGCGATATATTTCCTCATTCTAAAGCGTAGATTTCCATGGAGTATGATTGTCAGAGAACTCCATGGACACTCTTTTAAATCAAAATATTGTTTCTAGGTCAGGCCGCTGGTCGTTTCATCAACTGGTTGAACAACCTCACCGGAGCCAACCCTAACAACTACCACATCTGTGGGTTCAGCGTTGGTGGTCACGGAGCTGGTCATATTGCCAGAACAATCAACGGCAATGTCGCATACGTTACTTGTAAGTTTTTACACCTATACCCTTACCTGTTATGGGTTCTTGGCTCGAGGTCGAGCCAAGTACTTTTGGATCCTTTTTTTGGATCGAGTCATCATTCTCCTGCCCCCATCCCAACTTACTTGTGGTCGGCGCAGCATGTCTTCTTCTTCCATACTTCTCTATTACTCGTCATCTCAGCAGTCACTTCCTTTCCAGCCATATCATCCTTCACACAGTCCATCCATCGTTTCTTTGGTCTTCCTCTACTCTTATAGCCTTCCACATTATACTCAATATTTTCCTCAATATATTCTCCTCATTCCTCCGCATCACATGTCCATACCACGATAACCGATTACCACACAATTTTTCAGTCACCGGCGCCACTTTCAGACTTCCTGTTATGTACTCATTCCTTATTTTATCCATTCGCGTTACACCACACATCCCCCTTAGCATTGTCATCTCAGCCACATGCAAATACCTTTCATTCATCCCTTTTGTGGCCCAACATTCTTATCCATACAAGACAGCAGGTCTAATCATGGTTTTATAAATCTTTCCCTTGAGTTTAAGGGGAATGCGGGAGTCGCATATTGTTCCCATGACCTGCCGCCATTTCATCCATCCAGCGTTAATTCTGTGCTTAACACTCCCGATCTATTTCGCCATCGCATTGCATGAGTGAACCGAGATACCGAAAGTCGGAGCAGACTGGAAGGAGCGCGCCATTTTGGATCAAGTGGGGTATCAAAATATTTTTTAAAGGGATCACCCTTTAAAAAATATTAACAACTTATAAGTTTAATAGTAGATTGTTACATCGAGCACAAAGTGAGTCATATTAATGACTCACTTTGTGCGCACCAACATAACACTGGTGCATTAGCACCAGTGTTATGTTGGTGCCCGAGCGCAGGCGAGAGCACTAAATTAACACGAGTGCATTAATTACTCACTTTAGCAAGGTGCGTAATCTACTTTTCTTTCAACTACCAATCTACCTACCGTGATAAAATATACCTACTCAAAATAAAAACTCAAGTCAATAAAGTATCTCGCGACTTTTGTGGCAAAAGGTTATTAACAATTTCATTTGCAGCTGTTTTTTACTTTCTGGAGTTGAATTCATATCGATATCGCTGTCTATTTCCATTTTTTTTTTAACTTTTGTTGCTAAATACGAAGTATCAAAGTTTTACAATATATAAAGTACAAAATGCGCGCCATTTGTATTTTTTTTTCACCAAGTCGATTTTATTCAGCCGATTTTTATTTTCAGCCAGTATCTTTTTGATCAAATGCATACATTTTTTAGTAAACTTAATAGGAGACAGTAAATCTCTGTGGTTAATTAATATCTAAATAAAAAACAGTGCATTAATGAAAACCTGTGCAACAATGAGATTTCAAACAATGAGATTTCATATAACATTTCTGCACTGTTTTGGTTCTAAGCAAAAAAGACGTCCTTTGTGATCGGTTTTGTAGTGATTAATGATAACATTACTACGTAGTTGAAAGAAAAAGTAATTCGAAGTGACAAGTCGTTTAAAAAAGGTAGAAAATTGTATACAGGACGTCCCACGGCTATGCCACAAGGAAGGAAAGTAAGTATTAATATCGTATATTGGAAGTTTTACTGAAGACTTCATTTTGATATAAAAATAGTTAGAACTGCTTTCAAAGATTTTTAAATTATAGCCTGCCTAAATCGGGAATTCAACCAGCCAATTATTTGAAAAAAAAAAAAAACATGTATTTTATGATAACGGTCGAATGAGTAAATCATAAGGATTATTTTTTTCCTTAAAAAATACCCTCTAAAATAAAAGGAAGACCATGAAATTTAACGTTTTGTGTGAAATTTTGTTTCCTATAAACGAAATAGGTACTTTCCTTTCGTGTGGCATAGCCGTGGGACGCCCCATATAATAAAAAAAGATAAATCGTCTGCGAATTCTTTCACGTTTCATTATAATATCTGTTACGTTACTAAACTAAAAAGCTGGAACTAAAAAAAAAGTAGTAGTAAAAATTAAACAAACGTCGGAAGTTGGCGTGGTCCATTTGAATATAAAATTATGAAAATGGAATGGGCACCGCTTGCTTCCAACTTTTGTTTAATGTATGTGCTTGTTTTATGCTTTTTCGTTTTCTCAGTCGGTTTTTTTAGTTTTTTTCAACTACTTTTTTATTTTAATTGATTCACCCTTTTTTGAGTCTTTTTCAACTACTTTTTTATTTTAATTAATTCACCCCAGAATTTCATTGTTCATCAGTCAAACAGCAAATGCCTTTACTGTAAACCAACTGTTGCCCGCGGCTTCGCTCGCGTTTAGGTCGGAAATTATTCCCACGGGCACATTGCAAATATATATGCCTATACTACCTATTAGTGAAAGAATTTTCAAAATCGGTTCACAAGATCCAGAGATTACCCCCTACAACCTCACATACTCACAAACTTTACCTCTTTATAATATTAGTACTGAATATGACAAATTATATTCAATTTTATAATCACCGTGACGACCCTTCACTCGAATAGGCTACCAGTCAATTAAAATATCAATAAATTCCATTCTTCCTTCAGCTTTGGACCCTGCAGACCGTTGGGACAATAACCTCCTCTTCAGACCCAACGATGGAGTCTACACCGAAGTTATCCACACCAACGGTGGTGACAGCGGTTGGCTGAACCCCCTGGGTGACGTCGACTTCTACCCCAACGGTGGTAGGACCATGCCTGGCTGCTGGTCTACCTTATGCCATCACAACAGGTCAGTAGAATATGGCAAAAGATAATGTACAATGAATTTAGTTCCTTCTTTCATTTGTGTACAAGACCCTTAACGAAGCTGAAGGACTTGACGAAATGGAGACGAAGACGAAGCGGAGGCACTTGTTCTCCCCGTCATTGCGATCATTTTTTTGTTCTAGACCATACCTTGGAACCTTCTAGTTACGGAGATATTGGGGGTCAAAGTTTCAACTTTTTTTTAAATACATGTTTTAATGTGAGATTTTTACTTTAACCACCTCCACGACCCCCGTACTATTCAATCCATCCATCAGCACCATGTTCTGAGTGCGTTACATTGAGTCCCACCGTAAAACGTGGTTTATCACCCCAAAAAAAAGGCGTTTCCCAGCAATAATTTTTGCGTAAAGTTACTTAGTTTGATGTACAGAATGCTTGGTTGACGGCTTCGTGAAGGGTCTTATTACAACCTGTATTTGTTCTTCGTTCTTTAATTGTTTCGTTTTCTTTCTTCTGTCATATAACCATAATATTACCTCCTGTTTTCCCAAAAAGTATCTAACGTGTACACACAGCAACACATAAATTTCCAGTATAACAAGTCCTCCTGTATAAACTGGTTTTGTATAACTTGATTGGTCGTCGAATGTACCTAATAGACCAAACATTTTGCCAGTTAATTTTTAATCCTATACAATAGAGGACGACCCAATTGCCATCAGCTGGGCAAAAATTAAGACTCACAGCTGCTAATAAGAAGTTCCTAATGGAAAACCCAATAGCCAATTCGACGACCCGAATGGTGCAGCGGTAGTGAGGCTGCCTTACGTTCTTAGGGTCCCGGGTTCGAATCCCGGTAGGAGCAAATGTTTGTGTGATGAGCATGGGCATTTGTTTCCGAGTCATGGATGTTAATAAGTATGTATTTACAAACAAAAAAAAGTAATCTATGTAGTAATAACAACTATCTGGTGTCCACGACACAAGCCTCGTTGCTTAGCGTGGCACCTAGATGGCGCTGTGTGTAAGGTCCAGCGATATTTATTTATTATTTATTTATTTAATACAACATTATCCGACCTTCAATTCCAATTGAGTTCAATACTCAGATATAGCGCTTGACATTGTCCAGTGACATTGGTCCAGTCTGAATGTCTCATTGGTCCTTTTTATGGTTCCGTAGCCGAAGGGTAACAAATGGGACCCTATTATTAAGCCTCCGCTGTCCGTCCGTCCGTCTGTCTGTCAGCGGGCTGTATCTCATGATCTGTAATAGGAAGACATTTGAAATTTTCACAGAATTTGTATTTCTGTTGAATGTATTTAATATTAAAGGCGGCTATTTTTTTTTCTTTTATTTATTTTGTTTCTCCAGGGCCTACAACTACATGGCCGAAACTCTGAGGACTGGTGGGTTCACCGGCAGACGCTGTGAGAACCTCAACAACGCTCTGAATGGCAACTGCAATGCTGGAGGTACCCTGAGGATGGGAGGTCTACAGCCTAAGACTGGGTAAGTGGCTAACATTTGAAGCGGGTGACCTTAATACAGCATATTGCTGTCCACTGCTGGATATTGGCCTCTGTACAACACCAGTTGGAATGCACTCTATGCTGAGCCTAAGATTCATGTGCATGCATATGTATGCACTTGCCTACGCATATGCTTGCATATGTATGTACTTTTTTTTTGTGTTAGCTGGCCTGCCCCATACCTTTACAATGCTCCCGCCAATCTGTTAGGAACATATACCGACGTAACGTAAATTCGAACGATTTTCGAATCGAAAATATAACAGATCTTTTTGGTTTCCCAAAAAGTAGTAAATTAAGTATAAAAAAAGAAACCATGAAAAAAAAAATGCGTGAAACGAGTATTTATATCGCATCTTTCTTTGTGATAATTGTCACTTTAAATGGCAGCATATAGCTTGAATATAGCATTTCGTTTTGTGCAAATTGTCACATTAAATGGCAGCATATAGCTTGAATATAGCATTTAGTTTTGTGCAAATTGTCACATTAAATGGCAGCATATAGCTTGAATATAGCATTCAGTTTTGTGCAAATTGTCACTTTAAATGGCAGCATATAGCTTGAATATAGCATTTAGTTTTGTGCAAATTCTCACATTAAATGGCACCATATAGCTTGAATATAGCGTTTAGTTTTGTGCAAATTGTCACATTAAATGGCAGCATATAGCTTGAATATAGCATTTAGCTTTGTGCAAATTGTCATATTAAATGGCAGTCCAAATTCTCTGCCCATAAAGAAATTAGTCAAATTGAATGGCACTGCTAAATTCTTTAGCCATAAAATACATTATTAATGGTGTAAAATACCCTTATCGAAGCCTTTCCCAGCAATAATGTTTGCGTAAAGTTACTTAGTTTGATGTACAGAATGCTTGGTTGACGGCTTCGTGAAGGGTCCTGTTTCACCTTGTAGGTACCCTAAACTCTGATTAATCGAATTCTCCATTTTCTATTTCAGAAGCACAGGAATCTATCATTTGACAACCAACCCGATCTGGCCGTTCTCTCAAGGATAAATGAAGAAAACACTTTTTTAAGGATTATTTTTAGTTTCTATGTGAAAAAAATAATATTTTTCTTTTCTATGCGTTGTTTTAATTTAACCTATATGCCTTACGCCCGTTCTATTAAATTCAGCCGCATCCAGTTATACCATAAATCAACGCAATTGGGAAAAGGCTAGGTAGATGATGAAATTAATTTGCCATCCTTAGCATAATCAGCCTTTAATGTTCCCACTGCTGGGACACACGGCCTCCTCTCTATGAGAGGGAATGGGCTATAATCCACCACGCAGGCCCAGTGCGGGTTGGTAGATGTCACATGTCTTCGAATTTTTAGATCTAGGACATGCCGGTTTCCTCTCGATGTTTTCCTTTACCGTTTTTGAGAGCAGTGGTGATGAAATAAATTACACAAAGTAATGCGCCTGCCTGGGTTCGAAACCATGGCTTACTGTTCGTAAGTCGGGGCCGCCACCACTGGGCCACCGCTGCTCTCATGTCATAACTGCCAGTGATTCCAAAAAATGCCAAAAAGGCTGGTAATGGGACTTAAACAATTCACAGAACAATTCGAAAAATGTTGGTGTACTATTAGTAAGTTAGTTAGTAGTAAGTATGTATGTATGTAATTTTCATTTAAACTATTTCTTGTGTCGTAGGTATTCTATTTAATTTATTTATTATGAACTCAAAAAATACTTAACAGAATATTATTCATTTATCCGGCAAAACGTAAGTGTAACTAATTTATTAAAATAACCTAAAGTAAATAACCTAGCAACAAACTTAAAAAATGGTGTCAAAAAACTCCTCCTCAACGCTGTCAACTGGTAATGTACCCAAGAGACTGGCGGCGTTGCCACGTTGTATGGCAACGGCTATTTGTATTTATTAAAAAAAAAACTCGTGTTTATCACGCTTTTATTAGCTATTACTTGTAACTATGTAATCAAATCTTAGATGTTAAAGGAGATCACCCAGCCTCCATACATTTTTGGGCTATTTTCAAAAGTTTCAACGAAAATAAACATTGTATTTAGATAGAACATAACATAATAAACACGTTTTATTATTACACCTAAGTCGTAAGTCAATTCACCGAGAAGTAATTCAACCTCAAAATATCTGAGATCACCCAGGTTGAGCAAATTTTTTTTGCCGATTCTTTAAATTAAACGCAATAATTAAATAGAGCTTCTGGATATAAACATTTTTTATTAAACCACCCAAGTTCTATACCCAAGTTATAAGTAAATAATAAAGATTACAATGTTAAAAAACCTACATAATAATATGTATAAATAGTGATTGGACGGTGAATTATAGGCTAGCTCGCCGTCCGTCCATCTTATGACGACAGGCAACATGGAAGGGTTTTAGTCAGACACCTTCCGCTCCACCCCAAGTGGGAGGGGTCATTTGAGGATTTCCAATCCGAAAAAAAAAGTATAAATAGTAATATAATAAATGCAAAAGATCCATTTTGTCTGCGGAATAGAACCTACAGAACTTGGTACCTAATTGCCATGATTTTATTTCTCGCAACAATGTACGAGCCCATAGAGAACGCCGTTTTTTTTTAATAGTGCAGGCAACGATCCTGCCGCATGAAGCCAAAATCACTATGATTTTAATAATTTTCTTACGGCGAAATGAATTTAATTCGTTACAATTTATTAATCAACTAGCTTCTGCCCGCGACTTCGTACGCGTATCCTGTTGCTTTTGCCAGCGACAACGGGTACGTCAAGAAAATCGAAGATCTGAAACGTCTGATGTAGAATTATGAGGCCCGGGGACGGGAAAACAACTGGATGAGCGAGACGATTGAAGACGTTCCAGATCTTTCATTTTCGTAAGTCCACCGGAAATGCCCATCAGACTAAACGACTTTTGCTAAGACGGCTTTGGAGATCCACAACAGGGTTCCAGATCTCCAAATTTATTCTTTCAGCAGAAAATGCTCTTCACGTGGAATAATTTTTGCTATGACACCATTTTTATATCTCTTATACTTTACAGTCCTAAACTGTTACCGCCTTCACCGCGTGGAGGTACTCCCAGCTTATGTTATTTTATAATTATACAGTGAAATTAGTGATAGCTTTGATTTCCATATCAGGTGTCTCAGGTGTATCAGGTGATCTTCAATTTTTTTTATTTTTTTTTTCAATTCAACAACGCGTGTGCCGATCTTCAATTTTTATACGTCAACAGAGAGTGCTCATCAGGCTGAAAAACTCTTGCTAAGACGTCATTCCTATATATGTTATAGTGTAGCTGGGCTCTTGGAGTTCCACATCAGCTGTTCCAGGTCTTCAAATTTTATACGACAACAGAGAGTGCTCATCAGGCTGAACAACTCTTGCTAAGACGTCATTCCTATATATGTTATAGTGTAGCTGGGCTCTTGGAGTTCCACTTCAGGTGTTCCAGATCTTCAAATTTATTCTCTTAGCAGAAAATGCTCATCACGTGGAACAATTTTTGCTATGGTACCATTTTTGTATCTCTTATAGTTTAGCTGGTCTGTTGCGGTGCTGCATCAGATGTTCAAGTTTCCAAGATAAATTATAGCCTATATGTTGCCCAGATTTAATACCTTTACAACAAAAATAAAATCATTTAAATCCGTCGAGTAGTTCCGAAGATTAGCGTGTACAAACAAACAGACATACAGACAAACAGACAGAATTTTTTTTTTGGATTCGTGCTCTATTACTGTTTCCAAACCCCCCTCAATAATTATTTTTTTTAATATATTCAATGTACAGACACAGTTTTTTTACTGTTATTATATTATATGTATATAATATATAATATATATATATATACATATAGATGAACTATTTATATCATATTTATTTTTATTTATCAACCCTAAAAAAATTGCTCAACCTGGGTGATCTCAGATATTTTGAGGTTGAATAACTTCTCGGTGAATTGACTTACGACTTAGGTGTGATAATAAAAAGTGTTTATTATGTTATGCTCTATCTAAATAATAATTTTATTTTTGTTGGCTGGCACTTTTGGAAATAGCCCAATCTGGGTGATCTCAGATATTTTGAGGTTGAATAACTTCTCGGTGAGTGGACTTACGACTTAGGTGTAATAATAAAAAGTGTTTATTATGTTATGCTCTATCTAAAAAATAAGTTTATTTTTGTTGGCCCGGCACTTTTACTTTTACGAAAATAGCCCAATCTGGGTGATCTCCTTTGAGCCACTTCCTAGTTTCCAACTGAGCTGAAATTTTGCATACATGTTTAGTTTGGATGACAATGCATGGTTAGCTATGTGACGTTATTCTAAATCTGGAGATGAAGAGAGAGATGAAGAGAGAGATGAAGATGGCAGACTAGTTATTTTTTAAGCACTCCCATGGTATGGGTATCAAATGAAAGGGTTTGCTGACAAATTTACGAGAAATAAAATGACGTCACTCAAAAGCGTGTTTTTTTTTTTAAGGTTCCGTATCTCAATCGGCAAAACGGAACCCTTATACGAGTAAGATCACTTTGTTGTCCGTCTGTCTGTCTGTCAAGACCCTTTTTCTCAGGAATGCGTGACGGTATCAAGCTGAAATTAATACCAAATACTCAGATCTGCTAACCCTTGGAGCAATGAAAAAAACAAACATGTAAGTCAACGCGATCAAAAGATAAGACTGTTTGTCCCGCATATTATGCAATTTCACAATCAAAACCTATAGGGCACTTCCTGTTGACCTAGAATCATGACAAAAAGCAAGGCCTTACAGCACAAATAAAGGAAAAATTCCAAGTAATAAAAAAAGTTGAAAATTAAAGGGTGTCCCCATAAATAAACAGTTGACGCCAATTAAGATATTTTTTTTAGATAATGGTACGGTCGACGGTTCTGTACCGTTGTCCGACTCGCTTTTGTCCGGTTTTTTTAAAACTATAACATTTTCTACTAATCCCGCCGACAGACGCAGTTTGGTGGATGCATAACATGTACAAAATGTTTGGTCCTCATAAAATGTTTTTTTTTTTTACTTACTTTTAAAAACACCGGTGTGTATTTATATTTTCTAAGCATCTACATTTCCACATAACGCCTACTTCTTTAAGCTCTGCTGATCCTCTAAAGAAGTCAGCGTGACATAAGCGACTGCTCTCACGTAGCCGTAATAAAATGGCGTATAAAACGTCTTTTGAGTTGTACAGCCACACCAGTTTGTATACAGGATGTGTCGGTTATTGCGAACGGATTTTTTTCGCAACCTACTGACTGTTTTTTTTTTTCTTCGCCAACTTACTGGCTGAATTATATAACATACACCACAGCATGAGCTCTTCTTGTAAATTTCGTATCGAAACGAGATAGGAGGAGGTTTAAAAAGTGTACAAATCGCAATTTTAATCCAAATATGTATTTACTAGCTGTTTCTCGCGGTTTCGCTCGCGTTTTGGTCGGAAATTATCCCACGGGCACGTTGCACGTTATAAATATAGCCTATGGCACTCGGGGATAATATAGCTTCCATTAAGTGAAAAAAAATACAAAATCGGTTCAGTAGATCCAGAGATTACACCCTTTTTTTACCTATGGGAAATCATCAAATAACCCCTCCTGCTCTGGGCTGAGCAGGACGGAGTGTCAGACTTTTACTGACTAAAACCCATCCATGTTCCTTCCTTTGCCCTTTGTGTTCCAGGGCCGCGGTATCTCTTTCGAACAGTCCCGCAACCCTGGCAGGATAGAGATTACCCCCTACAACCTCAAAAAAAAAAAAGAAAAAAAAACTTTACCTCTTTATAATTTTAGTAGATAATTGAATTGAATTGATTTATTGAATTTAGTATGCACTGTTTGTGCACACTTGAGACACGGGGACGGGGGAGGTGGATCACCACAGGTCACAAAAGTAGACAAAGTTACTCACAAGTAATAAATAAGTACCTGGGTGGAGCGAACTCTGCTCAGATGAAAATAGAGAAAACGAATTTTCCCAGATATGAGACCTAGCTAGATCGATTATTCGCCACCGTAAGGCCAGGCGCGCACTACGATTTTTTCCGCGCGATAATTTTTACGCAGGAATGCAACGTATGAGTTTGTACGGCAGCGCGCGCACATGCGAGTAATAAATCGCAGCGATTTTAAAATTGTGATTTGTTACAATTTGCTGCGTTTGCTCGCGATGCGATTATTGGTCCTGTAAACTGCAGCGTATGGAATTGTATGGTCCCGCACGCACTGCGACAGAATAATCGCAAACTCGGGCCAGCCGGCGCCATTTGTATTCCGTTCTTTCGAGAATAAATATGTCGGCGCCTGGATCTCCATGGAGTCTCAATACGTATATCATCATATATCTCATCTAGTATTTTTGTATTCAATCTGAGGTCCAACAATTCTCAGTAATCTGTCAAATGTTTAAATTTTCATTCTATAGATGCCAAAGATTTTTTTGGGATATAGCCGAAGATCATTGTGTTTCTGATAAAAAACCCCTTACTCTATGACACTCCCTCAAAAAACGATTTAGATTAAATGCGCACATGATTGACTAATGTTCGCTCAAGTGGCAGGGTCGCCACATTACTTTAAGGGGAATGAAACATCTCAGATGCCGAGTCAACACTGAACATATCTGATGTATTCATACCTCTTATATGTACTCACACTGGTAGAATATAATATAATTATCTACTACATCACACCCTAATAAGTCTATCCGCTGTAAAAGGAGCGCAATTCTAAAATCGTGTCGCAAGAAGTAAAATCGTAGTGCGCGCCTGGCCTAAACCCGTATATTGCAACATACACCGAAGTTGTTAGAGCCGTTTTCGGGAACGTGATTACAAATATAAATACAGGATGGAACACCGACGACAATAAGTTTACCACGCATTTAGTACATCAGTCTGAACCCGTCCACAGAGAAATATTTCGTCGGTAATAAAAAAAAAAAACAGCTGTTTCATTCAAAACTGCAATACCTTTACGGTCAAAACGTATGGAACTGCTATTTTTTTTTTGTATTTTGATATTGCTCATTTAATAGTCTATGATAGGATTAGGAAAACTTGAGGTGGAAGCGTCAGGGTACCCCTCGAAATTCAAATTTACTTAAGTTTTTTGCAATTTGCCGGTCAATGTCAGGTTGTATGTTGATGAAAATATGATTCGCGCCAGTAACACGTATGTAGTTACAGAATTATAATTATTAATACCACCCTCTAAGTTCATTTTAACCCTATTCTGTAACTATTTCAGGAAAAGTCAAATGGGTTAAATGAATTTAGAGGTTTTAACCAACAAGAAGGACCGACCAAATTAAAGACTCGGCATCCAAATTCTACACGGTTGTAAAAGATGCGCTGGACAGAAACCGATGGAGGCAGATCATCCGCTCCAGATGCAACTCCAATGCTGACCACGGTCCTCAGACATGAGGGACCGACCCCAGAGAGAGAGAGAGGTATTAATGATATTAATTCCACCTTAACCAAGTGATCGTTGGTGTTCCCAAAAATTGGGGAACTATTGTTGAAATATCTTCATTTGTAAGTATCATATTTTGTAAAAAAAAATATTTACTACTTAATTTAACTTTCTATTTTTACAAGAACTAGCAAAAAAACACCACCCTGTTTAACACAGGTGCATGAACCGCACCCTTTATAGTCCCGCGAATTACGTGCGGCGAATATATACAGCGTGTTTCGAAGATATAAATGTTAAAATATACTTATAATGTGGGGTGTAACTCATAGAGAAGCTGGGAGATGAATTATAGCAAGTTTTCGTAAGTCGAAGTTTTATGTTACCGCTTCATAAGAAGGTACTAAGGACGTTTTGAACAGCATCAATATTTTTTTACGGTTTTTAGTTTTACTCAAACTCAAACTCAAAGCATTTATTTCAATTAGACCATTACAGGCACTTTTGAAAGTCAAACAAAAAAAAAAAAGCTAAGCTACAGTCACAGTCACAAGGCATAATAACTTGAGAAAGTACTGTAGTTGCACATTCCAAAGCGTAGATCTCTATGGAGAAGAATGTGCAAGAAACTCCATGGACACTCTTTTTAATCAAAATATTGTTACAAAATCTTGGTTACATCATTCACGTTGAGATTATACATATATGTGAGAACGATGTAGAAAGACGTGCACATTAAGAGCGCCCAGAGTAAAAGATTAAAATAATCAACACTTTCAAAATAAAGTAATTAAAATAAACCGTGGCAGCTAAGAGATGACCACTCCCAACTGACAGCGCCCGTTCACGAACATGACGCATGGCTCGGCGCCATTCAACTCAACCATATTGAAGGGAACCAAATGACCCGACACACGCGCCACCATCAGCGAGAAATTTGAGTGAGCATGACATTCTCTCAGCCACCAGGCTACATTCAAGTCAATGAAAGATAAATAAATGTAAATGGTTGCTTTACAGTACATAGTACTCACACATGTGCTATGCAATTATATAATATTATTAAGAGATGGAATCTATACAAAGCAAGGATATTATTACAATCTTCTGCAGCTTCCACAATAACTTAACATGGTTATCAATTAGTTTGCTCCTATGGTTGTGGAGCAGGACCAGCATTGAGCCAAGCATTTTTATCATCAATATAGTCCCCCAACTTATAATATGCTTGCCTACATAGTGTGCGTTTTATACAAGATTTAAATTTCGTCTCATTCAGTTGTAGAATTAAAAGAAATTTATTTTATTGTAGCATTTTAAACAGTACCCCATGAAAGATGAGTCTACTTTAGCTAGCCTGAAACCTGGCTGAACTAGTTGGTCCCTATTTCTAGTATTATAGTGGTGTCTGTCACCTCTCTTACTAAATAAATGCAGATTTTTCCTAACGTACATGATGTTTTCATAGATGTATTGACAAGGTACTGTCATGATGTTAATTTCTTTAAACAGTTCTCTCAGAGAATCGCGCCTACGTAGATCATATATGGCTCTGATGGCTCTTTTCTGCAGAATAAATATAGACTCAATGTCTGCAGCCCGTCCCCATAGTAAAATACCGTATGACATAATACTATGAAAATAACTAAAATAGACTAGCCTCGCGGTATCTACATCAGTAAATTGACGGATTTTTCTAACAGCATATGCTGCTGAACTCAGCCGTCCTGCAAGAGATGTTAAATGAGGACCCCATTGTAGCCTTGTGTCGAGCGTAATTCCCAAGAAAACAGTTTTATCGACAAATTCTAGTTTCTCTTGATTCAATATTATGTCACAATCACTACTGTTGACATTTGGCAGAGAAAATTTTATGCACTTAGTTTTTTTCCCATTTAGTACTAAGTTATTAGCGGTTAACCAATTATGGACCTGCAGTAGGGCGTTATTGACGTCGTCAAGATTAGTGGCACGTCTGTTTATCCTAAATATTAAAGAAGTATCGTCAGCAAACAATACCATTTGCGGTTGGTTGTCAAATAAGTGGGGTAGGTCATTAATGTAAACTAAAAAGAGAAAAGGACCCAATATCGAACCTTGTGGTACGCCCATTTTTACTTTTAAACCCATTGAATTGACACCATCTACCTGTACTTGCTGCTGTCTATCATTCAAATACGATTTTACTAAACTGAGCGCAAGTTTACCTAAACCGTAATGCTCAAGTTTCAAGAGCAGGGTTTCGTGATTTACGCAATCAAATGCCTTCGAAAGGTCACAGAAGATTCCTATGGCATCTTGTGCCTCTTCCCACGCAGTAAATATGTGTTTTAATAAAGTAACACCGGCGTCAGTTGTACAACGTCCCTTGGTGAAACCATACTGATTCTCGTGTAAGATTTTATTGGCGTTAAAATGGTTTAGCATTTGATTGAGCATTATCTTTTCAAACACCTTGCTGAAAACCGGCAACACAGATACGGGCCTATAGTTATTGGTGTCTTTACTATCCCCGGATTTAAAAAGCGGTATTACCTTACTGTATTTCATTAGATCCGGGAAGACCCCTTGATCCACGCACAAATTAAATATTGAAGCTAAATACGGTGCTATAGTCTCAATAATTGAGGTACAAGCTTTGATAGACATACCCCATAGATCTTCGGTTAATTTGATCTTGATTTGCTTAAAAGCTTTTATGACTGCTATGGGGTTTATATGCTGAAATTTAAATACATTCGGACAGGCTGAAACGTTCGCTTTCAATAAATAAATAGAAAGCAAGGGTGAGGAATTTAAGGTTTCTGTAGTTTTAAGTGGGATACTGGTAAAGAAATTTACAAATTCTTGAGCAACTTCATTGTTAGAACTCACGAGGCCACTGGAGGTGTTTAGTGTGAAGTCATTACTTCGTTTTTTATTTCTATTTGTTTCACTGTTGATAATTTTCCAAACCGTCTTTATTTTATTATCTGCTGATTTAATCTTGTTGCTAATGAACAACGATTTGGCTACCTTGCAAGCATTTTTAAAAAAAATCGAGTAAGTAGCAACATATTTATTAAAAGTTTCTGTGTTGATGTAAGGCTTAAGGCCGTACAGCTCAAACAATCGTTCCCTACTTTTCCTAATACCCTGTGTTGCCCAGTCACTGAAAATAAAAACTTAAACTATACATCCTAAATTTTAGGAAGTTCTCTTCTTCTTCGTCGTGATACTCTTGACAGAGCGGTCGTGGTCATCATGAAGTGACTTCTGTAGGGGCAGATGTGATTCGCCTCACGATGTTTCGCCACCTTTCCCTGTTAACCGAAATCCTGTTGCACTCATGCAAGGGACCAACCATTGCTGACTTGAGTTGGTCAGTCCATCGCATGGGCGACATTCCCCGCCCTCTGCTGCCCTCCACCTTACCCTGTATGACTGTATTCAGCGATTTTTAGGAAGAAAGGATATAATAAATGCGAAAGTAAGATTGTTTGTTTGTTACCTTCTCACGCCTAAACCACTGAACCAATCATCCTGAAATTTTGTATATATGTTGTCAAGTGTACAGAAACGGACATTGGGTACCTTTCATCTCGAAAAAATCTACTATTCCCGAGGAAAACAGCAATAACGTTGTTATGATAATAGATGGCGCCACGTGTCTTTTGTATTATGATTAAATTATATAATTACAAGCAGAGTACAACCCTGATTGGTTGTCAAATTCTAAATTAACGCGAGCGAAGCCGTGGGCAGGTGCGACCACTGGGTTATTTGATGATGGGTAATCATCGATAAAAAAAAAAAAAAAAAAAGGTGCTACCACAGAAAATATCAAAAGTCTGATAAATAATCATCTGCCTAGCCTTTTCCCAACTTTGATGGGGTCGGCTTCCAGTCTAACCGGATGCAGTTGAATACCAGTAGTTTACATGGAGCGACTGCCTATCTGACCTCCACAACAAGGGGTATCGTATTACAAGTACTAACTGGTAGTACTTGTAATACGATACCCCTTGACAATTAAGAGGAAATGCGGGTGGTCTTTTCTCCACACAAACGCTCTCGCCTGTTTTCTTTCCGGTTTATGACTTTAGAGCTATGATTTTATACAGTTAAATAAATTTCAACCTTTTCTATGTCCCTATGTTTTCCTTTTTGATGATACATAATCTGTATCAGCACTAGAACCTTTACAAAATGCTAAAAAAAGGCCAATTTGAACCGCTGTCACAGAGGCCTAGTGTACAAATTTGGCAACTATTAATGAAAAAAGAAAAACATAGGGACACAGTATATATCCTTCTTATTCAGTTTATGAAATATCTTTTAAATTGGTCGAATATTGGAGGAGGAAATAGTCGAGAGCCAAACCTCGAATTATAACTTTTTACTTGTCGGATCTGTAGTTATCCTTATCGCACCAATGTCGAAATTGCGCCCGTAGAGGGACAGCAATAGTTTCTTCAAATACGTACCGCATTTGCTCATAAGGCTGATTGTCAGACCTTCGGACCACTGACTACCTGTAACGACTGTCAAAGATCTAGTCAAATGACTGTTGTGTTGTTGTATACATTCTAATCTCGCGGATAACTCTGATTGCGCGATGCAGGATTTTTAGCTTTTAATTTGCGTGATAGATGTCGCTAGCGTTATTTTTGTCAATTTAATTATGTTTGCTACAACAGAAACAAATCATTGGAAATGGCAATGTGAATTTTCATGTAAGACAGATGATTAATGTTCAACTAATGAAAGTGTTGTTAACCTTCTTTTATTATTTACTAGCTGTTTTCCGCGGCTTCGGTTGCTTTTTGGTCGGAAATAAATATAGCATATGGCACTTGGGGACAATGTAGCTTCCTATCAGTGAAAGAATTTTCAAAATCGGTTCAGTAGATCCAGAGATTACACCCTACAACCTCACAAACTTTACCTCTTTATAATATTAGTATAATGTTTTCAGTTCAAATTTTTTCAACGGACGGACGATTTGAATAATTGTTGAAATTATCCAAGATTAATTTATTTGCAATGGAGTGCTAGCGATATATTACTCTTTCAGCCTTCGCAATAATCTACAGGATCTTAACTAGCTCACCGAGTATTCTAGTTAAGTGAATAACGGTGTAAGTAACGAAACGGATAGATTTATGTGCTGGCGTCCCCATGTCCCCAAGCGGGCGATATTTAAAACAATGTGTTTGAAAATGTTAAGAGGCGTGTTTGAAACTGTGGAAAGAATGAATCTAGAAATAACATAACATAAGGTTAGTCAGAGGTGTACCCAATTGTACACTCACATTTCAGCAGTTATGTTTTAAGTCCCATGTAAAAAGGAGCTAGCCTATGGCCATCAACCGGGCACAAATTCAAACTCCGTGTCTGCTACTGAGAAATTCCTAATGGAAAACCCAATAAGACTTTGCCCGACCCGGGAATTGAACCCAGGACCTCATGCTCAACAGTCGCGCTCACGACCACTCGACCAACGAGGCAGATCCAGAAATAATTAGTACTTTAAATAAAGATGTTATAGATGTAAAAATACGCTTAACGAAGCCACAAGGCACTTGTTCTCCCCGTCATTGCGATCATTTTTTTGTTCTAGACTATACCTGGGAACCTTCTAGTTACGGAGTTAATGGGGGTCAAAGTTTTAATTTTTTCACAAGCTTTTTTTACCCCCGGCGCATAATGTGGGGTGTTATAAGTTTGACCGCTATGTGTGTGTGTGTGTCTGTCTCTGGCACTGTAGCTCTTAAACGAGTGAACTGATTTGGATGCAGTTTTTTTTATTTGAAAGCTTTTTTCTTGGCAATGGTTCCTAAATATGTTTTATCAAAATCGGTGCAGCCATTTACTAGATGTGGGGGATGAAATTGGGTATGAAAAGTCGAATATTTTCAAATATACCCAAATGGGATATCAAATGAAAACACATGATGTGTATATTATAATTAGACAGGTTTTATCAAAATTATACATATCATATTATTTTGGGGTTACATTTTATTTATTATTATTTTATTTGGTTTTTTATTGTTGTTTGTTTTGGTTTTAGCCATTTACTAGTGGTAGTTTTTAAATTCTAAATTCAATGATTTTTAATGTAAAAACTTCACTTTTAATTCCTCCACGACCCCGGGCCTGGGGGCATAATATGGCTGCTTTATCAGAATCATAATACGACTCACATTAAAAAAATTAAAACTCTTAAAATGGACTTTGTGGTCATAACCATAAAGACCATTTTAAGAATTTTAAATTTTTAACGTGATTCATATTATGATTCTGATAAAGCTTCCATTTTAGGCCCCCTGTGCCTCGCGGCGCCTGTTCAGGTTCACGGCTGCGCTTACCCTAACTCCTCGATATTCGCCCACACACAACCCTGGTGATGAATCTGATAGATATTTTTATGAGTAGCAGTGAAGCTTTGTGCAATTATTGCATGTTTTCTTTATTTATTTATTTTAGTACATGGAGGACTTACAGCTTATAAAAACAAACCAAAAAAAGGGAACCTTAGTCACCAGAAAGCCAATTACAAATCCTCACGTATAGACTTATAATAAAAAAATATAGTGTGACCACAAAAACAGAAAACTCACCGCTTAATAAAAGCAAGAAGAATATAGATACTTGATTACTTGGTTGTTTAGATAATGCTTTGTTGTACAACAAGCAACTGTTATATATATATTTAGCCTATATTATCCCACTGCTGGGCAAAAGCCTCCCCATAGCCTTCCACTCTTCTCTACGTGCTGCTTTCTTAACTGTTATAAAGGGTGTAACAAGACCCTTAACGAAGCCGAAAGGCACTTGTTCTCACCATCATTGCGATCATTTTTTTGTTCTAGATCTTTCCTGTGAACCTTCTAGTTACGGAGATATTGGGGGTCAAAGTTCCAACCTTTTCAATGTTTTTTTTTTTAAATTCTTGTTTTCATTGTAAGATTTTTAATTTAAACACCTCCACGACCCCCGTACTATTCAATCCATCCATCAGCACAACGTTTTAAGTCCGTTACATTGAGTCCTACCGTAAAACGTGATTTTTTTATTACACAATGTACACAATCAATTTTACAGTCTATGCTTAAAAACTAGTGAGTACATGACCCTGTTAGGGCGCAGCAAGAAACTTAAAACTAATAATATTACAGTGTCAGTATTATCTATTTATCTAACATCACATAAAGCATTGCGAACTTTCACATTAAGAATATTATAATAATTGAACATAAACTACCTATAAAACTATATTATTTAAGATTAACACATACGTATATATTTAAACTCTATTTTAACATTTTATCTTCTATAAATTCTTGGATACTATAATAAAAAAATCTAAAAGTAATGACTTTAGCCTAGCTTTAAATACACATAGTGTTCTCGTGGACCCTCGTGGAATTTTCACCCCAAAAAAAAAGTATTTCCCAGCAATAATTTTTGGGTAAACTGACTTAGTTTGATGTACATAATGCTTGGTTGACGGCTTCGTGAAGGGTCTTGTTACACCGTGTATTAATAAATCAAAAATAACCCTGAAGAAACACTACAATATTAGGCACACAAAATGTTGTTCATCAACCTCAGTCGATTTTGTGCTTGATTTTCTATTCACAAATAAATGATGCATACTATTCTATTACCTACTGTACTGTCTACCGTTGTAGTACTTGAGTAGATAGTTTACAGAGACAAAGGGTTTACATTCTTGTTGGTATATAGGTAAGGTAAAATCACCCCTTTCATGTTTAAATGCAAAATAAGAAATGAAGTAGAGTGGTGGAGTGTGTGGAGTGAAGTGTTATGATTTAAGAATAAGTACAAAACATTTAACTAGAACACTTGTATATTTAATCAAGTTAAAGTAATTATTACTCATGTAACTATTTTCATGCAAATATAAAAGAATTTGAACGAAGTCAAAGAAAGCAAAGCTAACAATTCTAACTTTTGACAGTTCTAACTTCAAGCAGTTACTAAATTACAAAATAAAAATCGTATCTTAAGTAAAGTACATTTTTACTCAAATAATCACTTTGACTTGTTTATAGATACGGGTGTAAGAAAACGCTTCCATAGAAGATGGCGACACGCTTGTTGCTATTGATATAGAAATTACATAGAAAACGATCAGGTGCGTAGTACTCGGAACGTGCATGTATGCCGTGGACGAAGTAAAAGGAGTATGGAATGAACCGCCACACAGTGGGCCCATACTGAAAATTAGTGGACTTAGGCAACAAAGTTACCATATCGATGCGATTTTTTTTTTTATGACGTGTTATAATATTCCTGACAACTTTTATTCTTATAAAATTTCTTCTAAACTTGATAGTTTGTCTTGAAAAAAATTTATTAGATTTTTTTGTATGGAGCGATACACGTTTAATTTTTTTTCTTCAATTGTACTAATATGTTGGGTGTGTGGCGTGAGTATATGATAGCTAGGGTCATTCTCTATCCACGAAAAAAAAATCAGCGCCGGCCATCTGTGGCAGCGCGAGTAATCATTCGGTAAAAAAATAATAATTCGGAAGAATTTTTTTGTCATTTAAAATAAATTCAAAGCATATTTTTTGTCTCATTTGGCTGTTTTCACCTTCTTTTTAGTTAAATAAATAGTTTTAATAGCGCATACGTACTTAGAACTAGTAATTCTGGTAGAGATTTAGTTATTATTGCATGTTATCGGTACAAATGAGTCATCAATCACAATGCAGGTGCTCTGCATTGTGATTGATGACTCATTTGTTTGTGCGCGCATAACTAATGAGTCATCGAAATATGCTCGTCTCTGATTGGCTGTGTTATTTTTTAACTGCGCGTTATATATTGTTGAATAAATATATTGTAATGTTTCAGGTTATACTAATTTTGTTAATGATAGGTGAAATAATTTAAATTTGTACGGGCAAGTCGTTGATAATTATCTACATAATCAACTGTATGTATATTATTATAGTATAAGTTATCGTACGTATGATCAATATGAAACTGTGAAGTAATTGCAGCCCTGAAAAGGGCTGTTTGTCATATTCCTAACCCTGATGGGCTTTTGTGGGAATAATTTAGAGCCGGATCACATTATTATTTTTTGTTCCAGAAGTGCTAGTGGGTCCGGCAAATTTTCGGACTCTGCTATGAGGCATTCTTCTTCCTCCATAATTTCACTGTCACAGGGAGGCTTAGTAGTCTGTAACAACTGAGTTGCTTCAGGCAACAACTCATTATGAACCTGTTTAATTATTTTAGGCCTTATGTAGGATATGTGGGGATCAGAGCTTATTAGAAGTCCATGGAGGATGTCTTCGTTTGTTGCTATTCTCCCCGTTTTTCGAGTGTGCCTCTCCCTGACGTTTCTGAAGTCCTTATTACGGGCTTCCGAAGCTTCTTCAGATAAGGTACCTAAAACGAATAAGTACATACATTTTAATTTCAAAACGCAATCGAGTCAAATAATACATCAAACTATATTTATTTTTTACTTACCGATTGGCAAAACACCAAAGTGGTTACAGATGTCTGCACCGTGCATTAGAAGTTTATGTACACTAACTGGCATGTAGTACCACGAATAGTGTTGCATGTACACATCAGCTGTTTCTCTACAGTATCTTCTAAATTTTTGCCTGATGATATGGCTTGTAGAATAACGGAAAATCTGAAAATCAGATTTTCGTCAATTCCCGTTATTCTGGAAGATCTTTTGTAATCTTGGAAAAAGCGCCTCGCTGTATTCCCGTCGTTTGTAGTTCCAAAACCCTAAAATGGGAAAACAATACTGTAATATACAATACATAGAGATATAATTCACAAACAACATAAAGAGAGCGAAAATTAAATACATACCTGTTTGACTATATCAATCAGCATTCCAGTTTGCTCACGAAACTCTTGCTGTGTGGTATGGTTTTTAGCTTCTTTCAAAGCCTTATGTTCGCCGCGAGCAGTCCATCGTTGAAAATCCAGATTATAAGATATATGGAGAAGACATTCCATACACCGAATCTTCATATGCAGTGAAGAAATTCCTTGTTTGTAAATTTCTTCACGAAGTGGTTTAGAAGTCAAAGCGTCTAAATTATTCATCTCACTTGGTTTTGCCAAGCAAATGGGACACGTTGCATATGATGGTACTCCAGCAATAATATTGGCCACTTTTCCATCAATCATGGTCATATGCAATTCATGTGATACAATAATATTTCCACACTATGTAGATATTCGTTCATCAATTTGTTTTTTCATCTCAGACTCTTCAGACTTTATAAAGTCACCTGTCTCCGAAGTGAAAGTGAACTTCACTGGTCGACAGTACAGAGTTGAGCAAGGTGTGGGGTTCTCCCAAACTAGATTTTCATTCCCAGATGATGGCCTAGTAGACACTAGCCGAAGAGGGACGATGCTTATCATGACTACTGATGAATCATCGAACTCTGTAGCTGTGTTTGACGTTTTCTGTTTATAGTTACTCTGCGACGAAGAACCATCAAGTCCCCATTTCCAGGTCAACTTGAGTTCTTCATTTTGAGACCTATCAACAGTATTTATATCAAGTAATATCCTCTCCACAGTGTGGTCCAATAGCGCTTGCAATTTAATGTGAGCTCCGTTTTCGGTAATCTCCATACTCTCTTGTGGTGGGTAACATCTTTTCTTGGCATTTACAAGCTTTGGATAAGATGGAAAGGCAGCACAGTTTTCTTCTTTCAGAAATTATCGAAGAGCTAAGTACTTCCATTTCGAGAGCGCAACTGATGTTTAAAGAGCTAAACACTTATCTTCAGAGACAGTACTTAAGCTCTGCTTTTTGAATAGTCTCTCTTCTACTTCGGATAGCGCATCTGGATTACTGGAAAGGTATTCGACCACTTTTGCCAGATTCGTTTTGCCGTTGTCTTTCAATTTTGTTATGTACCAGTGCTGCAACTCTTCCTCGGAATTTTCTTCTACTATGGAAGTAGAACGTCTTTTCTTTCGCTTATTACTTAACTCTTCGAACGGTTTTCTGTGCTCCTTTTCTGTAGATGTTCCCGCTTCCGCAGTACATACTGCAAGAGTAGGAACATGGCAATCTATATCCACAAGCTCAGATAAGGCTGCGTCCGAAAAGCCCATCAAAACTTCTCAGATTAACACTGTCACAAACAGGCCAGTTGATGTTTTTTTCCAACCACTTGCGATTAATTACACGATTCATAAAAGTTTTTTGATTTCTACTTGACTCTATCCACTTTTTATTTAAATTTACACAAAAAAAGTCGACAGAACTCCTTGATTCGGTTCTTGTCTTCTTCAGAAACTTCGGTAGTCAAGACAGAAATGATACTTTCATACAGAAACATATGATTTTTCAGATCACCGCCACTTCTTAATTTCACAAAAAGATCTAGGTTGGTACAAAATCCAGCCATAGTTCTAATGTAAATATAAAAATACAAGTATTTCACTGTGTTCACAAACAAGCGACAAGAGCGAAACTAGATGGACTTAATGAATGTCTTTATATTTATAGTTAGTGTTAATTACTCAAGTAGTGGACATAACAGTGATTGAAAATTATTCAGCCAATCAGAGACGAGCATTTTTCGATGACTCATTAGTTATGCGCTTAGCCGAGTGCACAAACAAATGAGTCATCAATCACAATGCAGATGCTACCGATAACATGCAATAATAACTAAATCTCTACCAGAATTACTAGTTATAAAGTACGTATGCGCTATTAAAACTATTTATTTAACTAAAAAGAAGGTGAAAACAGCCAAATGAGACAAAAAATATGCTTTGAATTTATTTTAAATGACAAAAAAATTCTTCCAAATCATTTTTTTTTACCGAATGATTACTCGCGCTGCCGCAGATGGCCGGCGCTGATTTTTTTTTCATGGATAGAAAATGACCCTAGCTATCATATACTCACGCCACACACTCAACATATTATTAGTACAATTGAAGAAAAAAAATTAAACGTGATTCGCTCCATACAAAAAAATCTAATAAATTTTTTTCAAGACAAACTATCAACTTTAGAAGAAATTTTATAAGAATAAAAGTTGTCAGGAATAATATAACACGTCATATAAAAAAAAATCGCATCGATATAGGAACTTTGTTGCCTAAGTCCACTAATTTTCAGTATGGGCCCACTGTGCGCCATACCGCCATTTCGCGATGAATGGCCGCCTCTGTACTTTGTGCTTGAAGTGTTAAATAAATAAATAAATGAACTGTAGCAGGTGGCGTTCTATAGTTTGGGTATACGATAGAACGCCACGAACGCCAAGGCGTAAGTTTATGTTTGGATCTACATAGGGTCCAGTCATTTCTTTGCGGTCTTATATCGAATGAGTGGCTTTGCCGCTACGGTTCGTGGAATGAGGTAACTTCAACAGTGGTTGTCACTCAGTAACAGAGACGATACTGTAGCGGCATTCTAAAAATCCTACAGCAACATAGTACAAAAAGATGAACATCGCCATCTATACCACAAATGAAAAACTAATATCAAATTCCTATACAGCGTGTAACAGAAAGGGTATAATCATATGGAATACTGTGGTTCTGATCATCAAACTTAACAACTTTCTCTATGGGACCACCATCGAAATCGTAAAAAAATAATCAGCTGTCCCATACATTTGGGTCGAGTAGGTATTGAAATTTTGTATAAGACAGCTGATTATTTTTTTACGATTTTGATGGTGGACCCATAGAGAAAGTTGTTCAGTTTGATGGTCCGTACCACAGTCTTCCATATGATTATACCCTTTTATTACACGCTGTATAGCGATATTAAAGCTTTCCGCAACTTAAGACCATTTAGAAAAACCCGACAATAACTGTCAGGCAGTAGCCTACCAGATACAACACCCGTCTGGTCAGAGGATCCTCCCTTCTTCTAAAGGTAATGAAGAACTTTACATTATGTTCTTCATATCTCTGTAATACTTCATAAGACCGTACTTTTTCTGGAAGAAGAAAACATGTTACGTGCAAGACAATAATGTTGAAGACCGATCCTTTCTCAAACTTGTGCCATTTTTTCGGCACATTGCTGTAACTACCTACGCTGATTGAACAACGTTCAGTCTCTGACAACTATCTACTCCATGATCCCACATCATAGTCTAAACATAAGGGGTGGATACCGCTGCGGAAAAAAGCCCATGAATAAAATTAGGGTTCCCCAAGAATTTATTGCGTATATAAACGGAGAGTTCTGCAATATATCTGGTATTACATTTACATATTGTTGGGTTCTGTAGCTCTTTTTTTGTGTTTCGGAGTTGAGGTTTTTTTTGGGGATCAGCAGGATTGATAGTTAGTTTATTTTGGCTGCTACTGGACTTAATACTGGCGTCGCGCTAACCAAGGTCGGTCTTTGGATTGGTGATCATGGATTTTACAGAATAGCGACGGAAAAACGACAATATATTAATCCTCGTATATAATAAGTACTTACTTTATGACGTTCCCAGTCTGTGTACAAAAATTCAATCGAATATATCCAGTAGTAAATTCGCAGGACAGTATTTTCAAGTTTTAGCATTCTCGCGATGTAGATTAATAGTCTAGCTACGACAGGTTAACGACCCCCGTATCGGTGGCTGCAGGATTAAGTAATATCTGTGATAAAAATGTATTTTCACCAGAACCAAAAGTGTGTGCAAAATTGCAGCTCAATCGGTTGGGCGAACTGGTTTGAAATTCAGTTGCAAGATTTGACCAATACAAGGCAAATTAAACAAAAGATTTTAAAAAGGCTAGGCAGATGATAGTATAGGCACTAGCTAAATTTGCAACACTGCGTAATCACAACGTACCACTGGTAATCACAGCGTGGTAATCATAGCGTACTACTTCTGAGGTGTCAAAAAACTTTGAACCGCATAGTTTAACCTTAACTGAACCTGAATGAATAAATCTCCAAGATAAACTTTAGCTGAAACAAGGATTCTGACAGCTGAGGGATTTATGAGCTACCGGATATCCGCAAGTTATCCCGGTAACGGGTAACAACTACTTACGTCATATCCGGTAGGGAAATGGTCGGTGAGTGTTGAGATTTCTAGGCGAAAAGATTTAAGGGGGATTTTTTTTATTCATTTCTTTTGTGTCAGAATTTTTATGCCGCTTTTGGGCCTCTGACTTGGCTTTACATGCCGTCGAGAAATATCTCTCAGGCATGCTGGTTTCCTCACGATGTTTCCCTTCACCGGAGCAAGTGATAATTATACAATACGCACACGAATCCGAAAAATCAGAGGTGTGCGATCTCGAGACCTTTGACTTGGTAGTCCGATGGTCACACCACTAGGCTATTTCTACTAAAATCTAAATCTTCTTATTTATTTATGTACACACAAAATAGTTAACAGGACATTACATTAATATAGAAGAGCATAAAGGTACTGCTTATTTCATAAGAAATCTCTTCCAGCAGACCTGCGAGAGGAAAGTTGGATTAGAAATGTAAACACAGTGTGTAGAAAAGACGGAACAGAAAAAAATTAATTAAAACTAAAAAAAAAAACATTTTTTGTTTTTGCTAAGTACTTTTTTTTTTTTCTTTTGTGCACTACACGCACGCCGCACAATATGTAAAAAACTTTTATTAATAGGTAATTATTACATTTCCTGAAATCCTAAATTGAATCCTTACTTTTTGGAATGTAACTAATTATTTGGAGATCCTTGGAAGTTCTCTAATAGAATGAAGTTTTTATTCAGGTAACGAATACTATCGTATAAGTAATCTAGCTTTGAATAACACACACGCAGTGGCGGACCTATCATACAAGCCGAAAAGCCCTGCTTGCGTTACAATCAAACTCAACAAATAAAAATAAACATTATTTAGGTTTCTTTTGGTTTCTCCAACGCTTTCTCTTTCACACCCGCTGGCTTGCATCTAGCTTCTGACCTCTCACTTTCTCCTAGCAAATTTTTAATACATCTGTAGGTACTTATTTGGAGATATTGTACTGAATTTATTGTGGTAATTGGGCTTTGCCTCCCTTTCAATTAAACGGAGCGGGTACGCCATTGCACACACGTCGTGTCGGTATTAAGACAGTACCTAAACTTCCTAAAATTGTCAGTTTATAAAAGAAAGTAAGAAAGAAAACATGTTTATTTGGCACTGCTACAAGTGCACACAACATAGGTACAAGGTGGAGGGGACACCGAAACACAAACGGTAACCATGTATTGAGTACAGGTTTCTGAACATCCCATCTAGACATTTTTCATCGCTGATTTAATAGAAAAACCGGTCAAGTGTCAGTCGGACTCGCGCAGGAAGGGATCCGTAACATTATCTAAAAAAACATGTTTTTTCTATAGGATCCCCCTTAAATATTTACTTTATTCTGTTGTTATAGCGGCAACAGAAACACATCATCTGTGAAAATATCAACTGTCTAACTGTCACGGTTCATGAGATACAGCCTGGTGACAGACAGTCAGACAGACGGACAGTGGGGTCTTGGTAATTGGGTTCTGTTTTTACTCCTTGGGTACGTCCCTAAAAACATCTGTTCGAAACATTTTGACCGTATAGGTATTGCACTTTTGTAGGAAAAAGCTGTTGGTTTTTTAAGAATCGACGAAAAAATTCTACTGGGAAGGGTTCAGAATAGGGTATGTGCAAGAAATACAAAACTTTTTTTATTTCTTTAAAATGCCTTGTATTGAAACATAAAAACGTTGTGGTACACTTGTTTAATTCTATAATACAACACTTATTTTACAATTTAATATTTTATTTAGCGTGTTTTTGGTGAAACGGAACGCAAACACAAAACGCATCGATTCCGGTAGTGACGTCAAAATCCATGTGTCAAAGAAACACTTTTAATTGAAAAGTACTTAAAGTTTCACTAAGATTTTACTATAATATTGTTATTGCAATTTTTGCTTAAATAAAGCACTTACATTTTAGTCAAACTAATCTACTAAGGGCAAAAAATTAGATTTAAACAAGGCAGATAGAGGTAAATGACATCAAAGTCCTGACATGAATGGCCGCGATAGTCATGGACGTTTGAACTGTCGTAGAAAATTGCAGGAGTTTAATATTTTTTTTGTGCGACAAGCAGTTGTTGAAATTAAATTTTAATTATTTTCATGGGTTGATAGTACCGCTTAGTAATGATTTAAGTGAAAAAAAAATTACATGCATATTCCCTATTATGTATTGAATACGTGGTAATCCTGTATAATAATTGATAAAATAAAAAACAAATGAAAATACAAAAAAGAAACTGACCTTATCAAGTTTCCCTTGCTGCACGATATAGGGAATGCCCGGCACAGGACCAAAGATGGACGGCATCATGGTTGGCGTAATAATCACTTTGACCGGCCTATGACACGACGTCTCACTCTCACCCGAACAGTTGCAACAGCAATGACACTTCTTCACACTACTTTTCTGGCAACAACTCACTTCATCGACTATTTCGCTCTTTTCTTCACTTTGACCACTTTTTATTTCACTTTGACCCCTTTTTATTTCACTTTGGCCACTTTTTATTTCACTTTCATGGTCTTTTTGGTAAAGTTTAGGTTTTTTACTAAATTCCCCGGGTAATTCAAGTAGGGGTTGACGGCGTTTCAAGTCTTTTGGAGTTTCAAGTAGGTAGTGTTTTGTTTTTTCGCTGTTTTCTTGATTTTGGATAATGCCCGATGTGTATGGATGGACTAGTAGGGTTTTCGGTGATTTTTGTATTGTTTTTGAATTTGAGGCCCCTGGGAGGGCCTCAATAGGTCTTTTTGAATCCAATTTGATAGATTTGTTTATTCTTCACGCAGAAAAATTATCAATGTTTATAGTGTTATTTTGTTAAAGTTCGTTGTTTTTTTAAATTAACTGTTGCCTGGACTGTGAAAAAAAAAGTTATTGTTTTATTAATTTTTATGTTTTTCTTTTTGTATATTACGAGTAAATTAGTTTTTTTTCCTAGCCTGATCTGTCCCACTCCCGGGCCTCCCTCGAAGATTAGATTAGATTTAAAAACTGTCACCGATATAATATTATTTGTGTAATATAAACGGAACGAAGGAGCCTGGAACTCACGACACAGGGAAACCTGGAGTGAGTATCAGGAATCAATGCTTTGAAATTAAATTTACTAATACTAATACTTTAATTTATTTTTAAATTATTCTTATTCTTCTCATATTCATTTTTAAAGTAAAATGTATATAATATGAATCCTTTTTAGACAACTCTATACGGTAGGAATATGCAATAAGTACATTATTTTTAAACTTTTATGTATGGACTTTAAAAGATTTGAAGAAACGTGACTATTATTTATTTTACTACTATTAAAATTAAAATTAAATAAACTAAATGGTAGTGGTTTTAAAAAATAGTTCAACCACAATTTTAGATAACATTAAAATAGAGTTTTGATTAATTATTTTGGTTGTTTTTCCTTCTATTCATTAATCTTATAAATTGATTTGTTTACGGCAAGTCCGCCTGCCCTTTCTCTTTTAAATAGAAAAAGTTTAAATAAGTTCTAAAATCTATCTAAATTTAATTTTACTATCAATTTATATGTTATTTAGTATTTTAGTCTTTAATTATTAAACACACAACAACACTTTTTAATAATGCTTAAACCTCAAAATAACACAATGTTTTTTTTATATATATGTACAATTCGTTTAAAAATCCAACACACAACTCAATTTAATTGTAAACAAACATATCCACACACTATTTACAAGTAAAACACGTTTTTAAAAACAAACCACTGAATTCGCAATCCTAACGTTTTGTTTACACAAAGGTCGTTAACCTCACAACCTTGAAAATCACGTGAAACTTGTTTGTAAACAAACAAACACAAACATTACAGAAAAACAATTGATAACACAAAAAAAAACACGAAAATGTTTAAAGTTCAATGAAATTATACACCACCGCGTGTTTTCACTGTAAAAACTTAATAAATTCAACTAATATTGAGAAAATTATTTAAGAAAAACCGGAGAAAAATTCGACACGTCTCTCTCCGTTCGAACAAAAGAGGATACTAAACTTTTCAGGATAGATTCGTTGTAGGCGTGGCTTATTCTGGGAGGGGCGACAAACCACGCCTTTGGAGTCTAAAATCTAAATTATTTCATTGTCTAGACCGAGTAAAATGGCGGTTCAAGATGATATGAAATCTAATAACACGCTTGCTCCCTGAAAGGGTGGACAGAGGTGCATATTGCTACCATGTTTCGCGAATATACAGGGCGTAACAAGACCCTTAACGAAGCCGATAGGCACTTGTTTTTCCCGTCATTGTGATCATTTTTTTGTTCTAGACCATACCTGGGAACCTTCTAGTTACGGAGATATTGGGGGTCAAAGTTTCAACGTTTTCACTTGCTTTTATTAAAAAAAATAAAGGTTTTTTATGTCCTACATGAACTTCCTGTTACAATGTAAGATAAATGTATGATAAGAATTTGCGTGTATCTCAACCAGAAAGGCTCAAGTAAAAATCTTTTTACAACAAAAAAATCACAAAAAAGTTAAAAAAAAAAAAATACTTTTTGAAGTCATCGAGAACTGAATGTTTTATATTTACGTTTTTCAGTGTCTTTAATTTTTTTTTTTAATGATTTAATTCACAATATGGCAATAGTACATTATAATATAAACGCGGTAAGTTGAAAATTACAGCCGAGGCGATATTGCTAGCCCGAGCCGATGGCGAGGGCTGCAAGAAAGCATAGGCTGTAATTATCAAAGCGCACGTATTTCCTATAACGTTTTATAACATATTTGCGAGGAAATAAATAAAACTCGGACTTTCTGAAACGAATTAATCTTTAATCACTTGTTAATGCAGTTATAAAAATTTGAAAAATTTGTAAAATTGATTATTTTGTGTTTTTGTTACAGATAAATGTTTGTAATTTACTGTCAAAATTAATAACATTAAATAATTAAATGTTTATTTATTATATTTTATCTTCTAAAGTTAATTTTAGTCATAAAATGTTGACCACTTTTCTGACATAAAAACTCTTTGCTAAGTTTTATAAAAGTACCGTTCGTTTTAGACGGAGCATCTTGTTTAACCGTGCGTTTTACATTACAATAACGCAGAAGTACGTAATGAGATAGAATACGATATTGAAATTGGTGAAATAAGAGACCCTTTACAAGCAAATGTGTTATAAAAATATTAACCAATATAATATATCTGGCAATGTCATGCAAGCGTCAAAAGATCCTTGTGCAGCTTTATTTTATTCTCTTTGAGGTCGGTTTTCACTTTTATTATTCTTAATTTAATTTTCTCATTTTAAAAAGTACCCCTATCTCATTAATATTCACAATAGAACTCATCTAATACAACAGAAAGAAAGAAAACGGATAGAATATTTAAACAAAACGCTTTTGATTTTAAATGCTCGAGGAAACTTGAGTTAAAGTAATATAACCGAGAGATTCCAAGCTCCGGAAAATGTCTTAAGGAAAGTTTTGAGTATAATGTGGATAGGGTATGAGAGTAGAGAAAGAACAAAGAAACGATGGATGGACTGTGTGAAGGATGATAGGGCTAGAAAGGAGGTGTCTGTTGAGATGACGAGTAATAGAGAAATATGGAAGAAGAAGACATGCTGCGCCGATCACAAATACATTGGGATGAGATGGGAAGGTAGGATGATGATGATTCCGGACTCCATAAAAAATAGTAGTATTCAACTGTATTCGATGGTCTAGTTATACGGGTGCCGGCAGGATTATTTCCAGGGGCGTGCATCTTCAGTTCCATGAAAACAGCTTCAGTTTTTTAACCGAATGTTATCGCAGTGGAAGCGTGCTGGGCCCATAACCTATTGGATTATTGTATGGAAAATAATAGTTTAATGTAAGATTTGATAGGATACAATTTAAAGTAGACACACGTTCTAAAAGAAAAAGCAAAGACAAGTAGATCTGTCAATACACATATGCTCTATGCCACATACAAAGCATTGAAACATTGCCCTTTTAGTTTACAATCTACAACAAAATTTTCGTTTGTCAATTCGTACAAGGAGTAGCTTTGACGATTTGTGTTATACAGAAAAGTCTACTTAGTCTGCCGCCGGCGTCCATGTCTCGATAGACATTACTAGAGCGACAGCGATGACGTTAAAGTCAAAAATGTATTACTATGATAAATGATGTTTATTTTGCAAATAGGTTTTTACAAACACTTCTACACGTATCTTTTTTTAAACTAGATGGGGCTGGTGTTTCGTACTTGACTACTCTGAGAAGAAACAGCCGAAACAAACTCAGAGGTCATAGTCTCTTTTAAAGTCCAGACATAATCTTGTTCAACTCACATGAGGACTATGCAGATTAGTGTCTGAGATGGTCTCTTGAAGAAAGAACACAACACAGATTTGAGTGGACCTGTCCAGTCAGTGCAAGCATTTGTCAGTTATCGAGTAGCTCGACTTATAACTAACTACCGACTTCGATCAATAATCGATGACTACCGATAAGTTTATTTGCACCCTGTTAAGACATCGATACTTTTGCGCCGAATCTCAAGCGGCATAAATATGGTTATGTTATTGTTAATGGGAACCAAATTTTAGAAAAATACAAGGTATTAACTGACCTTTCACGTCAACCAAGCAATTTGTACATCAAACAAAGTAACTTTAAAAAAAAAAGTGCGAGTACAACTCGCGTGGAGAGGGTTCCGTACGTTTACAGATTTCATAATGGTTTTCCTGTAATCTATAGGCAAAGAACTATTTTTTGTTTTCAGCCCTCTAGTTTCGGAGTTAAGGGGGGGGGGGGGGAAATAACAATAAGTAACTTCAAAATTATTTATTTAAAAAATATTTTAAAAAAATTGCGATGCTCACAATGAGCCCTTTCATTTGATAATAATATGTTACACGATATAGTTTGCAAAACGTTTTTTCATTTTCTAATTTGGGGGGTACATCAGAAAATAAGAAGAATAATGTGCAAATTGGATCCGCGCCAGTCGCGGTGGCCACATGCTCGAAATCATATACATACTTAAATGGCAAAAATTAACAGTCAAATAAAGCCAATTTCAAGGATATTAACAACATTTTTGCATGTTTTATTTCAGTTAAAAATAATAAGCTCTAAAAAAAAACACCGTTAGATATCTAACTAAAACCACGCAAACTACAAACGCATCACCAAATCTGGGATACATTCGCCCCTCAAATTGACTGAATCCCCAAATCAATGTAATGGAATCGTCAAACTTCATGCAAGGGTCAAATTGGCCTCATATAGTTAAATTTTATCGCTTCAAAATGGACGTAAGAGGATTAAGAGGGGGATCCATACAGAGAAAATGAACCAACATTGATAACCACACGTCTTGCTCTTTCTATTGGCGATTATTATGACACCATTAGGATACCAAGTATTATTTCTGTTTTATTTTAACACTTACTGTTGCCCGCGACCTTCGTCCGCGCGAAATTATTATAAAAATATGACTAGAGAAGTCATTTGAATCGGATTTTGTAAACAAATTCATGGTTTTTATTTTTAATGCACCGAACCCTAATTCTTTTTCTAAAATAAAAGTAGTAAAAGTTACTCCTCATAAAGCTATCAGCCAGTAAAGGTCTCTCCAAAATCAGTTCAGCCTGTTCGGAGATTAGCCGGAACAAAGAAACAGAAAAACAGACGGACAGAAAAATTTTTTGTTCTTATAGGTGTCGTATACATTTTCATTTGCATTCAGTAAAAATATGTTATTTTGATATTATAAACAGACACTCCAATTAATTTATATTTTTGTATAGATGTATAGACTAGCTGTTGCCCGTGACTATCGTCAGCGTGTTTTTTTTTTTCAAATATCCTTGTTTGAATTGGATTTTTGTTAACAATTTCATGCTTTTTAATTGTCTTGGCCCGGAACCATAATTTTTTTTCTTAAATAGAAATAAGCCCAAGTTTATTTTTATGACATCTGCCACTAAAAAAAAAAAAAAAATAATAAAAAAAAAAACACGCTTTCCACGCGCACGCACTCGCACGCGCTTTTCTAAAAAAATACTTCAAAGTGTTGGGCAGCTCTCACAATCGTAACCTCCGAGCTTCCAAGAATCTACTTCTCCAAATTCCTTCTCACCGCACCGGTTTCAAGTCAAATTCTTACGCTATCTCTACTATAAAGCTCTGGAATGCGCTACCTTTTGGCATTAAGAAAGCTGAAAGCAAATTCACTTTTAAGAGAAAAGTTCGTAACCACTATCTAAGTCAGAATAAATAACTCTCAATTTGAAGTCGAGTCACGGTAATTATTATTAGGTTTTTTTTTCGTTTTATAATTTGGTATTTGTTATAATATTTATTAGTTTATCTTGTATGTATTATGTGTATTAGTATCACTATAAGTACTTATATATATTTTTTTCATATAGTTATTTTGTACCCTACCACAGCGTTTTCGTATTGAACCCAAAGGTTGACTGGTAGAGAATGCCTAATGGCATTAAGTCCGCCTATGTACCACTATTGTACATGAAGTTTAAATAAATAAATAAATAAATAATAAAGGTTCCGTCAAAATCAGTCCAGCCGTTTCGGAGATTAGACGGAACAAACAGACAGACAGACAGATAAAATTTAAAAACAACTACCGTATACTTTCATAATTTTCGGTAAAAATCTGTTGGTTTGGAAATTACAAGCATACACTACAATTTTATTCATTTGTATAGATTTTAATGGATAGAGAGGGAGAGCAGGACCAAGGATATGATGGATAGAGTAAAAAACGATGGATGGATTGTGTGAGGAATGTTAATTATGAAAAAACCGGACAAGTCCGAGTTCGACTCGCGTGGACAGGGTATCGTACGTAATTTATAGAATTCTTATTGTGTTTTCCTTGTAATCTATACAGAGTGTAACAGAAAGGGTATAATCATATGGAATACTGTGGTACGGACCATCAAACTGAACAACTTTCTCTATGAGACCACCATCGAAATCGTAAAAAAATAATCAGCTGTCCTATACAAAATTTCAATACCTACTCGACCCAAATGTATGGGACAGCTGATTATTTTTTTACGATTTCGATGGTGGTCCCATAGAGAAAGTTGTTCAGTTTGATAGTCCGTATCACAGTATTCCTTATGATTATACCCTTTCTGTTACACGCTATATACAGGCAAAGAAATTGTTTTTAAAATTTTCGGCCCTGTAGTTTCGGAGGGTTAGACCCGACTCGTTATGGGGGGAATGGTCTGTATTCGCCTATTTTCTTAAATAACATCAAAACTATTTATCATAAAATTATTTTAAAAAAAAATTGAGATGCTCACACACAATGAGTCGTTTCATTTGATATGTAACAAGATATAAGAGTAGTGTGCAAAACTTTATTTTTTTCATTTTCTAATTTACCACCCAAACGTGTTTAAATTTCATTAATTTACGTTACACGTCCGTCTTTGGGTCACCGACTCACATATGTGTACCAAATTTCAACACAATTGGTTCAGTAGTTTCGGAGTAAATTGGCTGTGACAGACGGACAGACAAACAGGCACACGAGTGATCCTTTTTGAGGTTTCGGGTTTTCCTTTTGAGGTACGGAACCTTAATTATTTAAGGTTACACAGCCAATTTACTCCGAAACTACTGAACCAATTGTGTTCGCTATAATTTTTTACTCCATTATTGGAGTAAAAAATTATAGCGAAACGATTAACAGGCGAGAATAGAAGAAAAAAACGTGTTACGCTCCCAACCCCATCTAACATGGTACTAGACCAGGATAAGATGATGATATGACAATGATTTCTTTTTTTTACATTATGGATTTGTTCTCCAGAAGTACTTCTACTTAGTGAATAAAATTCTAGTTTTATTCAAATCCTGTAAACTAGAACTCATAATATTTCTCTGCATTATTTGCAAACAAGCGACCCGCCCCGGCTTCGCACGGGTACAATGTTATATAAACATTCCTCTTGAATCACACTATGTATTAAAAAAAAACCGCATCAAAATCCGTTGCGTAGTTTTAAAGATCTAAGCATACATAGGGACAGACAGAGGGAAGCGACTTTGTTTTATACTATGTAGTGGTTCTAAGCCAAACAAAAAGCAGCTCGTGACTAAGTAACGGCAGCCTCTCGGGTCTATCTTGCCATGCTTGCCTAGGTTGGTCCGTGGATGGGTAATCACCCGTTACGTACCGAGTTTCCTCCGTGCACGCTAAGCACGCTAAGCCGTTGCCCCCGGTCATTTGTACATCTTTGATAGTCTTTACAGGTATATAGTCAGTGGCCCAAAATAACTGGGTTGTGGAGGTCAGATAGGCAGTCGCTCCATGTAAAATACTGGTATTCAGCTGCATCTGGTTAGACTGGAAGCTGACCACAACATAGTTGGGAAAAGGCTGGGCAGATGATGATCATGATATTTGCTTTTCTAAGCCAAAAAGAAAATCGGGATAATATTAAAAAGGGTGTAACAGGAGCCTTCACGAAGCCGTCAACCAAGCATTATGTACATCAAACTAAGTAACTTTACGCAAAACTTATTGCTGGGAAACGACTTATTTTTTTGGGTGAAAAATTACGTTTTACGGTAGGACTCAATGTAACGCACTCAACACATTGTGCTGATGGATGGATTCAATAGAGGGTCGTGGAGGTGTTGAGTGTTGCAAGTTAAAAACTTACATTAAAAACATGTATTTAAAAAAATCTTTTGAAAAAGTTGGAACTTTGACCCCCATTAACTCCGTAACTAGAAGGTTCCCGGGTATGGTCTAGAACAAAAAAAATATCGCAATGATGAGTGTGAGCGACTGCTGAAGATGATTATTGTTGCTTTGCTTCAAAGCGTGTGTTTGTTTGTGTGTAATCAATCATTGTTAAAGAAGAAAAGTCAAGGGTAATGCCAAAGAAAACGAAAAAATCTTGATACACAATTTATAATGTAAATAAAAACGAATAAAACATAAATCAAATACCATTAAACGTAAGCATATAGTCGTTATGAATAAAAAATGGCGGTGTAAATCATTTCCTCTCACTCACTCATTCAAGACAGGAGCATTGTGAGAGTAAGGAGGCATCATATCCTTCGTTTGGCTGCCATTTTGAATTCGTTTTTTTACTAGCACGGGATAAACAGGATGTTTGGTTAAGCATGGCAGAATATGAAAAAAAAACAGTGTATTTTCCAGGTGTGCGACCTTAAATGTATGGAGCTGATATTTCTAACGCGATTTCATGGTTGGTCTCATTCAAAAGTTGTTAATTTCCATGACTACTACACCCCTTAAAGTATTGGCAACGTTTAACAAATCACCCTGTATATTTACGTTTACTTAAGAACTACTTTCAAAAGAGTTGCGTTTCTTCTGGTCATTACTGTGAGAGTAGCTTTTCTTTCCATGTTTTTTAGAATTAGAAGACCCCGGATTGGTATTTTCTTCTTGTTGCTGTTCTGCCAGCTGATGTTTCTTTGCTTCTTGTTCTCTAGATTTCTTCTGACGAACTGTCGAACCATTACTACTGCTGTCGGATGAGGAAGAGCTCTTTTTAGCATGGCCACAAGAATTCTCTGATTTTCGACCAGAAGATTTAGAAGTGCCACCATTTGAGCTTCTCGTTTCATCTTCAAAATAATCGTCGCCACCATCTTCATATTGTGTCTCTTTTTGTGATGACTTTAATTTTTTGTAGGAACCGTCTTTGGTGTTGGAGTGACCCCCATTTTTAGCGTTGGTTTTAGATCCTTTAGGTCTACTGCTCTGAGAAACATTAGAGCCCGATTCAGATTTGGAGTCCCTGTTACTATTTTGATTTTCGTTGCTTGATCCATTCGATTTAGATGCTTTAGTTTTAGTACTACTAGTATAGCTAGATTGCCTAGAACTATCACTTGCAGTTTTGTCTGAGCTACTTTGTTTATTTATGTTGCTGCTGCTGCTTGAGTGTTTTGAGCTTTCAGACTTATTTGAGCCGTTTCGTTCCTTAGTGTTGCTGCTGCTTGACTTGCCAGAATTTGTACTTTTGCCATCATTTTTAGTTTTTACAGTAGAAGATTTTGTAATAGTAGTATTAGTCTTAGCACCAGAGTTTGACGAACCAGATTTATCAGTTCCTTTGTTTTCAGTGGTCTTGGATTTTTTATCATTACCATCATTGCCGACAGGCTTAGCACCAGATTTCGGGTTTTTGTCATCTTTCACAGATGTCTTTTCATCTTTTCCAGATTTCCTGTCGCCAACTTTGCCTTCTTGAATATCAACATTTTCTTCGGAATCATCTTCATCGAAATCACCACCGTCATCGCCGTCATCATATAGACCATCATCGGCATCATTTAGATCATCTTTTATGGGAATCTCATTTACAGACTTTTTGTCGGAATTTGTATTTTTATCATTATTTTTAGTATTTTCAGTTTCTTTTCCAGATTGTTTGTTCTTAGAACCATCAGTAGAAGAGCCACTAGACTGAGAAGATCCGATCGCATCAATTTGATTTGAGGTTGAAGATTCTGTCATAGTAGTAGTAGTCTTAGTACCGGAGTTTGAACCAGATTTTTCAATATCTTTGTTTTGAGTGGTCTTGGATTTTTTATCATTACCATCATTGCCGACAGGCTTAGCACCAGATTTCGGGTTTTTGTCATCTTTCACAGATGTCTTTTCATCTTTTCCAGATTTCCTGTCGCCAACTTTGCCTTCTTGAATATCAACATTTTCTTCGGAATCATCTTCATCGAAATCACCACCGTCATCGCCGTCATCATATAGACCATCATCGGCATCATTTAGATCATCTTTTATGGGAATCTCATTTACAGACTTTTTGTCGGAATTTGTATTTTTATCATTATTTTTAGTATTTTCAGTTTCTTTTCCAGATTGTTTGTTCTTAGAACCATCAGTAGAAGAGCCACTAGACTGAGAAGATCCGATCGCATCAATTTGATTTGAGGTTGAAGATTCTGTCATAGTAGTAGTAGTCTTAGTACCGGAGTTTGAACCAGATTTTTCAATATCTTTGTTTTGAGTGGTCTTGGATTTTTTATCATTACCATCATTGCCGACAGGCTTAGCACCAGATTTCGGGTTTTTGTCATCTTTCGCAGGTGTCTTTTCATTTTTTCCAGGTTTCCTGTCGCCAACTTTGCCTTCTTGAATATCAACATTTTCTTCGTAATCATCTTCATCGAAATCACCACCGTCATCGCCGTCATCATATAGACCATCATCGGCATCATTTAGATCATCTTTTATGGGAATCTCATTTGCAGGCTTTTTGTCAGAATTTGTATTTTTATCATTATTTTTAGTTTTTTCAGTTTCTTTTCCAGATTGTTTGTTCTTAGAACCATCAGTAGAAGAGCCACTAGACTGAGAAGATCCGATCGCATCAATTTGATTTGAGGTTGAAGATTCTGTAATAGTAGTAGTAGTAGTCTTAGTACCAGAGTTTGAACCAGATTTTTCAATATCTTTGTTTTGAGTGGTCTTGGATTTTTTATCATTACCATCATTGCCGACAGGCTTAGCACCAGATTTCGGGTTTTTGTCATCTTTCGCAGGTGTCTTTTCATCTTTTCCAGGTTTCCTGTCGCCAACTTTGCCTTCTTGAACATCAACATTTTCTTCGGAATCATCTTCATCCAAATCACCACCGTCATCGCCGTCATCATATAGACCATCATCGGCATCATTTAGATCATCTTTTATGGGAATCTCATTTACAGGCTTTTTGTCAGAATTTGTATTTTTATCATTATTTTTAGGTTTTTCAGTTTCTTTTCCAGATTGTTTGTTCTTAGAACCATCAGTAGAAGAGCCACTAGACTGAGAAGATCCGATCGCATCAATTTGATTTGAGGTTGAAGATTCTGTAATAGTAGTAGTAGTCTTAGTACCAGAGTTTGAACCAGATTTTTCAATATCTTTGTTTTGAGTGGTCTTGGATTTTTTATCATTACCATCATTGCCGACAGGCTTAGCACCAGATTTCGGGTTTTTGTCATCTTTCGCAGGTGTCTTTTCATCTTTTCCAGGTTTCCTGTCGCCAACTTTGTCTTCTTGAATATCAACATTTTCTTCGGAATCATCTTCATCGAAATCACCACCGTCATCGCCGTCATCGTATAGACCATCATCGGCATCATTTAGATCATCTTTTATGGGAATCTCATTTGCAGGCTTTTTCTCAGAATTTGTATTTTTATCATTATTTTTAGTTTTTTCAGTTTCTTTTCCAGATTGTTTGTTCTTAGAACCATCAGTAGAAGAGCCACTAGACTGAGAAGATCCGATTGCATCAATTTGATTTGAGGTTGAAGATTTTGTAACAATAGTAGTCTTAGTACCAGAGTTTGACGAACCAGATTTATCAGTTCCTTTGTTTTGAGTGGTCTTGGATTTTTTATCATTACCATCATTGCCGACAGGCTTAGCACCAGATTTCGGGTTTTTGTCATCTTTCGCAGGTGTCTTTTCATCTTTTCCAGATTTCCTGTCGCCAACTTTGCCTTCTTGAATATCAACATTTTCTTCGGAATCATCCTCATCAAAATCACCACCGTCGTCGCCGTCAACATATGCACCATCATCGTCATCATTTATGAGTTTCCCACCATTGTTGGTTTGATAGATTTTCTTATCACTTTCATTCGAAACTTGCTTTCCACCTTGAGTTATTCCTGTACTACCAGTTTTCGTATTTTGATTTGTGTTGGTGGAACCCTGTTTTTCCACGGTTGAAGACTCAGTGTTCTGTTGTTTGTTAGTATCGTTTCTTTTGGTGTCTTTTTTACCATTTGATGTTGTTGTTGTGGTTGTTTTCGTAGTAGTACCAGATGATTTTGAACCACCAGTAGACTGCTCATTATCATTTTTATCACTCCTTTGGTTATTTTTGTTCACAGAATTACTAGAGGTACTTTCAACACCTGTGGTTTTCTTGCCATTATTTGTAATACCAACATAGCCCTTCTTATTTGTCTGTGTTTTTCTATTATTTTTATTACCGCTAGTGTCTAAATTGCTGCCTAAATTGCTACCTCTTCTGACGGGGATTACTTTTCCATCTTTATCGATACTTACATTCTTTTTCCCATTGCGTTTGGATTTTTTGATATTGATGATATTAATTTGTTTAGACTTGCCTTGCTTGTCAACATCGTTATTGTTTCCATGTTGAGAACTAATAATGCCTTTTCCTTTAGATTTTTTGTCTGCAGTCACTATATGTTCATCATCGTTTGAAACTTTTTCAGACCTTTTCTTATGTGTATTTGTCAGTTTACCAATGATTTTCTTTTGTTTCTTACCAATACTTGATACCAAATCAGATGATTCATGCGAAGATTGGCGGCTTGAATCAGTTCCAGAACTGGAAGTAATGTGAGAGGATTTCTTTTGAGTATTGTTTTTACCACTAGTTGTAGAAGAACCCGAAGTTTTTGACCCAGTATTCTTTACAGTAGAACTGATGGTCTTAGTCCCCTTTAATTGAGTACCACCATTGTCATTTTCATCATCTGCATTTTCGTTTGCAGATTCCGTATGAGTGGTTTTCTTGCTAGTCTTCTTATCACGGTTATTGGTCACCTTTGACTGTCTACCCTCGGCAGAATCAGTATCACTGTCGTGCTCAGAACCTTGACTATCGTCATTTGTTTCATTTATTTCGATCTCTGAGCCAAAAGTTTCTTCGTCATCATCATTTTCGTCATCATCACCAATGACACCATTTTCGAATTGTTTGTCAGTACATTTCTTGAATCCTGACAGCCATTCCTTACGGGAACTGAAGGCAGAGTCTTCGATGATTTGCGTTTCATGGTTTTTCAAATCTGGGAAAGAAAAAATGAGTTAGTTTTTATTTTTATTACATAATACTTAATGACTTTAGGCAGAGGTGTATTCGTCACGTTGTACACCCTTATTGTGCTAGTTATCTGCCAGTTCCGTGTAACAGGGCAAGCGTATTGACATTAACTGGACACAGATATTTTAGTTATTATTTGGTAATTAAAAGGAATACCAGTAACCAATACCAATAATCTTCTCACTGTAGTAAAGTGAAGGATGATATGGCTAGAAAGGAGGTGACTGCTGAGATGGCGAGTAAAAGACAAGTACGGAAAAATAAGTCATGATGCTCCGACCCGCGATAAGGCATTGACCACAGCGCTTACTCAAGCAGTGTTGGCTGTTTCAGACTGTTATTAATACAGTGGAGCCTCTTTAACTCGAACTTAAAGAGAAACGATAAAAATTTCAAGTTAACGAATCTTCGACTTATCGAGGAATTCGAGAGAAGGAGTTTTTAAACTGTCAATTTGACTTTTAAAGGCATAATATGTTCTAAGTATGATACTTCAAGTTATCGAGTCGAGAAAATCGCAGAGCACAACAAACTGCCCCGTGAGCTAAATGATTTCTTGGAACTGGTTATTGACGTCGACGTAACGTTTGAACTATTCAAATTTTCTTACTTCGAGATATATAATATAGATTATATATAATTATAATAACTTCAATTTACAGAGGCCGCAAAGCTTACATATTGCTTCTTCGAGATTTAGAGTCCACTAGAATTGTAGTTCGAGTTATAGGGTTTTTTGTACTTCAGCGGAAGTGAATAATTAATTTCTTTGTTTTAGAGAGGATTTCGAGTATTTAACTCGAACCCCGTTAGTTCGAGTAAAGAGGTTCCACTTTATTATAAGATCAGCCCCTGCAGTCTCAACATAGATAGCGATCGCAAAACAACCAAATTCAGTCGCAAAGCCATTAGGCACGATGCGTATTTAAGGTGGACGCGAGCCGGTCGCGACCCGCGATTAAATCTGCATCGAAATGACTTTAAGACCGAATTCAGTTGTTTTGCGATCGCTATCTGACGAGACGAGACGATTATGTCGAGACTGCAGAGCCAGGTTTCTTCCCCCGTGAGAGCAAGCGGTTAACGGTATGAGAAATAGGGTATAGTATCCTCAATAGTCCATAGAAATAGGAGGAAGGAAGGATCAGACGGGTGTTGCGTCTGGTCGGGGACTGCCCGACAGTTGCCGGGTTCATAATATAGCTCAACTCGATAATAATCATGATTTTGCGATGCACGATTTTAGTTCTTCATTTGCATTATAGATGGCGTTAGCGGTCTTTTTGTTTACATCGCTGCACTTAGAATGTGCACGATATGAATTCAATAATTCTAAAGAGTGTAACAAGACCCTTAACGAAGCCGAAAGATACTTGTTCTCCCCATCATTGCGATCATTTTTTGTTCTAGACCATACCTGGGAACCTTCTAGTTACGGAGATATTGGGGGTCAAAGTTCCAACATCTACAAAAGTTTTCTTTTAAATACATGTTTTTAATGTAAGATTTTTACTTTAAACACCTCCACGACCCCCGTACTATTCAATCCATCCATCAGCACAATGTTTTGAGTGCGTTACATTGAGTCCTACCGTAAAACGTGATTTTTCACCCCAAAGAAAAGTCGTTTCCCAGCAATAATTTTTTCGTGAAGTGACGGCTTCGTTAAGGGTCTTGTTACACCCTGTATATTGATAATTCGTATATTATTTTAACTTACCTAAATCATAAGCACGAACAAGTGATTCCTCGTTCTTGCTGAGGTTCAGGATTTCTGAAAAATAAATTATTCATTTTTTTTTTACCTCTCGCTCTTATATATAATGCTGCATAGATCTTTTGGCAGCTGGGTTGACACTGTCGGGACGACGCTATTGGTAAGCATTTTTGACTTTGATGTTTTGCCCAACACTGGGACAATAGAAGCCAAAATAAAAATAAAACTAGATTACGGTTTAGTTCCGTTTTGCCCACGCTTTACTTTTAAATACGAATTCATCGTTTTTCAGTAGCATCCCACAGCTGGGACTCAGGGCTCTATGAGAGGGAATGGGCAATAATCCACCACGCGGGCCCAGTGCGGGTTGATAGATGTCACATGTCTTCGAATTTTAGTTTCTAGGATGTGCCGGTTTCTTCACGATCGATGTTTCCGTTCACCGTTTTGTTTTTCAGTATGTTATAATAATGAACTAAACTCACCTCCCACGACGTATCTTCCAACTGTAATAGAGAAATAAAGATATGATATAAAGTAAGGTAGAAAAGTAAGTAACATAACATCACGCGTCTAATAACCGAAGGGTTAGGCTGAGGTGTACCTTTTAGTACACCCACATTTCGCCAGTTATGTTTAAGTCCCATGTAATACGGGCTAGCCTTTTGCTATCAACTGGGCATAAATCCAGACTCCGTGAGTGCTACTGAGAAATTCCTGAAGGAGAACCTCAATAACACTTTGCCCGGCCAGGGAATCGAACCCAGGACCGAGATTGTTTCTTTTGTGCGTGTGACTATATTTTTTACACTTTATTATATAGAAGTATTAATATCTTTGTAAGTTTAAATGTAGGGAGTAACCTTTGGAACTACTGATCCGATTCTGATTTTTTTTCCACATCTTGTGCTTTTTTGTGTGGTGAGTGCCTAACCTGGTGTCAGAGTTTTTATGCCGCCCATGGGCCTTTGACTTGGATTAACATGCCGTCGAGAAATATCTCTCAGGCATGCTGGTTTCCTCACGATGTTTTCCTTCACCGAAGCAAGTTTTAATTATGTAATACGCATATGAATCTGAAAAATCAGAGGTGCGTGCCTTGGGTTCGAACTCGAGACCTATGACTTGGTAGTCCGACGGTCACACCACTAGGCTGTCATTGCTGCTGATTCTTTCACTAGTGGGAAGCTACATTAGGTATATCTCGAGTGTCAAAACATATTTAAAGCGTTCTTGTGGGATGATTTCAAAAACATAGTTTTTAATAAAATAAAATTGGTTTTCAGCGAACACAACGGTGTGATCTCTATAGCTAAATAATTATGTTTTATACGAGAAAATGTACTTACGTCTCGGATGCACGGTGTTTGCGAGCCATCCACCAATAGATATCACTGTAATAAGAAAAATAATGTTAACACAGAGTTTAAATCATCGAGAGCTAAATCATAATAATTAACAAGATTTTTTTTTTTTTGAACAAAATAGGGCATTCCTGATTTTAGAGCGATTGTTGCCGTGGTACTACCAGTTTTACTACCAGTAGTACCACAGGTAAAAAAACATCAGGTACATAAGATCAACAATCATAATCTCAACATTGAAAATCTGAAACCATAATCTCAATGATTTAAATCTCAACCTTTTAGATATCAAACGTTTAATAAATCAACAATTCAAAATCTCACCATATTAACTTATAATAAACATTAATGATTTATGATCATTAATGATTCATACATCGACAACGATTCACATTAATGATTATTAACGATTCAAACAGACGTACTAAGTTTTATTTATTTGTTCAATTATTACTCTGTCGGCGTGCAAGCCCAATTTAAAAGAATTACAGTTTAAAAAAAGAATTAAATGATTAATGTTTATTAAAAGTTAAATGTTGAAATTACGAATTGTTGATTTATTAAACGTTTGATATTTAAAAGTGTTGAGATTTTGCATCCTTGAGATTATGGTTTTCAGAATTTCAATATTGAGATTATGATTGTTGCTCTTACGTACCAAACGCGTAGCTTGGTAGTTCTACGAGTTTTTTTAACCCGTGGTACTACTGGTAGTAATACTAGTAGTACCACGGACAACAAACGTTTTAAAGAGGGGAAATAAAGAGTACAGACCTATAAAACTAAATATCGTCTATTATTGGGCTTTCAAAACAGTATGTTTTGTACTTACTCTACAATAGAAGTTCTAAACGGACCCATCATGTTACTCTTTCACGCAAAAACTACTGAACGGATTTGGATTAAATTTGGCACACAGATAGTTTATAACCTGGATTAACACATTGATTCGTGGGACAACTTTATCGAACTCCCCGCGGGTGAAAATATTGCCTACGTTATTTTTCTGCATATTTTCTTTACATTAACTTGTGGGCTTACCTTTAGCCAATACGGTGTTACGATCTTTTGTTGACCATTCATTTGAGTTACCTGTGGAAAGAAGCAAAATACTTGATCACAAAGATATATACTATTTTTATTGGGAATACATATTATCTAAATATAAAGAAATTTGTTATAAAACCAGGAAATAAAACTTTGATAGGATAAAGGTATATGGTATATGTATGGTAGGAGCATACAAGGCGAGCCTCCTCGTGTGCCTTGGTTCGATGTCGATCAAGTTAGTAGAAATATGTTTCATTTTAATTTAATTCAGCGCACGAGTCGAGTAGGTCATCAGTCGTAACAGGGTGTTTCAACTACGTCATACGTCTGATGAATAATATTTTTATTTTTAAATTATTCAAATCATATGAATTCCATTTTTAAATGTTTAATAATCATTGGATACATGAAGTGTGCTGCCGTTGTAAGACGACAAAAAAATCACGGTGTATAGACAAATACTTACGTTCGAAAAGCTGACCAATATCCAAAATGGCTAGAGCAATTTTCTTTGCATAACCTGTAACAGAAAAGAGGTACATAGTTACAATGAGGCAGAACTTCAGACAGCTCATTACGGGTCCTGCTAAGATGTATCGTGTTATCTAGTAACACGATTGCACGACGGGCGCTGTCAGTTGGGACTGGTCATCTCTTAGCTTTATTTGCACTACTTTGTTTTAAAATTGTTTTTATTGTTTTTTTTTCTTTTACTCTAGACGCTCTTAATGTGCACGTCTTTCTACATCGTTCTCACATATATGTATAATCTCAACATGAATGATGTAACCAAGATCTTGTAACAATATTTTGATTGAAAAGAGTGTCCATGGAGTTTCTTGCCCATTCTTCTCCATAGAGATCTACGCTTTGGAATGGGCTACTACAGTACTTTCACGAGTTATTATGCTTTGTGTCTGTGACTGTAGCTTCGCCTTTGTTTTTCTGACATTCAAAAGTGCCTGTTATGGTCTAATGGAAATAAATGCTTTGAGTTTGAGTTTGGGTTGTGGAGGTTAGATAGGCAGTCGCTCCATGTAAACTACTGGTACTTATTCAACTGTTCGTGGCAAAATAATAACAGCTCAACGATCGGGTCGATCTTTAGGTTAAGCCGTGCTTGCAGTTGATCTGTGGATGGGTGACCGCCCATTACATACCGAGTTTCCTCCGTGCCTCGGAAAGCACCTTAAGCCGTTGGTCCCGGCTGTCATCTGTAGATCTTTGACAGTCGTTACAGGTAGTCAGTAGCCCGAAAATTCTGACAACCAGTCTTACCAAGGCGCTTAGATAGGCAGTCGCTCCATTTAAAATATTGGTATTCAGCTGCATCCGGTTAGACTGGAAGCCGACCACAACATAGTTGGGAAAAGGCTAGGCAGACGATGCTGATGTATTAACTTACCATCCAGGCGCTCCAGTCCTCCCTTGCGATGAAGGAGTTTCTTAATCTGCTGGACAGCTCCTTGCAATTTATTCTTGAGTATAACTTCTGCAGCGTTGGTATAACGACCACTGTAAGCCAACAAACCCCATTTCTTGCCGTAGTTTCCGCTTGCGCAGATGTGTACTGAAAACAGACAAGGTTTTTTAATCATTCCATTATCGTTAAATTGGTGACGAATCGGGAACATCAAAATCAAATAAAAACTCATTAGGACTAAAATAATGCTAAAAAGAAGACTAAAAGTAAGTTCCTACATATATACAACGACGACAATAGGACACTTAGGCGTCAAAGTACTACTCCCCATCGATGTTATCCGGAAACGTGCCCAGAAGACTGGCAGCATTGCCATGTTGAATGGCAATACTAATTCTTTCACCAAAGAAAGTTTACGTACGTTACGTACGTTAAGTTACGTATAATATTAAATCATTGTCACATTTGACGACCCGAATGGCGCAGTGGTAGTGAGGCTGCCTTACGTACTTAGGGTCCCGGGTTCGAATCCCGGTAGGAGCAAATGTTTGTGTGATGAGCATGGACATTTGTTTCCGAGTCATGGATGTTTATATGTATAATAAGTATGTATTTACAAACAAAAAAGTATCTATGTAGTATTATCAACTATCTGGTGTCCACGACACAAGCCTCGTTGCTTAGTGTGGCACCTAGATGGCGCTGTGTGTAATGTCCAGCGATATTTATATATAATATTATTATATATAATAAGTTAAAGAATCATTAACTCTTCATCGCTTTAGTTTATGTTACTCAATAGTGTTTAATGACAAATTAACTAGGCCTCACTCGTCGACTAAATTAATGAATCATTAACTCATGCGGTGCCTACTTGGTTAATGAATCATTAACTCATCCATACCTATTTAATGTTCGATCAACTTTTTTGTACTCAAATTAATGAACCATTAACCCACTGATTTGTATTTACCTTTCGATAGCTTAGCATGGAGATGAGCTCCGTGGGCTGTACGGGAACGGCCGACGACGCAATCACCGATTCTGACAGCACTTGTCACCACTGGAAAGAAAAATGCTTTAAGAATTTGCAAAATCTTACTGAAGCTATAATGTGATAGTTTGTGAGGATGGATGGATGGTTATGTTACTCTTTCAAGCAAAAACTACTGAAGTGGAAGGATCATAATGCGTTTGTCCAAATATGGAACAGTCGCCGCCATTTTTAATACCATTGCCAGGCCTAGTGTTGGTGAAATTGATTAGAAAAAATATTGAAAACAAAAGATGGTCGTCGCGGGACGCCTGGCAGATAAGAAACAGCCCTGTTAATATTTAATTCATAATTAATAAAAACTTATAACGAAACCGTTTCGTTATAAACCGAAAACTGTCGGCGCCATCTTGAATTTTCATTTTCGCTATCACCGAGCCCGAAAACCATGATAACGACACCCATGTTTATAATAGATCAACACAATCTAAAACAAAATTTATTTTAATTGGGAAAGGTTGATTTTACAAGGGAGGTGAGGGGTAATTCCACCATGACTGCGTCATGCCATTTTCCATCATGGCATACAAGTCGGTTTTACTGCTAAGGCGCGCATATAGATGTTTCACATCAAAAAATAAAAATGGTAGCTTTATGAGAAGAGGGCATGCGTGATTATATTAAATACAAAAATACTTACATTTTGAAAGCAGGGTACCAACTGTAACAGAAAATTATCAACATTAATTATATTATGTCAAAATACCGGAGACTTCTTTTTCTGACACCATAATTGAGCAATTTCGCGTTCTCACTCTAACGCTACAGTAGGGAATTTTGTAAACATACTTAAATTCTCGGAATTTGCGATCAATAAAATTACTTACGATCAGGTATCCATTGGTTGATAAGCCCAGAACACCCTTGAGTGTATACAAGCAAGATTTCCAGAACATCGTTGTAGCTCTTGATTTGTCCTGAAAATAAAGGAACAACATTAATAATTTTATTTAAAAAGAGCCTAAAATATTTCAATGACTCACATTTCGTAGAGTATGATCTATTTTATAAGACCCGTGTAATGAGTAGTCCTATTTGATTATGGAAATTGATATCTAAGAATATTCAGTGCGGGCCTGGTATACGAGGTGTTAACGGATCCTTCATGAAGCTGTCAACCAAGCATTCTGTCCGTCAAACTAAGTAACTCTACGCAATAATTATTGCTGGGAAAAGTTTTTTTTTTTGGGGTGAGTAATCACGTTTTGCGGTAAAACTCGACATAATGCACTCAAATCATTGTGCTGATGGATACAATGTGAACTGATGGAACGGGTTACGAAGATATTAAAAAAAAACTTTAAAATATAGTTCTTTTTTTTTGTGAAAAGTTGGAACTTTGACCCCCAATAGCTCCGTAACTAGAAGGTTCCCAGGTATGGTCTAGAACAAAAAACTGATCGCAATGACGGGGAGATCAAGTGCCTTTCGGCTTCGTTAAGGGTTTTGTTACACCTTGTATATCACAATGTCTTTGATGTTTTCCTTCACTCTTTGAAGAACAGGGTCATCAATTAGTTCTAGATACTTGTATGTGAATATTTATTTCAACTTACTTCTGCCCGATATCCATTTGAATGACTTGTAAGAAATTGAACTGCGATCTAGAACAGAAAAATAATCAAAATTATTTATTATTTTCATTCATTTTCCGTAGATGTTCTCTTTATGAAAGTTTTTATTGAATAAGTCGTTAAAAAAGTAATGCTTACCGACAATGCCTTTAGCGAAGAATCCTGAAAACAAAAATAATAATTAGAACGACGGTTTATGTTACCGAAGTATTGAAAAAGGAAGATTCTGTACAAGGTGTAACAAAATAAACGCACGACTTCTTTGATTGAAAGGAGTATCCATGTACACACATCAAAAGTGTCTAGGGATCAACATATATTTTTGCAATAACTTTTCTCCTGATTGATATTAATTAAAATTTTCTTTAAGGATTCATCAAATAAAGTGTTTTCGTTTGTCACAGTAACGATAAACCAAGTCACCTTTGCATTAATAAAGAAATTTGCCATTTTCCTAATAAAGGGATTTTTGACATTTGAACCACTAACACAAAAGTTCGAAAAAAAGACTGAAATAACAGTTTTCTTTAAAATTTTATTGGGTAACTTAAACAATTAATAATCCGCGTTTCTACCGCGAACACTAACAACACAAGAACATCGGTTTGGCATACTCAAAATGAGTTCATCCAAATCACGCTGTGGAATGGCCGCCCATGTTCGTTGCAACAACAAAAAAAGGTCTTCTTGCGACTGGATACCCTCCATATTCGGCAGAGCTCTTCTCTGTAGCATATCCCATGCATGCTCAATCGGATTCAAGTCTGGCGACTGAGCAGGCCAGGGCAGGACATTGATGTTAGCTGCGGCGAGAGTCTGTCTTACAACTCTTGCGGTGTGCGGTCGTGCATTATCATGCATTAACTGAAATAAGGGACCGATTTGCACTTGTAGAGGAACGATGACGTCTGATACAATCGTCTCAGCATAAATTTGAGCGTTGAGGTTGCCTCTGATCCAAATCAACTCAGTTCTTCCGCCGATCCAAATACCCGCCCATACCATGATGGTTCCACCACTATAAGGATGGACTTCCTGGCAGGATTTTAATCGCTGTTGGCGTCCAGGGGTTCTCCAGTGTCGTATACGTCTTGTATCCGGTCTCATACCAAAACGAGACTCATCAGAAAAGCACACGAAACGCCATTGTTCTTCTGCCCAATTTCTGTGTTCAAGAGCCCATTGATATCGTATCCTACGATTGTGCATTGCTATAGGTGGTACCCGTAGCGGTCTTCGGGAATGAAGGTTCACTTCATGCAAGCGGTTTCTGACTGTTTGGTCGCTAATTAAGTTCCCTGAAGAGTGATGAAGCCTCACGGCTAACATCATGGCGGTTATTGTTGGAGCTCTTCGAGTTAAGATTTGAATGTATCGGTCTTGTCTCCGTGTGGTGCAGCGATACCGTCCTCCATGGCGCTCAGCCACGGTACCAGTGCTTCGGTAACGTGTCCAAAGTCGACTGATAACACTCTGACTTGTATTCAGAGCTAAAGCCACAGTACGTTGCCGGGAACCAGCTTCTATCATTCCCACGGCTCTGAGCATTTCTTCCCTGCTTAAATGACGTCGCCGCTCCATAATAACGTTGGTTTTAATCAGTAGTAGGGAAACAGTAGCACTAATAATGTCTTCAATGCGTTGTATGTTTTTATAGGGAAAATATTGACAGCTGATTTTCATCTTTTACTCGAATTTGATTCACAGTTCCTGATTCAAATTATGAAATGCACCAAAAAGGATCCATATAAATTTATAAAATCATAAATTTATTACAAAGCCACATCTCAATCTCAAGAAATCCACATAAAAATGCTTGATCCCTAGACACTTTTGATGTGTGTAGTTTCTTGCCCATTCTTCTTTGGTAAGGGCAACTACAGTACTTTCACAAGGTGCTAAGCCTTGTGACTGTAGCTTCGCCTTCTTTGTTTTTCTGACATTCAAAAGTGCCTGTTAAGGTCTAATTGAAATAAATGCTTTGAGTTTGAGTTTCTCGCATGGTGTCTCGGTACATGAAGCTGTACAACTTTTGTTTAACGAATTCGAAAAATTCGCAAAAAAAAATGTGGACGTTGAAATTAACGCAAACAGCTGACCAACATGCACATGGCAAAACTAAAAAAAAAAACTACGAATTTCCAAAAGGCACAGAACAAAAGTTGTTCAGTATCATGGTCAAAGACACCACACTCGAGGTCTTGCGTTTATTATGTTACACCTTGTATATCATTTTTAATTTAATCATATTTACCACAACTAGGGAATCTGGCTCCAACAACCTGTAATCAACAATAATACACACTATAGGATGGCTGAATGGATGGATGGTTTGGCTGTAGGATTAGTTTATATAATTTAAGACAAAATTGTAAAGAGCTGTGGATTTTGTGAACAATAAATAAATAAATATTACTTTGACAGCTGTATGACAGTGACAATGACAGCGACTATTAATAAAAAGAAAGTAATTAAATGTTTAGCAATTATAAAATTTGGTGAGCCACAAAAAAACAGCATTTAAATACAAAGATTTTGTTTGCAATTAAAAAAATCAGGCAGCAATCCTTGTTCCGCAAACAATTTTGATAATGGTCAAAAATTAAATCATAAATAGACAGCTTACAATAACATGAGCAATAGCATAATAAACATTCAGTCCGCAAAATAACTACTTGATCAGCAAGATTTCATGATTGATCAGCAGAGAAAACATGTCTATAAGCATTGTATTTGATTGGTATGCATATTTAAAACATGGTGAGCAAAATAATGAATTGGTCCCAAAAGTCCGATTTTGGGAACGTATACGGGATATCTTCTGAGATTGTTGAGTTACCAAGGCTGACCAGACAAGCAATTTGAAATAAGAAAACACAAAAATTTCAATCGACAGGATGGCTTCAAATTGTCAAGTAAGTGGAATCCAATTTTGAGTATGCTTAAAAGTAGCAGCCGGCATCGTAATAAGGAGTCCACAAAACCGGGTGATACTGTGAGTGTGTTTTACGTGACTTAATTTCGAGTTCCAGTAGTGCGCGTGGCAAAAGACAAAAAAGAGGGTAGACAGATTTGTCTGCTCTTAACAATTTATTTTTCATCCGGGTGGATGCGCCATGATCGCGGGTTGACTGGAGAATGCGGGTGCATTCTCCAGTCAACCCGCGGTCATGGCGCTTGCAACAGCGTCGAAATATCGGGAGCTCAAAATAATGAACAATCACGGAAGATATCCCGTCAGTTACAGTTTAAGTTTTATGTTATGTTTTCTTTCATCGATTTGATAACAGTGGTGATTAATTAATTTACTCAAAATAATGTGTCTGGCTGGTCGAACCTGCGACGACAGCACATGCCAAGTAATAGGCTTGGCTTTAGAGACGTGACACCCGCGGAGGGGGGTAAAAGAGGTTAAAGCTGGTAGGGAACGGGTCCCCGATTATAACTAGACCATTCTTATTATGGTATTATGGTAATGCATATTTTTCGAGAAATTAATGAAAAATGTTTCTAAAGTCAAATCAGTTTTATAGCGAAAACGGAACGTTAAAATGGGCGATTGACAATCAAATCTGTTCCACATATTGTCTATGGTGCAAAATGACGTGTAAAATTGGCAAAACGGAACGCCGACTACGCCTTTTATGCGACTACTAGCGGCCCGTCAGGGCTTCGCACGGGTGCCCATGTTACTCAGGGTGAATGTAGCTTTCTAATGGTGAAAGAATTTTTGAAATCGGCACAGAGTTTTTGAGTTTATTCATTACAAACATACGCACAAAAATACAAATCTTTCCTCTTTATAATATCAGTGTAGATAAAATGTTTTGAGGTTAGGTTACATTAATCGATTTTTCTCAGGAATGGTGCATTACCTTTTCATGGGAGTGGTACCAGGGGGCAGGGGGGACGGTCCCCCCCTCCTCCCACCCTCCGCGGGTGTCACGTCACAAAATTTATACCAAGTAATAAATAAATAATAAATAAATATTGCTGGACATTACACACAGCGCCATCTAGGTGCCACACTAAGCAACGAGGCTTGTGTCGTGGACACCAGATAGTTGATAATACTACATAGATACTTTTTTGTTTGTAAATACATACTTATTATACATATAAACATCCAAGACTCGGAAACAAATGTCCATGCTCATCACACAAACATTTTGCTAATACCGGGATTCGAACCCGGAACCCTAAGAATGTAAAGCAGCCTCACTACCGCTACGCCATTCGGGTCATCATCAGTAATGTTTATCAAGTTTAAACTTACCGCACCAACAGCCTGGGTGGCACCTCCAGCAACTTTCTTTACAGTCTTCACAGCTTTATGGACGGTCGAAGCGACATGTCCAGTAGCTCCACCTACAACTGACTTGAGAAGCCAGGGCAGTTTTGGTCCGTCGACGCTGGACTTCTTCACTGAGGTGGAAGTATGTCCCTTCTCGTGGTGGTGAGGAGAGGCTGATACTATTGCTAGCTGAAAACGGTGTTGGTAATGTTGATGGTAGCTTGCGAATTAAAAGTTGTATTGTATTACATTCAACAGCAAAACTAAATTTGTTTTTCTTAGTTTGTTAATCACAAACAAACTTGCTGCTGCAATTTGATGAAAAAGTCCCAAATCTTAAAAACTAAACATCAAATCTTTTTCAAATCAATTTTCGTTGAAAGTTTTTTTACGTTCTGCAATCCTACACTTTTTCAGAATTTTCCTCCTCTTACTTTAGAATTTAGAGGGGGGGACGCACATTTTACCACTTTGGAAGTGTCTATCTTTCAAACAATTGACTTTGAGATAAAATGGTTTTAGGAACCTCAATGTCATTTTTAAAAACCTATCTATAGAGGCTTATGCCCGACTCGTCACTGTTCCGACTGGTCACCAATTTTTTTTCCATACAAGAAGTCCCGATTCGTCATCATGAGAAAACAAATGAATTTTTATTTAATCACGCATAGGTTTGATGTTTTTTTTTTTTGTTTCAATTCTATGTCCATACATAGAATAGAAACAATTCTATGTTCAAAATAAAAGATTAAGGGTTCCGGACCCCATGGTCTGCAGCCTTTAATATTTTATTTTTGTTTACAAATCATAAAGCCGTCCACAGAATACATCTACCTACCAAGTTTCAACTTTGTACTCCTAGATAGTTTCGGAATAAAGAGGCTGTGACATACGGACAAACAGACAGACAGACGAATGACGAATATACAGCGTGTAACAGAAAGGGTATAATCATATGGAATACTGTGGTACGGACCATTAAACTGAACAACTTTCTCTATGGGACCACCATCGAAATCGTAAAAAAATAATCAGCTGTCTCTTAAATTTGGGTCGAGTAGGTATTGAAATTTTGTAAGGTGCAGTTGATTATTTTTTTACGATTTCGATGGCAGTCCCATAGAAAAAGTTGTTCAGTTTGATGGTCCGTACCACAGTATTCCATATGATTATACCCTTTCTGTTACACGCTGTATAAGGGTTCTGTTTTTTTGTCATTCGGCTTCGGAAAGAAAATTCTGACAAAACTTACCAGTACGACGGCTACAAGAATCTTAGCTGACACCATAGTAAAGTTTAAAAATAAACTTTTGGTAGTATGACCGAGAAGGCCAAACTCCTACTATGCCAGAACCAAAAAAAAAACGCGTTTTTATATCAAAACCTTATTTGTTCACCGCCAAATATTCTTTTGTTTGCCCAAGTGGTTCTAACTGTTTGAGTATGTGATTTGTTTAAATGCTAATATTTGGCGACATTAAATCATAATTTTCAGTTGAGTCAATAGTTTGATTGACTATTATTGAGTTTTTGTAAAGATTTTTGGCAATAGTTAATTCTTGTTTGTGCTGGCAAACGGTGAAAAAAACTTGTAATGAATGCCGATGGTAGAAACTTAATAGGAAATGCGGGTGGAGGAACTTTTGAAAATTGGGTATTTGAAGCAACTATAGCTGTCGCTTTGCGAGCGCGATTTCAACATGGGTGCGATTAGGACAGCTGCAGAGTCGAGTATTCAGCCTACGTAAAAGTCATAATTCGAGTGTTGCATAAACATAATCAGCCTTTAATGTTCCCACTGCTGGGATACTCGGCCTCCTCTCAATGGGAGGGAATGGGCTATAATCCACCACGCGGGCCCAGTGCGGGTGGCAGATGTCACATGTCTTCGAATTTTTGGTTCTAGGGCATGCCGGTTTCCTCACGATGTTTTCCTTCACCGTTTTGAGAGCAGTGGTGATGAAATAAATTACACAAAGTAATGCGCCTGCCTGTGTTCGAAGCCACGACTTACTGTTCGTAAGTCGGGGCCGCCACCACTGGGCCACCGCTGCTCTCGAGGGTTGGCTCTCGACTATTTCTTCCTCCAATTAGACGAATATAAAAGACATTTTATAAATTGAATAAGAATGGTAACAGGCTGTCGCTTTGCATCCTGGTCAAATTCAAGGAGGTATCTATACTAATGATTCTCGACCCGAATCGATAGTAAAAAGGGTTGGTATTTTATTTTTTTCGCCCCTAGTTTCTACACTGTCCATTATTATACTGTGGAATAAACGTTTGTGTTTGTGTGTGTGACGGCGCGTTTATAGGGCTAGGAACAGACGGGCTGCGTTTTGAAACGGGTGATTTACACTTACCGATGTCCGTAAAAATAATAAAAAATCTACACTTTTTATTATCTATTCGGGTCGAGAATCATTAGTATAGACACCTCCTTGAATTTGACCAGAATGCAAAGCGACAGCCTGAATACTCAGGCCCTATGTTTTTCTTTTTTCATTAATACCTAGTCGTCAAATTTGTACACTAGGCCTCTGTTCACAGCAGTCTAAATAGGCAATTTTGGGCATTTTCAAACATAACAATGCAATAACAATAATAATAATAGCTATGTGCAATCCGAACTTCATTTTTGCTACGGCTACTGAACCCTAAAAAGCGACAGTCGTTCGTTTTCTTTAATAGCTCTCTCATTTACTATATTATTCCTTATAAGTCCATTCCTGGATTTCCAAATCTAACCAAATTTTCAGCGAAAACTTGTTATTATGTCCTCTCTCAAATACACTGACTTTAATTGAATAAACACTAGATTCAGGTCGCACTAGCGTGATGTCGAGTTTCAGTTTGTCGCATTAGCGTGATGTCGACCTTCAGTTTGTCGCACAAGCGTGCATTCGAACTACAGTGAGTCGCAGTACAGTTATGTCGCTCAAGTGTTAATCGCGCTTCCGTTTGTCGTCGTCACGTTATACAGTCTTTTGTAAGGGTTCTAGTGCATATAAAGATAATGTATCAAATAAGAAAACATATTTTTTTTAAACACATAATTATGTACTTGAAAGACATTATTCAAAATGGTCGTGGTTGATCCACCTTCACTTTGACCCCTCACACCAGTGCAGTGTTAAGGTAGAGAAATTCTAAATAGCAAAAGTTGAAGTGAGAAATGTCACTCTGACAGATGTCAAAGTGACAGGTGTTAAACTATCAAATGTAGACTACCAGTAGTACTACGGGTAAAAAAAAACTTCCCGTGGTACTACTGGATCGCTTGGTAGTTCTACGGGTATTTTTTCTACCCGTGGTACTACTGGTAGTATTACTGGTAGTACCACGGGCAACACACGAAAAATCATTGTTTTGAAATCGTAAAGAGAGAGCGTTTGTATGAAAAAAATACCACATTTCCGAGGAAATGCGGGCGGTCTCAAATTTTTTTTTTCCTTTGTCTCTAATGTCCCACCGCTGGGCAAAGGTCTTCCCCATAGCCTTCCACCCTTCTCTTCGTTCGTACTCTTCTTTCTCTGCCTAATTTATTTATTTATTTGAGGCATGGATACAGAGGGGGGCAATGGGTGTAATTGCCCCCTCCCCCTGAATCCAACCGAATACGTCATTATGACCATCTTCAAAAAAATTAAATCATATAATGACTTTTTTAAACTTTCACGTTTTACACTTACACATAAACCATAACCACAACTTACGGGATATCTTCCGTGATTGTCTGTAATTTTGAGCTCCCGATATTTCGACGCTGTTGCAAGCGCCATGATCGCGGGTTGTCAACCCGCGATCATCAATTACAGACAATCACGGAAGATATCCCGTAAGTGACAGTTTATGTGTAAACATATAATGACTTGTTTACAAAAACCGTTATTAACTAATTATTACTGACAAGCTGTTACCCGCGGCTTCGCTCTCGTGTTGGTCGAAAACTATCTCGCGGGCACGTTGTAAATATAGCCTATGGCACTCGGGGATAATGTAGCTTCCTATTAGTGAAAGAATTTTCAAAATCGGTTCACTAGATCCAGAGATTACCCCGTACAACCTCACCAACTTTACCTCTTCATAATATTAGTATAGATTACATCGATCAATCAATACACGTGCGTTTCACAAGAAATTACTGATAAAAAGTCATCGGAAAGTGCGATTCAAAAATTCAACTCCAGGCTGCGCCAAAAAACGAATTGGAACGAATTTATGCATTTAATCTGTTCCAGTAGCTAGGCACTTCAGTGGATGTTAGAATATAGGTAGGTAGGTACTTTAAATGGATTACACCTTTTTTTTCGGATGGGAAATCATCAAATAACTCCTCCCGCTCTGGGCGGAGCAGGAGGGAGTGTCAGACTTTTACTGACTAAAACCCATCCATGTTCCTTTATCGCCCTTTGTGTTCCGGGGCCACGGTATCTCTTTCGAACAGTCCCGCAGTCCCAGCAGGCATCGGCCCTTGCGGACCCCTTCCATTTGCTGACATCTCTTTGAGGCGCGCGTGGAACACGAACGCGCCGTCGACACGGCCTGTCGTCATAAGACGGACGGCCGGCGAGCTAGCCCATAGCTCACGGTCAACAGGCCCGCGCCTACGGTGGCCGGGGGCCACCACGTGTCCCCCTACGCCTGGTGCGTCTCCCGCGGCGGCTGGGACGTGAGGTTCTCTCCCTAAATGGTTTACAGCTAATCCCTAGTTCTTTAGGTATCTACAATCAGCAGCTCTCACGGCTGTTGCTACTGGACCACAACGGTTCTAGCGCTGATTACCTACGCATGAATTAACTAAAGTACTAAACTACAGCCGCGTTGGTCCAGTGGTCGCAAGCTCGACTGCTGAGCATGAGGTCCTGGGTTCGGTTCCCGGCAAAGTGTTTTGGGTATTTTTCATTAGAAATTTTTGAGTAGCAGCCACGGAGACAAGATTTTTGCCTGGTTGATGGCAATAGGCTCGCCCCTATTAAATGGGACTTAAATATAACTGGCCAAATGTGGGTGTACTATTAGGTACACCTCTGCCTAATCCTTCGGGGGTTACACGCGTGATGTTATGATATGTACACTAACACACACACACACACAACAAACTACACTAACTCACAAACGACCACTTAGAAAAGAGATCCAGCATTATTTAACAAACGATATTTACCCAACTGTTCGATTAATCATTAATAATATTATGTTTCTGCGTTTGCAAATCTCAGATGACGTCAAGTCTTTGAATTTGTAACCGTTTTGTGTTTACAGTTAAATACATAATGGGTGTAAGTACCCTTAACGAAGCCGAAATGATTGTGCTAATTTGTTTGTTTTAGACCATACCTGGGAACCTTCTATTTACCGAAATATTGGGGGTCAAAATTCCATTTTTTTCACCAGTTGGTTTTTAAATACAAGTTTTTAATGTTATAACTTTAATTTAAACACCTCCACGACCCCCGTACTATTCAATGCATCCATCAGCACAATGTTTTGAGTGTTATATCTATGGACGCATTGTCAAATGTGACTTGCACTACCTGTCATTCAATAAATTATTTGCCTAAAAATGTGATTCATTTTATTGGCGACGAGGATTTAAAATACCTAAAAGAATGGATAAAGAACAATTTGAGCAGTTCTTGCGAGCTCAACAGGCGCAGCAAGAGCAGGTGACACAAATACTTACATTGTTGGTACAAACAATGCACAACAAAGATACAAAAACAAAAAGCTCGACGAGCGTTACATCATCGACGGTCACATCATCAGACAAAATGATGGTGATTAAAAACTTCAACATGGACAAATTCAACCCTGACAGCTGCAGGATTGAAGATTTTTTAGATTTCTTTTCAAACAAATGTCAAATCATGAACGTTACGGAACCAAACCTACGAAAGGACATCCCGTTGAATACCTTAACACCAGAGATTTTCCGTGAGTTAAAAATAGCACTTACACCGAATTTTAACACGAGTACTTTTAACGACATTTGCCTCAAACTTCTTGACTTGTTTAGAGTAAAGAAAACCAGGTACCGTGCACTGACACAGTTCTGGAACTGCAGCAGAGAGTCTTCAGAATCTATGGAACAGTACGCTAACAGACTCAAAAGACTAAGCCGGGATTGCGGCTACGAAGAAGAGATGTTGGAACGACAGCTACGCGATCGTTTTGCTACAGGGTTGAATCATACAGATTTAGAGACAGACCTCAAGCAAAAGTGGCCCGATTTGCAGGAGTCAGGAAGGGAGGTTACTTTTGGAGATTTTTTTTCAATTGCACAATCACGAGAACAGGCAGAACATGACACACCAGGCACAACTGCAATCGTTAACAGAGTCAAAAGGAACCGTACTCAAAAAACAACAACACCGAAATATCATTACAATAGACGACGCAAGTTGCACTCCACTGATCAATGCCTTAGATGTGGGAAATTCGACAAGCATGACCTCTCAAAATGCGCAGCAAAAAACCACACATGCGACGAGTGCAATTTGAAGGGGCACTTTGAGAGCTGCTGCATTAAAACTGGTCATGCTTACATATCGCCAGCCAAGGAAAAAAAGACTTCCAAACGTAGACTACAACGGATAAGCGATAATCAAGCTTCCACGTCAAGCTCTACAAACGTTTCAACGGAAAATAGTGAAGATGACGATGAGTTTGTCCATAACGTCACGAACACTCGAGCCAAGGATTGCAAACAAATCGACATTTTCATAAATGGAATTCATTGTACAATGGATTGGGACCCTGGGTCTTCCCACTCTATCATTAGTTCTGCAATTTGGAAAAAGATTGGATCACCAATCTTAACAAAGGGGCTCAAATTAAAAGCTTATGGAAACATCAAGCTAAAAACCCAAGGAATTACAAATGTCAATGTGGAAGTAAACGGACGATACGAAACTTTGCCTGTCGTAGTAATAAAAAACGCAAACCCATTGCTTTTTGGATTGAGATGGAGCGAGAAGTTTGGAATGGAATTTCCAAAACCAGTTTATTCAGTCCAAGAGCAGCCTGTTACTCCAACATTAAAACATATTCTCAAGCAATACAGCGAACTTTTTGACGGCCAACTAGGCAAAGTCAATAACTACCAAGTTAACATACATGTCAAACCCGGCGCAGAACCAGTACACCTACCTGCACGTCCAATCAAATTCAGCATGAAGAAAAAGCGTCGAACGGGAGTTGGATCGCCTTGTCAATACATCATTAACAGAATAGATCCAAACCTTACTGCTTTAGAGTGGGCAACACCTACTGTAAATGTCTTGAAACCAACTGGTGACGTCCGAATTTGCGGAGACTACAGCACTACACTTAATCCTGTTTTAACAAAACATTTACATCCAGTGCCTGTTTTTGATCAATTACGACAGAAACTAGCAAACGGCATAGTCTTCTCCAAAATTGATCTCAAAGACGCGTATTTACAATTTGAAATAGCACCGGATTCAAAAAAGTATTTAACAATTTCCACACACAGAGGATACTACCAGTACAACAGGATGCCTTTCGGTATTTCTACAGCACCATCAATTTTTCAAAATTTTCTTGATCAATTACTTGGAGACATACCAAACGTAGCAGTGTATTTTGATGACATTGCCTTGACAGGAGAAAGCGTGAATGGACATTTACGAACACTTTGCACAGTGTTAAACCGGCTAAAACAGGCTGGTTTGAAAGTTAATTTGAAAAAGTGTAGTTTCCTGAGTAAAGAGATTGAGTTTCTGGGTCACATAATTGATCAAAACGGAATACGGCCAACAAAAGCGAAGATTAACGCTTTAACCAACGCATCACAACCCACAAACGCAAAGGAATTACGCTCTTTCCTGGGCCTTATAATTTTTTATGAAAGATTCATTCCACATCTTCATGGATCATGTGCAGACCTGTACGAGCTAACAAGCGGCAAAAAAAAAAATGGCGATGGTCCGAACACGAAGAACAAGTTTTCGAGAATGCTAAAAGTAACATAGCTAACTCAAATTCATTGCTAGCGTTTGATGAAAGGCGTTCCGTTTTCCTAGCGTGTGATGCGTCAGAAAAAGGAGTTGGGGCAGTTCTATACCACAAACACAACGATGTCGAACAACCGATAGCATTTGCGTCAAGAAAACTTCGACCAGCTGAGAGCAAATATTCTGTTATTGACCGTGAAGCACTAGCCATATTATTTGGAATCCAGAAATTTGACCAATATCTAAGAGGAACGAAATTTACCTTGGTAACTGACCACAAGCCTCTGATGCACATTTTGGGACCTCAACGTAACCTGCCGAAGCTTGTAAATAATAGACTTGTAAGATGGGCTCTTTTAATTGGAAGCTACCAGTATGAAATTTGCTACCAGAAGGGCGAAAACAATATTCTGGCCGATTGCCTGTCCAGATTACCAAATCACAAGACAAAACCCTCACAGGTGGAAAACGTTGTACATAGAGTAGTGTCACGCCTCCAAGAAAACAAAATTGTTGACCTACAATTAACAGAAAAAAAATTGAGTCTGGAAACATCTAGAGACCCAATTTTGTCTCTCATTTGCCAGTACCTAAAGACCGGGTGGAGAGACTTGGATTACAGGCAAGAGATGAAACAATACTACAGGAAACGTTTCGAACTGTCTGTAGAAGGTAAAATTGTACTGTGGCAAGGCAGGATGGTCATACCTGAGGTTCTAAGAAAGACAGTCTTAGGTTATTTGCACCGAGGGCACCCAGGAATATCGGCCATGAAAGCACTCTCACGTTTCTATGTGTGGTGGCCATCAATTGACGAGGATATTGAGAATTTTATCAAGAGATGCACCAGGTGTCAGGAAAACTGACCATCTAATTCCGAACTACCGGTTTTCTCTTGGTCTATACGCGAGCAAGTGTGGGAAAGAGTCCACATAGACTTTGCAGGTCCATTCGAGGGCAGCTACTGGCTGGTTTTGTGTGATGCGTTGTCGAAATGGTGTGAACTAAGACCAATAAAAAACATAACTTCAAAAAGTCTATGCATTGTTCTGGATGAGATTTTCAACACATTTGGACTGCCACAAATGATAGTATCTGACAACGGCCCCCAACTCACATCACAGGAATTCAAGGACTATTGTAAAAATCAGGGCATTCTACATGTCACCTCATCTCCGTATCATCCCCGAACAAATGGGTTAGCTGAACGGTTTTTGAGAACTTTTAAGAACAGAATGACCTCCAGTGACGGAAGCCCACTTAAGCGTCGATTGTTGGAGTTTTTATTCACTTACCGGAACACTCCGCATACCACTACCGGCAAATCACCTGCCCAAATGATGTTCGGCAGGCAGTTGAACTGTGTTCTATCAAATATTCGACCGAACAAGAGAAGAAATTTACAATATCAACATGTGAAGGCGGACATCGTGTCATCTACACCTACTTACCAGACAGGCGATAAGGTCTACATAAAAACTAAACTGGAAAAAAAGTGGCAGCTTGCTACAGTAGCGACCCGTAAACATCGATACTCCTACGTGGTTACTACATCTAATGGGGTGGAGCAAAGGAAACATGCAGATCACATGAGGCCACGACTTACTCCTGCAGCCGCGTCTCCTGAAAGTGTTGCGACAGCCTCTACGTCCTCACCATCCACATGCTTGGCACCATCACCTATGTCAATTCCTTCTCCATCTACACCGTCCTCTCACATTCCATCCACACCAGAACCATCTGCATCCACATCTGCATCTACATCATCATCCTCATCCTCATCACCAGCGTTTGAAACACCGACTGCGACGTTTCCAGCACCTCTTCGGCGCAGCCAGCGTGAGGTGCGACCTCCACGGCGTTTGATTGAGGAATAAATAAATAAATAAATAAATATTTGCCTAAAAATGTGATTCATTTTATTGAGTACCTACGTTACGTAGTCCTACCGTAAAACGTGATTTTTCACCCCCAAAAAAAAAGTCGTTTCCCAGCAAACATTTTAGCGTAGAGTTACTTAGTTTGATGTACATAATGCTTGGTTGACGGCTTCGTGAAGGGTCCTGTTACACCCTGTATTTTTAGTTTGTTTTTTTTTTTATTCTTTTTTTATAATAATGTGGACAACATTATTATAAAAATCTTTATTATAAAAAAAAACCCACTAGGAATTTCTCCGGTATCGTGGGTGCGTTTACAAACATTTAAACTCACAAACACAACCAGCCAGACCTGGAACAACTACCTGTAGATCATACAAATATTTGTTCCGTGCGGGGATCGAACTCGCGACACGCAGCGCAGCAGCCAATCGCTCACTACGCCAACCGTGCCGTGGTTATAAAGTGGAATCAAATAATGTCATAAGAAAACCTCAAGCCATTCACCTCGATCCTCGAATACTGCCATCTAGCTGCTGCTAGCATGCGGTCATCGTCATCTTAATTATCATGCAACTAATTACTACTGCGATAGTACATAAAAAAGCATTGGAATTACCCGTATTGCTACTGGTAATAGGATTGGTAGTAAGTAACACGGGTTACGGCCGTTTTCTATAACTTACTTACGCATAACGGCTAGTTAATACGCCTTACTCTAGTAGCTATCGGTGTTTCTATAAACAAAGTTAGGAATTAATTGACAGGAATATCCTATCCACGTCACTCATCTGTCTCTAGGAGGGTTGACAGTTGATGTTTCTATAACTGTTTATCTGAGATAGCAACGTTCCGTTAACTGTTAGTAAGCTAATGAAAACGGCCGTAAGTGATTAAACATGCCGGAGATAAGCCTCCCAAGCCCTGAGCATCAGCTGCAATCGTAAGATGGGATGCTCGCACGTCTACGTGAAGCGACGATATTAATATCACAACTAGTAGAAACAACAGCGTTGATATAAGTAGGTAGTGGTCGCAAGAGATCGTGCTAAAAAACAACTGCTTGCAAAGTGGAATCCAGTTTGTCCGTCAGAAAGGGGTTTGAATTTAATGGCCAGCCTAACTTTCTTTAAGGGAAATAATAATGGTTCCGAAAAACAAATTAATCTCCAGCGATCTGTGGCCGACTATCATTCTAATTAACCAGCGTTATAATGAATTACCGACGAATAACCCAAAACATAAACGAATAAAAATATCCAATTTAACAACAATTAAGAGCATGTTCAAATTACATTTTCTCCTAAAAGAAAATGGATCTTCGAATAACAAAACTAAACTTCCAAATAGAATACTGAACCTCCGACAAAATTACTAAGTTACCGACAACAGAGGTTTTGTCAAAATAATCATATTTTTACAACTTGCATGAACTGTTTTAATTTCTATTGTTGGTTATCAAATTTATTTTTTAACTCGCAATAATGATGAAAATACCACAACTGTCCGTGCTATAATTAAGATACCTACTGACAACTAACGAGCCGCTACTACTACCCTATTTAGTTCATAAGTACAATTATGTATACCTAACATTTTCTACTACCTATTAAAACTACATTTTCATAATAAACTGAGTTTTGTTTTATTTTTATCTTTATTTTCGCTGACATTATAAAAACTAGGAAATTTGTCGAATAATAATACAGTATAATAGTAAAATATTCTAGGAAACAAAAGTCTACTTGGTTTTAGATTAAAGCATGAATAGGGCTGTTCTAACTTCTTAACGCCTGAAATAGGTACCGATATCGAAGCATACCCGTGGTAAGTAAAATTTATGATATATGATGCAAGTAAAAGTTATTGTTACAAGTACATTTTTATATTTTTTATAAGTTTCTGTATAACCACTCAGAATAATATTTTCAGTATAATGTTACAGTTAAAATAGCACCACAGTCTATGAAATATGAAAGGTAATTTATGAATTAATAGTAGGCATTTAAAGATAAAAATTACAAAGCATAGTTTTCAGTCGAACGTTATTTATGCTGGTAGAAAAGTATTATCCCAATAAACAGTCATGTTTATTTTTCGAAGATTTCAGTATCTCATTCGGTCGTTTCGTCATTTTTATTCGGACAAAAGTAGTCGGAAAGTTAGTATTTTAGGCAGTAGATTTAATATTTTGAGTAAGGACAATTCTTCTTTTTTTGTCGGAGCTTTTATTACTACCCTTTCTTTAACTCCATTTTTTTTTTAATTAATCGTTAGCTAGTATCAATACAAACAAATTTTGCATGAGACAAAATGTTCTAAAGTGTCACGTTTCCGAGATATGAGCTATCAAAGTTGTGCTGAAGATGCCATCAGTGAATGGACTTTAATTTTGATAGCTCTTATCTCGGAAACGTGACCGTTTAGAACATTTTGTCATAACAAAACTTATTTCTATCGATACCAGCTTTCGGTTAATATAGGTTTTACGCATGATCGCAACGAACCGACCAGGCTTTATACAAAAGTCTTCCAAGCCCTTTCTCAGCGGTAGCCCGGATTCTGGATGTGTGCCCAGTTGATGGCTAAGGGCCAGTACGTTATAGGGGGCGACTATAGCGTGGGACTTTAATATAACTGGTGAAATATGAGTGCACCACTATGTAACCCCTCTGCCAATTCCTTCGGAAATGATGGGTGTGATGTTATGTTATGAATTTCTCTGTAGCAGCTTCAAATCAAAATCAAAATCAAAGCATTTATTTAAAGTAGGCCAGTTACAGGCACTTTTGAACTGTCGAAACAAAGATAACAATGAAATGTACCTATCGTCCCAGTCACAAGGCATAAAACCTGTGAAAGTACTGTAGTTGCCCATTCCCTAGCGTAGATCTCTATGGAGAAGAACGGGCAAGAAACTCCATGGACACTCTTTTAAATCAGCATATTGTTACAAAACCTTGGTTACATCATTCATATTGAGATGGTACATTATGTGAGAACGATGTAGCAAGATGTGCACGTTAAAAGTGTCCATAGTATTACACAAAAAAGACAATTAAAAAAAAAATTAAAATAATTAATTCAAATAAGCCGTGGCAACTAAGAGATGACCAGTCACAACTGACAGCGCCCGTTCACGAACATGACGGCTTCATGAAGTGCCCCCTATTAAATAGTGTTGAATACTAATAATACCTTCTTTGTGCAGTCACTGTTTGATTTGTGGTTTCGATTCTATACTACTGTCTTAGTTTTTTTTAATTGAAAAATGACTTTTGTTATTCGTCAATTTGACCGCTTGATGGCTGCGCTCATGTGTTTTCTAAGTAACTTTATTTTACGTGTAAGAGTTATGGGCCCAGAACCCTGTTAACTTCTTGTAGAGGGTTTTCCGTGGATGCAATCAATGACTTGAAGAAGTTAATAAATAGTAGGTATTTAAACATATCCGAAATGTGGGCTTTCTAAACAGCCAGCTCCCTTGGAATACAGGTGCGATATGACATACGTAAGTTCAATAAAACTGATAAATCATTGCGCGTGTTGATGACGCAGTGTTCTGCTTACAACAATACATTAATAGAGCGTGAAGAACAAGCGAATCAAACCACGTTTATAAATCGTCGCTTTATTTTGGGTTCCGTAAATCATAAATCATATTTATTTCTGTAAATTGGTTTTACAAAACACTTTTACACGTCGATTTTAAAACTAGATGGGGCCGGTGTTTCGTACCTGACTACCCTGAGAAGAAACAGCAGAAACAAACTCTGAGGTCACTGCCTCTTTTGAAGTCCAGACATTGGTCAAGACATATGAGGACCGTGCAGATGTCTGAGATAGGCTTTTGAAGAAATAACCACACAGATTTGAGTGGACCTGTCCAGTCAGTGCAAGCATTTGTCAGTTATCGTGTAGCTCGACTCATAACCCAAGGAGCTCAACGACACGACGAACAATACAAAAGAATGTTTGAGAGTTAAAAGAGACCGCCACGTTGGTCTTCAAGTTGCAGGCGCTAATGCTGAGCATGAGGTCCTGGGTTCGATTCCCAGCTCGGGTAACGTGTTAAAGGATTTTTCCTTCAGGAATTTCTCAGTAGCAGCGACGGAGTCTGGATTTGTGACCGGTTGATGGCAATAGGCTCGCCTCCTATTACATTTGACTTAAGAGGGCCCTTCCCGACGCGACTATCGTCAACGCGAGCATGGTCAAAAAGTTAAGTCTTACCCCGCCCCAACCCCGCGAAACTCGTCTCCCACGCACCTCATACCGCCTAACGCGATGACAATGAACGAAAAATAGTATTCGAAAATTTCTTAAACTTGTTCCAGGAAATACGTGTTTTTGAAAAAGTCTTACAAGTGTGTGAAATAAATATTTGTCATTAAGAATTTGCATTACATGTGCATGGTTTTTATCGAGATGTTTTCTTTATTTTTACAGTTTATGAGTACATTATGAACGGCCAAAGTTCAGGTAAAATTTGTGCAAAATAGCAATTTTTTTTTTACTTTTTTTTTATTTTTTGCAACCACAGAAACCTAGATATAGTGCACAAAATACCTATTAGTTCAAAAAATCAAAGATAGATATGTAACAACGGCATAATCACGTATGAGCGTTTGTATGAAAAGTATAACGGGTTGGCCGCTCTTAAAAACGTGACTGGCGAAATATGGGTGTACTTTTATTTACACGTCTGCCTATCATCATTCGACAACGCTTTTTTATTATTGATTGTTTTTTTTTTTTGGATTCAGCATAATTATACTATTTTTATTGATATGACATAATTACTATTGATCGCTCTTTTAATATGTATAAATTATTATTTTAAATGAATCTAATTATATTAATTTTATGAATTGGTTTGTAATTTTAATTTTAATTAGGTATGTTATGTATTTAAATATAATTGCTAATTAATAAATGTGTACTGCATACTATCATTATGCCAAAATGTAAAATCTCAATATTTGTATGGCCGAAATGCCGAATATAGTGAAACGAATAGATATTAGGAACTTATGTTAACTACCTATATTCTTGCAAATACATGTATCATTCATTCATTCATAACCCTTCTGGAATTACAGGCGTCATGATATTTAAAAGTTTTATAATTATTACTTTGTTAATGTGATATCTACCCGCACTGGGCTAGAGCGATGGCTAACCCATCAATTCCCTCACATCTTTTTACGAAGAAGAGGAAACCTGTGGTTCAGCTGAAGAAGATAAATGACAAGCGATCTATCTTCTTCTTCTTCTACTATCTTTTATTATTCAACCTTTTTGAAATAAAAAAAAATATATATAAAGGGTGTAACAAGACCCTTAACGAAGCCGAAAGGCACTTGTTCTCCCCGTCATTGCGAGCATTTTTTTGTTCTAGACCATACCTGGGAACCTTATAGTTACGGAGATATTGGGGGTCAAAGTTCCAACTTTTTCACAAGTATTTTTTTTAAATACATGTTTTTATTGTAAGATTTTTATTATATACAACTCCACGATCCTCATTCTATGCAATGCATACATCAGCACAATGTTTTGAATGCATTACATTGAGTCCTACCGTAAACGTGATTTTTTCACCTAAAAAAAAAGTCTTTTCCTAGCAATAATCTTTGCGTAAAGTTACTTAGTTTGATGTACAAAATGCTTGGTTGACGGCTTCGTGAAGGGTCTTGTTACACCCTGTATGTCGAAGAGGAAACCTGTGGTTCAGCTGTAGAAGATAAAAGACAAGTGACCTATCTTCTTCTTCTTCTACTATCTTTTACAAACTTCTTGAAATTAAAAAAAAATATATATAAGGAAATACATTTTTTTTTAATTATTCATAATTGTGATCTTAATTTAACCTTCTGTAATTTTGTATTGTATTACAATTTTGGATATATCTGTCTTTAGTCCTTTCGCACGTATTTAAACATAATATATCCCAGCTATACAGGGAAACCTATAATTGGCCATAATAACTGTTACACGCATATTTTGTAAAATATTTTTATGTTTCACTGTTGGTTACTTAAATAAATAAAATAAAAATAACTAAAACATTTTAAGTTGACTAGGTTATGCCCTCGGCTTCGCCCGCGTGGATTTAGTCACTGACCCACGGGATGTACTATTGGGATAAAAAGTATCCTAGACAGGGTGAGAGGGGTCACTGACGTACAAAAGGTTACCAGTAGTAGTCCATTGCTGACAACCAGTCTTCAACGGGTATCGTATTACCCAGTACTAACTGGGTTATGGAGGTGAGATAGGCAGTCGCTCCTTGTAAAATACTGGTATTCAGCTGTATCCGGTCAGACTGGAAGCAAACCCTAACATAGTTGGGAAAAGTCTAAGCAGATGATTAGTTTCGAACCACCTACCCTATGTTACAACCCGCACTTGACCGGACACCAAACTCACGTATATATCTGACGTAATTACTGACAATAAGACACGTGTTTTCTATAGATTAACGTTATTAAATACTCGTACTTTATTAACAATACCGTAAGCCTAAATACATATGATTTGGAATTTTGAATTTATTGCTTCTATTGTTTCAGTCAAAATAGCGTCATTGGTACAGAGTTTCGAATGATTAGTGAGTCATTGTCATTGTTTTGTTTGAAAAAAGAAGTGCTATTCTGAAAAGCCTGGACTCTAAAGGTATCCACTAGAGGCAGAAAAGCAATCAATCCGCGACCAGAACACGTTTGCACCTTTGAAGAACATTGTGAAGAAACCTGAGGGTCTTTTTTTTTTTCGGCTGGGATATATCATCAAATGACTCCTCCCGCTCTGGGCGGAGCAGGAGGGAGTGTCAGACTTTTACTGACTAAAACCCATCCATGTTCGCCCTTTGTGTTCCAGGGCCGCGGTATCTCTTTCGAACAGACCCGCAGTTCCGGCAGGTATCGGCCCTTGCGGACCCCTTCCTTTTGCTGATATCTCTTTGAGGCGCGCGTGGAACACGAACGCGCCGTCGACACGGCCTGTCGTCATAAGACGGATGGACGGCGAGCTAGCCCATAGCTCACCGTCCACAGGCCCGCGCCTACGGTGGCCGGGGACCACCACGTGGCCCCCGACGTCCGATGCGTCACCCGCGGCGGCTGGGACGTGAATTTCCACGGGTTTGCTGGACGGAAAGGTGCGAACGGTGACGTATCTAGTCCATAAAACAAAAGTAAAGAAATGTACTAATCATGCCCCGCATAGCAGTGAACAGCAAGACGAACTTTCACTGCAGCGAATTTTCCATGGCCAGGCTGGTAAAGCGTTTTGTATTTTACAAAGACGTCCATGATCCATGCGTCATGTTCGTGAACGGGCGCTGTCAGTTGGGACTGGTCATCTCTTAACTGCCACGGTTTATTTAACTACTTTGTTTTTAAATTGTTGATAGTTATAATAATTATATATTAAGTTATATTAATTATAACACGTGCACATTAAGAGTGTCCAGAGTAAAAGTACTCTGGACACTCTTAATGTGCACGTCTTTCTACATCGTTCTCACATATATGTATAATCTCAACATGAATGATGTAACCAAGATCTTGTAACAATATTTTGATTGAAAAGAGTGTCCATGGAGTTTCTTGCCCATTCTTCTCCATAGAGATCTACGCTTTGAAATGGGCAACTACAGTACTTTCACAAGTTATTATGCCTTGTGTCTGTGACTGTAGCTTCGCCTTTGTTTTTCTGACTTTCAAAAGTGCCTGCTAAGGTCTAATTGAAATAAATGCTTTGAGTTTGAGTTTGTCCAATATTTATTGATTGAAGAGCTCTTGGCTTAATAATAACAGCAGGAAAGTAAAGCAGCGGTAAAGCAGCGCTTGCCAGGGTTGATCTGAAGATGAGACTATCCATTACTTCTCAATTTTCCTCCATGCTCGAAGATCACGTTAAGCCGTTGGTCCCGGCTGTCATTTGTAGATTTGTCCATTTGTAGTTCAGTTTTACCTAGTGGTATTTAACTTATACTGTCACTTACGAGATATCTTCCGTGATCGAAAATGAATATCGGGAGCTCAAAATAGTATACAATCAAGGAAGATATACCGTAAATTACAGTATTTACGTTTAATTGTAAACCGTGAAAGCTTAAAAAGTGGTATATTACCAGCCAGTAGGTTAGTACCTACTGGCTGGTAATATACCACTTTTTAAACTGGGCTGTGGACGTCAGATAGGCAGTCGCTCCATGTAAAATACTGTTATTCAGCTGCATCCGGCTAAACTGGAAGCCGACCCCAAAACAGTTGGGAGAACTGCAGATGATTATGATCTCAATAAGATTGACATGCGTTTTTCTCTCTCATCTTCCACGGAAGCATTTTCATAGAGTGATAGAGAAACAATTAGTGTTGGAGCGGTCTGTCAAAACGACAGGGTGGTTTTTCGCTGCATACTGTTGTGGTCATCTTCTAAATTGTGTCTTAGAGGACTCACCATACCAATCGAGAGTTTTTAAGGAGGTTTTACATTCGACCAGTTTCTTTTTATTTTTATTTTTCGGCATTTGGTAAAAGAACCTCGTGTCCACTACACGAGGTTCTTTTTTCTTTTCCATATAAAATTAGTTGAGTTGAGTTAACTTTACTTGAGTATTTCATAAATTACCTCTCTTTAATACTTATTTTTTCTTCTTGGCCAATGTTGATGAAATGACGATCCCTTACGAGGGAACAGAGGCTGCGATTCTCCATACAAATATATTCCCCTTTTGTCTTCCTGAATAATGCCTATAAAAAAATCTTTTTTTAATCAACGTCTGTTGTAGACACCTCCCTGTCGTTTCCTTTTTTTCAGCAACAATTATGTAAATAAATTATGTCCCTCGAAAAATGACAAAAAATTACACATTTTTACGGCCGTGATTAGAGACCAGACAAATTTGAAAAGTTATTGGTAACGCCAACACTGATTAGATAGATTCACTCTTATAATATGAGGCAGTTTGTATTTCCCGCTCCTTTTCCCAACCTGCACATGCAGCGCTTTTAGCATTATTCAAGATGTGAACATGAGAACGAGAGAACGAGAACTGACAGCTGACAGTTCGACGAAGAAATTACACATGGACGCACGTATGTAACGGATCTCTCGAACCACCGCCGCACCGCATGACGAGCCTTCTCGTCTGATCACCCGCGAAGAGACGAGGATCATCTCGAGCCTTTCTCTGCCTTTTTCAATACATTCCCGCTCCGCCAAACGCACCCTTGTGTTTGATTACCCAGTGTAATAAGAACTAAAACTATATTCAAATATTGGTCGCGCGACCCGCGTGGTGATACTGTGCTGTGTGATAGTCGAAGGAGATTGGGTCCCGCTGGCCTGCCCCTGGTGAGTGCTGCATGTCCCTTCTCTTCCTCTCTCTTCCGCCTCCATTTTAGTCACTGCCGATTCACTTTAATTAACACGTCCGCTCGTATCAAAGGTTGGTTCTGATACTTTTCAGGACTGAATTATTGTTGGCGTGACCAGTTATTAACATAAAAGAAATTGATAGGAACCTAGACATACTCTTTCTTAGAATTTTAATTGATTTTTTTTTTTTGAGGAGAAAAAAAGAGGAATGCGAAACGTCGATCTCGTCAACATTTTTGTGATATAATCTGCTATCCCTATCGCACTCTACGGGGACAGGCTTGACGCAGCGTGATGGCAATAGTTTCTTCAAATACCTATCCCGCAGGCCTTGTTCCCTCTTAATAACTTCTAGTTACAATGTAAAATTAATTCATGACAAGATTTTTTGTGGGGGGACTGCAACTAAAATGGACAAAATAAAAAAAATTGCAAAAAAACGACTTCCAAAGAAAACAGCAAAAAAAAGTAAATCAATTTATTGACATGTGACATTATTTTTGTGTGGCTGATGTGACATTTATAGACAAAAAAATCTAAAATAACTTTACTTTCGGAAGTCGGTGACTTTTTTTTCCACTGACTTCCGAATTTATTTTAGACTTTTTAGCGGTTCTTTTGGAAGTCGGTTATTTTTTTTTTGCATAAAAGTTCTTTAGTTTCTTTTTCCAACGAAAATTACGTCATTCGTCTCGTTTCGGCTCTTACGAATCAACTCGACACCATGTCGGACTATTCGCTTTTATTGCATTTCTAGACATAACGCTTTTTCTGACCGGCTTAAGCCGATTCTGCGTGCCTAACTTGTTAGGCGATTCAAATTGATCTCTCCCTGTATAATAGGCCTACGGTAGGTTTCATCGCGTCATACCTAAATACTTTTATATACCTGTAACATACATCAAACAAATAATGCGTACATACATAACACATGTTTAAATATCGAACATTGTAGATTTATTATTTTAATTCGAAACTATACAGGTCAAACAATTTTTAATTCAACGTCTTATTAATAAAGATTGTGAAATCGCTAATAATATTCCACGATAATTATTGTCTTAGGTAAATGCTTTCAAGTTTCAATTGCTGTTCTGCGTAGGTAATAATTATATTCCTGTTGTTTTTTTACTCGACTTAAAAAAAAAGAGGGGTTATGAATTCAAAAGTTTCCAGTAAAGGCCTGCCTACTACCAGCAAAAGGTATTTACGACGCAGATTTGAGTGGATACTGCATCATTGGTCTAGTGGTCGTAAGCACGACCACTGAGCACGAGGTCCTGGGTTCGATTCCTAGGTCGGGCTAAGTGATATTGGGTTTTCCATCAGGAATTTCTCAGTAGCAGCCATGGAGTCTGGATTTTTGCCCGGTTGATGGCAATAGGCTCGCCCCCTATTACATGGGACTTAAATACAAGGTCCCATTAAAATAGATGGACAAAATTTTAACATAGGGTTCACCAATGATATCCAAGCAAAAAAAACACTGATTTTAGTGATTTCATTTGACCTAAAATAATAAATAGCCGGCGGCACTCTAGAATAAACACATTCATTAGTTCAAAATAAAATCACTTTAATCAGTGTTTTTTTTTGCTTGGATATCTTTAGTTAGACGTACTGAACGCTGTGTTAAAATTTGTCCATCTATTTGAATGGGGCCTTATACAACGTGTAACAGAGTTAACGCAAAACCTCTTAAGGGGTCATTGTACTCATAATTATGAACAACTTTCACTATGGGACCAACACTGAAATCACGAAAAAAAAATCGACTGCCCCATACATTTCTGTGCGCATAGCTCGACAAAATGTACTGAACAGCTGATTTTTTTTAGCGATTTCGGGTTTGGTCCCATAGTAAAAGTTGTTCATAATGATGAGTACAATGACCCCTTACGAGGTTTTGCGTTTATTCTGTTACACGTTGTATAACTGGTGAAATGTGGGTGTACTAGGTGCATCTCTACCTAACCCTTTGGGGATTTCATTAGGGTATTTTGTTATATATACGTCAGCACCTCAAGCTACTACAATCTGTCTAATTTCTTAAATAGATTTTCAACTTACATACACACACACACTACTACTACTACACACACACTACACTACACACACACTACACACACACTACTACTACACTACTTACTTACTTACATATGGAATGCAATAAAAAATTGAGTATTGAGTAACTTTATCGCCAAAGCGTTAGGTTCAAGGTTGATTGGAAAATTTTACAGTTACACGGGTAGCTCATGCTGCTCATGTGCTGGCGGCTGTACAAATAGATACACAACATTTATTTGTGAAACAAAGGTATTTACATAAAGATCTTGGGTTAATTACAATGAGCGCTATGTTTTTCCTTGAAGGCGTACAAATATTATAGAAATTAAAAGTAAAACAAAAAAAATACCAGCAAAATAAACAATTTTTTTTTTTTTTACTACATAAACTCTTTTTATGTAGAAAAAAAAATTGTATTAACAGACTTCTTAAAAATATTTAAAAAATGACATGCTCCTTCAAATGTTTTTTTTTTGCCTGTGATTTTTTTCTCATCTTCGGCAAAATCAGAAAACTAGCTCGGCGAGTGCTACGTTGGGTTACTTTTTTACTTTAGTATACGATAAATTATTCAGAACTAGCTGTTGCCCACGACCTTTGTTCGCGTGAAATTATTATAAAAAAAGATTACTTTCCTTTTTGAATAGAATTTTGTTAAAATTTCACGGGTTTGAATTTTTTTGCACGGATACAAAATTATTTTTTTAAAGTAAAAGTAGCCCATGTTAGACCTTACAACATCAGCTACCTGCCAGTAAAAGTCCGCCAAAATCGGTACAGCCGTTTCGGAGATTAGCCGGAACAAACAGACAGACAGATAGACCGACAGACACACAGACAAAAATTGAAAAAAATGTGCTTTTGTTATAAGTACCGTATATACTTTCAAAGCAATCAGTAAAAAACTGTTATTTTGATATTACAAACAGACACTTCAAATTTTTTTTTTGTATAGAATAGATGTATAGATACTTTTGTCGAGTGCCTTAAGAATGAAAAGACATGTATTGTAAATATACAGCGTGTAACAGAAAGGGTATAATCATATGGAATACTGTGATAGGGACCATCAAACTGAACAACTTTCTCTATGGGACCACCATGGAAATCGTAAAAAATAATCAGCTGTCCTATACAAAATTTCAATACCTACTCGACCCAAATGTGGCAGTGGGATAGCTGATTATTTTTTTACGATTTCGATGGTGGTGCCATGTTCATTATTTTGGCTTGTTCATAAATTTTTCTTGTTGATGTTAATTAAGGGTAGTTAAAAATCATTTTCATTATTTTGTTTTGTGCAACTTGGGGCTTGATAACTCCGTCTTGGCCGCACTGTCCCAAATTTCCACCAGATATAGTAGAAGTGGTTTTATTAAGGCCACACTTTCTATAATAAACTAGATAGACATTAATTTTCAATAAAACTAATTAGTCAGAAAAATGTTTTATTAAATTATTATTACATATTATCACTATACAGGTTGGTGTAGACAATAGGACAATAAATTAAACTGTGTATACCTCATGAAGTTCCCAGTCGGCATACTGTATATAAAATTCATTCGAATATATCCAGTAGTTTAGTCGCAGGACATTATTTTTAATTTTCTACATGATGTAGATTAATAGGCTAGCACTGACAGGCAAACACTAAACACGTGTTACCAATTCACTATTTCAACCTCACCTTTGCCAAATTCGTTCTTTAATATACTCAATAAATTTCCACGACATCTATGTTCTCGTCTGGCTAACGGCGAGTACTGCACAGGCACAACTAAGTAGCCAGGATTATTCACCAGCAACTTGCCTTGAAATATAAACTTGTGGAATCTGAGGTACCGTACTACAAGTATGTGCCCGACCCAGTACTCGAGAAAGACCATGTCACGCTGTACTGGGATTGGTCTATTATCACTGATAGGACTATTGTCGCTAATAAGCCTGACATATTGGTGATAGACCAATCAGCGCGCCGCGTAATGATAATCGATTTTATCATCCCGCATGACGAGAACCTCGTGAAAGCTGAGAAAGAGAAACAAATGAAATATCTCGACTTGGCACACGAGGTTGTCGACATGTGGAATGTGAACTCGGCTATCATTGTGGCGATTGTCGTGACGGCCAATGGCCTTATGGCCAAGAACCTCGACGACCATCTTTCGAGGCTCTCCTTACGCGGTTGGATCAAGGGCCTGATTCAGAAGGCTCCTCGATACGGCTCGCATTGTGAGGAGGTTCCTGTCTCTGTAGCCCTAACCACCGGTAGCTTGGACTTTGCTCCCGTTACCGGTGGACCACCATTTTTTATATTTTTAAATGTTTTTTTATATTATTATTTTTAAGAAATATTTAAAATTGTATGAAATAAGATGAAGAAATGAATAAAGGAGACTGACTTAAAAAGGAGCTAACTTTATGGAGGACACCAGTGACATGTAGGTAGATTATTATATTACATTATGACATTTAATTTAATAATTTTATTCTCCTAATTGTTTTAGATTTTGTTAAAAAGGTTGATTATTTTGTTTTCAATTCAGATTTAAGTATATTCTAAGTTACACATACTTCTTACATTTAGTTTATTATTATTTTGACCCTGGTAATTGTTGTTAGTACGTAAGGAAAATATGTGTGTTGATATGTAAGTAATTGAGTTATTTAATTTTAAATATGTGTCTCTGATTTCGACACAATGAACTATAGTATTATTTTGTAAGCTCTCGAGTAACATGTAGCGAAGACCATCTTAGCATAACATCCTATCGTAATGAAACCTACATTTACGAATAAATTTATTTGATTTGAATATTATATTTCCATACGCAAATTAGTGCAAATTATACCAATATTTATAAATGATTTTATATTTCATTAACCGTTTTATGCTATTATCTTTTTTGTTTTTTTTTTTTTTTATTGTATGAAAATATTTATTATTTCCTTTATTTATATTTTTACTAATCACTTATATTTTTAGATATTCCTTAAAAACATTATAAAAACATTTAAAAATATAAAAATAAGCCATGGCCAAATATAAAAATAGCAATTAAGCCATGGCCTGATGATCGGCACAATGATCGCTGAGTCTACATCCCACATGTTGACAACCTCGCGAACCAAATCTAGATATTTTATTTGCTTGTCTTTCCCGGCTTTCACGAGGTTACCGTTTCTTAACGCTATGTCAACAGTCATTGCGCGCCGCTCTGATCGATCCACCACCACTATATCAGGCTTATTGGCTACAATAGTCCTGTCAGTCATACAATCCATCATGGATTGATCCCAGTACAATGTGATATTGCCATTTTCGAGAAAATATTTTATTATTAACAGTGCCTTCTTTTATTACCGTATTGTCGGCGCCACCCGGTGTAGCCAACCTTTATCCTATGTATATTGTATGGGTACTAATTCGCGGACCTCGATATGCAGCTCGTAGAGAAGGTCCTTCGGTTTCCTCTGGTTGCTCTGCGTAAGCTGGGCTCGCGGGGTCCAATGGGCCGGCTTGGTCCGGTGAGTTCGTCGACATATCCTCTGGTCTGTAAATGAAAGAAAAATCAATAACGGGTGTAATAAAATATTATCCTTAAAAAAACAAAAAAAAAATATAAGAGATAAAATGACAGCCCTCTATAGCGATAGAGGGATGTCATTTTATCTCTCGTATTTTTCTCAGCAAACTCTTCCATTTGATAACCTTAACATGGGATTGCATAAAAAATAAGTAAGCATAAAATGTATTATTGATTGTATTAGAGGTTTGATTGTATTGATATCAGCTATTGATTAAAACAAGTTTTTTAAGTGGCATAGATAAAAAACTTTCTGCGAAATAAAAACAACTTCCAAAAAAACACTAAGAAAGTCTAAAATAACTTTACTTTTGGAAGTCGGTGTCTTTGTTTGTTTCATTCACTTTTTTGCCACCGACTTCCGAAAATCAAGTTATTTGTGTGTTTTTTGGAAGTCGATTTTTTTTCGCAGAAAGTTTTTTATTTTACCCTTTTTTTTAGTTGTAGTATACAACACAAATTCTTGTCTTGAATTAATTTTTACATTGTAACTAGAAGTTATTAAGAGATCGTCATGTCATCAACATAGCCCAAGAAGAAAAATTACGTATGACACGTTCAATGCCAAGCCAGAATGCTGAACTTACCTAGATGGCCAAAATAAAAAATTCGTTGAATGTCTTCCCTAGTGGCATAAACCAAATACCAGAACCCAATACGCTGCGGCCGCTATTTTATGGCTCGCACATAATTATGAGGCACCATCACGCGACGTCGCGTGAACGCCATAGCACCTTGACGCGACGTCGCGTGATGTGACAATTAACGTGAGGAGCATAACCAAATTACTGAACCGATTTTGATGAATTTTCAATGGGACCGATTCGGGAATCGGTTCAATGACGGAATTATGAGGTTACAAATATTAAAAGAAAACCAAATAAGAATCTCCTCCTTTTTGAAGAAAGTCGGTTAAAAAACAATGTTTTACTAATGCTGAAATAACTTTGTTTATTTTTCATGGGTTATATTTCAGAAATCGGATACTTTAAAAGATTTTGTCTCATTTAATTTATACTGTTTGCATCGATGCCAGCTATTGATCATTATGTACTGGTTTTATATGTGTACATTATTTTTAAAATAAAACAAAGTGGTAAAATGTGTACCCCTCCCCCTCTAATTTCTAAAGTAAGAGGAGAAAAAATAAGATTTGATGTTTATTTTTTGAGATGTGGGACTTTTTCATCAAAATGCAGCAACAACTTTGTTTTTCATTAACATACTATAAAAAAACAAATTTAGTTTTGTTGATGAATGTAAAACAATACAACATAATTATGAACGAATGCCTTCAAAATATTTTTATTATATTGTTTGGTCCTACGGAACCCTATGTGCGTGTGAGTACGACTCAAACTTGGCCGGTTTTTTTATTTTTGATGTTAATCGATCTTGTTTTTAACACTGATCAAAAACTTCTATCGGACCAACCTACGTTGGAATACAAAAAAGCTAGAAATCGGAAAAACTTAAAAAGAAAAACTACATACATACCGTCTTCGTGATCATTCGTCTTTTTTGTATTTCAGGTTAAAAAAGTCTTTCTTAGGACCAACAATGATTTCGGGTGAGTTTTTATCAGAAACACGATCGATTAACGTAAAAAAATTTTTTGATAAAAAGAAATCTTAGTCTTAAAATTCGATATTTTAGAAATAATCGAAGAAAATGAATTTTCAAAAAATACTTGAAATATGCATTACATCGACAACAATGAACAAAGAAACAGACCACATTGGCTTTTAATGGTTGCAAGCAGGTCACACTGTTGCGCCACAATATTGTGTTCGTTGAATTTGAAGTTATTCATAAACGAGAAACAAATATTCCAAAAGAAAAATTCGCGAGCGGCGAATTTTTTTTTTAATTTTCTCCTCCATTCCTTTAAAGGTACTCAATAAAAAAAGTCCCATGAAAATCGGAGCATTATAAACTTCGTTTCACCTTTTGAATATATTTTGTCTAATTGCACTCGGCTACATGTAATTAAAGGATCTTTTACCAAAATCTAGTAGTTAATAGCTCTCAATGTAACTGCCTCAATTACACCCTTGTATAAGGTAAAAATTACGTGATTGTCGTGGTGGCGGCTGTATGATGAGATTCTGTAGTCCCTTGCTCTGAATCTTGCGTTGTATTCTGAAAAAATAATAAAATATGTAAAAAAGCATGAAATAGCCAACTACAGTACTTTCACAAGTTATTATGCCTTGAGACTGGGACGGTAGCTACGTTTCATAATTGTTTTTGTTTTGACAATTCAAAAGTGCCTGTAACTGGCCTACTTGTAATAAATGCTTTGATTTAGATTTTTCAATTTTGACTGTCAAGTCATTTTTTTAAAAGTTTAAATGGAGTGAACTGTTCACTCTGGTCATCTTCTTCATGATGTCATCTCATCTTCCATTCTCATTATCCATTGCAATAACATTTATTGCTTGTTAGAGTTCCGTAGCCGAACGGCAAAAAAACGGAAACCTTATAGATTCGTCATGTCTGTCTGTCTGTCCGTGTATGTCACAGCAACTTTATTCCGAAACTATTAGGACAACATAGTTGAAACTTGGTAGTCAGGTATTCCGTGAACCGCTTGACGATTTTATACAAAAATAAAAAATGAAAAAAGATTATGGGAAGGCAAAAAAATGGAAATGAAACAAAAAAAAATATTCATTAAACCTATACGTGCGAGGTGTCTAAAAATAACGTCTTTAAAAATGACACTGAGGTTTCTAAAACCATTTTTCTCAAAGTCAATCTGTGGCCGATTGGAGCCTTCTTTGTATTGTTTGTTTTATATTTTTACTTTTTCACGTTTTGTGTCTATTTTGTCTATTTTTGATATTCTTTTTGATTTCTGCTTGTCAATATATTGCTTGACTAAAAGATGGACTTTTTTTCTTTGTTAAACTAGAAAAATTAGTATTATCCATTCCATTCAGTAATACAATCGTTTGAAAGATAGACACTTCCAAAGTGGTAAAATGTGTCCCCCCTAATTTCTAAAGTAAGAGCAGGTAAATTCTAAAAAAAAAAATATGATTGCAGAAAATTGGAAAAAAAATAGAAAATGGAAGAAAATTGGTTTGAATAAGATTTGATGTTTAGTTTTTAAGATATGGGACTTTTTCATCAAACTGCAATCTTGGTTCTTAATGTACCACTTTAATTTAGATTTAAATATTTTACGACTTAATATCAATGAAGTACTATGAAAAACAAATTTAGTAACACAACATGAATGAGCCTTCAAAATATTTTTACTATATTGTTTGGAGCTACGAAACCCTGATTGCGTGTGAGTACGACTTTCCGATTCCTTGTTCGCAAAGCCTCATTATTACATTAAAAAATAAACAAAGGTACAGGTACAGATACATGGTGAATCTGCAGGGATTTAAAAAAAAAAATATTAAGACAATGGTCAACATAAAATATATCTATTGACTATTTAACGCTCTTTTGACTAACAAAACAAAACTAAAAAGTTTAGCAAAACCGCAGCTGTTCCTGTATCGTCTTTATGAAAGCAGATCGTAATCTTAAAATTCTATATTTTTTACTCTTTGTCTGTGGTTTTACAATAGTTAGTTAGTTATTTCTCCCGCTCTGGGCTGAGCAGGAGGGAGTGTCAGACTTTTACTGACTAAAACCCATCCATGTTCCTTGTTTTGCCCTTTGTGTTCCAGGACCGCGGTATCTCTTTCGAACAGTCCCGCAACCCTGCCAGGAATCGGTCCTTTCGGACCCCTTCCTGTTTGCTGACTCTCTTCGAGGCACGCGTGGAACACGAACGCGCCGTCGACACGGCCTGTCGTCATAAGACGGACGGACGGCGAGCTAGCCCATAGCTCACCGGCCACAGGTGTACCCTTAAGATGGCCTTACAGTAGCGTGCTATTAATGAAAAGTGATTTTAAGAGGCCTACACTCAGCATTGGGTGGACAAAGATATAAGAAGAGGAATGAAACAAAAGACAAACGCTGAAATACCTCGTCCTTCGGATGTTCGGTCGTGGATGGCGAACTGGAAAGCGGCTTATTTGGATCTTTGTTTTTATTTGATTTCGGTACAGACAAGTGCTCGAACATTGAGTGTATTATAGACCTGTCGTTTAAAGAAAAAAATATCTTTAGTTGTGCCTTGCGGTTTGACGCGCCTTTTCTGTTTTTGCTCGGCTCCTGGTGGAAGCGTGACGATAAATAATACTAAGGAGACGATAAACATGAAAAAAACCCATAATATGATGCTCTGTGAAAAAAACATAATACTTTGTTTAAGTACCTACTGTATTTACTATACAGGGTGTTAGAAGACCCTTCACGAAGCCGTCAACCAAGCATTTCGTACATCAAACTAAGTAACTTTACGCAAAAATTATTGCTGGGAAAAGATTATTTTTTCTGGGGTGAAAAATCACGTTTTACGGTAGGACTCAATGTAACACACGCAAAATGTTGCGCTGATGGATGCATTGAATAATACGGGGGTCGTGGAGGTGTTTAAAGTAAAAATCATACATTAAAAACATGTATTTAAGAAAAAACTTACGAAAAAGTCGGAACTTTGACCTCCAATATCTCCGTAACTAGAAGGTTCCCAGGTATGGTCTAGAACACAAAAAATGATCGCAATGACGAGGAGACAAAGTGGCTTTCGGCTTCGTTAAGGGTCTTGTTACACCCTTTATGTATAACAACATTTAAGCTATCAAGCATGGTTTAGTTTAAAATAGTAAATATCTCTCTTCATGCTCTAGCTTGATGATTCTGTAACGTTCCTCAAAAATTGGATTATAAAATGCAAAAAGAAAATTCAAATCCAACAGATAGTTCCAGAGATTTGCGCGTTCAAACGAACCAAAAAACTCTTCATTTTTAGGGTTCCGTAGCCGAATTGCAAAAAACGGAACAAATCAAAAGCATTTATTTCAAGAATACTTTGTGTAATTTTATTATAGCATCTCAAACAGTACCCCATGAAAGATGAATCTACTTTAGCGAGTCTGAAGCCTGGCTGAACTAATTGGTCCCTATTTCTAGTACTGTAATTGTGTCTGTCACCTCTTTTACTAAAAAGATGCAGATTTTTTCTTACGTACATTATGTTTTCGTAGATGTATTGACAATGTACCGTCATGATGTTAATGTCCTTAAACAGTTCCCTTAGAGAATAACACCTACGAAGATTATATATAGCTCTAATGGCTCTTTTTTTCAGAATAAATATTGATTGAATGTCTGCGCTCGTCCCAATAACAAAATGCCATAAGACATTATACTATGAAAGTAATTAAAATAGACCAGTCTAGCGGTATCAACATCTGTAAATTGACGGATTTTTGTAATAGCATATGCTGCTGAACTTAGCCGCCCCGCAAGAGATGTTAAATGAGAACTCCACTGTAGCCTTGAATCAAGCGTAATCCCCAGGAAAACCGTTTTATCTACGAATTCAAGTTTCTCTTTATTCAATATTATATCACAATCACTACTTTTAACATTTGGTAAAGGAAATCTAATGCATTTAGTCTTTTTTTCGTTTAATACTAAATTGTTTGCTGTGAACCAATTTTGAACCTGAAGTAGGGCATTATTCGCGTCATCTAGAATTTTGGCCCGTCTATTTATCTTAAAAATTAGAAAAGTGTTATCAGCAAATAACACCATATTTTGAGGTTGGTTTTTCAGTAAATAAGGTAGATCACTTATGTATACTAGAAAGAGGAAAGGACCCAATATTGAACCTTGCGGAACCCGCATTTTTACTTTTAAACCCTGTGAATTGATACCATTTATTTGAACATGTTGAGGTCCATCACTCAAATAAGATTTTACCAAACTAAGTGCAAGTTTACCTAGTCCGTAATGCTCAAGTTTCAAAAGTAATGTTTCGTGATTTACGCAATCAAACGCTTTGGAGAGATCACAAAAAAATCCTATGGCGTCTTGGGACTCTTCCCACGCAGTAAATATGTGCTTTAATAAGGTTACAACTTTGATAGACATTCCCCATAGATCTTCGGTCAGTTTGATTTTTATTTGCCGGAAAGCTTTGATAACTATCATAGGGTTTATGTGTTTAAATTTAAATTCAGCCGGGCATCCAGACACGCTGGCCCTTAATAAACCAATTGAGACTTCAGGTGAGGAATTTAGAGCGTCCGTAGTTTTTAACGGGATATTGGTAAAGAAGTTTACAAATTCTTGAGCTACTTCCAAATTAGAGCTTTTATGACCACATGCTGTATCTAATGTGTAGCTAGTGTTACGTATTTTCTTCCTGTTTGTCTCTTTATTTATGACTTTCCAAACTGTCTTTATTTTGTTTTCTGCTGTTTTGATCTTGTTGCTAATGTGCAGGGCTTTAGCAACCTTGCATGTATTTCTAAAAATGTTTGAATACTTAGCAACATACTTGTTGAAAGTTTCAGTGTTTATGTAAGGCTTAAGGCCATAAAGCTCAAATAGTCTTTCCCTACTTTTCCTAATACCTTTAGTAGCCCAATCACTAAATATAAAATTAGGGCAAATACTTTTTGTCTTCTTCTTTTTGTCTTTGTGTACTTTATGTTCTTTTCAAATGTTTTGTTGAATTCAGTTTGAACTATTGAAAAGAAATTATGGTACAATTGATTTATATTAATATCGTCCATATGATGGCTCATAACATTTAACTTGTTCTGTAGGGAAACCTATTTAATTTGCTCGTAGTTATGGGTCTAAATTTAATCAGAACTTTTTGCAATAGTGTGTTACACCTAAAAGTTACAGTTTGTCCGCTGTGGTCAGACGGGAGACAATTTAATATGGCTTTATCTAAGTAATCACAATCGCAGAAAACATTATCTATACAAGTAGCAGAAGATGGAGTGACTCTAGTAGGTTCTATAAAAATATTGGTCAAGTCAAATGATTTAGAAATGAATTAATTTAAAACCGACTGCTATTTGAATTTTCTTCTAAAATATAGATATTGAAATCACCAGAAACAATTGCAGATTTAATACTGGCTGAAAGTTTTGCCAGGACATCTTCCATTATTGATTCAAATAAGGAAAAGTTTTGATAATTTGGGGGTCTGTACACACACATAATTACATGCTTATCCAGCTCAACTCAGGACAGTTCGACGCAATGTTCAACCGAGAGACCTACTATGTCATTACGTTGCTTATATTTAACACATTTTTTTATTAATATTAGGGAACCTCCACGCAGCATAGATTTACGGTTAAAGCAGCTACCCACCGTATAGTTATCATAATTAATAAGCATTTGGTAATCCTTTAGCCAATGTTCAGTAAAACAAATAATATCAAACATACTTTTTTCTAAAAACAATTCAATTTCTAATAATTTCGAAGAAATGCCTTGGATATTTTGGTGGAATAATTTTAAGGTGTTCTGCTGAGACCCTTTTTTACTAACTAATTAAGTGCAAGAAGGTACCTTGCTGTTGGTAGGATTAACAATATTAAATAATATGTTAATGGTACCTTCTGTTGTCTCACTTCCTAGTTTAAATTACTATTAATATCTGGAGTGAGGCCGGAGACTCTGGTGCCATCCCCAGACAATAAGACCACTGTAAATTCGAATGTTATGTTACACGTCAAATTCAAAAGTGCCTGTAACTGGCCAGTATCTATACTTGAAATAAATGCTTTCATTTTGATTCGTTTTCTTTTTGTATACAGGGTGTAACAGTACCCTTCACGAAGCCGTCAACCAAGCATTATGTATATCAAATGTAACGTTACGCAAAAATTATTGCTGGAAAACGACTTTTTTTTTGGGGTGAAAAATCACGTTTTACGGTAGTACTCAATGTAACGAACTCAAAACATTGTGCTGATGGATTGATTAAATCCTACGGGGGTCGTGGAGTTGTTTACAGTAAAAATCTTACGTTAAAAAAATTAATTTAAAAAAAAACTTGTGAAAAAGTTGAAAAGGTATGGTCTAAAACAAAAAAAAAAGATCGCAATGACGAGGAGAACAAGTACCTTTCGGCTTCGTTAAGAGTCTTGCTACACCGTTTATAGACAGCGGTGTGTCTTTAAAATTTTAAAGCTTGAGGGGTTAGCACTCACTGTCGCTGTGTGTACACTTCAATTCTACTTACCCGCTTTAGGCCTGCGACCCAGTCCTCTCATAGAAAGGAGGCTTGTGTCTCAGCAGGTGGGGGCATTATAGGATTAAGCTATTTTTATGATATGATATGATATGATTCTTCTCTCACCCAGCAAGTTCGAAGCCCAGATCCTTCATGCTATTCTTCTCAGATACAGATAACTCAGAGAAGAAGGCTTTATAGTTGTCCAAGTTCTGTATCTTGTTCTCTGGTGGTTCTTCCATGTCCGGTAGAAGGGCATCCATTTGCAGTTCTGGTGGTTCGTCCATCTGACGCCGAATGCCAGCGGCATGAAAAAAACTAAAAAAGAAAAGAACAATAACTAACTAATATTTGACGACCCGAATGGCGCAGCGATAGTGAGGCTGCCTTACGTTCTTAGGGTCCGGGTTCGAATCCCGGTAGGAGCAAATGTTTGTGAACATTTTTTTTCCGAGACATGGATGTTTATATGTATAATAAGTATGTATTTACAAACAAATAGTATCTATGTAGTATTATCAACTATCTGGTGTCCACGACACAAGCCTCGTTGCTTAGTGTGGCACCTAGATGGCGCTGTGTGTAATGTCCAACGATATTTATTTATTTATTAATATTATGAATGCGAAAGTAATCAAATCAAATTTTTTTTTTGCAAACGTGATCTAATATCTTAAACGAAAAAAAATAGAATCAATCAATGAAATTTTCCACATCGAAAAAAGGAAAACCTAAAAGTAGATTTCGGATGGGACCATTGATTTCGACTACTGTGTTATTCGTAATATGATATACAATTTTCAGTTGACGCTCAAAGAACTGCCAACTGTATATAATTTGAGAAAAAAGTTGATCGAAGCTATTAATTTCAAAGGCTGTGCAGAGACTTTAAGGCTGATCTTGAAAGATATGGGATTTAGGTTACTGAAAACTGATAATAACGGACGGTAACTTATGGAAAAGCATGAAATACGTTTAAAAAGGATCAAATATCTCAGAGAAATACAACAGCTGAGGAATTCTGGTAGAAACATAGTGTTTATGGACGAGTCATACGTGCATACATCACATACTAAGGGTAAAACTTGGCAAGATACCAGCAAAAAAGGTATCAAACAACCCATTTCCAAAGTAGAGCGAATAATTATTGTACACGCAGGCAAAGAAAAAGGCTTCGTCCCAGGGGCTCTAATGTTACATAAATGTGTCGACTCAGAAGGTAACTATCATAAAGAAATAAACGCGGAACGTTATCAAACTTGGCTACGCAATCAATTGATTCCCAACTTGCCTCCTAATAGTATGTTGGTAATTGACAACACCCCATATCATAATAAGCTGTCTGTGAAACCACCAAACTCAAACACACCTAAACCACAAATGATAGCTTGGTTACAACAATACAACATTCCGCATAACCCAAAGAAACTGAAACCCGATTTGTATGAAATTATAAAAAGACATAAAGAAAAATACACAGAATTTGCCATTGACCGTATAATGGAGGAACATCTGGAATCTTTTTTATGTGCCGGGATCCAAAACAAACCTCGGTCACTTTACCGTTTTGCCACGGCTCTGTAGGCGGTATAACGAAGTATCGAAGCGTAATGAAGTAGATATTACATGCAAAATGTCTAGGTTCAAACTCAAACTCAAACTCAAACTCAAAGCATTTATTTCAATTAGACCATTACAGGCACTTTTGAAAGTCAAACAAAAAAAAAAAAAGCTAAGCTACAGTCACAGTCACAAGGCATAATAACTTGAGAAAGTACTGTAGTTGCACATTCCAAAGCGTAGATCTCTATGGAGAAGAATGTGCAAGAAACTCCATGGACACTTGTACACTTTGTATGGCTCTGGCGCTTGTTGGACACTTTGTATGGCTCCTGTAATCTTTAATAAAATTCCAGACCAAATTAAAAATTTACCACTGCAAAAATTTAAACAACGTTTCACAAAATTACTTGTAGAGAAATGTTATTATTCTGTGCAGGATTTCTTAAATGATAATTTTTTGTAATAAACATTTGCATGCTATATTATGGCAGAATGTACATGGATCCTATGATATTATTAAGAACTTATTTTTATGTACCTACATTCTAAGCAAATAAAGACCTATTCTATTCTATTCTATTCACTCTTTTTAATCAAAATATTGTTACAAAATCTTGGTTACATCATTCACGTTGAGATTATACATATATGTGAGAACGATGTAGAAAGACGTGCACATTAAGAGCGCCCAGAGTAAAAGATTAAAATAATCAACACTTTCAAAATAAAGTAATTAAAATAAACCGTGGCAGCTAAGAGATGACCACTCCCAACTGACAGCGCCCGTTCACGGTTTAAAAAAGACTTATATGTTACAGTACCCAAGTCGTAATATTTTGTTATTGTTGTTTGATTATCATTGTGTATTTTCTTACTTATTGGTAACTTCCATTATTAGAATAGTTCATTTTTTACGTAATTCACCTTGCTTCCTTTGTATGTTCTTCGTGTAATGTATTTTGTTTTTTTTTTTTCGATTTTTTACCTTATCAAATTTACTGTATGTACCTAGATTATAAGTGAATGATGTGGTCTCCTATAATTGGAAGCGCACACTTGTTTTTGTCCCTGTTCTATATATATTTGCATGTAATTGTGTAGTTTCTCTTGGAGATCCAATAAATAAATAAATAAATAAACATGGGCATAAAATTATACGATTGCCACTATATCATCCCGATTTTAACCCCATTGAAAATATTTGGTCCCAAATAATGCAACACGTAGCCAAAAAAAATATTGCAATGACTGTCACGTCAGTTAAAGATGCTGATGATATTAGAAAAAATCAATAATACAGGACCAACGGAATGGAAAAAAGTTTGTGTTCGTGCTGTTAAATGCGAAGATGAATATAGAAAATTTGACCCAAGTTTCGATAGTTTTCCAATGAAATGATTATTTACACAAGTGATAGCAGTGGGGAAAGTGTAAATGAACAAGAGCATAATGAAAATTCTGATGAATCTACGATGTCAGGAATAGAGATCCTCCCTGATTCTCATTAAAGTTTTTGTAATTGTAATATTATTCTGGAATGATCAGTGCTGTAAATACTTTTGAACTGAGATTTTAAAGATTAGATTTCTAAGATTTTAATGTAAACATGTGTTTGAAAACCATTTTTTCTTCTTCTAATATAAAACTTGTGTTATTTAAACCTTCTTTTATTCCATCATTACACCAGCTTCAGTAAGACACTTGAAAAGTACTATAAAATTTTCGAAGTAAATCAATCCAACAAACTTTGTAGCATATTCGCAATCGTGTGGTTTTCCTCGCTATTTACTAACATGGAATTATCGAATCAAATTTCGTTACTGATAAATCAATATTTATCTCTTTTAGCACAAAACACCTAATGAGATATCAGAAAATGCACTTAACCACTCTATATACATATTGTCTTCCGACGCTCGGGGAATACGACCGTTGCCGAACAGTGACGAAGATTTCTATGCGCATTATCACTTTAGAAGACCTGTACATATAATTATGTTTTCTAATTGATTAAGTCCTCCATATTCTACCGTCACATCGGCATGCAAATAATATTCAATTCTAAAATCAAACAGAAATTGGTGTTAATACCGAATAAATTTTGATGTTAAATAATTAGAATAAAAAAAATCTAAAAAAATACAGACTAACAAAAGGATCATTAAGGAAGTCGTCAATTGTTTTATAACATTTCTCAATTAATATTTGGTTTAGTGCCCTTTTAAATTTTATTACAGTTAGGCGTGGGGCGATGTCAAAAAACTGCCTGCTGACTGCTGACAACTGCCTGCTGACAACTGCCTGCTGACTGCTAACAACTGCCTGCTGACTGCTGACTGCTGACAACTGCCTGCTAACAGTTTTTCAAATAATCGTGGATTCTTTCTAGGGTTCCGTACACAAGGGGTAAAAACGCGACCCTATTACTAAGACTCCACTGTCCGTCTGGCTGTCTGGCTGGCAGGTTGTATCTCATGAACCGTGATAGCTAGACAGTTGAAATTTTCATTGATGATGTATTTCTGTTGCCGCTATAATAACAAATACTAAAAACAGAATAAAATAAATATTTAAAGGGGGCTCCCAAACAACTAACGTTTTTCTTTTCAGTTATTGTACGGAACCCTTTGTGCGTGAGTCCGACTCGCACTTGGCCAGTTTTTTTACAAACAGATCTGTTTCCAAAATGTATAAAGACGGAAAAGTTTTTTTTTAAAAGATTCGACGATGACGACGATGACGATGGGTTTCGTGCTATGAAAAGTCACAGAGCGATACACTGTTTCTAGCAACACTAATGTATTACTTGAGATTACAACTTAACAAAATAAGACGGGGCACAATGAATCGGGTTCCAAGAGGTCTTAACTCGGCCGGTCGATCTGGCTCAGAGTTTGCGACCAACAGGGCTCTGTGACAAGCACGGTGTGGTGTGGGTAGGCTTGTAAGTAGGTCGCGTGATGTCACCACCGCGTACTTGTGATTAATTTTAAGCCCGTACCAATGACCATCTCCACACATACATCTACACCCTACGTAACCACACTGTTTGTCGTGTACAGTCGCCTCGCATAGACGGACAAAAAGTAGCTCCAGCTTTGATCAGGTCTGACAACCGACTAGTGTGAACGAATTCTAAAGGAACAGAGAGTACCCTGGCACAGCGCACTCACTTGTGCACGATAATATCTCCCACGCCGCTGGCTAATATCCGCTAAAAATGGCCGCCGTGACCGAAAAAACGGTCAGGAGGACTATACGAGTGTACAGATTGTAACCAGACCCCTAACGAAGCCGTCAACCAAGCATTAAGTATTTGCAATGTAACGCACTAAAAATCATACATTAGAAACAAGTCATCATCTGATCATCTGCCTAGCCTTTTCCCAACCATGTTGGGGTCGGCTTCCAGTCTGACCAGATACAGCTGAATACCAGTATTGTACATGGAGCGACTGCCTATCTAAGCTCCAGGACCCAGTTCGTACTGGGTAATACGATACCCCTTGGTAAGACTGGTTGTCAGACTTTTTGGGCCTGTAACGACTGTCAAAGATCTACAAATGAGAGCCGGGACCAACGGCTCAAAGTGCTTTCCGAGGCCCTGAGGAAACTCGGTATGTAATGGTGGTCACCCATCCACAGACTGACCTAAGCCAGCGCGGCTTAACCTAAAGATCGATCCGAGCGGCTGTTATTATTTAGCCACGAATTTCTAACATAAAAAAAAGAATTAAAAAAAATTGTGAAAAAGTTTGTGCTTTAGATCTTTGACCCGCAATTTCTCCGTAACTAGAGGATTCCCAGTTATGGTATAGAACAAAAAAATGACCGCACTGACGGAGAGAATAAGGTCCTTTCAGCTTAGTTAAGGTTACTTTTACAACCCTTATAATTAGATAACCTTGCAAACAGTACTCACACACCCTGCCTGGCGGAGTCTTTGGTCGTGCTCTCAGAAGGGGCCGTTGTGGTCGTAGGTAAGATTTCTTTTACTCGTTCTTCCATCTTACTGTGGGTGTGATGAAAGATATGAAAGCCGATTTCTTTGGTTGAGGTTTTTATCTCTGCCAACTAGGAACAGAAAATTAGAATATCAATTATATCGTCGCTAAAGATTTTTGTAGCACATCTTGTATGGGGACGTATGGAAAACATGGTGGTGAAAGGTTGAAGAATGGATGCAAATGGCTTTAAGAATAGGGGGAGATTATGCTAGAAGCACCGGCTTAAATGCAAGCACAGTTTTTTTAAAACCGCAGCGTCCAGGAGAGCCGGCCGACGCCCGATGTAAAGTGTGGGAAAATAGCTGTCCACCTCTCACTCACTACTTACCACCAAGTGAGCATCTTCCTGCAGAGTCTAACCTTCCGTGGTCCACCTAAAAGTCCCAGAACCGTCTCCAGGCTCAAATAGGAAGACGTAACTCCAACCTCGTTAAGTGGGTCTACCGCAATGAAACAGCAGCGGGGTGTGGATGTGGAGCTGTGTCACAAACTATATCCCGGTAGTTGTAAATCTAGATACCTTCAAAGTTCGATTGAATCAGTTTACTCTAGGCAAACGTGTTCGTCTAGGCAGCATCATCGCTTCACATCACGCGAGTTCCGGCCAAACAAAATACAAAAAAAAAATACGTGCACGCCGGTAGCCAGTACTACGCACCCGACCTTTCTAAAGAACCTCACCAAAAAGGTCAGTGTACGTTAACTATGGCGTCTCCTCCTTGAAAAGCATTTTGTAAGTTGTCTTTGACTCTTCCTCTGAACATAACCGAACCATTTCTTACAGTGGCAAGCTCTAACGAAAGAGCCAAAATGGTTTCTGACACACGACACCCTTTACATCTAAATACCCTCGTGTCACATAGGCTAAAAAGCCGAAACAGCTTTTTGAAGTGTAAAACCCCACTAACTGGCACGCGGTCTACGGAAAGACTTAAGCTGAGGCGAGGTAGTGCATCCTTACTAAACCCATTCGTTCCAACTGCTGAAATCTCCCACCTGGACATGAGTTGCCATGGCTGACCTGGAAGTCTTTAAATAGATTCCGAACCCAGATTAGCCGCAAGGAAAATCTACTCAGGTGGAAATTCAATAATGACTCCTTGGAGTGTAAATGTGGTGCTGTTCCACAAACGATGGGGTACTTAATGTCGTGTCCTGCATGTTCTGTTGTTTGTTCAGTACAGGAACTGATGGACGCAACGAAAGCGCCAAACTAGTAGCTCAGTTCTGGATCGACACAATTTAGATTGCCATCGACACGCTAAGAAAAAGACGATTAAATCATACCTTATCCTGTAAAATCTTCAAATAATCAGGGGTTCTCCTGAATCTCTTCAGCACAGTTTGGTAATCTTGTCCATACAGCTTCAAAGCCTCTTGCTCTAAACAATACTTACGAGCATTTCCGTCTGCCAGGCTTCGTGAAACTGGAAATAAAAGACAGGTACGTCATATGCCTAGCCTTTTCCCAAATATGTTGGGGTCAGCATCCAGTCTAACCGGATGCAGCTGAATACCAGTATTGTACATGGAGCGACTGTCTATTTGACCTCCACTACCCAGTTAGTAGTGGGTAATACGATACCCCTTGATAAGACTGGTTGTCAGACTTTTGGGGCCACTGGCTACTTGTAACGACTGTCGTGGATCTAGAAATGACAGCCGCGACCAACGGCTTAATGTGCTTTCCTAAGCACACAGAAAACTCAGTATGTAATGGTGGTCACCTATCCACAGACCAACCTAGGCAAGCGTTTTGTTAGTTAAGGTGGAAGCGTCAAGGTGGCCCGCGAAATTCAAATTTTCTTAAGTTTTTTGCAATTTGCAGGTCAGTGTCAGGACGTATGTTGATGAAAAACATGCACCAGTAACACGTATGTAGTTAAGAATAAGAATAATTTATTTTAAAAAGTAGATATTACAAAAGTACATTTAGGTGCTGTAGTGTAATTTCTTAAACAATTTTATAATTAGCGCTTAGTAAACTATGACTCAAATATATTAATAGGTGCAAGTAATGAATAAGTCGAACTCAAGTGTTAGGTAGCGACCTGCCTGATCTAGGTTTATTTAAACCTGTGTTTCAGGCCATCACTTACAATGCATCATATAATTAGTACAATAAAAGTTTTGAAATTAAAATAAATCTATTAACAATTATAACAAAAATCCAATTGGTACAAAAACATTAAAACTAACTTAAGTAAATACGTGCAATTAGATACCAGGGGATAAGACGTTTTCGACTTCTAGAAGTTTTTCTGTGTCCGTGTAATCAAGTATTGCTAAATAATCTGATAATACAAAAATACATTTCCTATAACTTAGACTATAGAAGTTTAGTTGCTTGTTGAGTCTATTATACAGAAAAGGTCCTAAAAAATATAAAATCGACTAGCAAAAGCATGCCTAGTTTGAGGCATTGGGCAAACTAGGTCCTTCCTTCTCCTATCGGAAGGAACAGGGTCATAGGGAAGGGTAGAGTGCTGCTGTAGTATAATGTGAAGAATAAATAATTGCCGTACTGTGAGCACATTACATGCTTTGTAGAGCAGTCGTGTAGGAAATCTAAACGGACGAAAGGTAGCAACCTTTAGAATTGCTCTTTGAGCACGTTCTAGAGGGAGAAGAATCGAATTTCCCGCGCCACCCCAGGACGTTATGCAATAGGCTAGAATAGACTGGCACAACGCCAAATAAACCTGTTTTATTAATTTATAGTCGGCTACATTACGTAAATACTTAAAAACATATATTAGTTTGCGCACTCTAGTACATAGTAACTCGATATGTTTACGGAAATTTAGATTGGAGTCAATTGTGACACCAAGATATTTCAAATGGTCAGCGTTTTCTAAAGTAGGGCAAGAACATGCAGTGTCAGCGTACGTGCTACAGGTATGCGCGTAAATGATTAGGTTAGTAAGCGGTGTGATAGTATTTCTCATTGTAAATGAAATGTATTTTGTTTTGTCAGCATTTAGTGTTAGAAAATTGTTCTGGAGCCAACTACATACACTGTTGAAACCATTTTGAGCATGTTTATAGGCCTCAGCTCTTGATTTAGCTGCAAACAACAGAGCAGTATCTTCTGCATAAGACATTACAACACCATTGTTGAGTGGAAGGCTGCAAAGGTCATTAATATAGATTAAAAATAATGTAGGACCTAATATACTGCCTTGTGGAATTCCAAAACAAGTATTAGAAAGATCAGAACTTGTGTTTGGTCCATATTTTACATATTGCTGTCGATCTCTAATATAATCAGATAATAGAAGAAGCTGCGCTCCTCTTATCCCAAGTGTTTCAAGCTTCTGCAAAAGAGTAGTGCAAGAAATAGTGTCAAAAGCCTTGGCAAGGTCTAAAAAGATACCAACTGTATGCTTTCCACTATCCAGATTTGTAGAAATGTAATTAATCAATTTGTTTACTGCTTGGCTAGTTGATTTTTTAGGCCTAAATTCAAATTGATTATCTGAAAGAAGTTTGTTATCTTCCAGATATTTTATCAGTCTACTGTTTATGATTTTTTCTAAAATTTTTGATAGGCCTGTCAGTACTGAAATTGGGCTGTAGTTATTCACACTCATTTTATCTCCAGACTTGAAAATAGGAGTGACTACAGACTTTTTTAGTAGTTTTGGAAATATCCCCTTTGATAAACACAGCTGAAATATGTGGGTAAGCGGAGGGGCCAGTAGGTGTTTGAATCTTTTCAGTACGTTATTGGGTATATCATCCCACCCAGTTGCGCAGACATCCTTTAAGTCGTTTATTATTCTAACTACTTCGTTGACGTCCGTATCTAATAAAACAAAAGATTTTAACGTTGAAGATGTCTTAGTGGGGTTTGTGGTAGTAATTGGCTACGGGCCCCAAATGGGCTCGATCCTGGGTTCGATCCTGGGTTCGATCCCGGGTTCGATCCTGGGTTAGACATACTAACCGCAACACTTTATTTATTGTCAATAGAAAATAAATATATTAATTTCATTTTGCACAGTTGCTACTAGTTGGCACTGGTCACACACTTTACTTTGGTTTTAACCAAAGTATAAAGTATAAACCAAATATCAATTATTGATATTATTGTCGTAATTGTTTATAGATATTTAATTTAAGCAAGTACAGAAAAACACGTCCGCTTAGTCCCACGTCTCGTAAGCGACCCTACCAGCGAGTTACAGAATTATAACCATTAAAATCATCAATATAACCTTCTAAGTTCATATAACCCAATAGAATGACTTTTTCATGAAATAGTTACAGAATAGGGCTGCTTGGGTAGGTTGGTCCAAGAATGGGAGACTATCCAGAAAATACACCAGGTTTCCTCCTTTTCTAGGACACCGGGCTGTCAATAATAGATCTTTAACAGTCCAACCAACCCAATTAACCCAGTACTAAGTGGGTTCCACGGGGTCAGAAAGGCAGTCGCTCCATGTAAAATACTGGTATTCAGCTGCATCCAGTTAGATTGGAATTCAACCCTAACATAGTTGGGAAAAGGTTAGGTAAATGATCATATTTTGTTCAAGTTATAGCCTGACACTGACCTGCTGATTGCAAATAACGAAAGAAAATTTGAATTTCGCGGGCCACCCTGGCGTTTCCCCTTTAACACACTTAGCACTCATTAACTCACTTAGGTAGGTCTAACTTGGGCTGCGGGACTGTTCGAAAGAGATACCGCAGTCCTGGAACACAAAGGGCAAAAGAAAGAACATGGATGGAATTTATTCAGTACAAGTCCGACACTCCCTTCCACTCCGCCCAGAGTGGGAGGGGTCAGTTGATGATTTCCCATCCCAAAAGAAAAGGTAGGTTTAACTTCGAGGAAGAGTTTGTTCGTCGAATCCGACTCGGCTGGGCAGCGTTCGGGCAGTTGCGTGGTATCTTCTCGTCCAACTTACCGCAGTGTCTCAAGACGAAAGTCTATGACCGTGTATGGTGCCAGTGATCACATACGGAGCCGAAACGTGGTCGCTCAAAATGAGCCTCATCAGAAGGCTTAAAGTCACCCAAAGAGAGAGGAGAGAGCTATTCTCGGAGTTTCCTTGCGTGATCGTATCAGAAATGAAGTCATCCGCAAGAGAACCAAGGACGAATCTCCAAATTAAAGTGGCTGTGGGCAGGTCACATTACTCGCAGGACGGATGACCGATGGAGCTGAAAAGTTCTGGAGTGGCGACCGCGAACCGGAAGACGTTGCGTTGGAAGGCCACCCACTAGGTGGACCGATGACCTGGTGAAGGTTGCGGGGATCCGCTGGATGCGAGACGCACGGGACCGGTCAGTGTGGCGACACTTGGGGGAGGCCTATGTCCAGCAGTGGACGTCTTTCGGCTGAAATGATGATGATGATGACGAGCTTAGAGAAATAAAACGGAAAAATAACTTACCAATCGAAAAAACAACACATAATTTAAAAGTAGTTCTGATCATTTTTGATTTGAAGACGTACCTAAACCTATATGCTAAGTTATTTCTTCAATAAACACATTGGTGTTAAAATCAGTGTCACCAATAAAAAAATACTATTTTTCACTTTAAAGTCAATAAAATATTCACTCAGTAATAAAATGTGTATTTGGTAGGCAGCAATAAAAACCGGCCAAGTGTGACTCGTACTCACACGCACACAGGGTTCCGTAGCACCAAAAAATATAATAAAAATATTTTAAAGACTCATTCATATTATTATATTGTATTGTTTTACATTAAACAGCAAAACTAAATCTGTTTTTATGTGTGTATGTTAATGAAAAACCCAGTTACTGCTGCAGTTTGATGAAAAAGTCCCATATCTCAAAAACTAAACATCAAATCTTATTCAAACCAATTTCGGTTGAAAGTTTTATTTACGTTCTACAATCCTAAATTTTTTCAGAATTTTCCTCCGCTTACTTTAGAAATTAGAGGAGGGGGGGCACACATTTTACCACTTTGGAAGTGTCGATCTTTCAAACGATTGACTTTGAGAAAAAATGGTTTTAGGAATCTCAAGAAATGTAATTTTTAAATACCTATCTATAGCCAACCCGCATGTACAGGTATTTTTTTTTTTTTTTTTCATTCCCTTTTATGGGGTGCCGTCTTAATCTTCGATTTTTTTTATGTATAAAAATCGTACCTAAAGCGGTTCACAGAATACATCTACCTACTAAGTTTCAACTATGTAGTCCTAATAGTTTCGGAGTAAAGTGGCTGTGACATACACGGACAGACAGACATAACGAATCTATAAGAGTTCTGTTTTTTGCCATTCGGCTACGGAACACTAAAAAATGGCCAATTGCGAGTTGGACTCGCAATTGGCCATTTTTGAATCGCGCACCGAGGCATAAGTGGTTCCGTATAAACTTGTAGGTATTTTAAACACTGTTTTAAACTTTCACACTTTACACTTACACATAAACTGTCACTTACGGGATATCTTCCGTGATTGTCCACCCGCGATCATGGCGCTTGCAACAGCGTCGAAATATCGGGAGCTCAAAAGTACAAAAAAAGGACAGTTTATGTTGTACTCGTAGATATTTTGTTATTAAACGACGTATTTACGATTTTCAGATATTTTCCTTTACATGTGCTGTAAGACATTGCTTCTTGCCTCATGATTCTAGATCATCTTGAAGTACCCTAAGGTTTCGATTCTTGTGAAATCGCAAAATATTGTGACATAAACGGTATATATCTTTTGATCGCGTTGACTTACAATTTTTTTTAGTTTTTCACAGCTGAAAGACCCGTGTATTTGACATAGACAAATTGATACCTCTACGCGTTCCTGACAAAAAGACAGGACAGTGATCATTTTTATTATCACACTTCACAAATGTTCTAATAATTATAATAAATAAGAAGAAGATTCAGAAGGCAGTACTCCTCGATACGGCTCGCATAATTGTGAGGAGGTTCCCGTCTCTGGAGCCCTAACCACCGGTAGCTTGGACCCTGCTCCCGATACCGGCGGAAACATATTTTTTATATTTTTAAATGTTTTTTTTTAATATGTTTTGAAAAAATATGTAAAAATATAAAGACTATATGCATAAAAATGAATAAACGAGAATAAGAAATAATATATTTGTTTAATGTTTTATCAAAATGCATTTATTATATTATATTCCTTTGTGAGAGACAGGCGTCCATACTATGATACCCTGTGTGGCGGATTCCTAATAGCGTTCACACTGCTGGGACTCAGGCCTTTAAGAAAGGCAGTAGACCATTGGTGACGCCATCTGTTCGTCTTACTTATAATTCTACCACTCATCATCATATGACGTAGATCATAAGAACAGGCGACGATATTATGACCATCTCTTTCCCTCTCCCTTTCCGCTCACCTGCCTGAATCGGCGGGCCTCACGCCACTCCATCTTTAGACACGTAATCGACCGCATCAACCGACCGCCGCTGCGTTAACGCAGCTGCTGCAGGTCAATCGCTTCCGCGGGAATCGAGACATACAAGCGACCCCGGGGTCCATCCGCTAACGCGACCTGGAGCTCCAGAAAACCCTCATAACCAGGGTTTCATCTAAACGCCGGCCACGCCATCGAAGCGCGCTCGCTCCGTCTACATCCACGTGGCCCAGGAACAGAGGTAGGTGGGTGAGGCTTATTACCTTTTCCCCTTATTAATTTTGTCGTCTGATCGTCATTTTGATTCCCCAAGACGATTACCAGAAACCTTAATACACTTCCCCACTCCACTCCACCACTTCCACTCCACGTCCACTTTCCATTTTTTCAATCGTCTTTTAAATTGGTGATTTTAAACTTGGAAATATGGAGAATTAAAGATCCATCCGACACACATTGTGCTTCCGATCAAACGATGTCCCACTTGCTGGAGTGCCCGAAGTGTCCCAAAACCTGCACTTTAGAGGACCTAAAAGCCACAGACGCCGCGATTAACGTGGCCACATACTGGGCACAAAACATTGTACGAGTTGTACCATCGACACAAAAAAAGAAGAATACTGCTCTCTTAAAAAAACACAACGAAAATGCAAAAAAAAAAACATTTATTTAGTATTCAACAAAGTCACAGAGCATCTTATATATACTGGTAGCATAAGTCTTCGCTTACTTGTAAACAGAGGATATAAAACGAACGCGAGACGTAAATGTAATAACACAAAATCGAACGATATTAATTTTCGATCGAAAATGTGGTAATAGTATGTGGCAAATGTCCATGTCGTGAGGAACGTTTTGAGTATGAATGTGGATGGGTATAAGAGTAGAGGAAGACCAAAGAAACGATGGATGGACTGTGTGAAGGATGATTAGACAAGAAAGGTGGTGAATGCTGAGATGACGAGTAACAGAGAATTAGGGAAGAACAAAATAAATTTTATATTTTAAAAACCCCCAGCGCTAAAAAGAAAAGCGAACAAACACTAAAAAGTCAAAAATAATACCTTTGTTGAGCCATCAAATTCGATCGAGTAACACCTATATTCAAATTATAGAAATATGGATGGCACTATAACATTTGCTCGTTAAAATGGTGCTACAATGTCGCGGCGGGGTACCGCTAAACTAAATCAGACCTTTTATTCGATTGACTATCTATTAATTTACTAGAATTGTAATGTATAGAATTGTAATTTCCGATACGATCAATTTTTTTTGGAAACATAGTAGAACTATGGAAGAAGAACAAGTGCTGTGTCAACCCCAAAAAAATGGATCTAGATGTTTCATGCTTGTATTTAAACTCAATCATAATATAGTAATAATAATACCAGCCTATTACTGTCCCACGGCTGGGCAAAGGCCTCTTCTCAACAGAGAAGGCACAAGCATTGATCACCACGCTTGCTCAAGACAAGTTGGCCATTTCAGACTTATATTAATTTATAAGTCCCGGTTTCTTAACGATGTTCTCCTTCACCGCTGTCATTGAAGTCCAAGATAAACTTATAAAGTACTTGTGAATTGAAAAATTCCCACTGTTACTTGTCAGGATTTGACCCTACAACCTCGTGCATGAAAGGCGATGTCTTAACCTCTGGTCCATCACAACATGTACATCGAACGCAACGTGAAATTGATGATGAATTGAAAAATTGAAGACAATAGGCTATTTGACAACATCAAATCGCATTATTTTTTTGAATTTTTGATTATTTGACAAAAGAAAAAATATGTGTTCAATAGTTTTGATAATCTAACTGACGGACTTATTAGATTTCAGGCAAATAGCTCGTATATATTATTATAATGGATCCTTTATCATTTGAGTCAACATCAACTAATTAAAACTAAGCAAATACAGGGTGTAAGGAACAGCCCTCCGCAGACTGATGGGGTGAATTTAGTATAACATACTAAGATGACCTGTACAAGAAATTATTTCAGGAACGTTAAGGGAATCCAATAAATTTGATTTGTTTTATTTCCTCATACGCAATGTACCGTAGCAAAACGCACGTAGTGAATGGCAAACGCGACGACGAGTTCGATGAACTCTGTAGCTAGGTAGGAAGTGAACTGCTGATTTGGACGGATGGTATTGTTTGCTGATGACAGCACGGTAGTAATAAAATGTGACGATCCTAATGTATACGAAGCAGAGATAAATTTGACATTGAATAAAATAATTACATGGCCAAATAATAATAATCTTGTCATAAACCTAGAAAAGACTAAAATAATGCACTTTTATCAAAGGATTCCTAATATAAACCTTGACATTAACTATTTGGGGACTAAACTAGAATCAGCAACTATGACTAGGTTCCTTGGTGTTATTATAGATAATAACTTGTCCTGGAAACCTCAAACGGAAGATATTTGTAAAAAAGTCAATAAATTTGCATATGCCCTCTATAAACTGGCTAAAATAGTTAGCCTAGAATCTCTTTTAATGGCCTACCATGGCTATGTTGCATCCACCCTTAGATATGGGATAATATATTGGGGCAATTCAGTAAATAAGGAGTATGTCTTCAAAGCCCAAAAAAGATGCATCAGAGCTATGTGTGGTTTACAAAGTACCGACAGCTGTCAACCTCTATTTAAAAGCCTCAAAATTTTAACCTTGCCTTGCTTGTATATTTATGAGGTAAATATATTTGTTAAAACAAACATGAACCTATATGAAATAGCTTTCAAAAGTCAATATAGGAAACTACGGGATATAAATAAGTTAGAGCTTAAAGTCCCATAATTATGCAGGTACGGCTTTAAAGAGGAAAAGCTTTTTTTGTATGGCCCAAAGAATATTTAATAAGTTACCTTGCTCAATAAAAAATCTAAATTTGGTGAATTTCAAGCGTAAATTATGTACTATATTAATACAGAAATGTTACTATTGTTTATGCGACTACTTTGATGACAACTCTTTCACATAATGATATTTGTATACTCGTAACGGGACAATATCATTTTTTTTTTTTTCTTAACAGTATCTTTTTGACATCATAACTATTTTTGATTATTGACATTATCGTATTTAATTTAATATTGACCTTACCTGACATTACCTAATGCATTTTATTAAAATTGAAATTGATATTGATTTTGCTAGTTAAACTTTTACTTTTTTTAAATACTAGTACCTAAAGATTAATTTACTTCATTGGCAAAAGTCTTCTTTAAATATATATTTGTACGCCAAATGGCAAAACATAGAGAAACTTTATTATGTATCGTACCATCCTGCACACTGTTGTAACCTGTGTTTACAAATAAAGAATATTGATTGATTGATTGATTGACGCTTCGTTCGTTAGAGTATTTCAACATCCATTTTTGTTTTTTTTTTGACGCTTTAGTTTACATAGAGTGCTGTGTATAGAGAATGTAATTTTAAATTGAAATATAGGAATAGCAACAGAGAAAACAAAAAAAAAAACCTGAAAAAATTTCGGTGGAATATGATTCAAAATAAGGAGATGGCTGTCCCTTAAACCCTGCATAATGCGCGAAACGAGTATAATAATAATAATAAACATTTATTTTGTCTTCCACAAAGGCACCTTAAAAATATGAAGACACACTACATCTGATAAATCCTTTGTGGGAGACTGGTATCTGCACTAGGAAAAACCTGTCACACAGATTACCAGCCCCCCCCCCCCCCCCCAAAAACAGTGATTGTATATTAAATCTTAAATTAATGATATCGAATTATACCTTTTGAAGTATAATTGATTGTAATTTTCAATTTTGAAAACGTTTTTTACGTTTCATTTATTTAGCGCGTTCGTGTTATTCCTTAGGTTTTTTTTATCTTAATACACTATCATCTTCGATCGATCGATCTTTCAAAATTGCCTTCTGGCTTCCCTCTCCAAAGAAGGAAACCTTTCATTTTTTAGATACCAGGCATCTTCTTTTTCAATGTCAGAATCCATGCTTTCTCGAATATTAAATTTTCGGTCCTGTAAAATTCTGCTACCTTTTCTATCCGTATTCCTATCTCTTTTATTCATTTTTTTGTCTCGTTTGTTCCACTTGGTTTCTTTCTGAACAGAATCATAGTGTTTCTTAGTCCATTCATCGTGGATGCTATCTCGTTGGCTGTCAATATTATAATTTTCATTTTTATCATATTGTAGATGCCTCTTGTTCCACTCATATTCCATTTTATCAATACCACCGTGATACCTTTGATTGTCACTATTACTCAAATCTACATCTTTTTCCCAGTTTCCTTTTTCATTTCTTTCCTTATCTTGTTTTACTTCTTTATCGTAGTTGTCCATCTTTTCGTACTTTTTTTCATGGTGGCTGTTTTCATTTGTGTCTTGGTGAGTATATATTAAATGTCCTTCCTCGCGTTCTTGGTTGCTTTTCTTTTTATGTTTTCTTGAAGTTGTATGCACTGGTGTTGTAAGTTTTCTTTTATTTTTATTCTTAGATTTTTGTTGCGGTTGTATACCTTTTCTCTGAGAGTAATCGTTATTTTTTGAGGTTGGGTTGTCTGCTCTTTCATTATTATTGTAATCAATCTCTTTATTTTCTTCCTTTTTTGTCACTTGATCAATATTATTACCATTGTCATTGTGAAGAGGTTGTGGCTCAAGCTTGTTTGGTCTAGTATTTTTTAAATCGTCTTTACGAGCACTATCCTCATGAACACTAACTTTGTGTTTCATGCCTCTTGCTTTTATACCAATTCTTTTCTCAAACTTATTGGTGTTATAATTTTTTGCTGACAAGGCGTGATTTTTTTCATCTGTTCTAGGCTTATTATTTTCTTTTTCAGTGGTGCTAAGAAGTTTTATGTCACTATCTTTATCATCATCTGAGAATGTTGGTTGGTAAATAGGCTTGATCTTAGTGCGTTCTAGATCACCGTCCGATTCAAAATTTGGATTTGTCGAATGATGTGATGTTTGAATAAATCTATCAGTTGTATTTAATATGTTAGTACTGTTTTGTGATCCAGCTTTCAGCGCGGCTGTAACAATACATTTTGCATAAGCAAGCATAATCATACTTACCAGTACCTAACATAGTTGGCAAAGGCTAGGCTGATGTTGGTGCATAAGAACTATTTGAACGGAAAGACAACACAAATAAAAGGAAACCTACATATTCAGATTTTGAAATGCCTGTTCCAAAGCTAGAACTTTTTCGGCGGAGCTGCGTTTATATGGCTCCCCTAATTTATAATGCTTTACCCAACTACCCTTCAATAAGTTTTGTGTTGCGTTGCGGTAGTGGTTGTTAGAAGAGTGTTTTTATTCGATAGATGAGTTCTTCTAAAAGTGTCCCTGTACATTTTATACTATAAAGCACAGACATATTTAACTGAAGTAGACATAAACTCAAAAAATGTAGTTACCTAGTATTAAATAACTGTAAAACCTGTACTATTGCATGCTATATATTGGCCAAATGTGTGTTACTAAATATTTTATTTAAGAACTTCATTTACCTACCATATTTGATGCAATAAATGAATTGAATTGAATAAGCTAATTAGTCTAAAATGTTACCACAGCTATTACACTGGCCTCTCTATCCGAAGGACTGGCCTGTAATCAACCACGCAGGCCCAATGTGTAGACGTCACATATCTTCGAATTTTTGGTTTCATCACGATGTTTTCCTTTACCACTTCCTATCAGATTAGTGTCGATGAAATTAGTAACGCAAATAAACGCGCCTACTTGGGTTTGATCCCACGACCTGCAACCCGTAATTCGGGGCTGTTACTTCTGTACCACCACTGCTCCTAGTAAAACACTGATGTTCCACTTCATCTTTTGACACCTACAATTACTGATTTCTAATGATGAGTCGCATGTGGCGTCAGCGGGCGTTCACATGGTGCTGTCTGCCACGACATTTTACAGTTTAAAGTTGGGATCACACGTCAATAGCCCAATATTCATACAGTTAAAAACAAATGCAGTATGGAACTGCCATGTGATCGTAAAATAATGCTGCAAAATATCGTACAGATCAACGCCGTGTGAACGGGACTTAACATCGCTTCTCCGTAAACGCTCTCATACAACGCCATATGTTTGAATTTATTGCGGCACTGCACAAAGCGCCGCGAGGCGCGCCGGGTCTCTGTAAATGAGCCTTAACAGCCGCACGGATCGATCTTCATGGTTAAGCATTAAGCAACGGCTACAGAGGTCGTTCCTTGGATGGATGACCACCCTATGACCCAATACACCAAAGTCGATCTTTAACAGTAGTTATTGAGTATTTCCAACTTGCCAGTGTCAGCCCGGAATCTAGATTTGTGTCCAGCTGGTGGCAATAGGCTCGCTCTCTAAAACATGAGACTTCAATAATACATGTGTAATGTGGGTGTACAATAGGAGCTTATTAAAATCTCCATGGAGTTCCTTGCCCATTTCTTCCATAGAGGTCTACGCTTTGAAATGAGCAGTCCTATCAGTTATTGCTTTGAGGAGGGACCATAGCTTCATCTATTTGTTTTTAACTATTGAATAGAAGGGACAGGTTTTTTTTGTTAGCCCGATCTGTTCCACTCCTGGGCGAAGACCTCCCCCAATTCCTCTCACTTTTCTCGATGGTATGCCTGTTCTCGCCAATAAACGGAACACGTCTATTTGAAACAGATATACAGGATGTAACAAGACTCATAACGAAGCCGTCAACCAAGCATTAAGTACCTACCAAAAATTATTGCTGGGCAAAGACTTTTTTTTTGGGGTAAAAAATCACGTTTTACGGTAGGACTCAATGTAACGCACTCAAAACATCGTGCTCATGGATGCATTGAATAGTACGAAGGTCGTTCAGGTGTTTAAAGTAAAGTCTTTCCTTTAAAATATGTATTTAAAAAAAAAGTTGTGAATAAGTTGGAACTTTGACCCCCAATATCTCCGTAACTAGAAGGTTCCCAGGTATGGTCTAGAACAAAAAAAAATCGTAATGACGAGGAGTACAAGTGCCTTTCGGCTTCGTTAAGGGTCTTGTTACACCCTTTATGTATGTCATGTAAAGCCAAGTCAGAGGCCCATGGGCTGCATAAAAACTCTGACACCAGTGTACTGACCACGCTAAAAAGAAAGACTTACCATTCTTGTGGTAACTTTTCATTTTAACATCTGCTTTGATATACTTGGCCTCAAGACTTTGACTGTCAATGTTAATAGGACTTGTTTTCTTGCGCATCAAATATCGTCTGCACAGTAAATAATTAATGATGAATATTAATATTATCATTATCAACTTTAGTTGAAGAATTAAGTGTCGACGGGATCTTTGGGTGGCTCTTAAAGACCATTTCATTTTGAATGCCACGCCTTTGTGCTTTGGAAACGCAAGGAAACCACTCAACTTCTATATCAATGAAGAGACACCACAATAAAATTTTGACAGGTCTCGCCTATCATTCGTAGATCTTTGAGAGTCGTGTCTTACAGTCTGTCAAATAGACTGACAATCAGTCTTAACCAAGGAGTATGGCGTTATCAAGTACACAGGGATCTTCACCGTTGTTAGGTGATTTGTACACGGCACCGCTCGTCCGCACGGTATTACGTTGCATTGGCTTGTATGAAATCAGTTGATGTCTAACACACATACACCGCCCGCACGGACTAGCGACGCTCGCAGCCTGCATATTTATAAACATAATTTATAGCCACGAATAAAGTAGCTTACTGCCAGTGAAAGAATTTTTAGAGTTGGATTATTAGTTCTGGAGATTTCGACCTACATACAAGCTTACAATACCTCTCTATAATATTGGTATATATAGGGTCTATCTATTCATACACGAACTCTTTTAAGGGGTCATTATACTCATCATTATGAACAGTACGTTTTCAGTACATTTTGACGAGTTAACGCGATCATATTGTAGGGAACAGCTGATTTTGTTTTCGAGATTTCGATGTTGGTCCCATGGTAAAAGTTGTTCGTAATGATGAGTACAATGACCCCTTAAAAGATTTCGTGTATGACTAGATACACCTTATATAGATCGCGCGACGGTTCTTTTAGCAATATAGACGAGAGAGCGCTGTTGGCAAACATTTATGAAATCATCATCATCATTTCATCATTTCAGCCGAAAGATGTCCACTGCTGGACATAGGCCTCCCCCAAGTGTCGCCACACTGACGGTCCCGTGCAACTCGCATCCAGCGGATCCCCACAACCTTCACCAGGTCATCGGTCCACTTAGTGGGAGGCCTTCCAACGCAACGTCTTCCGGTTCGCGGTCGCCACTCCAGAACTTTTTCGGCCCCATCGGCCATCCGTTCTGCGAGCAATGTGCCCTGCCCACTGCCACTTCAGTTTATGAAAACAACATTTATTTCAACATTTATGAAATACTATTGAAAAAACAAGATGGTGCCATCTTGTCGTTAGTTCCGATTTTGGTCACGCACCAAAAAATCCACGTTCAACTGTAATTCAACAGATACTGATACAGTTAGCCTGCATCATCCCACTGCTGGGCAAAGCCTCCCATGGCCCCCATGGCCCCCGTGGCCCCAAGACTTCCAGTTGTTTCGATCCAGGGCTGATGTAGGCCACTGGTCGTTGGTTTTATCCAGCTCGTCCCGCCATCTTCTACGAGGTCTGCCGCGACGCCTTCTGGCTGTGGCAGGGCTCCAGAAACTGGTTATTTTGGCCAACAGCTCAATGGGCATGCGGCAGACGTCGCCAGTCCAGTCCCACTTCAGTTTAACGGCTTTTTGAGTAATTTGTGTTTTGGAGCGCAGTGTCGTGTTGCGTACATGGTCGCTTAGTTTGACGCCTAGAATGCTGAGCTCCATTGCACGTTGGCAGACCTTGAGCTTGGACTTTTGAATGTTTGTCAAGAATTAAACTCACTCAATATTGTTCTTCTTTTTCCGCTTATTGCTATACTCTTCTAAAACCTCAGGGTTGTTAATGACATGGTACCGCACTGTTTCCGCCATTTTTTCCAATTGAGTCTCCTTGTCCTCTTCCTTGGGTACTAGGCTTGCAGGACGTTTTTTGATCTCCAGTGCCGGTAATTCGAATCGTCGTGAGACATCTAAAAAAAAAAAAACAGAAGAAATAAACCGGCCCAGTGCTAGTCGGTCTCACATACACGCAGGGTTCCGTAGAACTAAACAATATACCTAACTAAAAATATTTTTAAGGCTCATTCATAAATGTTGTATTGTTTTATATTCAACAGCAAAACTAAATTTGTTTTTCATAGTATGTTAATGAAATACAAAGTTACTGCTGCAGTTTGAGGAAAAAGTCCCATATCTCAAAAACTAAACATCAAATCTTATTCAAACCAATTTTGGTTGAAAGTTTTATTTACTTTCTACAATCATACACATTTTTTTTTTCAGAATTTTCCTCCTCTTACTTTAGAAATTAGAATTTTTAAAGACCTAAATAAAGACCCCGCACGTTTAAGTTTGATAAAAAAATATATTTTAGTTTCAGTTCAATTTATGGGGAGCCTCCCCTTAATCTTTTATTTTTGTATAAAAACCGTAAAGCGGTTCACAGAATACATCTACCCACTAAACAACTGTGTAGTCGAAATAGTTTCGGAATAAAGTGGCTGTGACATACACGAATAGACAGACAGACATGGCGAATCTATAACGGTTCCGTTTTTACCATTCTGCTATGGAACCCTAAAAAAGCAGTAAGGCGCGATTTATACACAAACAGCGTAAGATAAAGGCGAGGAGACATGTTTTCTTCTTCAAGATAACATGTGGCTGTAATTGAATGGAACATCGGCATTAATATGTATGGCAGCGCAGATTATACGTACGTTTAGAATGAAGTCCGCCGTATCTACCACTATGACCGGTTTTCTTATAAGCACTGTTTATTAAGTCGATCATTTCAATAACTTTCATTACTTGGCTTCTGGGATCGTCCTTCGTCTTTGAACGTGGCTCTGGTTGCATAGGACTGGTTAGCCGCCATGCTGAGATCTCTGTTAGTAGATGAGCTGAAGGAAAACGAATCAAATCAAATCAATTTATTTGTGTAACATAGGTAGTGATTACAGTTCTTAAATTGAAGATAGATCGCTAAGTTATGCCAAGAGGCGTACAAATATATGATGGCATGCGAAATGGAATAAATTATCAATCATGCGATAGTTAAACACTTAAACACAAGATATTTGGTAAAATAAAGATGATAAATGTCAAAAATTATAAATGTCACATTAGGGAGTAATTTCTACAGTCAATGCTTAAATAAATAATCATAATTACAATTAGTCTCATTATTCAATTAAAAATGGGTTATAGTGAGCATTCTGCAGTCGAATAATTAAATAAGTCTACTCTAGTTTATCATTCAGAAATTCATCAGTCGTATAGTAACATTTTTCAATTAATATCAGTTTTTTTTTTTTTTTTTAATTATGAAATACTTAATTTTTTATGACATCTGGTAATTTATTTTAAATACGCGGTGCCATGCCTAGAACGCTCTTACTCACTAAGGCAGTCTTACAACGCTGATTGCATAAAGAGTTTGCGTATTGGCTACGAATCACAACATCTCGTATCGTTGACACTTTATCGAACAACCTCATGTTTGTTTTGACGAAAACACAAATTTCGAAAATATATAATGATGGTAAGGTGAGTATTTTCAGCGATTTAAAGAATGGTACATCATCAACTTTCAGACCACACATTGATCTTATGCATCTTTTTTGTGCCTTAAAAACGATATCTTTATCAGTAGAATTGCCCCAACAAACAATACCATATCGCAAATTAGAGGCTACTAGGCCATGATAAGCAACTAGTAGCGCATCCATATTTATTTTCCTAGCAATTTGGAAAAGTGCGTATGCTGATTTATTTATTCTCTTACTTAGGTCATCTATGTAGGCCTTCCAGTTAAGTTGGTTATCAAGGAATAAACCTAAGAATTTTGCAACTTTAACTTCTTCAATGTTACAGTTGCTATGTCTGATATTTACTTTTGGTACTTCAGTTCTTTGGTGAAAGTGCATTATTTTGGTTTTCTTTAAGTTTTTAGCTAAATTATTTTTATTAAGCCAATCAATTATGTCCGATAGTGTATTATTTATGTCATCTTGATAAATATTGCGATCAATGCATTTCACTATGGCAGTACTGTCGTCCGCAAACATCACCATTTGATGTTTGGTCACCTTCTGCAGATCATTTATATAGATCAAGAAAAGAGGTGGCCCAAGGACGAATCAATGTAGACCTATCAGCATCCGTAGCCTGGCTACGTTCCGGAGACCTCTGCGGAGAAACCGAAGGTTTTGTCTGTGCAATTATGAATGAAGTTATGATGACGGATACCGTATATTTATTGTGCAGGACGGTATGGTCGTCTAAAATGTTGGGCATGCCACCGTCCGGGTGAATCAATCCGTCATATTATTTATCTCTGGGTGTTCTCATCTAGCTAACGGAGTGTACTTGCATAGACATAACCTTGTAGCGAGGATTATCCATCAGCAACTTGCTCTAAAATACAGCCTTGTGGAATCTGAAGTGCTCTACTATACAGGATGTAACAGGACCCTTCACGAAACCATCAACCAAACATTCTGTACATCAAACTAAGGAAATGTCTTTTTTTTTGGGTGATAAATCACGTTTTACGGTAAAACTCAATGTAATGCACTCAAAACATTGTGCTGATGGATGCAATGAACAGTAAACGGGTCATGAAGGTATTTCAAGTAACCTTAAAAACTAGTATTACAAAAAAAATGCTTTTGACTTAGTTGTAACTTTGACCCCCAATATCTCCGTAACTAGAAGGTTCCCAGGTATGGTCTAGAACAAAAAAATGATCGCAATGACGGGGAGAACCAGTACCTTTCGGCTTCGTTAAGGGTCTTGTTACAGCCTTCAGGCATGTTAATGTGGCCGACACAATTCTCGAAAATAGCAAGATCTTAGAGACTTAAAATAGGTAAGTACTAACCTGTGATAAAGAAAAATATAAAATACTTCATTTTTAATTTCACATCACAGTTTTCTATACCATTTTCGACTACCGAAAATTGTTTTAACAAATCTTATCTGATTTCATTAAAATTGAAAGAACAGCATGACAAAACAATTTTAGAGTTCTAAATTAAATTCTTAATTACTACAAGTGCGCCACTTCAATGAACGACGACATTGATTTAAAACCTCGTTTGGCATTCTTAGCTGGACACAGAAGATTTTGGTTCGATTCCCAATCGATTCTTTTTACCGATTCTTTGTGAATGTGTGAACATTGTAGGCCTTGTAGATTCCCAGATGCTTGCTAACTTTTTATCTTGTTTTACATTCTTTGTGTAGTAAGCAGTGACTTATTGCCGGGCCTATGCTGTCCCCCCATACTTAAGTACTAATGCTGTAACATCATAATCATCATATTGTAACACCAAAGGATTTGAAAAGAGTAACCATGGAGTTTCTTGCCGGTTCTTCTTCATAGGAAACGATCAACCCGAACCGTGCATCTTTTTGTCGACGTTTTATAAGTGCAAATCTAGGCCTATGTGAAATGAAAATATTTTGATTTTGAATCAGACCTAAATACTTACTAAGATCTAAGTACTACCTAATTACTAAAGACGCGCGCAGCGCCGCCATATTGAAAAAAAAAACAACGCAAGTCAGTTACAGTTTTTAAAAACAATTTAAGAGGGAACAGTGCCAGAAAATAGGTATTTGAGGAAACTATTGCCGTCGCGCTGTGTCAAGCCTGCCCCCGTAGAGTGCGATAGGGACAGCTGCAGCTCAGACCGAAATATCACAAAAAAATTTCGAGATCGATGTTTCGTATTCTCCTTTTTTCTCCTCGAAAACTAAGCCGATTCAATAATTTTTGACATTAAAATTTATTAATATAGATAATAATAATAATAATATATAATAATATATTTATTTGCGTAAAACATGGTATGAAAAGATCTTACAGTACAAAAATAGAACAGACATGTTTTGCCAAGATTAAACATAGCATGCAAATATTTGTCATAACAATTTCCTTATCAAAAATTATTATTATATTACAACAACGCTATTTTCGTTCTAGGAATTGTTTTAGACTATAGAAGTTGTTGTTAGTTAGCCATTCATACAACTTATTCTTAAAAGTATATCTCATGTTTAGCATTTTCAAATCACTAGGTAATTTGTTGTAAATTCGTACACACATATTTAAGCAGCTTTTATTGTACTTAGCAAGCCTAGGAGCACTGTTAAGTACGAGTCTGTGAGGATCTCGTCGGCTTCGAGGATTTACATCGTTTGCTATTTTAAATAACTCCTTATGTTTCCATACAAACATGCATATTTCATTAATATACAGACAAGGTAGCGGTAACAAGCCAAGTTTCTTAAATACTGGCTGACAGGATTCCTCAGGATGAAGTCCGTATAGAGCCCTAATGCATTTTTTTTGAGCTATAAATATTCTATTTTGGTCGGTGCTGTTACCCCATATTATAAGTCCATAACGTAATATGGATTCCACATACGCATGGTAAGCTAATATAGCTGTTTTGAGATTAGTACATTTTTTTACTTGTCTAAGAGCATACACAAACTTATTTATCTTGCTTGAAACATTGTCTACATGCACTTTCCAATGTAGATCTTCATCAACAGTAACTCCCAGGAACTTGGTATGTGTTACTGTTTTAATTTTGGGTATATTTAATTTGAAGTTAAATTTATGATTATTCGATTTATTAAATTGTATATAAACGGATTTGTCAAGGTTTATTTTCAAGTTATGTAAATATAGCCAGTTAATTAAAATGTCAATTGTATTGTTAATGTCAGTTTCGTGGTCGTAAATTGTATTATTTTTTTTATTGGATGTCACAATAATCGAAATGTCATCAGCAAACAATATACACTTATGTTTCGTTATTTTGATGATGTCATTTATATATATCAAGAATAAGATTGGCCCTAGTATGCTGCCCTGTGGGATACCAAACTTATTATATCTATATTTCGATGAGTGTAGCGTTACTTCTTTATCTTCGTTTAAGTTTGTTATGGTAACGCATTGTTGCCTGTTATCAAGGTATGATTTTATCCACTGTAAGGTTGGCCCTCTAATCCCGATTGCTCCTAACTTTTGCAGTAGTAGATCGTGTGAAACTAGGTCGAAAGCTTTCGACAAATCAAAGAATAATCCTGTGGTTAGATTCTTGTCATTGATGTTAGTTAATATAATATTTATGAGGGCATAGATTGCTAATGTTGTAGACTTCCCTTTTTGAAAGCCATACTGTTCTTTTTGTATAATATTAAACTTTGTACAGTAATTTTCAATCCTTTTGTACATACATTTTTCGTATATTTTAGATAAGATGGGTATTAGGGTGATAGGGCGGTAATTGTTCAGGTCATGTCTGTCTCCTTTTTTGTAAAGTGGTTTAACAACGGAAACCTTTAAAGCTTCTGGAAAAACTCCCTCATAAAATGACAAATTGATCAAGTATGTTAGTACTTCAACAATTTCGTCGACACAGATTTTAATAATTTTTGTGTTAATTTCGTCGTACCCTTCAGAATTTGTGTTATTTAAAAGCAGTATTTCTTTCTTAACTTCAGTTATCGACATTGGTTTGAGGAACATTGAGCCAACAGTTACATTATTGCTAGAGTTACCTGTGACGTTCGTTGGCATTGGTTTGTTTGTTGAATCGATATAATGGTTATTAAACGCAGACGCTATTTCTACTGGATTGGTAATAAGTGTGTTGTCATATTTGATACTGTCTATATTATGTCTGGAGTTTGCATTATTTAGCTCGTCTTTTATAACATTCCACGTAGCTTTGCATTTATTATCATTGTTAGCTATGTGTTTGATATTTGCATTTTTCCTGGAATTAAAAATGCATTTTTTAAGGAGATTACTATATTTAAGGTATCTAGTCTTATTAATCGCAGTTTTGTTTTTATAAAATTGATGGCGCAGTATCCTTTTTGTTTTACAACTTTTTCTTAAGCCCTTGCTTATCCAACTTTGTTTCTTTTTGTTATTTAAATTTACCTTTACTTTTAATTTAGGAAAGCAAAGATTGTAAAGTAGGCAAAACGTTTCATGAAAATGATTGAATGCTGAGTTTGCGTTGTTAGCCGTGTGTATTTCAGACCAAGAAAGATTGCTCAAGCATTCCTTAAACTTGTGGATATTATCTGAACTTAGATCTCTTTTATATGTATAATATATTGCTTGATTTTGGGTTTTATGTTTTAAGGGAATAGTCAACATTTGTGCCGTATCGTGGTCAGACAAGTGAAGCGGCATAACTGCAGCAGTAGCGTCGTGAATGTTGCTCAGAATGTGATCTATACATGATAACTTACGTGTTGGTACATCAATGTGAAATTTCAGATTATAGTTGTATGCCAGATCCTGTAATTGAGTAGTAATATTGCCTTTTTTAAGCGTGTTAATATTAAAGTCACCTGCTAAAACTACTTTCATTCTATATTTATATTGTTGAAGCAAATTATGCAAGAGACTATTTAATTTGATTAAGAATTGGTTCGGGTCTGATTGAGGTGTTCTGTAGACACAAATTATAATTAATTTATGATGTGTAAGTTCAATTCCGCAAACTTCGAAAGTGTTTTGCGTTGCGTAGCTCTTTATAAGTGGCAAGTCTTTGAATAATAGGTTTTTTTTTGCAAAAATACAGGTACCACCTCTTTGTTTTTCTCTGCAGTAGCTAGAAGCCATGTCATAACCGTGAATTTTAATGTAGCCTTCGTAGTCTCTTTTGATAAAAGTTTCGGAAAGGCATATTATGTCTGGGTCGTTATGCTCTTCTTGTAGTTCTTGCAAAGTAAGTTCTAGAATTTCTTTTTTTGATATGATACTGGCAATATTTTGGTGGAGTATTTTAAGGTTATAGGTTACTGGAGGTGTTATTTTGGGCAAGAAAAAATGTGCTATTTCGTTTTATTTTTGGAAAATAGTACGGAATAGTTCCTCTTTGAGCTTTTTCCACAGGATGTATAAAGTTTAGTGTTTGTGGTGCTGAATTCTTGCATTTAAAATAGTAAGGAATTGTTCCTTTCTTGGGTTCATTTATATTGGCTTTTAATTTAAGGCTTGGTTTGTTACTCGCTATCTTCTTAATAAGTTCTCTTGGGTTTAAATAGTTCTCGCAGTAGTCATTATAGTCTATAAGGTAATTAATTTTGTTACATATGGCGTATGTGTTAGTGGTTCCACATTCTAAGAATTTACACTTTTTGTACGTTTTACACAGGTTTTTTATACGATAGTTAAGATTATTTATATCTAGATTCTCATTTTTAAACACATTCAAGACAATAATCATGTTGTTATAAAATGTATCTAAAACAATTCGTAGTTGGGATATAATAAAATTTAAATTGTAATCGTTTTCACCCAGACAAATTACAATTTTGTCGTTAGGATTTAACTTAGTATGACGACAGTTCATTATTATTTGGTTACATAAAGCATTAGGTTTTGTTTCAGAGATAATTGTATACCTTTCATACTGAGTATTTTTTCTTGATTGAATGATAGCTGCTGCTAGGCCGACGCATTGTTGAGAGCCGAAGATAAGGATTCTGTTTGGATGTAGATTTTCTAGCATCCGTGTCCTGGCTACGTTTCGGTGACCTCTTCGGAGAAACCGAAGGTTTTGTCTGTGCAATTATAGATGAAGTTATGTTGACGAACAACTACCGGAAATATATTATGAAGGACGGGACGGTTGACGTGTGTCGGGCATGCCACCGTCCGGGTGAGTCCATCAGACATATTATTTCTGGTTGTTCTCGTCTGGCTAACGGCGAGTACTTGCACATGCATAACCAAGTAGCCAGGATTATTCACCAGCAACTTGCCTTGAAATATAAACTTGTGGAATCTGAGGTACCGTACTACAAGTATGTGCCCGACCCAGTTCTCGAGAAAGACCATGTCACGCTGTACTGGGATCGGTCTATCATCACTAACAGGACTATTGTCGCCAATAAGCCTGACATAGTGGTGATAGACCGATCAGCGCGCCGCGTAATGTTAATCGATGTTACCATCCCACATGACGAGAACCTCGTGAAAGCTGAGAAAGAGAAACAAATGAAATATCTCGACTTGGCACACGAGGTTGTCGACATGTGGAATGTGAACTCGGCTATCATTGTGCCGATTGTTGTGACGGCCAATGGCCTTATAGCTAAAAGCCTCGACGAACATCTCTCGAGGCTCTCCTTAGGCGGTTGGATCAAGGGCCTGATTCAGAAGGCAGTACTCCTCGATACGGCTTATTACGGCGCATTGTGAGGAGGTTCCTGTCTCTGGAGCCCTAACCACCGGTAGCTTGGACCCTACTCCCGATACCGGCGGACCACTATTTTTTATATTTTTAAATGTTTTTTTAATATTAATTTGTTTAGAAATATTTAAAAATGTAATTTATATGTATATAATTGAATAAAGGAAATAATAATAAGAATCGAATCAAGGAAAAGAGTATTTCTAGGTTTCTATCAATTTATTTTATGATAAAAACTTTTCTAATTTGTCTGGTAGTCCTCTAATCACGGCCGTAAAAATGTGGCATTTTTTGTTATTTTTGGAGGGTAATAGTTGCTGAAAAAAACAAAATGACAGGAACGTTTCTACAGTAGAAAAAACTGGCCAAGTCACGAGTTGGACTCGCGCACGAAGGGTTCCGTACCATTAAAAAAATATATATCTTAATTGGCGTCAACTATGTATGTATGGGGACACCCTTTAATTTTCAACTCTTTTATTTTTTCGAATTTTTCCTTTATTTGTGTTGAAAGGCCTTGCTTTTTGCCAAATTGCATGAATCTAGGTCAAAGAGAAGTACCCTATAGGTTTTGATCCCCTTGTGAAATCGCATAATATGCGACATAAACAGTCATATCTTTTGATCGCGTTGACGTACAAGTTTAATTTTTTCATTGATCCATGGAGTAGCAGATTTGAGTATTTGGTAATAATTTCAGCTTGATACCGCCACGCATTCCTGAGAAAAAGGGTCTTGACAGACAGACAGACGGACAACAAAGTGATCCTATAAGGGTTCCGCTTTGCTGATTGAGATACGGTGTGGTGTGTCACGTACGTCACGTTTAGATCTTAGTTTAAGTTAAGGTAGATAAGCTATGTCCATAGTTATATTATGATATATGTCACGCGCGGACTAGGTATATATTACACTAATAAAGGGAGTCTGGGGTCTTCAGTCTCCAGTTGACTCATGGACAAGCACACGACATGGTATTTACTTAACCCCTCCTTCCCTCCACATCGCATGGCGACCCTGCCAGTCGACTGGACGGCGTTATAGTTGCCCGACCGGGATCTCATCGGAGTCACTTCAGTCGGCTTCAGTCAGTTTCTCGACAGTTGGTTAGTCACAGGCCATGGGGACCACGTCATCCAAGGAAGAGGTTATTATAGCCCAGACAGCAGCGGGTGGTTCAAATACCGCGACAGTAACACAAGAGCAGATATCCACCATCAGCGCGATGCTGTTGTTTATCGCCGTGTGTTTGGCGATTGTCATCATTGGCGTGGCAGTCCGGCTGTACAGGAGGTGTCATCAGAATTGGATCGAAGAGAAGATCAATCAGCGTGAGGTGCAGCGAGCTGTGCAGATGGCCTGACCGGGAGCTGGCGGAGCGACAAGAGGAGTAAGTGATGTGATTTGAACTTAAGTGTAGTGGCGAGTATTTTCGGTCATCTATCAGTTAGAGGCATTAATTTTGAATGGAAGTGGAGTTAACGTCACTGTTTGTACAGCTTAAGTTATTGAGGGAATCAATTGTCAAGTTAGGTCCCAGTAGGCGGAAAGGCAAAAATTTTGATGGAAAGATAAGCGAGGTAAAAGCCCTGTATTGTAAATTTAAGTGTGTAGTTTCTAAGTGTAGCAAATTTTCGGAGGAATTAGCACAGCTACTGAGTAAAATAGAAAATTTGTATGTAGACACTATTAAGTTTGAAAACGGTACCGGAACCGATACAGAGATGGCGTTGGAAAGGTTTTCATTGAAAACGGCGGTTAGCTTACTCCCGAAAATGAATGGGGATGAGCAGGTAACCCAAGATTTGATTGATGCCATAGATTTATACAGCTCTATGTTAGAAGCGGCTGATAGTGCTCATTTAATTAGATTCGTGCTAACTACGCGACTTACCCAGGGGGCTAAGATGCGATTGTCCTCTACTTATACGACTGTAGACAGTCTTTTAACGGACATGAAGAAGCATTTGTTGACGGTTAAGTCAGACGTTGCAGTGCAAGCCAAATTTGCTCGCGCTAGGCAAAATGATAGGTCGGTCACGGATTTCGGGGCAGAGATAGAGAAGTTAATGGTAGATTTGACTATTTCTCAAGCCGGGGAAAATTCGGAAGCTTATAAAATTTTGCGGCCTTTAAATGAGAAGTATGCGGTTAAAAAGTTTGCTGACGGACTTCGTAATCAGCGTCTTGGTACAATTATTACGGCACGGAACTTGACTTGTTTGAAAGATGCTATCAGGGTAGCGGAAGACGAAAATTGTGCTTCGTCGGGTCAAGTCATGACGTTCCAGCGGTGGTCCGCGGGTGGTAGTTTTTCTACGGGAAATAGGGGTCGTGGAAATAACTATAGGCGGCACGCTGTAGGTAATGGATACGCGCAGCAAAAAACAGCTGTTGGGCGTGCGTACCGAAATGGAAACGTAAGGTATAGTAGTGGAATGCGCGGTCATAGCAATAGTACTCATCGTGGACGGCAGACTCAGCAAGGTCGACAGCGCGTAGCGTGTCTAGAGCACGTGCGGGGCGATGCTGACTCAAGTGCAGTGTCAATGTCACGAAGTAGCGAAGGCAGACAATTGAATGAAACGCAGTTTTTTCGAGGCTAAGCATATTTTAGCTTGCAATAGTGTTAACTGGGTGAATTTTCTAGCAAATAATGTGGATTCGGAATGGTTAGTCGATACGGGTGCGTCGATATCGGCAATAAAAAGTAATTTCTTGAGGAATAATGCTTTGTGCTGTAAAGTAGTTAAGGAAGAATTAGTGATTAATGGTGTAGGGGGTAGTTTACGGGCTATAGGTTATGTATATTTGACGTTGGAATACGAACAATGTTCGTTCGTGCATTAGTTTTATATATTCAATGATTTGCCATGTAGGTCAGTTGGCATATTAGGCCAGGATTTCTTGCAGGCGTATAGTGGTATTATAGACTTTTCGGGGAACAGGTTATCTCTAAAGAACCGTGAGCAGCGGACGGTTTCGATGCCACTTAAATCCTATAATTATTCTTTAACTATTTCTCCGCGTTGTGAGATGGTTAAGTATTTGCCCGTTAATAGAGCAGAAGATTGTGTAGTGTTTAGGAAAGAGTTGCGCGAAGGGGTTTTCTTAGCAAATGTAGTAGCTAGACCTAAGAATGGGATGATGCCCATTAGGATTTTAAACACAACCACGGAGGAAGTTGTGTGTAGTATGTCCGATTTAGAAGTCTATCCGTTAAGTGATTTTAATTGTTGTAGTTTTGCGGAAACAGAAGTAAGTGTTGAACGTGTTAAGAAAATATTTTCTTTGCTTAATCTTGATTATTTGAATGCCGAGGAACGGTTGTCAGTTGAGCAAATATGTGCAAAATATCCAGATATTTTTTATATTCCGGGAGATAAATTGGATGTCACGAATGTGTATGCGCAGTCAATACGTTTGAAGGATAATGTTACTCCAGTTTACAGGAAACAGTATAGAATACCTTATGTACAGAAAAAGGAGGTTGATAGGCAAGTGCAGGAGATGCTGGGTAGTAATATTATTGAGGAGGCGGTTAGTGAGTGGTCTAGTCCTGTTTTGGTTGTACCCAAGAAGGCGGATCGTGATGGGGAGAAAAAATGGCGTGTAGTAATAGACTACAGGCAGTTAAATGAAAAGATACAGGATGATAAATTCCCTTTGCCAAATATTAATGAAATCTTGGATTCATTGTCGGGTGCAGTTTACTTTAGCCACTGTGATCTATCACAATCATATTATCAGTGTGCTTTAGATGAAAGTAGTAGGAAATACACAGCTTTCACGACAGATAAAGGGCAATATCAGATGTGTAGATTACCAATGGGGTTAAAGATAAGTCCAAGTTCTTTTAGCAGGTTAATGACTGTAGCCATGTCAGGATTAAATTATGACAAATGTTTGATATATTTGGATGATTTAATTATTTTCGGGCGGAGTTTGGATGAGCACAACCGAAACCTTATGTCAGTGTTTTCTCGCCTGAGAAAGGTCAATCTTAAACTGAATTCATCCAAATGTGAATTTATGAAAAAACAAATACTTTATTTAGGACACGTAATTTCAGCGGAAGGTATTTCACCAGATCCTGAAAAGGTAGAAGCCATAAAGAAATATCCGCGTCCATCGGCAGTTGATGAAGTAAAGCGGTTTGTGGCGTTTGCAAATTATTATAGGAAATTCATATCAAATTTTGCTAGTATAGTGATACCTATGAATAAGCTATGTAAGAGGGATGTAGTGTTTAGTTGGACCGATGAATGTGAGAGGTCGTTTTTGTTGCTTAAGGAAGCGTTAATGAATCCACCAGTGTTGGATTATCCAAATTTTTCTGAAGACAACACGTTTATATTGCAAACCGATAGTTCGGGTTATGCGGTAGGAAGTGTTTTGTGTAATGGGAACGGTAAACCCGTTGCATACGCTAGTAGGTCTTTGGGGAAAAGTGAGTTAAATTATCCTATTATAGAGAAGGAGTTATTGGCTATAGTATGGTCAGTTAAATATTTTAGACCGTATTTGTATGGACGGAGGTTCGTTGTAAAAACGGATCACCGGCCACTATTATACTTGTTTAACATGACAGATCCATCAAGTAGGTTAACTAAGTTTCGTTTATGTTTAGAAGAGTATGACTTTGAGGTCGAGTATATTAAGGGGGAAGAAAATGTATAAGCTGATGCACTTTCTAGGATAGTAATTTCAAGTGAAGATTTGAAAACCATGCGTGAAAAAACTATATCCGTAATGACGAGAGCGCAGTACAAACAGTTGGAAGAACCAAATGTTTGTGATACGGACCCTGTGGTATCTAGGACTGATCACCCTAGGATCGTGGAAGTTCTTAAAAAACAAGGAAATGACATTGAGATATGTTTGAATGAGTGGGAGAAGATGTTACGTAACACTAATGGTGGAAAAATATTTTCAAAGTCGCGCAATTTAATGTATGTGCCAGAAAACTCGAGTATTTACGTAAACTATGAATCTTTATCGGCATCATCGCGAGACGAGTTGTCGAGAGACATAGTCACTTTTTGTATTGAAGAGGGCATAAAAGAAGTTATTATTTTGAAAAATCGTTATAACGTTAAGTTTATTACAAAAATGGCCAAATATTTGAAGGAAAATAGTAATTCGATATGTGGAGATTTTAGAATATGTGTAGTGAAGGGTGTACGGAAAGTAGAAGGGGCAGATGAGAAGAGAATTGTTTTAAATGATTTTCATATTTTACCTACGAGTGGTCATTCAGGAATACGCAGGATGGTGAATAATATAAAGAAATATTATTATTGGCCGTCAATTGAGAAAGATGTAGCGGAGTACGTTGGTAAATGTGATAAGTGTAAAAAACAAAAGTTTTCCAAACATACTAAAGAACCAATGACAGTTACTACCACTGCATCTTCATCTTTTGAAAAGATTTATTTAGATATAGTGGGGCCACTTGATAGGGACGAAAATGGTAATGTTTACATATTAACTCTTCAATGTGAACTTACGAAGTTTGTGGAGGCTTATCCACTAAAAAATAAATCCGCAAATGAGGTAGCAGAAGCGTTGGCAGAAAATTTTGTGTTGAGATATGGGATACCGGGAACAATTGCTACGGATAGGGGTTCTGAGTTCATTTCGAAAGTAATGGTAGAGCTATGTAATGTCTTGGGCATCAATAAAATCTTATCAACGTCATATCATCATGAAAGTATAGGGTCTTTGGAAAACGTTCATAAAACTTTAGGTGCTTATTTAAGGATACAAACAGATAATAATCCATCATCGTGGAGTTCTTGGATTCCATATTGGTGATTTTCTTATAACACAACAGTTAATACTGTGACTAAGTATACGCCTTATGAATTAGTTTATGGTAAAATTTGTAGGTTACCAAGTAGTCTTCAAGGTGAAAGTGTAGAACCTTTGTATAATTTTGATGATTATCCTTTAGAACCATAAAAAAAAAAACATCAATATCTAGACCAGGGATCCCCAAACTATTTTGGACAAGTGACCCCTTTTCCAAAATGAACTGTTACCTCAGAACCCCATGGCCAAATTACCTACTTTTAAGATCAACCCCCTTATTCATAATGGTCCGCTAACTTAAAACAGCTGCTACAGTGTGTTATTTTTCATTCTGACTTAGGTCAATAGAAGAAGACAGAGTGAGAATTAGCAATGCTTTAAGTTAGCAGACTATTATGAATAAGGGGGCCTATCTTTAGTTTTTTCCTATTGACACAAAATACCTAGGTACTAAGGTACCAATTGGAAAACTTTGCACTTGGTTAAGTGAGTAAAATTGACTTCATTTTCGTATCAAAATTTAACAAAATAAAAAGACATACAATTCAGTAAATATCAAGTTTAATTTATAACGATTATTACAAATTAGGTACTTAAAGAATTTTAAGTAGGTAGGAAATTATATTTAAAAAAGTATTAATTCGCAAAGAGAAAATAAAACATTCAGTGTGATGGATGAACCTGGTGACTATCTACCAATCTAGCTACATCCGGTTCAATATTGGTGAGTTGCAGCCTTAAATCTCCACGTTCGTTGATTTTCAAACGGTTTCTTTGTTTCGTCAAAATGTTTGTTACCACACTGAAGCTTTTTTCAACTAGGTATGATGATGGAAAAGCGATAAGGTATTTTTCAGCAATGTTCCACAATGTAGGATACTGTGTTTCAATGTTGCGTTGCAACCAGAACTTCTGATAGCCTTGGTTGAACTTCTGCTTAAGCTCTTCGTCTGTGCTGATGGTAATCAACTCTTCTTGCATTATCACATTGGCTTCTTCTATGGCTGTGGTATTGTACGGATTTATTATCCATTGAGGAATTTGTAAATTTAAAAGATCCTCAAACCTCTCCGTAAAATCCTTGTGTAATGCGTCCAAGTGAGTGACATATAATAAAATGTCATCATCTTGAAGCGTTTCTGGTAATTTTGACAAATGCAGAAACTGCGAATATTCTTTTCTGCCTAAATTTTGTTTATAAAGGATTAGTTTACCCACGAAGGCCGATATTATTGATTTTGTTTTAATCAAGTTAAGATCGTCACCCTGCAGCTGCAAATTAACTTTGTTGAACATTCCAAAGATATCAGTCAAGTAATAAATATCTGTTTTACAATTGTTCAGATTTTCTTTCAAATTCGGATCTTTTTCTTGTAAAAACTCCAACACAGATTCAAAAACGGCTGAAAATCTTTCTAAGCAAGAGCCTCTTGATAGCCAGCGAACTTCAGTGTGAAGAAGTAATCGAGTAAAGACTTCGTCGTTTTCCTCACATAGCTGAGCAAATAACCGAGAGTTCAAAGAATTGCTTCGAATCTTGTTGATAGCATTTATTACATATTGTAAAGACTTATGCAATCTAGGACTCAGCTTTTTTGCTACTAAATGCTGCCTGTGAATCACGCAGTGAATGACCAGTACATCAGGCAGTTGTCGCTTTAAGTGAGCTATAAAACCACGATGACGACCAACCATAGACGGTGCACCATCAGTCGCAACAGAAACAATGTTCTTCCATGGAATAGCTTTGTCAGTAAAAAAATGTTCCACGGCCTGAAAAATTGATTCTCCTCTGGTATCAGTCTCTAAATATGTAGCAAAAAGCAGTTCTTGGCACATATTTTCATCTTTGATATATCGAACATATCCTAACAACAGAGCTTCATTGCCGGGTAATGTAGACTCGTCCAACTGGAGAGAGAATCTGTTGGTCTGTAAGAACTTGCATAAAATGTTTTCCACATCGCGTCCCATCTCGTCTATGCGTCTCTGAACGGTGTTATTGCTCAAAGGTATTCTCTTTAAAATATCATGTGCGGGTTTGTGCAATACATTGTTAAGGACCTCCGCAATGGCTGGTAAGATAAGCTGCTCTCCAATTGTGTGGGGTTTCCCCGACTTCGCTATTAGTAAAGATATATTATAGGACGCTCGTAAACCATCATCGTCTTTAATAGATGATGACGCAAACATCGATCTTATGGATGGCCTTTTGTCTAGTTTTTCTTTAAGTGCTTGAAAAAATGTCAAGGGCTTACTTTTTTTGTCAGCATGTACTCTCGATAAGTGGTCATCCATTTTTGAAGGCTTCATGGCATCGTTACTGAATACTTTTTCACATATGAGACACATCGGCAAGTGTTGATTTGATGGAGATGCAATAAATCCGAACTTCAAGTAGTCCAAACTGTATTGTCTGCATTTTTTTTTCGTGTCCGCCATCATAAAACTCTCAGTAATCCTGCAAATAAAAAAATAAGAAACTAAGTACCTAAATTAAAAACAGTACCTAATAAACTGTTAAATTTACTGGTAATTTTTTACAATTGAAACAACTGAGGTAACTGCAAACTGTTGCAAACAATCTACAGATAGCTCAACTGATCACTATCACACAGTGTGCAGTGGGGCAATGCTGATGCGCTGTGCCGGATAAAAACTGTTTGGTACTTACCCTGTTAATTTTTCATAAACTGCAGATATTGTGTGGTTACGCTATTAACTCGCGTAGGGAGCTCAGCATTTTGTAAATTCTTTTTCAGTCACTTTACTTCACTTAATTTAGCTATGTAATAACTTTGTAACCTCTTGAAATAAATGAGTACTTATATGAGTTATTATCGTTCAAGCTCCAACGAATTTCAAAACGCAAATGAACTTACAACCTAAGTGCAACCTCGTTAAATAGTAAAATATCAGGAACATGTTTGGACTTGCAACTTGATCATGAATTCGTTCGTGTTAAATCGCGCAAGCGTCAAATAGAGAGCAAGTCAAAACGCGCCTGAAAGACGTACGCTCGAACTCATTATCTTGCACAAACTTGTCCACACTGACTTGCCGAGTTTTTCATCTTGTACGAACTTGAGGCTTTATATTACTACAACAATGCTATTTCCTACATAAATATTAATTATTCTTAGTACACGTAACACAACATAAACAATACAGTACCTACCTACCTATCTTGAAAGTTTTAAATAAGAACTTGTGTTAATTTAATAGGGGTCGATTTTTAGACCTCGTCGACCCCCATAATCAGTTTTCGTTTATGTCGACCCCTAGGAAACCGATATCGACCCCAAGGGGTCGATATCGACCACTTTGGGAATCCCTGATCTAGACTAATATAGAGTCTAGACTCTAGTAGAGGCATTTTTCAGGAAGAAAAAAGTGGAATACATTTGTATGGCGAATGGCAGCACCCTGTTCCCTCTTAAACAGACTACTTCAAATGTTTAAATGATGTTGAAATGTAATGTAATGTGCACCATACTGCGCCAATGAAGCCGCATAATATTATCAATCAATTAATGAATGATAATTTAATGATATTTGATCATAATTATGAATGTGTGATGGGTTTTTTAAAGATAATCAACACCTGTTTTTGTTATTCAATACATAGATTGTCATCGACTGGCGTAGGCATTACCCTACGTCATAGTCTCAATAGAATGGCCATATCAACAAAAGAACCTTTGATACCTTTTTTTTTCGGGTGGGAAATCATCAAATAACTCCTCCCGCTCTGGGCTGAACAGGAGGGAGTGTCAGACACTTTTACTGACTAAAACCCATCCATGTTCCTTCTTTTGCCCTTTTGTGTTCCAGGGCCGCGGTATCATTTTCGAACAGTCCCCCAACCCTGGCAGGCATCGGTCCTTTCGCTCGCTTCCCTCTCACTCCGGACCATGGATTGAAACAGGGAGGACGCGAGAGGTCGCCGCCGCCGATTGCCGCTAACCTTTGATACTTAAGGCGCGAATTACACTGAATCGGCGTAAGGTGAAGGCGCGGCGCAGGGTTGATGCTGCTTCAAAACGTTTTCATACAAAATCTACTTAGGCAACGGGCGTGTCGTGAATGACACTCAAGCGACGCGGCGCAGGCATTCCGTTCTTTTTTCTTCGTTATAAATTTCTCGCCTGCGCTGCGCCTGCGCCGCGCCGCCACCTTACACCTTTTCTGTGTAATTCGCGCCTAAATCGGAAGACTCCCGGCAGTCGTGCCGCACAACCAAAACGAAATACTATTGTTATTCTAGAAAATTCACAACAAAGTTGGTAAAAACAATTTAAATCATGAATGATCACAGAAAATCACAGGTGTCTGTTATCATTTTAAAAGATTCCTACATGTGACGTCTTATCCAGTTATCAAACATTGAGCTCCATTAAGCTGGCAGTGAAAAGTCATCAAAAACGACTGATATCTGCATGTGAATTTGTAGCTAAATACACTCGGTTCCAAAAATAACGGGTCAGTCACATAAACCCGAATATCTCCCGAACTAAGTATGCCATCCTAATGAAACGAAGACTGTTCAATTGATAATTTAATTATACAGATAAAAAATAAAATAAAACTTAGTTGCACCCACAATATTAATCTCTAAATTAAAAAAAAAACTAAAGTGGTCATATTTTTCTTGCTATTTTCACCATAAGGTAGCAGTAAAATAACGGAGTCGCAAAACCGCAAGTCCAACCGCAAGTCGAAAAACCGCGTAGGAAAAGTATAGAAAAAATGAAAATCAGCCGAACCTAGCCACCGGTAACTAATAATCAGTGTCCCTGCCATCTTGACGAGCAGTTTTTGTTAACTAGGGGTGGTTGTGAATTATGTTGCTGCTCATATACAGCATCAGAGATGCTCAGAGAGCCAGCAACAAAACAGAAACAAAAAATCGAATAGACCTCGCGACGGACCGGTTTCAGGTCGTCAGGTCAAGTCGATTTTTTAATGGAGCTCAAACATTGATTAATCAGACAATAATATTGACAAAACTATTATAATTATACATACTTGCTTTTGGCCGCGGCTTCGCTCGCGTTAATTTAGAATTTGACAACCTAGTTGTGTGAAATATACTTTACGACCTATTCTCATATTATACCTACCAAATATACAACATAAAGTAATTCATACATCGGTCGAGCCGTTTCGGAGGAGTGCGACCGCAAACACCGTGACACGAGTTTTTTTTTATATTTCGGAAGTTAAGAACTAATTGAGAGCAGTGGTGGCCCAGTGGTGGCGGACCCGAGTTACGAACAGTAAGTCGTGGGTTCGAACCCAGGTAGGCGCATTACTTTGTGTAATCTATTTCATGACCACTGCTCTCAAAAACGGTAAAGGAAAACATCGGGAGGAAACCGGCATATCCTAGAACCAAAAATTCGAAGACATGTGACATCTACCAACCCGCACTGGGCCCGCGTGGTGGAGTATAGCCCATTCCCTCTCATAGAGAGGAGGCCGTGTGTCCCAGCAGTGGGAACATTAGAGGCTGATTATGCAGGAACTATTGACTTGTTTCCGTCGGTCAGAACAATTTTTTCTTTGGGACAAGCCAATCACTGCAACTCTGTAATGCCAGAATCAACACTGGAGACCAGGGGCCTTAGTCTGCTATTGCAATAGTGTCAGAATGGTCTATCATTGATTTAATAAGGCCCCGTGCAGACGAATTACCCTTTGTACGCACGTCAAACGAGTTTCGAACGCGCTTCAATACGCCGTGGGCTAGGGGCCTTATTAAATCAGTGATAGACCATTCTGACACTATTGCAATAGCAGACTAAGGCCCCAGGACCATGACGGGAGACCACCTGAATAGCACTGGGACAATCTTTATATTCTTTTTCGTGTGGTTAGTGTCTAATAAATAAATAACCTTGTGTCAAACTTTTTATGCCGCACAAGGGCCTCTGACTTGGCTTTACATGGCCATGCATGGTGTGGCGGTGTGGCCTTTTCTGTAACTCAAATAATTTCGAAAAATTTATAATCATATAATCTATTACACCGCACTCTATTACAGAATGCATGGTGTGGCGGTGTGGCCTTTTCTGTAACTCAAATAATTTCGAAAAATTTATAATCATATAATCTATTACACCGCACTCTATTACAGAATGCATGGTGTGGCGGTGTGGCCTTTTCTGTAACTCAAATAATTTCGAAAAATTTATAAACATATAATCTATTACACCGCACTCTATTACAGAATGCTGCACCTATGATGTTTTTTTCGACGCGGACGAACTCGGGTTCAGAAGCTAGTTTAAAAAAAATAGATAGCATAAATTTATCTAAGATAACAATGCAATTAAGTAATAAAAATTAATCATTGGCGAATTTTGTAATTACTACGTTTTAAGCCATGCTTAAGTCTATAGCTATATTTCTTTGTGTCGTAGCTGCTGCATCAGGTAAACCAAATATGCTTATGTTTTTGTTTTCTATTACAATTATGCTAACTATCCCACGGTAAAATAAAATTAAACAAACGGTGTAACAAGACCCTTAATGAAGCCGAAAGTCACTTGTTCTCCCGGTCATTGCGATCATTTTTTTGTCCTAGACTATACCTGGGAACCTTCTAGATATATGGGGCCAAAGTTCCAACTTTTTCACAAGTTTATTTTTAAATACATATTTTTAATGTAATTTTTTTACCTTAAACACCTCCACGGCCTTAGACTGTTCTGTTCTTCAGCACAAAATTGAGGCAACCCCTTTAAGTTATAAGGATACTTGTGATGGGGTTATCTCGAAACTTCCCATGGGTTACAGTTTACAATGTTGAGACGTAATTAAAAAGAAAAGAAAAACAAATTTTAGGTTGAAGGATGTTACAAAATTATTATAGCAAGTTCAGGTATGTGTAGTGTTTGTGGGTGTGTGTGGTGTGTGAGTGTGTGTGTGGAAGATGGATATGCAGGGTGTGTGGGTGCGAGAAGATGTGTGTGTTAATGATGGATCGGTTCGATTCGATAGGCCAATCATATTTTATTTAGCATACAGCTTGACCCTGTCCGGTAAATTCAGCATTGGGCAACGGTCCGGAGGACTATTATTACGAGTATTAGTGGTTAGTATTATCTTGATTATGCAACTTGTTTTTTTTTTTTCGTATGTTTAATCATCAAATAACTCCTCCCGCTCTGGGCAGAGCAGGAGGGAGTGTCAGACTTGTACTGACTAAAACCCACCCATGTTCCTTCATCGCCCTTTGTGTTCCGGGGCCACGGTATCTCTTTCGAACAGTCCCGCAGCCCTTGTTTATGCAGCTTATTATAATTCATTCCTTCCAGCTCTTCCCTATGATCCTATCATCAGGAAGTTTGACGAGGATCTTCGCTACCAGCACGTCGAAGGTCCAGATGGAAGCCTGCACCTGGTAGACCTGTGGGGAACCGTCAGCGATGTCGCTGAGGCGGCCAGATACAATCCGGATAGGCAGAATGTTTACCATTTGTATACCAGGTAAGAAATATAGAATTGTTACCTACTAAGGGGAGAAGCGCTTAAGAGCGGCCAACCCGTCATACTTTTCATACAAACGCTCGTACGTGATTATGCAGTTGTTACACATCTATCTTTGATTTTTTTTAACTAATAGGTATTTTGTGTTTTTTATCTAGGTTTCTATGGTAGTTAAAAATAAAAAATTGTAGAAACAAATTCAGTATAAGTCTCCAAAAAAAGGTGTTTTGCGCAAATTTTAACTGAACTTTGGCCCTTCATAATGTACTCATAAACTGTAAAAGTAAAGAAAACATCTCGATAGAAACCTTGCACATGTAATGGAGATTCTTAATGACAAATATTTATTTCACGCACTTGTAAGACTTATTCAAAAACACGTAGGTATTTCCTGGAACAAGTTTAAGAATTTTTCGAACACTATTTTTCGTTCAATGTCATCGCGTTAGGCGGTATGAGGTGCGCGGGAGACGAGATGTGCGGGGTCGGGGCGGGGTAAGACGGGGGAAGCGAAAGAAAATTGCCGCTGTGGCTCTGGATGAAACAACAAGCTTTTCGACCATGCTCGCGTTGACGATAGACGGACCGGGAAGGGCCCTCTTAAGGTGGAAGCTTCAGGGTACCCCGCGAAATTTAATTATTATTACGTTTTCTGATCAGTGTCAGGTTGTATGTCGATGACCCTCTAAGTTCATTTAACTCCATTGAATGACTTTTTCATGAATTAGTTACAGAATCGGGTTAAATGAACTTAGAGGGTTGTATTGTACAGAATTAAAATCATTAAAATCATCAGATTTTAATGATTTTAATTCTGTAACTACATATGTGTTACTAGCGCGACTCATTTTTCATCAACAAACAACCTGACACTGACCTGACAACCACTGTTTTAAACTTTTACGGTTTACACTTACACATAAACTGGCACTTATGGGATATCTTCCAACCCACGATCAACCCCCGATCAACCCGCGATCATGGCGCTTGCAACAGCGTCGAAATATCCGCGAGCTCAAAATAATAGACAATCACGGAAGATATCCCGTAAGTGACAGTTTATGTGTTACTGACCTGCAAATTGTAAAAAACGTTGTATAAATGCTCAAAATTGCCTAATTAGACCGCTGTGAACATAGGCCCAGTGTACAAATTTGACGACTATTAATGAAAAAAGAAAAACATAGGGACACAGTATATATCCTTCTTATTCAGTTTATAAATTAATATCTTTTAAATTCGTCTATTATTGGAGGAGGAAATAGTCGAGAGCCAAACCTCGATTTATGACTTTTTACGTAGGCTATATTCAGTCGGCTCTGCAGTTGTCCTTATCAGACCATTGTCGAAATCGCGCTCGCAGAGTGACAACGGTAGTTTCTTCAAATATCTAATTTTCAAAAGTTCCTCCACCCGCATTTCCTCAAAAGAAAGACTATTTCATGCAAAAGATTCTATTTTACTCGTTAAGTGAATTTTATTGACAATTCTAATGACTGGAAACGACCTGACATGTTTCCCGGGACCCACCTCGGCTGGTGGCATTTACGGACCCACCTCGGCTGGCGTCGCTTATCCTAGAAGATCGACTCATAGCTCTGTTATTATTTACCCTCGAGTCCGTGACGATGACTGTAGAAATATCACTTTTATTCCCAGACAAAACCCGACGGTAAGCCAGCCCATGCTGATCGGCAACGAGGGTCTGCTAGGCCTCAACAACTACAACCCGGCGAGACGTACTGTTGTTCTCATACACGGATGGCTCGATGATGTGACTGCTGATTTTAACAGGGTACTGGTTCCTGGTAAATAAAAATAACCATTATTTCCTACTACTATTCGAACTTAATATAAAATTAATCAAGTGTTTAATTCTATAAAGGTTATAACAAGACCCTTATGGAAGCCGAAAGGTACTAAACTTGTTCTCCCCGTCATTGCGATAATTTTTTTGTTTGAGACCATACCTCTGCGAACCTTCTAGTTACGGAGATATTGGAGGTCAAAGTTCCAACTTTTTTTACATGTTTTTAACGTAAGGTTTTTACTGTAAACACCTCCATGACCCCCGTACTATTCAATCGATCCATCAGCACAATGTTTTGAGTGCGTTACATTGAGTCCAACCATAAAACGTGATTTTTCACCACAAAAAAAGGTCGTTTCCCAGCAATAATTTTTGCGTAAAGTTAGTTTTGATGTACATAATGCTTGGTTGACGGCTTCGTTAAGGGTCTTGTTATACCCTGTAATTATACTTATGGCTACTTAGTAGTCGCCTCTGCGGCGTAGGCCGCTCCTAAACCTTTCCACACATCTCTTTCCCGCGCCCTTCACATCCATAACAGTCCACGTCTTTCGTTGAAGATGTCTCTCCACCTTTTAATTGGTCTCCGTTTTTTCGTTTTCCTATCTCTTGGTATCCATTCCGTTAAACGTTTTGCCCACTTGTCATTGTTCATCCTACATATGTGTCCCGCCCAGTGCCACTTGAGCAATCGTATTCTTTTTCTTACATCTATTATTTTTGTTTCCATTCTGATGTTGGTGTTTTTACCCTTATCTGATAGTTTGAGAGCAAGCATACTTCTCTCCATTTTGCGTTGGCAGATAGTAATTTTTTCTTCGTCGTCTTTCCTCAGTGACCATGTCTGGCAACCATATGAAAGGCAAGGCAATAACACCACTTCGTAGAGTTTTTTCTTTATATTTATATTGATGTCCTTATTTTTCTTAATGGGGGGGATTAAGCAAAATAAGGACAGTGGTAATTTTTACCCATTGCTAGATCGAGAAATGAGGAAGGAGGGACGGGAGACCTTAGCCCAGCAGTGGCACAATAAAGGCTTATAATAATAATCAGGAACTTAGTACATTTTCCTAAGAAAGTTCAGCGCCTCTCTAAGGTCTTTTCTGAACAATTTATTTGTCTGTGCTTTGTCCACTTAGATCCAAAAAAAATACTGCAACGCGTCTCAAGGCCAAATAAGCTAGAAGGACTGTACGTCTTACACTTCTAGGGCCAATTACAAAGCAATTTTAAATCTTCATAACTATGTTTGCAGCATTCCTGTCGGCAGAGGACGTGAACGTGATCGTGGTGGACTGGAGCGCTGGCGGCGGTACCATAAATTACTTCGCAGCCTTGGCAAACACTGTACCTTCTGGTGAGTTAATGATCTCACAGCTAAATACGTTGTCTTTTTGACTCATAAAGGGGAAGCGCCACGCCGGGCCTGTGGACAGTGAGTAATGGGCTAGCTCGCCGTCCGTCCGTTTTAGGCGCAAATTACACGGAAACGGCGTAAGGTGACGGCGCGGCGCAGGTGCAGCGCAGGCGTGGAATTTACGTCACATTGTGTACATTTTTAACCAACTTCGAAAAAGAGGAGGTTATCAATTCCTCGGAACCTCGGAACCTTTTTTTTATTTATTATGTATGTTCCCCGATTACTAGAAGATGGCAGGTGGTACCGTGATCGTCAAGTCAGGATCTGATGATTGGCTCCTGGAGAAATAGAGAGAACTCTTCAAATTTTATAGTCACACTTGAAGCGATTTGGGTAGTATTGGAAGAATACTTTCTCGGAGTGGTGCCATTTCAATTTGGTGAAGATCTGATTAAGAACTTCGGAGATAGGCAACGGAACTCCTCAATAAATGATAGCAAATGGACTGGGTTTGCTGAAATCTCATGTCTATCTATTGTTTACACCAGTCCATAACATAACTCACGCCGGTACGCTGTGAAGGGGTAAGCACATGTGAACCACTAAAAAGAAAAAATAAAAAAAGTTTTTTGCAAAAAATTAAACCGAATTCAAAAACATAAAAAAGTTAAAAATAACTTTAGCTTCAAAGTCGGTGACTTTTGTTAGATTGATTTTGTTTTTTTTTGTCACCGACTTCTGAAGCTAAACTTATTTTTTACTTTTTTGTGTTTTTGAAGTCGGTTTAATTTTTTATATGAAAACTTTTTGAACTGCCGGGGCTGCGGTACTATTTGAAAGAGATACCGCGGCCCTGGAACTCAACAAGTACCGACCGTAACAAGTATTCATTGTTAATCATTAACATCATCAGTACAACCCTCTAACTTCAATTTAATCCTATTGACTTTTTTAAAAAACTATTTTTTTGACTTTTTCAAAAAAGAGTCGGCTCTTTTATGAAAAAGTTATTCTGACAGACTTCATCCAATTGGGACTATGTTTCTCTTTGTTTGTATGCCAGACATAATTTTGTTATTTATGTCTCGTTGGTCGAGTGGTCGCAAGGGCGACTGCTGAGCATGAGGTCCTGGGTTCGATTCCCGGGTAGAGCATAGTGATATTGAGTTTTTCCATCAGGAATATCTCAGTAGCAGCCACGGAGTCTGGATTAGTGCACGTTTGATGGCAATAGATCGCCCCCTATTAGATGGGACTTAAACATTATTGGCGAAATGTGGGTGTACTATTAGGTACACCTCTGCCTAACTCTGCAGGGATTACGGGCGTTATGTTATGTTATATAATCTTGAGATGTAATGTTATTATTTCTATTCGCAGGTGAGAGTGTAGCCCGCTTCATAGACTGGTTGAACTCTGTGACCGGTGCCAGCCCCACGATGTACCATATCGTGGGACACAGTTTGGGAGGTCATCAAGCTGGTATCGTCGGCAGGAATATTGGAGGACAGATCGCCTATATTACTGGTGAGATACGCTTTCAAAAAATAAATCATTGAAGCTTTTGGTACACACATGATTATTAACACTATAATTAAAATTGAAACTAACACCCACCCGCAATAACTTCAGTTTATCCGTGGTCATGGGTGCTTGCAACAGCGCCGGAATATAGGGAGCGTTTGCTGTGTTCACCTCCACAACTCAGTTAGTACTGGGTAATACGATACCCATTGGTAAGACTGGTTGTCAGACTTTTTGGGCCACTGACTACCTGTAACGACTGTCAAAGATCTACAGATGACAGCCGAGACCAACGGATTAACGTGCTTTCCGAGGCACGGAGGAAACTCGGTATGTAATGGGTGGTTACCCATCCACGCGCCAACTTAGGGAAGCGCGGCTTAACCTGAAGATCGACCCAAGCGACTGTTGTTACTTAATAACAAGCTCCTCAACGAAACAAAGTCACAATCGAACAAAATCATTTTTAACGCATAACTTTAACAATGTTCTTTGATTTTCTTCCATTCATAAATACTTTCTACCTTCAGCTCTGGACGCGGCCTACCCTGGCTGGATCACCAACGACGACAAGTTCCGACCCTCAGACGGTGTCTACACCGAAGTCATCCACACCAATGCTGGTTTGCTCGGATACATCGGGACGTTGGGGGACGCCGACTTCTACCCCAACGGGGGCATTGACATGCCTGGCTGTAACTCTCAAGAGTGCGATCATGCAAGGTAATACTGGGTTCTGCTACCAAGCAGACTCAAACTCAAACATTTACTTCAATGGGGGTTATCGCGTATGAATTCACCGCTAGAGGCGCTAGTGTAGCGCGAAGGCCCTGAAATGTCAGATTCTTAGTTATCATATAAATCACGTATTTTTACTAATATTCACAATTGTGGTCTAGATTGAGCTATTCCTGATTAATTATGACTTGAAGATTTTAAATAGCAACTTAGGATCTTATTTGTTTGTACTTGGAGGTAAAATGATTTTTAAATGTTTAATGTTTAATTTATGTAATCATTTGCATGCCGTAAGGTAGACTGTAGCCGATCTCATTAATTTATGTACAACATCTTATACCTGTACCTACATTCAAAGCAAATAAAGATTTGATTGATTGATTGATTGAATGCTTGCTAATTTTAGGGAGAATATTGTAAATAAATGATCTGAAGTTTACGCTATGATGTTATACGTATTAAAATAAACTTTTTATGAAGTTATTGGTACTTTAAAACATAAAATAGAAGTATTGACATGACCATAAGCGACAGTGGCGCCATCTGGTGAGTTCAAAAACGATAGCCCTGATTAGACCATTACAGGCACTTTTGAATGTCAAGAAACAAAAGAATTAAACTACAGTCACAGACACAAGGCATAATAACTTGTGAAAGAACTGTAGTTGCCCATTCCAAAGCTTAGATCTCTATGGAGAAGAATGGGCAAGAAACTCCATGGACACTCTTTTAAACCAGAATATTTTTACAAGATCTTGGTTATTTCATTCATGTTGACATTACAAAGAAAGAAAGAAAAAAAGAAAAATTATATTTATTTGTCGCAGGGACATGACGTGCATCATACTAAGTGACAAAAAACAAGAAAAAATAACAATAAACATACAAAGCATAAAAAAAAAATAAAAAAAAACGTTCGTAGCTTCGTCGTGACCGCGAGAAGCAGGTTACCACTCAGCATGATGCTGTGCTATGGAGGACCCACAGCACAGCGCTGGTTTTCAGTGGTCACCCGTGAAAAAACGTACGGAAGTCAAGACAGCATAAATATTTTTTACATGAATAAGAAAATGAAATAAACAGTACTTGGGTTATAATAATAAAACAACTACCTAGAAATATAATAAACACTACAAAAAATATAAAAGTATGTGTGCAGGCTAAACAAAATGCATAAATACAGTATGAAGGCGTGTTTTTTTTCTCGCTCCCACCACGCGTGACGACGACTCGAAGTCGCCGTCGCATGCGCGCGCGCTACATTATACATATATGTGAGAACGATGTAGAAAGACGTGCACATTAACCTTTCGTATGCCGAGTATATAGACACAATTAAAAACCTATTGTGTCTCGCGTAGATCTGCGTTCCGGCACACGAAGGGTTAAGAGCAACCAGAGTAAAAAGATATACAGCGTGTAACAGAAAGGGTATAATCATATGGAATACTGTGGTAGGGAACATCAAACCGAACAACTTTCTCCATGGGACCACCATCAAAATCGTAAAAAAATAATCAGCTGTCCCATACATTTGGGTCGAGTAGGTATTGAAATTTTGTATAGGAGAGCTGATTATTTTTTTACGATTTCGATGGTGGTCCCACAGAGAAAGTTGTTCAGTTAGATGGTCCGTACCATAGTATTCCATATGATTATACCCTTTCTGTTACACGCTGTATAGTCAACAATTCAAAAATAAAATTAACCTGATATCCCATGAAGGGTGAGGCAGAGGAGTACCTAATAGTACACCCACATTTCGTCAGTTATGTTCAAGTCCTATGTAATAGGCAGCAAGCCTATGGCTACATTGCTGTCAACTGGGCGCAAGTCTAGCTGCTACTGAAATATTACTGATAGAAAAAACTAATAACGCTTTGCCCGATCAGGAATCAAACCATAGACCTTTTTTTTTCGGATGGGATGTCATCAAAACTCTTCCCGCTCTGGGCTGAGCAGGAGGGAGTGTCCGATTTTTACTGACTAAAACCCATCCATGTTCCTTCTTTTGCCCTTTGTGTTCGCGGTATGTCTTTCGAACAGTCCCGCAACCCTGGCAGGCATCGGTCCTTTCGGACCCCTTCCTGTTTGTTGACTCTCTTTGAGGCGCGCGTGGAACACGAACGCGCCGTCGACACGGCCTGTCGTCATAAGACGGACAGACGGCGAGCTAGGCCATAGCTCACCGTCGACAGGCCCGCATCAAACCCTAGACCTCATACTCGCGCTTGCCAGCAACGATCCCCTGTTAAAAAGATACAATCCAAAAACAAAATTATTCGTTAATTTGAATACTGACAAATTGTGTACCCATTTTTGTACACATATTCAGTGAAAATATTATTATTTTTTATTATTTTATGATTTTTCATTTCTTCCAGGTCATACTTCTATCTAGGCGAGACCCTGGAGTCTGGCGGCTTCACGGGCCGGCGCTGCGCCTCGTTCATCACCGCTATGACCGGCAATTGCTTCCTCTGGGGAAATCTGAGGATGGGTGGGCTGGTGCCTAAGACTGGGTGAGTGCAGTGATAGACTGGAAGCCAGCAAAGGTGGAACGGAGAGATTTTTTTAGTTAGCCTTGGGAGAGAGAGAAGAAATAGACAAAAAACACGAAAATCATAAATGTTTTATCCTGGCATTAAATTCGAATATTTAATAAAATCTGACTGATTCATCCACGTCAGCCCTTGGATCTAGAAAGCTGAAACACAGAGGTTCCCTTTCCTCGTTATTCTCCTGCCCTTATCCTAACTTATTCGGGGTCGGCGCAGCATGTCTTCTTCTCCCATACTTCTCTATTACTCGACATCTCAGCAGTCACCTCCTTCCTAGCCATATCATCCTTCACACAGTCCATCCATCGTTTCTTTGGATGACTCTCCTTCCTCTACTCTTATAGCCATCTACTATACGTTTTGACAAATGCCAAATAATAATTCTATTCTCATCTTGGTTTCAGACAATCCGGTATATTCTACTTGGAAACCAACCCCTCCCCACCATTCTCACGCGGTTGAAGATATTTGGAAACTAACTAAGTAAATAAATGAATCTGTTTGTGTCAACCATTGTTTTATTTTGAAAATTAAAAAGGGTGTAACAAGTGCCCTTAACGAAGCCGAAAGGCACTTGTTCTCCCCGTCATTATGATCATTTTTTTGTTCTAGACCATACCTAGGAACCTTTTAGTTACGGAGATATTGGGGGTCAAAGTTCCAACTTTTTCACAAGTTTTTTTTAATACATGTTTATAACGTAAGATTTTTACATTAAACACCTCCACGACCCCCGTAATATTAAATCCATCCATCAGTACAATGTTTTTGGTGCGTTACACTGAGTCCTATCGTAACACGTGATATTTCACCCAAAAAAAAAAAGTCGTTTCACAGCAATAATTGTTTGCGTAAAGTTACTCAGTTTGATGTACAGTCACCAAAGGAGATAAGTGACCAGGGTCGTCGGATATAGTTGAAGTTTAATAAGAAACCGATAGATGTTTTCGAAAGAAATTTAATTTGATAAATGAACTGTTTGTGTTCTATAAACTAAAGAACAGTGGCGAACTCTCAAACAAATTTTTGTTGACATTTTTTTTTGGCGTCTGCCTATGAAAAATATGTTAAAATATTGAGTTTGAATTCCTGAACAATTTTGACTTCAGTTATAATTTTATAGGAAGTCAGGAATTAAAGATATTCTAGTTTGAAGTTTTAGAGGTTATGTTTATTCTTGTCAACAACAGACTAATCGAAAAAGAATTATATAAATGCATTTATACAAAATAAACTACGCAATGCGTATTCAGAATATTACGTCCAACCGACAGGTATGGCACATGGCCCACATGGCCACATGAGACGTAAGTAGGTACTTATTTATTTAATAATCTTAGTCAACTATCTTATGAGCATTTAGTTACTTATATAATTAATTACCATGGTAAGGGTAGGTCAGGTATAGAAAAAAGAAACGTATTTTTTAAAATATCTATTCCTCATCTTCTATAATCACAGTGTCAACAAGAAAACCTGCGGGTGCTGAGATATTTGGTTCAGCTGTAGTTAACTGGTGCTCGCCTTTTAACAATGATTCTGGTATGAATGGTTTTTGGCCACATCCTTCCAACAAAGCAATGCTATCTCTAAAACCTCCTAAAATAAAAGCCAAAGTCATTGTTTCTAAAATGCAGCCTTAGAGCAGAATTCTCATTACTAAATAAATTAAAAAAAGATTTTGTAAAAGTTCAGTTGTCAGTTCAGTACAGTTCATTAGGCATGTTTTTTTCGTTGGGGATTTTAATACGGTGACATTTATATGAATTAAAAAATTATAACCGCTATATTCTTAGCACAAACAATATTTTTTATTATAACATTTGTATTCTGATGCAGAAATGTATTTACTAAGTATAAATTAATGCAATACGTAAATCCAAGCATTTTATGTAACTTGTCTAAGATTTATATTCCATGGCAACATTAAAAGTATAGCTGAGCCAAAAGTTATGAATTCAAGCCAGAAAGAAAAAAACTAAGCCATGATTATATAGTCTGCCGTCAAACGGTGAATGGCCGTAACTACTTTAAAGTATATTAAATTACTTGACCGTCACTGGAAGCTTTATATTGAGAAAGCATATCCGTTTCCGTCGATTTTATATCAGTTTTAGTACTTGTTTAACCTGCTCAGTGGCGCCACCTGGTGTTTGCTTGCCATTTTAGTTTCGTAAAATGTACGAGCTACTTTTTTGTACATTGGCGTTTCGTTCTCCGTCGAAGATACTTGTGCGCATCGGTTACGACCGATGCTAAAAATTACACTATATTTTCAAAATTAGAATATTATATTTCTTAAAAAAGAAAATAACGTAATCATACTTTTAACGGTTTTTTCCGTTCGAATTGCTATCTTGTAAATTATCAGATAGGTAAATCAATATTAACCACTCGTTGTGTCCCACGTAGATCTACGTTCGCACATGAAGGGTTAAATAATCAATTTAAAAATATAGTGTTGTTTTCACGGTGAGTTAATTTGAAGAAAAACTGTAAGTACCCTTTTTATAAAAAAAAGTAAGTGATCATTACTTTGAACGGTTTTTTCCATGTTTTTCCGTTCGGATCACTACTAACAATTTTATTATTAATCATATATTTTTAATATTTGTGTGTGCTTCGAACTTTATTGTGAGTCAAGAAGACTTTTTTCTTTTTTAAGATAATAATTAATATACTGTATAAATCTTAGATCCCTCTCAGCAACCGAAACCTATAAGTATTTGGGTATGTCGGAAGCGCTGGGCATCAATGTTGCTGACATGAAGCAATCGTTGAAGGAACGCTTCTTTGGCCGCCTGAAAAAAGTATTTAATAGTCTTTTAGCAGGCGGAAATAAGGTGCGTGCCTTCAACGGTTGGGTCATGCCGGTTTTGATGTACTCTTTCGGCATACTGAAATGGACTCAAACAGAACTAGACGCCCTGGATAGGAAGGTCCGTACATTGTTGACGGCATATCGAATGCATCACCCACGTTCTTCGGTTATGAGACTGTATATCCCGCGGAAGTGTGGGGGTCGAGGCTTTTTAAACGCTAAGACTCTCCACAATCGCGAGATATGCAGTCTCAGGGAATATTTCCTAGAAGCCGACGTGGGGATGCATCGAGATGTGGTCGCGGTGGACAAGGGCCTCACCCCGCTCTCCTTGGCTAAAGAGAACTGGCGCAAACCTGTAGTGCTTGACACTAACGACCGCAGGGAGGTATGGCAGAGTAAGGAGCTTCACGGACGCTTTTTCCGGGCCCTGCACGGGCCCGATGTAGACCTGTCAGCGTCCGTAGCCTGGCTACGTTCTGGGGACCTCTTCGGAGAAACCGAAGGTTTTGTCTGTGCAATTATGGATGAAGTTATGATGACGAATAACTACCGGAGATTTATTGTGAAGGACGGCACGGTTGACATATGTCGGGCATGCCACCGTCCAGGTGAATCAATCCGTCACATTATCTCTGGGTGTTCTCGTTTGGCCAACGGAGAGTACTTGCATAGACACAACCTTGTAGCCAGGATCAGCAACTTGCTCTAAAATACAGACTTGTGGAATCGGAAGTGCCGTACTATAGGTATGTGCCCGACCCAGTTCTCGAAAATGGCAATATCACATTGTACTGGGATCAATCCATCATCACTGACAGGACTATTTTAGCCAATAAGCCTGATATAGTGGTGGTGGATCGATCAGAGCGGCGCGCAATGATTGTTGACATAACGGTCCCGCATGATGAGAACCTCGTGAAAGCCGAGAAAGATAAGCAAATAAAATATCTTGACTTGGCTCGCGAGGTTGTCGACATGTGGGATGTGGACTCAGCGATCATTGTGCCGATAGTCGTATCAGCCCATGGCTTAATTGCTAAGAGCCTCGATGAATACCTGAGGAGGCTCTCGTTAGGCAGCTGGATCAAGGGTTTGATACAGAAAGCAGTACTCCTGGACACGGCTCGTATTGTTAGGAGGTTTCTCTCTCTGGAGCCCTGACCACCGGTAGCTTGGACCCTGTTCCCGATACCGGCGGGCAACAATTTTTTATATTTTTAAATGTTTTTATATTTTTTTTTTATAAGAAATATTTAAAAATGTAAATAATTTGTTTAAAAGTTAAATAAAGGGAATATACTGTCTAACTAACGTAAGTTTATTTGCAATAATGGATGACGTTAATGGTTCGGCTGCCGCGCCACAAGTTGTGGCCGGCCCGAGTGGAAGGACCCGGAAAAGGAACGTTAGCTGCTCTAGCAGCAGTACGACGAGCAGCAGCTCTTCAAGCTCGTCTTCTCCAAAACATGGCAAGCGGTCGCGCCGCACACGCCGCAAAAAGAATAAGCGCGCCCAACAGTCTAACCCGACATTGGACAAGCTTATAAAAGAAGTCAATGAGCTACGCCAACAAATTTTTGCAAATAATATGCATAATGCTTGCCATGATGGGGTATCAATTTGTTCTGGGGTCAGTGGGGAACTATATGACCAACATAATATTGAAGAACAGTGCCCTGATGTTGAAGGTCAAAACTCAAATTCAGACTTCACTTTTGATATCGAGACGAAGCTTAAGGAACCATCAGTTCCAAAAACTCCTGAAAGTTTTTTAAAAATGCTGCTAGATGTCCAGCGCTTAGGTAGCACAACTTGGTCTGAAGTAAGGTATTCTGATACTCAAAAGCTCTACAATCACAGCCCAGGTTTCATAGATTTGGAAACAAACGAAGAGATAAAAATGTATGATACCTTACGTCACTTGGCACATGCTGATAAATCATATGCAGCAATTACTTTTTGCATATTAAAACAAAAAGAATCATTACAAGACGCTATTCGTAATCTCCTATTGTGGGCTAAAAATACAGAAGTTAATTTTGATAATTTAAGCGGGAAGGTTGAAGAATTATTTCAAAAAGGTGATTTGCATAAAATCTCTTCAGACCTGTTACAATTAGTATGTGGCCATCGAGCGGAAAGCATAGAAATGCGTCGAGAGACAATTACTAGTCAAATTCGAGATCCGTTAGTAAAAGCAGCTTTAAACAGAATTCCCCCATCAACTACTTATTTGTTTAGTCCCGAATCTTTCACGACAGCGTTAGAAAAGGCCGGCGGTGTACGCAAAGCCTTTTGGCCCCCAAAAACAGACTCTCATATTAGATCTAATCAATCTAACCGCCGTCCCTCGCGGGGGCAAGGCGCACATAAACCAATAGCTCCACCGCGTGAAGCTCAATATTTTTGTAATGAACCAGGCATACCGATGCACACACATGCCTATGGCAACTCACCCTCGCGGGGTGGATATTTTCGCACCAATTACAAAAACAAAGGTCAGGGTCTACCATCCTTTCAATCCGATCAATATACCAATAATAGAGGTTCATTTCACAACCGAGGCTCGCGGCCCGATCGTGGAAGTAACCGAAGTCGAGGACGTTCAAACCCTCCAAAAAGTTCTCGAGCGAACCAAAAACAATACAAGCAATGACTCGAATCCTTTTCGAGCAGGTCAGTTAGCACACTACCACTCGAAATGGAAGGAAATGGGGGCACCAGAAATTATTTTAAAATTAATTCAAGGGTATCGCATACCATTTATCCACAAACCTCCTCTGACATATCCATATATAACCAACGGTTCCTTTCAAACACCTATTTCAAAAGACATGTCTGCAATAATAAACAAAATGAAAGCTCAGGGCATTCTAAAAGTTGTTCAACCCTCACCGAGTTTCATTTCCCCTCTATTTCTGATACCAAAACCCGACGGATCAACCCGTCCCATATTCAACTTAAAAGCGTTAAACAAATTTGTAAAGGCCCAACCGTTTCACTTAATAAACATGTATCGCATCCCAGACTTTCTGCAACCACAAGACTGGATGTGCAAAGTGGACCTGTCACAGGCATATTTCCACTTAAAAATTTCAAAGTCACACAGGCGCTTCCTTCGCCTTGTCTACAACCAAGACCTGTTAGAAATGACCTGCCTTCCGTTCGGTTTGAGCACTGCACCCAAAACCTTTTCAATACTAACAAATTGGGTTGCCCAAATATTACGAGAACGCTGGAACATCCGAATAATTGTCTATCTCGACGACTATTTAATAGTAAATCAAAATGTACACGTTCTTCGAGATCATGTCGAGCTCACATTACATACATTACAAAATCTTGGTTGGCAAGTAAATTTCGAGAAATCTGTTCTTTGTCCTCAAAAGACTATAACATATTTAGGAATATTGTGGAGTCCCTGGGACAATTTAAAATCCCTGCCAAAAGAAAAAACTTCTTCATTAATCAAAAAAGTGAGTCAAGTTCTCGATCGAGGAATAGTAACTCTAAAGGAAACTCAGAGAATAATAGGACTCCTGAACTTTGCCAGTTATGTTGTTCCTCGAGGCCGGCTCAATCACCGGCAATTATTAATGTTCATGAACTCTCTACAAGACCCTTTATCGAAATCCTACCCACTACCAGAAAATGTTCGAAAGGAACTGGAATGGTGGACTCTGAATTGTCTGTCATCAACACCTCTACATTATCCTCCGCCAGTAAACTTCCTGACAACAGATGCATCCAACCAGGGTTGGGGAGCGCAACTGAACAATCTGTCTATATCAGACAGTTGGTCGCAAGAGGAACAAGTACTGCACTGCAATCAGAAAGAAATGTTAGCCATATTTCGCGCCCTTCGAGAAAACGCTCACCTACTTCGCAACAGCTCGATCCTGATACAATGCGACAGCAGGACTGCTGTCAGCTATTTAAGGAACGAAGGAGGTACGAAATCACTACCCCTAATAGAACTAACATATCAAATTCTGAATTTACTGGACCAATTTCAAATACACTTCAGCATACACCATCACCCAGGCAAGTACAACAATCATGCCGACCACTTGTCACGCTTTCGCCAACCTCCGGAATGGCACCTAATGCCAGATTGTACGGAAATAGTGTTTGCAAAGTGGGGAACCCCAATAATAGACTTGTTTGCCTCGGAGACAGCTCACGTAGTTTACAATTATGTATCCCGAGACCTGAAAGACCGACAAGCTCTATTTCACGACGCATTCAGTGTCCCATGGAACTATCCACTCGCTTGGATATTCCCACCTCCGTTCTTAATCCCAAAAGTCTTAACACATCTCAATCAATCAACGGGAATATTTTTAATAGTAGCTCCTCGATGGGAGAAGGTATTTTGGCGGGCAGACCTCAAAGTCCGAGCGCTAGCACCACCTCTAACTCTAAAAAACTTACAGACACACCTGGTCGACACATCGACGGGGCTTCCACCTCCACAAGTGGACAAAATCATCCTCGAAGTCTGGAAATGTGGGGGTGGTCCGAGGCGATAGAAACATGGACCGCTGAACAACAGTTATTGCTCAAAAATTCCTGGCGGAAATCTACCTTGAAAACATATGAGGTCGCTTGGAAACGTTGGACTTCCTGGTCTATGTCTAAAAACATTGACACGAATAATCCTACAGGTACGCAATTGGCCCAATTTTTATCTGATTTGCATCTAATTCATAAATTTTCATATAACACAATTACTTTACATAAATCTGTCGTTTCCACTTTGTGTAATGTTGAAAGGTCAAGTCAATTAAGTTCTCATGTTCTTGTAAAACATATTTTAAAATCGATTGCTCTGGAAAACCCAAAGTGTTCTAAGCCACCAATTTGGGATGTTAGTAAATTAATTAGTTTTCTAAGCAATTACACTGTAGATTTAGGAAATCCCTTTCAAATATCACGTCATACTGCAACTATATTACTGCTTTGCTCAGGTAGACGCATACATGACTTAACGTTGCTTAGAGTTGATCCGGACCATTATATTAGATCAGATGATGGTGTTATATTATGGCCTCAATTTGGTTCAAAAACAGATTGTAGCAGTCGTAGACAGTCTGGCTGGAAACTTCTTGTAAATCGCAACAATTGTAACCTTAATCCTATATTCTGGATAGAAAAAACTATAGAATTATTAAATGAAAGACGTAATGCTACAAAATCATTTAATTTGTTTATTACAGTCCGAGGTGTGCCAAAGCCCGCTTCACGCACCGTCATCGCAGGCTGGGTAAAAACCCTTTTCAAAGAAGCTGGCATCACAGCAACTCCAGGAAGTACACGATCTGCAGTAGCCTCTAAAAGTTGGCTAGAAAATCATCCCCTTGACGAAATCCTATCTCGAGGAAATTGGCAATCGGCTAAGACATTCCAGAATTTCTACAGAAGAGAAGTCATAAGAAGTGTTGATTCAAATCTAAATGTTACACAATTGTTTAATCCGATTAATTAACTCGGAATATTATTAAATTTCATTTGTTGTTAATTTATTATTTATTTTTCTTTGTGATTAAATCACAAATAGATTAATTGTTTAAGAATAAATAAATATACTTTCTGATGACTTAATTTTATTTAACACTAAAATTTCCTATCACATTGACGTTATCGTATCAGTGGCTACACCAGGCGATAACAAACAGGTCTCAATATAAAGCTTCCAGTGACGGTCAAGTAATTTAATAGAAGCGTTTTACCTGAAATAAAACGCATATTAAAATACTTACCTCACTGGAAGCTTTAAGTTTACTTCTGCCTGGTTATATTGAGCCAATGAACAAAAAAGTAGCTCGTACATTTTACGAAACTAAAATGGCAAGCAAACACCAGGTGGCGCCACTGAGCAGGTTAAACAAGTACTAAAACAGATATAAAATCGACGGAAACTGATATGCTCTCTCAATATAAAGCTTCCAGTGAGGTAAGTATTTTAATATGCGTTTTATTTCAGGTAAAACGCTTCTATTTTGAGTAAATGGCAATTTTGTCTGAAGTGAAGTTTTAAAGCACTGTCGATATTCTTTACTTGACTTATTTTATATGATAATTTATCTGTGGCTACGAGCGAATTAGAGCTTTATTAGATAGACAGAAAGATAGAGAATTTCTTGCTGAATCCGAATCAATTTTAACTCATTTTTCATAAAAATGTTAGTTACCTCCTTTCACCGTATGACGGCAGTATTATCATTAATAATCTAGTCAATAAAGCTCTCAATTAAGACGACTTTTTTTCCAGACTTTCATAGGCTTAAGGCTTGATTTGATAAAACTTTGTAAATTATTTCCTCGGTATCTATCACAGTGACATACGTAGACGCTTTATAATTTAATCAGCAATTTGTTCGCCACTGTTCTTTAATTTAATTCGAAAACATCCATCGGTTTCTTACTAAACTTCAACTATACTATATCCGATGACCCTGGTTACTTATCTCCTTTGGTGACCGTACATAATGCTTGGTTGACGGCTCCGTGAAGGGTCTTGTTACACCCTGTTTTATTCTGACTTGAGTCTGAATGCAGCTGAATACCATTATTTTAAGTGGAGCGAGTGCCTATCTGACGTCTGACCTAGTTACTGCATAACCTAAGTTAATACTGGTTGTCATACTATCGCGTTTCTGCAGATGACAGCCGGGACCAACGACTGAACAGGCTTTCCAAAACCAGCGAAAGGTCTCATGCAGTATGTTGAGGATGGTCACCCATCCACGTAAATAGCAGTGATCGCCTAGTGGTGAGACCATCGGACTGCCAAGTCACAGGTCTAGAATTCGACCCCAAGTCACGCACTTATTTTTTTTCGATTTTTCGGATTCATTTGCGTAATTATCACTTGCTTCGGTGATGGAAAAAACCAAACGAGCCTGAGAGATATGTCTCGACGGCATGTAAAGCAAAGTCAGAGATTGGAGGCATAACAACTCTGACACCAGGTTAGGCACGAACCACACGATAAAGAAAGGAAGACCCATCCAAAAACCGGATTTGTGTATAAATGTGAGATTCTAGAAATGCCAGACGAGTTTATAACGCCAGATTCTATGAATGCCAGATTCTATGAATGCCAGATTCTACGAAAATGTCAGATTCTATGAACGCCAGATTCTAATAATGCCAGATTCTATAAATGCCAGATTACCGACTAAGGCAAACGTTGCTTATGTTTCCGATCGACCTAAGAAGCAACTGTTATTGTTTTCTGTTGCTTGTTTTCTATTGCATGACGAAAGGTCATTGTATACAGATGTCATGTTGTGTTTTTTTTTTTTTGTTACCTAGGAAGGAAATGTAAATAAACAAATGAAGAAAGGTCAGTTATCTGTTTATTAATAAGACAATACCATGAGATAATATCACACAGAAGTGTACACAAGTGTAACACAGCGCATTTACAACAACAAAAAACGTGTAATATAGTTGGAATTTTGACCTCCAATATCCCTGTAACTAGAAGGTTTCCAGGTATGGTCGAGAACAAAAAAAAACACACACACATGGACACATGGTTTACACCCATTAGTATCAAAACTCAGCCTATCGGAGTCCTCAGCTGGACTTGGGCCTGATCTAAACTGCGCTACATCAACCTGTCTATTCATCATCATCAGCAGCCTGCAGCAGTCCACTGCTGGATATAGCCTCGTCAATCGCACGCCACTCAACGCGATTGTCGGCAACTCTCATCCAGTTGCTACCAGCCACCCTGCCACCTTACGCTTGCCGATTCTCGGTCTCCACTCAAGAATAAGTCTACCTCAACGGCCATCGGTTTTACGGCTAATATGACCGGCCCAGTGCCACTTCACCTGTCCTGCCCTTCCGCTCATCGCAAAAGTATGATGATACTGACTCTTTTTTGTATGTGGCATCTCGCAGATCAACCTAGGAGGTTGTCGTCTGCTTAAACGGACTATCCTGAGGCTGCCTTGAGTGTAAGGCCTCCAGCCAGGGGCAAACAAACTAAGCGACGACACGCTAAGGGCACCCCTTTGGGGTACGAGCCTCGGCTTAGGTCGGCGCTGGAGGAGGACAGCAAGGGGACAGGCTGGATCTGAATGGCATCATTATTTAGAGGCTGGTTTAAAAGTACAGGCTCAGCATCGCGAGCTGGGTCGAGCAAGGGTTGGGGACGGCAACGATTGGGGTGTCGCGACGGGCCTCGAAGGTGAGGACGGAATGTCGGCTGTTTGTGTCTATATTTTTTTTAACGATACTGACTAAGCTGCCTTGAACTTTAGTAGTAGCTGGACTGTGGTGACCGCATCTCGGCCAGTTAACTATAATAACATTCAGAACTGTTTATGTTTTCCCAACAGTACAATACCCTATTATTTCAGAAGGTTTTATCAACAACACATGCCCTCAAAATGCCATTACGAGGGCACAATAATGCCAAGTCACTTATATAACGCATCGTCGGTCCGTCGGTACGTTAGTGTCACTTGATGAAACTATTAAACGGAGTTACGTGTTATTTTAAATTTAATAATGCTAGATTGGGCCGCTATGTTCAGTTTTTTGCTTATGCTTTGTCATATTTTTCATTAACAGCAGCAATGGAGGCGGAAAATTAAAAGAGGAATCGTTTATCAAATAAAAATTTATTTAGTTCTTGTTTAGTACGTGTCATGTTCTCGCCGTTGCCGCGTTGGGACCCAGGCATATAAGTACTTAAGTGTGTGCTTTGCCTATAATAAAATTCTAATCAAATCATCGGGATTCATCGCGGAAGTTATCAAAGAATCTGGTTTTAAATGGAAGTGCAGTTTGTCTTAATAGTTTATTTTAATGTGTAAGGTACTAAAATGAAGATTGTCACAGTGTTTTTGCTTATATTGGCTGCAGTGTCAGGTAAGTTAGGTTTTTTAAACAGGTAACTTAATAGCACGCCTGTTATGTTATACTAGCTGTTGTCCGCGACGTCCGTTCGCGTGAAATTATTATAAAAAATATTACTTTCTTTTTTAATCGAATTTTGTTACCAATTTCATGGGTTTTAATGTTTTTGCGCGGAACCCTAATGAATTTTCTAAAATAAAAGTAGCCTATGTTAGACCTTATAACATCAGCTATGTGCCAGTAAAAGTCCCGTCAAAATTGGAAGATCAGCTCAGCCGTTTCGGAGATTAGCCGGAACAAACAGACAGGCACAAAAATTTGAAAAATAATGTGTTTCTGTTATAAGTACCGTATATACTTTCATAGGCATTCAGTAAAAAGCTGTTATTTTGGTATTACAAACAGGCACTACAATTTTGTTTATGTAATAAATAAAGGGTGTAACAAGACCCTTAACGAAGCCGTAATAGGCACTTGTTCTACCCGCCATTGTAAACATTTTTTTGTTCTACACCATACCTGGGAACCTTCTAGTTACGGAGATATTGGGGGACAAAGTTCCAACTATTCCACACTTTTTTTTTAAATACCTGTGTCGAATGTAATATTTTTACTTTAAACACCCCTCCGACCCCTGTACTATTCAATCGATCCATCAGCACAATGTTTTGAGTGCATTACCTTGAGTCCTACCGTAAAAAGTGATTTTGCATCCCAAAAAATATAAGTTGTTTCCCAGCAATAATTTTTGCGTTATGTTACTTAACATAATGCTTGGTTGACGGCTTCGCAAAGGGTCTGCTTGCATCCTGTATAATAAACTAGCCCGCGGCTTCGCTCGCGTTTTGGCCGAAAATTATCTCTCAAATATAGCCTATGGCACTCCGGGATAATGTAGCTTCCTATTAGTGAAAGAATTTTCAATATAGGTTCAGTAGATCCAGAGATTACCCATTTACCCCCTATAACCTCACAAACTCTACCTCTTTATAATATTAGTATAGAGCAGTGATACCCAAAGTGGTCTATAATTATCGACCCCCAGGGGTCGATGTCGACTTACAAGGGGTCCATGACAGCGGGAAAAAAATTGGGTGTGTATGAGATGTAAACGAGGGTCCTCGATAATTTGATCTTATTAAAGCATATCGTGACCTTACCTATTTAAGGTGGATGCGTCAGCAAAATTCAAATTTTCTTACGTTTTTTGCAATTTGCAGATCAGTGTCAGGTTGTATGTTGATGAAAAATGAGTCGCCCCAGTAACGTATGTAGTTACAGAACTTACAGAATTATAATTATTAAAATCATCAATACAACCCTCTAAGTTCATTTAACCCCATTGAATGACTTTTTCATGAAATAGTTACAGAATAGGGTTAAATGAACTTATAGGGTTTTATTAATGATTTTAATGATTATAATTCTGTAACTACATACGTTTTACTGGCGCCACGTGACCAGTTGGAAATCATTTAAAATATATTTGAAGTCGATGAAAAAAAATAAGTTGCTAAGCAAAAGGGATCTACCCGAAACCGTAAAACATGGCAAGGGGTCTACAAGACAGTAAAGTTTGGGGAACTCTGGTATAGAGTATTGATTGATGGTTATTATTAACACTAGAAACGGGATATTTACCATATCCACTGTTCATTTTAAGTTCCCGATATTTCTATTTATTATATTTTGGCTATTTATTTATATTTAATTTTTTTTGTTTTTTTTTTTTATTGATGGTTTTCTCCACAGCCGTACCCTACTGGACCGAACCGCCGCTTTTACTACCCAAAGTAGACGATATACTGAGCTACCAGTATGTGACGGGAGACAACAAACCCCTCATAGATCTGTGGACGAAAGCGACCCACCTCGAGGAGTCTGCCAGATACATGCCTGATATTGCCAATGTTTATCATCTTTTTACTAGGTACGTATGATGGGACTACCAGTAGCTCGCGCCTAATGATAGCCGCTTGGGTCGATCTTTTGGTTAAGCCGTGCTTGCCTAGGCTGGTTGTTGATGGGTGACCACCCATTACATACCAAGTTTCCTCCGTGCGTAAGTACGTTTGGTAACTACGTTAATCCGTTGGTACCGGCTTTGTAGATCTTTGACAGTCGTTACAGGTGCACAGTGGCCCGAAAGTCTGACCACTAGTCTTACCAAGCGGTATCGTATTACCCAGTACTAACTGGGTTGTGGAGGTCAGATAGGTACTCGCTCCATGTAAAATACTGGTATTCAGCTGCATCCGGTAAAATGAACGCCGACCCCCACACACAACACGTACAACACTACAACGTAGTTGGGAAACGACGAAGCAGAAACTATGTATGAAACTATGTATTAATCAAAACACCTTGGTAACACCAGCTGTCAGACTTTAGACACGTAAATAGTGTCAAAAATCTACGTATGACACCCAGGACTGACTGCTTTAGGGAGCTCGCGCACTACTCGCCACGAACACGACTTTTGGCCGCAGAAGCTTTGTGACCAGGAAGAAAGTTTGCTCCCACACCCGTCTGACACACAGCGGCACCCGCGCAGCCCGTCGTGCTTGCAACGTGAGATGGCGCAAGGGTGTCGACACAGGTTGCGTCCCACACCAAAGGCCTACCCACCTTCCAAGGCACCAACGTCATGCCATCTGGAAATGGAAATGTCGCCCGTATTTTAGTCAGATGTTTTTAAATCCTATGTAATAAGGGGCACCCTATTGTCCCCTGACACCCAGACTCCAGGCAGTTCCTGAAAAATCGTTTTAACTGCCTCGTTGGTCTAGTGGTCGCAGCGACCGCTAAGCATGAGGTCCTGGGTTGGATTCCCTGGCCGGGCAGAGTGTTATTGGGATTTTCCATCAGGAATTTCTCAGTAGCACCACGGAGTCTGTATTTGTGCCCGGTTGATGGCAATAGGGTCTTATTACGTGGCTGAAAACATAACTGGTGCAATGTGGGTGTATACTTGCTATTAGGTAGTCTACCTAACCCTTCGGACATTAGAGGCGTGATGTTATATTTATTTTTTCTTTTACAGAGAAAACCCTATTGTAAGTCAACCGATAGTGTTCCACAACGAATTGATACTGAAAGCAACCAACTACCACTATAACAGAAGAACGATTGTGCTGATCCACGGGTGGCTGGACAATCCTACTTCTGCCATGAACGCTGTGCTTGTTCCTGGTAAGACACCTTCCATATCGTCTTCTTGCATTACCTCTGTTCCACCTCCAACCCTCTGTGATCCAGAATATTCAGTCAAAACGAACTGCGGTGCTACCGACGATGCCGTGGAAAGTGATGAATTTTTTGGCCATTTTTAGGGTTCCGACGAATGGCAAAAGACGGAACCCTTATAGATTCGCAATTTTATTCCGAAACTATTAGGACTACACAGTTGAAACTTAATAATAATAATAAATAATAATAATAAACGTTTATTTAAGATAACTAGGATCCAATTTGTTAGTATTATAATAACTTATAACTAGTGTTAGTAATACAAACTTAATCTACTCGACCCCTGCCTGATCCATGAATCGATGTATCAATACTTATGTGAGTATTAATACATCGACTCATGTAAAGACAGTCAAGTCTACCGGCTATCATACTTAAAACGCTGTTGCGACTAGCCCGTACTCTGCTCAGCATTGACGCGCACCGCTTGCGCAGAGTAGCGTAGAAGCAATCGATGCGCGCCTCCGCAAACATACGTGATGCACTACAGTGGCGGGGCAGCCGCAACATCGTTCTAAGCGCATTATTGTATTGTACCCGCAGGGCACTGTACGCTTTTTGAGTATAGACTGCCCACAGGCTGCAGGTGTAAAAAGATGTGCAGAAAGCTCTAAAGAGAGTGATTTTTACCTCACTTGTACATCGGGCAAACCTGCGAGCAATCATGTTTGCTCTCACGGACAGTGCCCTACGTTCACGTTCAATATCCATGTCGTCCTTAAGGTCCTCGGTAATTAGATGACCCAGGTATCTGAACTGACGTACCCTAACCAACTCATCTCCATTCAGCTTTATAGGAGGCACGCTAGAGGGACACCTAGTACCAGCCTTTTTTTTTTTTTTTTTTTTTTTTTTTTTTTTTTTTTTTTTATCGATGGGAAATCATCAAATGACCCCTCCCGCTCTGGGCTGAGCTGGAGGGAGTGTCAGACTTGTACTGACTAAAACCCATCCATGTTCCTTCCTTTGCCCTTTGTGTTCCAGGGCCGCGGTATCTCTTTCGAACAGTCCCGCAACCCTGGCAGGCGTCGGCCCTTACGGACCCCTTCCTGTTTGCTGACTCTCTTTGAGGCGCGCGTGGAACACGAACGCGCCGTCGACACGGCCTGTCGTCATAAGACGGACGGACGGCGAGCTAGCCCATAGCTCACCGTCCACAGGCCCGCGTCTACGGTGGCCGGGAGCCACCACGTGGCCCCCGACGCCCGGTGCGTCTCCCGCGACGGTTGGGACGTGAGGTTCTCTCCCTCTCACGTCCCGCCACCTCCTTCGCTAGCATGACTGCTTCGCAGAAGGAGGTGACGGCGTCCCATTCCGTCTCGCTCCGGACCATGGATTGAACCAGGGCCGGACGCGAGAGGTCGCCGCCGCCGATCGCCGCTACGAGGACACGGCGTTGCTCCGCCCAAGCGGAGCAGACCTGCACAGTGTGCTCCACCGTGTCCTCCGGTCGATCCTCGCAGTGGTGACACCCGGGCGTTTCCTCCCGCCCGATTAGGTGCAGGAACCTCCCGAAACAACCACGCCGTGGCGCCTCTCCAGCCACTCCTCAAAGAGGGGACTTACCGCCATTATAGTGGCGTGCCCTGCACGGGGTTGCGACAGTCGCTCTCTCCATGTTGCCATGAGATCACGCCGGAAGTCTGTCCGCTGAGCGACAATTTGCCGCGGCAGCGGAGTTTCCCCCCGGCGTCTTAAAGACAACAAACTCGCTTTTCTTTATATTATACATCAAGCCGTGACTATCTGCATAAATTTCACAAATTTGCAACAGTTTCCTAATGCCACAAACCGAGGCGCTCAGCAACACCATGTCATCCGCATAGCTAAGATAATAGGTAGATGTATTTTATGAACCGCTTTACGATTTTTATACAAAAATAGATAAACCTAAGATTAAGGGGATACATGGAAATGAAACTCAAAAATATTTTTTTCATCAAACCTATACGTGCGAGGTGTCTATAGATAGGTCTTTGAATAAAAAGATGTTGAGACTCTTAAAACCATGTTTTCTCAATCAGTCGTTTGAAAGATAGATACTTCCAAAGTGGTAAAATGTGTGTCCCACCCCCTCTAATTTCTAAAGTAAGGTAGAAGAAAATTCTGAAAAAATGTAGGATTGTAAAACGTAAATATAACTTTCAAAAAAATTGGTTTGAAAAAGATTTGATGTTTAGTTTTTGAGATATGGGACTTTTTCATGAAACTGCAGCAGTAACTTTGTTTTTCATTAAAATTATTTTGTTTAGTTTTGCTGTTGAATGTAAAACAATACAACATATAATATGAGCCTTCAAAATAGTTTTATTATATTTTTTGGTGCTACGGAACCCTGTGTGCGTGTGAGTACGACTCGCACTTTACCGGTTTTTTTTGTTCTTACATTTATTTATTTTTTATGAATGTTTACGTAATTATCTTTAAACAAACTTGAACTAAAAATAAATATATGTACACATAGAAAAGGATAAAAGCATTAAAGGGCGTCAAACATTCGTTCATATCGCTGTCAACAGGAATAGTGCCTCGAAAACTGGCAGCATTGTCACATTGGATAGGAATGCTGATTCTTCGAAGAGTCGACCAACCGCTTGGCGATGTCCCGAAAAACTAGGTGGCCACTCGAACTGACCATGTCCCTGCATAATTCCTATCAACGAGGTTATTGTATTTACGACGTTTGAGGTTTTCAGCATCTGCAGCATCCCCCCCAGCGCAGCCCGCCGTGCTAGGAAGATGATATCGGGACGCGGGAAGCGGGCCGGCACTAGTCCGGGGCAGTGGAAGTTACATTAGATCCCGGTGCCCCCGACGCAAGTGTGCGAGGGAACACCAGTGTGGTTTTAGTTAGTGCGAGTGTGACAGACCCCTCCGCTCTCGCCAGGGCGCAGGACATCCATTGAGGACTTCCACATCGAAATAGGGTGTCGACACATGTCGTGTTGCATCCTACAGCAAAGATCTTCCCAACTTCCAAGGCATACCGATTAATAAAGCATCAGTCCCACCGTTGGCTCCACTTAATTTGGCGCAATTCATATTCAATAAGTTTTAGCTATTAGGATGTTATCAGGCGTTTTACCTTACTGTCCTTGCTTTCTTTTTCAATGTCAAACACAATAAATCAAAGTTGACCTACTGCGTACTACATCCTGAGTTTTTAAATTCCCTAAATTCCTGTGAATTTGCTTCAGTTTTTTACGCCGATATTATTAAATAATTCTGTAGCGTCAGCGTCTCACAGAAGGATAAGACGATCCTACTGCGCTTGTTTCAGTCATTTATCAATAGTGGTGGCCTTTTGGTCGCCAGCTATACTGGTGAGTAAGTCCTGATTTCGATGCCTAGTTTACTGTGAGAAAGACCTTTCCTTCCGTGGTGCCGTAATCCACAACGTGGGCCCAGTGCGGTTGATGAATAGCACCATGTCCTGTCTGGATTTGCTGACAACCATTTTGGCAATTTCTTCCTGCCCTTGTCCCAGTTTATTAGAGATCGAGAGAGTATTTCTTGATCTAGATTGACCACTGTATTTTCATTGTATTTTCATTCCAGCATTCTTGGAGGCTGAGGATGTAAACGTCATTGTCGTGGACTGGAGCCACGGCGCTGGCACTGTTGCCTATCCTGTTGCTGTCATCAACACATCTATTTCTGGTAAGTTAATATCAGATAAAGATCAATGTGTAAAGGTTTACAAGAGTGGCGGGATGTAACGTAAGAAGGAGAGTGCCTAAGTCCCAGTCGCCGCGGAAGACGCCCTAGGCGTCACCGTCGGCGCGGGCCTGTGGAGGGCGAGTAATGGGCTAGCTCACCGTCCGTCCGCCTTATGACGACAGGCCGTGTCGACGGCGCGTCCACCTGAAAGAGATGTCAAGGGCTGATGCCTGCCAGAGCTGCGGGACTGTTCGAAAGAGATACCGCGGCCTGGAACACAAAGGGCAAAAGAAGGAACATGGATGGGTTTAGCCAGTACAAGTCTGACACTCCCTTCCGCTCCGCCCAGAGTGGGAGTCATTTGATGATTCGAAACAAAAAGAAGTTTTGAAATTCTTCTTGAAGAAATAATCTAAACAAGAATCCAACGATCGTTTGTCAAATTGGCACAGAGTTATTTCAAAATTAAGTATTTTAACTACACCTGGGTGAACCCGGGGTACAGAAATTTAACTTTGGAACACCTAGGTGAGCCACTTTGGTGTGCCACGGGTAAGAAAGGATTCGTATAAAAATCACTGACTGCTTCGTTAGTCGAGTGGTCGCCCGCGCGACTCCTGAGCATGAAGTCCTAGACTCGATTCCCGGGTCGGGCAAAGTACACTCAATATGAACCTCAATATGAATGATGTAACCAAGGTTTTGTAACGATATGCTGATTTAAAAGAGTTTCCATGGAGTTTCTTGCCCGTTCTTCCCCATAGAGATCTACGCTAGGGAATGGGCAACTACAGTACTTTCACAGTTTTTATGCCTTGTGACTGGGACTGTAGCTACATTTCATTGTTATCTTTGTTTCGACAGTTCAAAAGTGCCTGTAACTGGCCTACTTGAAATAAATGTTTTGATTTTGTACTATCGGGTTATTATTCCATCAAAAAATTCTCAGTAGCAGCCACGGAGGCTAGATTCGTGCCCGGTTGATGGCATTAGGCTCACCTCATATTATATGGGATAAACCTATATGGTGAAAAGGGGGTATATATTAGATCCATCTTTCCCTCTACAGGGTGTAACAGGAACCTTCACGAAGCCGTCAACCAAGCATTATGTACATCAAACTAAGTAACTCTACGCTAAATTAATGCTGGGAAACGACTTTTTTTTTTTGGGTGAAAGATCACATTTTATGGTGGGACTCAATGTAACGCACTCAAAGCATTGTGCTGGTGGATGGATTGAATAGTACGGGGGTCGTGGAGGTGTTTAAGTAAACATTTTACATTAAAAACTTGTATTAAAAAAAAACTTGTGAAAAAGTTTGAACTTTCACCCCCAATATCTCCGTAACTAGAAGGTTCCCAGGTATGGTCTAGAACAAAAAAAATATCGCAATGACGGGGAGAACAAGTGCCTTTCAGTTTCGTTAAGGGTCTTGGTACACCCTTTATAGGCCTAACGATGTAAGGGATAAAATAAAACTAAATAAATAAATAATATTTTCACCAACTTCTTGTATTTCCATTTTTGTTTCTCTTCAGGTGAAGCCGTAGCCAGGTTCATAACTTGGTTAAACATTGCCAGTGGGTCAGTGCTGAAGAACTACCACATTGTAGGTCACAACCTTGGGGCACACCAAGCTGGTATTGTTGGAAGGCATCTACAAGGACAAGCAGCTTATATTACTGGTACGTTTCATTTTTAAGAGGTTTTCCAAAGAGCTCGACATTCTGGCCCGTGAGGAGAGCTTACTGAACATGAAACACCACACTGCACTCGAACTGTTGGCCACTACCTACTCGCTCAAACGACACGTATCAACTCAGAGCATGCCTCGAGAAGTTGCGACGCGATTTGACGTCGCCAACCACATTGCCTGAGGTCGGAGCGTAAAGACGTAGGCAAAATGCCTGCTGGTTGAATCCGGGCCTTAGACTGGTATAAGGCCTGGACTCGACCCCCTATTGGTTAATATGTCTCTGTTTCGCCGCTTTGCAGCCTCGCTCCGCTCTGGTGCCGGCGACAACGACGCGCCAACCGCACGCATAATGACCGCTAGGCATCTGTCTCAACACGGTGGGTGCCTCGCCCAGGGAGGCCTGTCCCAGCAATAGGTCTATAGTATTATAGGGCTGATTAGGTTATTCTTCATTCGCTTCCTGCTGTTGCTGAGTTTGTGGTTTTGGGTTCGATTCGACCCGAACCGTGCACCTTTTTGTCGACGTTTTATAAGTGCCCATCTAGGCCTATGTGAAATAAAAATATTTTGATTTGATTTGATTTGATTTGATTCCCTGGTCGGGCAAGGACATATTTGGAAGTATTCATAAGGAGTATGAAGAACGGGGTATAAAGTTCTTCATCCTCCATAGAAAACGGGAGGATCCCCCGATCAGACTGGTGTTGTGTCTGGTGAGCTACTGCCCAGCAGTTGTTGGCGGGTTTTTTATATGGTCTTAAGTCGCGGATAAGTTTAATAGCGCGATTCAGAATTTTGATGTTAGTTGTTAGTCTTTGAGGCATAGATGGCGCTGTAGCACTTTTTTATTGTCCGCTACAGGTTTCCCAAAAGGAATTTCTCAATTGCAACACTGGTAACTTGGATTCTAGTTTTGTGCCCGCTTGGTGGGTATAGGCTCGCCCCTTATTACATGGGACTTTAACAAAACTGGGCTAATCTGGGTTTATGTTAATGTAGGTATTCTAAGGGCACCTCTGCAAGGCGTAAAGTTATGCTATGTTTTCCAGGTCTTGATCCCGCCTTCACCGGCTGGCTAACCAATGGAGACAGATTCAAGGCAAGTGACGGGCTATACACTGAAGTTATTCATACTAACGCTGGTCTGCTGGGCTACCTCGGTCCTCTCGCCGATGTGGACTTCTATCCTAATGGCGGCGTCGGTATGCCCGGCTGTTTTAGTCAGGAGTGTGATTCGAATAGGTAAGATCAATTAGTGAGGGCTGGCCTATTTTTGGAGATACCATCGCCACGTTTAATGGCAATACTGATTGCCATTTAACGTGGCAATGATATCAGCCTTTTGCGCACTTTTCCCATTCACGGCGTTGCGGATGAATTTATTGATGCTCAATCTCTTCCTTTTCTTCTGTTATGTATTCAGTTTTAGGGTTTCCTACCTCAGTCGGCAAAAACGGCACCCTTATAGGATCACTTTGTTGTCCGTCTGCCCTTTTTCTCAGGAACACATGGAGATATCAAACTAAAATAAAAATTAATCAAATACTCAAGTCTGCCACCCCTTAGAGCAGTGAAAAATCAAACTTGAGTCAACGCGATCGAAAGACATGACCGTTTATGTAGCAAATTTTCCAGATCTTTCCATTACTTCGGCGAGTCGATCCGGACTGGAGGCTTCAATGCTAGCCGCTGTTCTAGCTTCGCCACTGCTATGGCCGGACAGTGCTTCTTAAAAGGACCTCTCAATATGGGAGGAAAACGGCCGAAAACCGGGTAAGACATCCATCCTCTTCCACAATCTACGAAAACAAGCAGTGATAGCCTACGATCGGACTGTCAAGTCATAGGTCTCAAGTGCGAACCCAAGACACCCACCTCTGATTTTTCGGATTCATGTGCGTATTGTAAAATTATCACTTGCTCCGGTGAAGAAAAACATCGTAAGGGAACCAGCATGCCTGAGAAATATTTATCAACGGCATGTAAAGTCAAGTCAGAGACCTATGGGCGGCATAAAAACTCTGATACCAGGTTAGGTACTAACCACACGGAAAAGAAAGAAAAATCTACCACCATCAACGAAAATTCACCACCTCATCATCACGTCAGCCAACAGCAGTCCACTCCAGGACATATTTCTGTTCAACTGCACGCCAATCAACCCGATTCTCAGTAACTCTCGTCCAGCTACAAACTGCAGCATGCGTAGTTCATCGCCCCACCTAAAGGGACCGCTCCACCAAATGCTTGACGATTCACGGAATCCGCCACCGTTCAAAACTGGACGTAGTTTAACGAAAAGGATCCAATCCACAACATGACCAAAAATTACATAAGTGCACCTAACTGATGCTGAATATCATATCCTCGACCGGGGAGATTCCAGTGTAAAACTGTACCCGTTACGTCTAAGAGAGGCGCGCGTGAAACACTACGCGCCGCCCCTCGGGTCCAGTGTGATGGGGGGCAACGGATTTCCCCGAATCCGTCGCACCTGGACCTGTTTAGTGGCCTAGTGCGTCTGCTGCTGGATGGGTGGAAACTCGTCATCTTCCTCCTGCGACATGACGGTTTCGCAGAAGGACATAACCGCGTCCCAGGACTCTGCGCTACCGACCATCGAGCAGACAACGGGCGGCAGCAACATGTCTCCACCCACCTCACCTCTGTAACAAGGGCACGGCGTGGCTCATCCAACGTGCCACACTCGGCCAGCGTATGCCACGCCGTGTCCTCCAGACATAAGATGCAGTGATGGCACCGGGCGTAAGGCTGCCTGCTTATGCGACACAAATACTTTCCGAAGTAGCCATGCCGTGCTTCCTCCCGAGCTCAATTCATTTCCCAACCTCAAGCTGCGTAAATATAGTAAGCTTATTGGTAACTATATATTCGAACCGTTTGGAGTTGAAACTCTAGGACCTTGGGGTGCAAGTGCTCACAGCCTTTTGAAGGACATTTCAAAAAGTTTAGTTGACAGTTCCCGTGACCCAAGTGCTGGCTTTTACCTTGGCCAAAGGCTTAGCATTATCATACAACGTGGCAACGCCGCCAGTCTCTTGGTTACATTACCAGTTGACAGCGTTGAGGAGGAGTTTTTTGACGCCATTTCTTAAGGTTATTTTAAGTTAGTTACTTTAGGTTGTTTTATTTTATAAATGTATATGTTGCAGTTAAAACTCTTAACCAGTCAAAAGTACTTTTAACTGAATAAAATAGGCAAAAGTAATTTTGACTTAACAGGTTGGTCAAAAGTGGTTTTGACTGAAAATCGTTGGTTAAAAGTGCTTTTGACTGCAAATTTGCGATTAAAAGTTGTTTTATCTGGCGCACTTAGTCAAAACTAATTTTAACTGCTAAAGCATCAGTCAAAAGCACTATTAACTAGTAAGAATGTAAATGAAGATATTTATTAAATGTGAAAGCGTTTATCAATCAATACAAAGAAGTACAAAAAAAAATGTCATTAAAATAGGTAATCAGAAAATACACAGGTTATAAAAAGAAAAAAAATATTACTTTAATCGTTTTTTAAATAATTTTTAACTTTAATTGAAAAAAAAAACAGAACATTATTCATTATTATATAACGAGAACCTTGTAAATCATAAATGTAACTGATATCAGCTGTCCCATACATTTGGGTCGAATAGGTATTGAAATTTTGTATTGGCAGTTGATTATTTTTTTGTGATTACGATGGTGGTGCCATAGAGAAAGTTGTTCAGTTTGATTGTCCGTACCACAGTCTTCCATATGACTATAACCTTTCTGTTACACGCTGTTTAATATTTAGCTAATAAAAATTTCACTAATTAAATTATTTCTATGTCCTTTCAGACATAATGGCGCCTTCTATCTTCGTACAAATTCTTTCCCACCATTCTCACGCGGCTAAAGAGTTAAGAAATATTTTGTACACGAAATCGAAAAGAATAATAAAGATGTTTTGTATTTTTTATTTTATTTATTTAACTACTTCAATTGGTCTCCTTTTACTCTTATACCCATCCTCATTCATACTCAAAACTTCCGCACAACATACTCCTCATTCCTCCGCATCATATGCGCATACCACGACAACCGATTACCACACAAATTTTCAGTCACCGAAGAAACGATGGATGGACTGTGTGAAGGATGATATGGCTAGAAAGGAGGTGACTGCTGAGATGACGAGTAATAGAGAAGTATGGAAGAAGAAGACATGCTGCGCCGACCACGAATGAATTGGGATGAGGGCAGTTGAATCATGTTATAGTAAACTGAAGGTTCAGTAAAACCTGTACTTACCTTTACCTACCCACGGAAGTACGGACAGATTGAAACCGCGGCTCTGAACGGAGAAACCTTCAAATAAATACTACTGAAGTATCAGTGTCGAGCTCGTGTTTTAATAATACCAGCCGCTCGGGTCGATGTTAAGGTTAAGTCGCGCTTGCCTAGGTTGGTCCATTGATGGGTGACCACCCATTTCATACCGAGTGTCCTCCGTGACTCGGAAAGCACGTTAAGCTGTTGGACTCGGTTGTTAGTTGTAAACTCAAACTCAAATTCTTTATTGCATTCATGTGTACATTTAGTTGTTACATAATAGACACACACACACATGTTACATGTAGATCTTTGACAGGCGTTACAGGTAGTTAGTGGCCCGAAAGTCTGACAACCAGTCTTGCTAACTGGGTTGTGGAGGTCAGACAGGCATTCGCTCCATGTAAAATAATGGTATTCAGCTGCATCCGATTGTACTAGAAGCCGACCTCAACATAGATGGGAAAATGCTATGCAGATAGGCATAGCCGATTATTCAAAAGATCCGCTGAACAAAAGGCAATAATATTGACAGGGTCAAAATGTACAGACAACATTATTTTTATTTTTTATCTGACGAAAAATACTACTACTAGACTACTTTGGCCCATAGATATATACCTTACAGACTAACGTAGGTACATATATAAAATACAAATCGTATTAGTAAATAGAACCTTAAAACTATGTTAGTAACACTTCACTTGTGCACTACGTCACTGTGCGTTCGTGTGGCACTTGCCCGTGGAAGCGACGGAACACCACTCCCTGCGGCCAAAAGTACTCCTCCAAGACGAGGTGCAGAAAACCCGTTGGTAATTTAAATGCTGGTTGGTAGGTCTACAGTCTATGGTAAAATTTGATTGTGTCACCGCGTTTAGCCCACGAGGCAAATCCTTCGTGATGGCCATACCCACTTTCATTATTTATCTCGCTAAATACACATAGACCACACAAGGTTATAAGAAAGATTATTGTAATCATGATTGATTCACTTAATGATTGCGAATTTGATTGATGTGATAATGTACTCGAGATATTAAATAACTTAGTAAATTAATTAATCCTTAAGATAAGTGACGCCATTTTATCAGCCTATATCAATTCTACTGCAGGGGATTTCCTACATTTTTGACCGACATAGGATCGAACCAGTCGGTTGAAGGTGTGGTCTACCTGGACCTACATAGACCGATAAACTATGACTGATAAGACTATGTGACAGCCGCACGTGTTGATCGATGAAGACCAAAGCAGACAAAACGAGAGCGCGTGGCGTGCGCGTACACGTATACAGGGTGGCGCCGACAATAAGACAAAAAGTGAAAACATATGATAATACTAGTTCATAGGAATATTTTTAAACTATCAAATAAATCCTATAGGCTAGTCAACAAGCTCAAAAACGTGTTAATCTATTCTAATATTATAAAGAGGTAAAATTTGTAAGTTTGTATGTAGGGGGTAATCTCTGGATCTACTGAACCGATTTTGAAAATTCTTTCACTAATATGAAGCTACATTATCCCCGAGTACCATAGGCTATATTTACAAAGTGTCCGTGGGATATTTTACGACCAAAACAGGAGCGAAGCCGCGGGCAACAGCTAGTTTTTGATAAAGCTCCTAAAAATATGAGCGATATCTTATTCGATTCAGAATGACGTCTAAAGGTATCGAAAGTATGTAACCACATAAAAATTTAAATTGTTGTGTGCATTGTTGATGTTTGTTGAATTGTCTTTAGCAGATGAAAAAGAAGTTGCGAGTTAGCAACATGTGCCATTTTTTTTTACTGGTGCGAGAGTCTTATGAGAGAGTTGGTGTCAATGCTAACCTATTAATTTACAACATGTAGAAAATGTAAAATTTTGGTCCAGTGACTAAATTAACTAGAAGATTCCCAGATAAGGTCCAGAACAAAAAAAAAAAACCTCAATGACGAAGAGCCTTTCGTCTTTGATTAACGTATATTTACACCCATTACATCGATGTGGAAAGGATTTTGATTATACGCCAAGTGATCATCTAGGTAGTTGATTTTTTAAAGTTATCAAGCGATAATCCTATGATTATCAAAAATGTATATCCTTTATTGGTGGATTTATAATTAGGCTTGCTACAAAAGGTCAACATCTTACCAGGAGCCATCATGCCGCCATTCCATCACCACACATCGTCCTATGTCTGCTACCAAGGAGGTTTAAAGGGTATGCAAACCTCGTTGGTCGAGTGATCGCAAGCGCGACTGTTGAGCATGAGGTCCTGGGTTCGATTCCCGTATCAGGCAAATTATTATTGGGTTTTACCATCAGGATTTTTTCAGCCACGGAGTCTAAAATCCTGCACGGTTGATGGCAATAGACTCACCCCCTAGTATATGGTAGTCTTAAACATAACTGAGGAAATGTGGGTGTACATCTCTAGATAAATTTCTCAATATAAGCCTAACGTGACTTTGTGTTTGACGTCGACACCCATCGCATCAGTCACAGCGCCAGCAGAGTTTCACTAGCTAATTTAATTAAAAAACAGAATCTGTTTATCAAATCTCTTCCCAATCTCATTAGCCGTAAATCTACAGACTTAACTAATCAATACCTAGGTACTTAATCTCGACTTACTCTATTCATATAAAATCAAGTTCGTACGATAAGGGACCTCAGTACAAACAGTTGCCAACCGCAAAATGATTGGATGTGTTACCGTACTGGCTGTTGCATTGGCTGTAACAACAGGTAAGAAAAAACTATACTACTTCGTATTTCTCTACACATGGTTTGGCCGTGAATTCAAAATGTGTGCATTTAAAAAAAAAAGTGGAAAATAACTTTACTTTCGGAATTATCGGTGACTTGTTTGTTTCATTCACTTTGAAAGTAAAGTTTACAACTTTTTTTTTCGAACTCGATTATTAAAAGAAAAGAAAAAGAAATGCTCTTTCTAGTTATGGTATCTCGCACGAATCCTTGTCAAGTATCAATTTTACATTGTAACCAGAAGTTATTAGCATATCATCCACATAGACGAAGAAGAATAATGAATATTAAAGAGGATAACTCATAAAGTACCGAAGCAAAGTTAACAAAAATATGATATATGAGACCACTACGCGAGCTTCTTCTACCAAATGAAAAATAAACACTTAAGTCGAACCAGTAATAAAATAATTCCCATTTCTTCACAGCCCTCCCAACAGACTATGTACTCTCCAAGCCGGTGGCAGGTCCTCGCTACCAGTACATCAATGGACCGTATGGACCTGAGCTGGCAGATCTATGGCTAAAGACCAGCGACATCCTCACTGCGGCCAGATACAACCCCAGTAGCAACAATCACTATCATCTGTTTACAAGGTAAGTAAGAGGAAAAATCAGCATGTAATATGCGTTCAATCTCAGAAGACCCATTGGCCAGATCCATGATGGATCTAGTGACAATTGTTTTTCTCATTGGATCCTGATTTCAAGATGTGGATCTACTGAGATTTTTTTAACAAAAGACCCAAGAGACAGACCCATGATGGATCTTATTCAACCTACATAATGAGTCTTTTTGCTATGAGCAAATATGAGTAATCTATCTATGTATATAAAAATCAATCGCCCAAATGTATGACGGAGCATCACTTGAGACCGGCTCGGCCGATTTGGCTGTTTTATTTTATAACTCAGGGTATAAGGGTCGGCGGCGGCGACCTCTCGCGTCCGGCCCTGGTTCAATCCATGGTCCGGAGCGAGACGGAATGGGACGCCACCTCCTTCTGCGAAGCAGTCATGCTAGCGAAGGAGGTGGCGGGACGTGAGAGGGAGAGAACCTCACGTCCCAGCCACCGCGGGAGACGCACCGGGCGTCGGGGGCCACGTGGTGGCCCCCGGCCACCGTAGGCGCGGGCCTGTGGACGGTGAGCTATGGGCTAGCTCGCCGTCCGTCCGTCTTATGACGACAGGCCGTGTCGACGGCGCGTTCGTGTTCCACGCGCGCCCTAAAGAGAGTCAGCAAACAGGAAGGGGTCCGTAAGGACCGACGCCTGCCAGGGTTGCGGGACTGTTCGAAAGAGATACCGCGGCCCTGGAACACAAAGGGCAAAGGAAGGAACATGGATGGGTTTTAGTCAGTAAAAGTCTGACACTCCCTCCTGCTCAGCCCAGAGCGGGAGGGGTTATTTGATGATTTCCCATCGGTAAAAAAAAAAAGAAGTGTCAGGGTGTATAAAAAAAAAAAGGGTATAAGGGTGACGGGGCTGCGGGACTGTTCGAAAGAGATACCGCAGCCCTGGAACACAAAGGGCAAAAGAAGGAATTTGGATGTGTTTTAGTCAGTACAAGTCTGACACTCCCTTCCGCTCCGCCCAGAGTGGGAGGGGCATTTGAAGAAATCACTTACGAAAAAAAAGAGGGTTGAAGGCTGAATGCTGAATGGAGGTTGACAGCCAATGTCCGTGGTTTAATCTTACTGCAGGACAAATACCTCTTCTTGAGCGTTCCTTGTCTGTATGAGACAGAGGAGGAACGTTACGAGCATTGATTTATCATTCTTGCTCATTGCGTATTGGCGATACTTACTTTAGACCAAGATTTTCGTCGTACGTCTTAAGAGGAAATGCGGTTGGTATTTTCTCCATACAAACGCTCTCACCTGTTTTCTTTCTGGTTTATGCAATGATTTTTTACAGTAAAATAAATATCAACCTCTTCTATGTCCCTATATTTTCCTTTTTGGCGATACATTATCTTTATAAGCACTAGAGAACCCTTACAAAATGCTCAATATTCCCTATTTTGAACAGAGGCTGTGATAGGGACACAGATTGTATAGGTATCCTTCTCATTCAGTTTATATACTTAATATCTTTTAAATTTGTCCAATTTTGGGGAGGAAACAGTCGAGAGCCAAACCTCGAATGAAAACTTTTTACGTAGGCTATTCAGTCGGCTCTGCAATTGTCCTTATGTGCACCAATGTCGAAATCGCGCTCGCAGAGCAAGGTGATAGTTTCTTCAAATACCAAATTTTCAAAAGTTCCTCAAAGCGGAAGTAATTCCAGTGTGGGAAAGAGACAGAGTTATACAGGTCGTCTAGCGCCATCTTTTCCCACACTGGAATTACTCCTGCTTTAAGACGGCATGGTAGGCCACCTGGACATTATTTAACTCCGTGACCGACAACTGTAGGATAACTTGACCCCGACAACGCGACTCTGGCTACTAAATCCCAAGCCAAATCTACCCAGTCATCCCTAGAATAACTCGACTTCAATAACTTGTCCCCGACAGCTCGACCCCGTCACAATTCATTACTAGAATCACTCAACCTCAGCAACTAGCTCCCGAGAAAACCCGACCCGGCCAATTGGACCCCTGTGTCAACTTGACCTAGAATCGGGAACCCATTAACACATGGTCAGGAGCTGCTCTTGTGGCCACTAGACCAACGGGGCCGACAATCCACTGAAACTAGATCATCACAAATTACCATAATTTAATTCAAGAAATTAAATATTTGCTAAATTAAGCTGTCAGGTGCAATCAATTTTAAATTATTTTATCAAATCGTGATTTTATGTGCCAATGCACTATTATTGATTCAGCTTTTGGTCTTACCAGTAACAAAATACTGTTATAGTAGAACGAAGGTATTATTTAAATATAACTGTATTTTTTTTTTAAATTCAATTCAATTCATTTCATTTATTTTCGAGAGCAACGGTGCCCCAGTGGTGGCGGCTCCAACTTCGTAAGTTCGAACCCACGTAGAGCATTACTTTGTGTAATTTATTTCATCACCACTGCTCTCAAAAACGGTGAAGGAAAACTTCATAAGGAAACTGGCATGTCCTACAACCAATAATTCGAAGACATGTGACATCTACCAACCCACACTGGGCCCGCGTGGTGGATTATAGCCAATTCCCTCTCATAGAGAGGAGGCCGAGTGTCCCAGCAGTGGGAACATTGTAAGCTGATTATGCTATATCCATAAGAGTACATGGTTTCAGTAAACGGGCTAATGAACTAAAAAAATGTACTGTGGCCTAATAAAAGGCACCTTCTTCTTTATGGTGTGGTTAGTGCTTAACCTGGTGTCAGAGTTTGTATGCCGCCGGCCGGTTTTTGGGCCTCTGACTTGGCCCAAAGACACCTATAATAAAGGGTGTAACAAGACCTTTCACGAAGCCGAAAGGCACTTGTTCTCCCCGCCATTGCGATGTTTTTTTTGTTCTAGACTATACCTGGGAACCTTCTAGTTACGGAGATATTGGGGGTCAAAGTTCCAACTTTTTCACCGCTGTTTTTTTAAATACGTTTTTTTAATGTAAGATTTTTACTATAGACACTTCCACGAGTATTCAATCCCCGTAGTATTCAATCCATCCATCAGCAATATTTTGAGTGTGTTACATTGAGTTCTACCGTAAACGTGATTTTCACCCCAAAAAAAAAAGTCGTTCCCCAGCAATAATTTTTGCTTAAAGTTGCTTAGTTTGGTGTACATAACGCTGGAAGGCTTCGTGAAGGGTCCTGTTACACCCTGTATATACATAAATATGTCTTTAAAATCACCCTTGTCCAACAGGTCCAACCGCTGGGCCAGTCAGCCAATTCCCTTTGGAAACACTGGACTCTTGTCGTCATCCCACTTCAACCGAAATAGGAAGACCGTGTTTCTTGTCCACGGTTGGAGAAATACTCCTACTTCTGACTTCAACGTACACTTAGTTGCTGGTAAGTCAAGCAAAAAGAAAAACGGCAGTTGAAATCACGAGACACAACACTAGTAGTTGATAGTATGTCCCTTGCTCCTTAAACCCAAAATTCAACAGTCACACAAGAGACATACAGAGCACCTAAACATTTTTATATATATATTTTTATTTTTCTTCCAGCATATCTAAATGCAGAAGATGTGAATGTTTTCGTCGTGGACTGGAGTTTTGGTGCCGGAGGCGACTACTGGGTGGCACTGCCCAATACTATCAGATCTGGTAAGTATTTTCTTCTCCCTGGGGGCATAAAATGGCTGCAGAGCAAGTTAGGCTAGGTTAGGTCAGCAACTTAAGTGAGGTTTGAAAGTTAAGCCAGCAAATTAGGATAGGTTGGGTCAGCAAGATAGGTTTGGTTTAAAAGTTAGGTTAGGTTTTAAAGTAAGGTTAGCTCAGCAAGTTAGGTAAGGTCAACAAGTTAGGTTAGGTTAGCAAGTTAGGTTAGATCAGCAAGATAGGTAAGGTCAGCAAGTTAAATTAGACTAGGTTTGAAAGTTAGGTTAGGTTAGGTCATCAAGTTAGGTCAGTTTTGAAAGTTAGGTTAGGGCAGCAACTTAAGTGAGGTTTGAAAGTTAGGTCAGCAAGTTAGGATAGGTTAGGTCAGCAAGTTAGGTTTGGTTTGAAAGTTAGGTTATGTTAGCAAGTTAGGTTAGGTCAGTTAGGTAGGTAACGTCAGCAAGTTAGGTTAGGTCTGAAACTCAGGGTAGGTCAGCAAGTTAGGTTAGGTCAACAAGTTAGGTAAGGTCAGCAACTTAGGTGAGGTTTGAAAGTTAGGTCAGCAAGTTAGTTGCGGTCCGAAAGTGTGGTTAGGATTGAAAGTTAGATTAGGTCAGCAAGTTAGGTTAGGTAGTAAGGTAGGCTTCGTCAGCAAGTAAGGTTAGGTTAGGTAGTTGAGGTTTGAAAGTGAGGTTAGGATTGAAAGTTAGGTTAGGTCAGCAACTTAAGTGAGGTTTGAAAATTAGGTTTGAAAATTGTTTGCTTTTTGTTTTCATAACTAAGGATGACATTCGTGCTCCTACATCGGACACGTTACATTATACTAGAACTTAAATGTAATAACTTAAAATCTACGTGAGTCCATCTTTTTTTTTTTTTTTTTCACATAATCATTCATTTTTTTTTGTCAGGCTTACGTTTTTTGTTTAAATTAATTTACGACTAATTAAATCTAAAGTTTCTTACCTAAGGTTACGCAATATAATTTTGAGGACAGAGGTCTGATAACTATGGCAAAGTGAGCCGACCAGCTCCAACCAACGGCATCCGTTCACGGACGTGACCTGCACATCCGCGCCGATTAGCTCAACCATTTTTTAGGGAACTTAACGACCGGATGCGCAGCGCCACCATCAGCAGGTCAGCAAGTTAGGTTACGTTAGGTCAGCAACTCAAGTGAGGTTTGAAAGTTAAGCCAGCAGATAAGGATAGGTTAGGGCAGCAAGATAGGTTTGGTTTGAAAGTTAGGTTAGGTTAGCAACTTAGGTTAGGTCAGCAAGTTAGGTTTTGCCAGTATGTTAGGTTTGGTCAGCAAGTTAGGTTAGGTTTAAATGAAGCATTAACTTAGGTGTCACTAAGTGTTCTTGAAAATGGGCAATAAGGCATTGAGTTAGGTGTCACTTAGTGTTGGTGAAAACGGGCCTAACCTAACTATCAAACCTAACCTAAGTTTCAAATCTCACCTAAGTTGCTGATCTTACCTAACATTTAAATCTATCCTAACTTGCTGACCTTACCCAACATACTGGCAAAACCTAACTTGCTGACCAAACCTAACTTGCTAACCTAACCTTACTTTCAAACCAAACCTATCTTGCTGACCTAACCTATCCTAATCTGCTGGCCTAACTTTCAAACCTCACTTAAGTTGCTGACCTAACCTAACCTAGCTTGCTGACCAAATTTTCAAACCTCACTTAAGTTGCTGACCTAACCTAACCTCACTTTCAAACCTCAACTAACTTGCTGACCTAACTTTCAAACCTCACTTAAGTGGCTGACCTAACCTAACCTCACTTTCAAACCTCAACTAACTTGCTGACCTAACTTTCAAACCTCACTTAAGTTGCTGACCAAACCTAACTTTCAAACAAAACCTATCTTGCTGACCTGACCTATCCTAATCTGCTGGCCTAACTTTCAAACCTCACTTAAGTTGCTGACCTAACCTAACCTAACTTGTTGACCTAATTTTCAAACCTCACCTATGTTGCTGATCTAAGCTAACCTAAATTGCTGACCTAATTTTTAAACCTCACTTAAGTTGCTGACCTAACCTAGCTTAACTTGCTGACCTAATTTTGAAACCTCACCTAAGTTGCTGATCTAACCTAACTTGCTGACCTAACCTAACTTTCAAATAAAACCTAACTTGCTGACCTAACCTAACTTGCTGACCTAACCTAAATTTCAAACCTAACCTAACCTTCAAACCTAACCCAACTTTCAAACCTAGTCTAATTTAACTTGCTGACCTAACCTAAATTTCAAACCTAAGCTAAATTTCAAACCTAAGCTAAATTTCAAACCTAAGCTACATTTCAAACCTAACCTAACTTTCAAACCTAACCTAACTTTCAAACCTAACCTAACTTTCAAACCTAACCTATCTTTCAAACTTTCAAACGTAACAATTTAACTTGCTGACCTAACCTAACTTGCTGAGCTAAGCAAACTTGCTGACCTAACCTAACTTTCAAACCTAACCTAATTTAACTTGCTGACCTAACCTAACTTTCAGACGTTACTTAATTTTCAAACCTCACCTAAGTGGCTGACCTAACCTAACCTAACTTGCTGACCTTACTTTCAAAACCTTACCTAACTTGCTGACCTAACCTAAGTTGCTGACCTTACCTAACTTTCAAACCTAAGCTAAATTTCAAACCTAACCTAACTTTTGAACCTAACCTAACTTTCAAATCTAACAATTTAACTTGCTGACCTTACCTAACTTGCTGACCTAACCTAACTTGCTGAGCTGACCTAACCTAACCTAACTTAATTTTCAAACCTCACCTATGTTGCTGAGCTAACCTAACTTACTGACCTTGCCTAACATGCTGTCCAACTTTCAAACAATGAGAAGATTAGACTATACTATGGTTTGGTCATGTAGAGAGTATGAATGAAAAGCGACTTACAAAAAGTCATGGGACGCGGCGTGAAAAGGCGTGAGTTAAATAAGTGTGTAAAGATGTTTTCTCTTTTTCTCAGGTGAACACGTGGCCCAATACATCAACTGGTTGAACTCTGCCAGGGGCGCCAACCTGAACAACTACCACATCATAGGACACAGCCTCGGCGCACACCAAGCTGGCGTCATCGGCAGACAACTTGGAGGAAGGGTGCCTTATCTTACTGGTACGTTTGCAAGAACATCATCTGCCTAGTCTTTTCAGAGTTAATCGCCGATCGCCGACCGCCAGAAAAGCGCCGAAGTAGGACGTAAGAGGGAGGAGGAATTTCTCAGTAGTAGCCCGGAGTCTGAATTTGGAACCAGAATGGCAATAGACTCGCCCTCTATTACATGGGACTTCTAAATACCAGGTAACAAAATGTTAGTGTCATCGTCTGGCTAACCTTTTACCAAATAAGTTGGGGTCGGCCTCCAGTCTTACCGGGTGCAGCTGAAAACCAGCGGATTTTTGTATTTTGGAGCTAGGTACTGCCTGTCTGACCTCCACAATCCATTTCGTACTGGGTAATACGATACCCACTGGGCAAAGGCCTCCCCTTTCTCCTTCCCTATTTCTCTATCCTGTACGATCTCTGGCCATGATAGCCCCCGAATATTTTGTTTTGAAAATCTTAGTAGGGGTTTAGAACCAGAATTAGGCAGGTTTGGATTCTAATTCTTTATTGTACACATAAATTACTTTTATATTATCACAAATATTGTGACAGCTGATGATAACTCCTCTCACAGGTCTGGACCCCGCTCTCCCCGGCTGGATAACTCACGCACAAGCCCTAAGACGTACTGATGGGATCTACACCGAAGTAATGCACACTGATGCAGGGTTCTACGGAATCACGAACCCTGCAGGTGATGTGGACTTCTACCCCAATGGTGGGGCTAGCATGCCTGGCTGTGGGGATCGGAACTGTAACCATCATCAGTGAGTAGTATCATTAGTGTTTTCATATGGGTTACCTGCTGAATTATTTACTACATAATTGCAGACGCCAAGTATACCTATGGCTCAATAGCTCGGTGCGGCAAACGCACATGCACGTTCAATAAATATTTCGTGTGGTGATATGAACGCGTATACGCGGTTGAAGACATTCTACCCAGTGCGACTGGACGCATTAGTGCGGCGTCCAATACTTTGTCCAAGGGCGGCACAGCGCTTAAGTGCGTTTGAAAATTTTAGCGTTTTATGACGATCATAAAATAACTTTATATTTATTACGCTACATGTAAAGGTTATTTCACACTACAGTTATTTTGTTAATTTACTAGGCCCTAATGTAACCTCACGGATCATCGCTACCTGTTATTTTTTTTTTTCTCTTTAAAATTCGCTTTTGCTCATCTGTTGCCATTTAGTGGTATACGATTTATTTAGTAGAGATATCAGATTAGACCCACACTTATTTTATGATACCTAGTTTTTTTTGGTAATAGGTATATAATACGTCTGTTCACCACGAAAGCAAAACAGAAGTGACTTCAACACTGCAACAACACTTAATTTTGGGCTTGGGTTACAAAATATTTTTAAAAACAATCGGACTGCCATAGATTAGTAGTCCAGTAAAATAATATAGAAGACACTTTATACAAAAGGGTGCCGGCTGTTTTGGTCACAAATGATTATTTAAAACAATAGGCAAGCGAGCGAGCGAGTGTGCGATCGGCGGCGGTTGGCCAATAAAATATACAAGACATTTTATGTCCAGCATGTTTGTTATCTCCATAAGTAACTAACTAAACAAACTAACAGGTGTGTAGACACCCTTACAGACCCTTATTTTACGATGCTTTCGAAACAATAGTGATGCACAATGAACGCACAGGTCTGGTTCAGAAATGTACCGGAACTTATGTATACATTTGCAATACTATTTATTGTTTTGTCTGTGACTGTGTCTTCAACAAAGCTACCCACCAGACCCCGCTACCCGCTAGACCTACTGTGCAGTACAAATAATTTTATGATGGAACGGCACACGGGGTACATAAACCGCACAACAGTAGTAACATAACCGGAATAGGACGCCGTCACCTCCTTCTGCGAAGCAGTCATGCTAGCGAAGGAGGTGGCGGAACGTGAGAGGGAGAGAACCTCACGTCCCAGCCGCCGCGGGCGACGCACCGGGCGTCGTGGCCCCCGGCCACCATAGGCGCGGGCCTGTGGACGGTGAGCTATGGGCTAGCTCGCCGTCCGTCCGTCTTGTGACGACAGGCCGTGTCGACGGCGCGTTCGTGTTCCACGCGCGCCTCAAAGAAAGTCAGCAAACAGGAAGGGGTCCGAAAGGACCGATGCCTGCCAGGGTTGCGGGACTGTTCGAAAGAGATACCGCGGCCCTGGAACACAAAGGGCAAAGGAAGGAACATGGATGGGTTTGAGTCAGAAAAAGTCTGACACTCCGTCGTCTGCCTGTCTGATTTGATGATTTCCCATCCGAAAAACAAAAAAGTGGTAACATAACCACTACAAACCATAGTACCTTATTCAGATTAATATTCTATTATTACTCTCTGATACCGTAGTAGTTACTTGTATTGTTGCAGCTCAAGGTCGTCAAAGTGTTACCTACTGTTCGGCCTACAGGGTACTACCCGCTTTTTGTCGTTAGCCACACAAAACAAAAGCTGGACCATATGCATTCCATTAGACAACTGACTCGGTGGTACTAAAAGCAGTTTTTATTTACAGAACTACTTCTGCAGTTGTTAAAATAAAGTTGGAAATTCATTAACTGGCTCAAAGATTGCAATAAAATTAGAATTTTAATAAGACTGCTAGCCATTTTCTTGTACCAACTGCCATATTCTAACAGTTCTTCACCTTCCAGATGCATATTCTACATGGCCGAGTCTCTGCAACGAGGAGGTTTCACCGGCCGTCGCTGTGACAACCTCAACGCAGCTCTGAGTGGCAACTGCAGCGGAGGTACTCTGAGGATGGGTGGCACTGCTGCTAAGACTGGGTAGGTAGCATTTAGTTAGGTGACCATAGACTACTATACATTATACTTTAGGTGACCTTGAACTTTTCATACAGATTATTACTTACGCCGAATAATCGTCACAGTTCGAATAGTATTGCATAACATCCTGTAATACCGGAAGGGTTAGGTAGAGGTGTAGATAATAGTACACCCACATTTCGACAGTTATGTTTAAGTCACTTGTAATAGGGGGTGATGCTATTGTCATCAACCGGCACAAATCCAGACTCCGTGGCTGTTACTGAGAAATTCTTTATGAAAACACCTAATAACACTGGCCGATAGCCGATGAACTAAAGTTTTGACCGAATGGTGGCCAAGGTTGGGCCTAAGATCGCGGGAAACAGATGGAGAAGGGATGCATAGAACAGAGAATGGCAGAAGAAAGGGGACGCCTATCAGTGGGTGATTCCGAGCTGATACGACTCACCCAGTCACACTCACCACCACTCACTTTCACTTTGGACAGCCTGAGGATCGAAACCAGGACCTCATGTTCAGCAGTCGTGCTTGCGACCCTAGCCTGGATTTGAGCCCAGTTGATGGCAATAGGTACGTTAAGCCTACGCCTAATCTCTCTCCGGTCGTGTCGATCGGGTTGCAAACACATCGGATTACGAGAGGGAGCGAAGAGCAAATACAGATGCACGCTGCACCTGTGGTTGTGCACACTTCTACACTTGAAATACCTCTCGCATTGATAGCTAATCTCCGCTGAGACCGTCCGTCACGACTGAAAATGGTCAGTGTCAAGCAAGACTTTTTCGTTCACGTCGTACACTTTTCAAGTTATAAGGTATAACCAAAGAGTAGAACAATTATACCGATTATAGCCCTAAAAAACAGTTTTTGGCAACATTACTTATACTCAATTACATTTTCTTTTTTTCAGACAATCTGGTTTTTACTGGTTGAGAACTAACGCGAACTCTCCATTCTCCCAGGGATAACTGGCTTGATATTAAACTATGACTGTTGTAATTAAAGAGATATTAATTGTACCGACTGTTTTATTCCAAAAAGCCTTACATTTTCATCCCATCAATTATCAATAAATGTTTAGCCTTTTCCCCCAAATATGATAGGGGGTCCGCTTCCAGTCTAAGTGGTTGCAAACTAACGCGTAAGTAACTCTGCGCAAAAATTATAGCTTCCCAGCTATATTTCACCCCAGCTATAAATTTTTTTGGGTTGAATTAACACGGTAGATGCGTTTTTTATTTTTTTTATTCTACGTATTTAAAAAATCTCAAAATATGACAAGGACGACGTCGTCTGCGAAGGCTTGGCAGTATACTCCCATACTAGCCATTTTGTGCAGGAGTGAGTCTAGGATAAGGTTCTAAAACGTCGGTCCGGCGATTGAGCCCTGGACGCATCCTTTCGTGGTACCCTTCTCACTAGTCGCTCTGGCGTAGTTGACCCTGATTTTCCGGTCTTCCAGGTATGAGGTGACGAGAGCGTAGATATTTTTGGGACAGTTCTTGACTACCATCTGTCTTTTGAGTGCTGGCCACCACGCGTTATCGAAGGCCCCCTCTATGTCCAATGATATCAAGAGCACGATCTTTTTGGCTTTGATTTCGGCACGTAAGTGTCCCATTAGAGCATAGAGGGCGTCCTCGGTGCCGCGCTGCGGCATGAAACCGAATTGGTTTGTGTTGAGTGTTGGGAGGAAGTGCCACTGGAGTCTGCCTACTAGGAGCTTCTCGACGATTTTTCCTAGGACCGAGAGCAGACCTATTGGCCTATAGGACTTTGGGCTGGTATAGTCGTCCTTTCCTGGCTTGCGGAGTATGCACACGTGGGCGACCTTCCACTGCTTCGGGAAGTGTGACAGCGACAGGCACCTGTTGGCCATCGCTAGGAACACCTCCCTGTCGCAGTTTATTGCCGCTGTGCAGATGTCTGCTGTTAATCCATCGGGGCCGGGAGCTTTTTTCGGGTTTTGGTTTTGGAGAACCATTTCCAGCGCCGCGGTTGTGAAGGGTGGATCGTCGGCAGACAGTCCTTGGGGGTTCTTTTCCTCCGCTAGCCTCCTCAGTGCTGTGTGGTATGGCTGTTCGGCATCCGTTGAGTCGTCGGGGTAGAAGGTTTTTGCCAGAAGATTCGCGGATTGCTCTGGACTGAGCGTCTCGCCTGCGGTGTTTCTCAGGAGTGCATCATCCTGTCTTCTGGCTGTCTTCCTTAGTACCCTGTAGATGCCGTCCCACATGCTCTCTCGGTCCTGCTTCGAGCAGAACTCCTTCCAGTTGGTTGTGGCCGCTTCCGTCGCTGCTGTTGTGTATGTGTTCTTGGCCAGTACGTATTCTTGGATGGTGAATTGTCTCCGGCTAGCGGCTGCGTTCCGGATCCTTCTCTTCTTTGTCATCGCATCTGTTTGGAGACGGTCTAGAGAAGGTGTCCACCATGGGGGCTTGGCGTTGTGTTTGGGCAACCCCAGTTTTGGGATCGCTTCCTCGCATGAGCGGTGGATGTTTCGAACGTATAATGTGATAAGTGACTCCAGATCCTCTGGGTTCGGGACGGCTGAGACTCTGACTGGTGTTATGTTACTCTCCGCCAGGCTGGTCTTGAAGTGCGTGCTGAAGTCGGACCACTTTGCCTTCTTGGTGTTATAGATGCGCGTCGAGATTGGCCTTAAGGGTTTCAAGGCCTTTTCTAAACGCATCGAGAAGGTTATTGCATTGTGGTCCGAAGTAATTAAACTCCTTTCAACCCGCCACTCTTCGACCTTCCCTAGCAGCGGCAGGCTGCATACCGTCACGTCGACGTGGCTCGTGCACCATCTGTCTCCCCTGTAGGTCTCGAACGTCGGTGTTTGGCCCGTGTTTAGGATCTGGAGGTCCCGCTCGTTGAGGAACAAGTTGTACGCCGCCCCGCGATGGTTTTCGGAGACGCTTCCCCACCACTGGCTCCAGGCGTTTATATCTCCTCCCACGATGATGTTATTTGTGTGTAGTTTTTGAAGTGTTGTGTGTGTTTCCGAAAGGTATGGTTCAATTTCTTGGTCACCTTCAAAATAGACCGATAGCACCCCAAAGTTGAGCTGGCCGGCCTTCAGCAAGACGACGGAGATGTTTTCTGTCACAAGCTGGGGGTCGTGGATGACCTCCAGGTTGTTTCCGAACACAACTATCGCTGCCTTTACTGGTTTTTGACGGTTGAGGCTGCACTGGATGACTCGTGTGCCAGGGTTTTGTTTCATCACACCTGTCCTTCCTACATAGGGCTCTTGAACAAGTGCTACTGAAATTCCTTTTGCCTGAGCCGCCATTTGGAGTTCTTCTGTGGCCAGCTTGGAGCACCGGAGATTGGCTTGGATGAAATTCAATCTTGATATCGGTCTTATTGTGTTTTGAAGGGTGACTGGTTGCCGGTTTATGTTCTCCTGATCGCCCTTAGCAATAGGAAACGCGCGACCTCGCTATACCATCCCATTTTTGGCGTTCCGGGCAGTCTTCGCTGAACGCGGTGTGTGCCAGGTCACTGTCCACTCTGTGTGCTACCTTGCAGTTGATGCAGGTGGGCAGTTTGCCGTCGGCCCGAGTGAGGCAGTCCCTACTACTATGTGCTCCGCTGCAGTAGCTGCATGTTTCTTTGCCGGCCTTGCACAAGGATCTGTTGTGACCATAGGCGAGGCACTTTGAGCACTGTACCAGCGGGGACTGGTCCTCAATTGAGCACCGCTTGATGCCCACATGCACCTTCTGCACCTGTGTGTAACACTTCCAGAGCTCCGGGGAGAGCTCCAGAACAGGGTGGCACTCGTGGGGGTTTCTCGCTCGCTTCCTATAGCGAACCCTTATGGTGTGTCCATCCACAGCGACGTCCTGCAGAAGGTGTTTATTCTGCGCCTGAAGGAGTTCGACTATCTCCCCGTCGCTGTAACTGGACAGCACTCCCTTGATGCACACTAGAGGGTTTTGAGGTTTCGGCTCCTGGACCTTGAGCCCTGCGTTCGACTTGAACTGGTCCCTGATCAGATTCAGGTCTGACTTACTGGCGCACCTCAGGACTACTTTCTGGTTCCGCGCCTTCCGGACCGTGTCAACCCGGGCTCCGCTTGTTTTGAGGTCCAGGGCAGTTCTGATCCTCTCGATCACGTTGTCTCCAGTGTGCTGGGGGTCCGTGGATGAAACGATCAGGGTATGGTTGGGTTGGGTGGGTGGTTTCGGGGGCTTGGGTGTGCTAGCGACCTGGGCAAAGGTCTTGGGGGCTTGTTGCTGTATAAGCGGCTTTTCCGCTTTGCCCAATTCTGCTACCCCCTTCTCTATATTTTGAAGGGTCTTTTTAACCTCCCCGACTGCAAGTTCCGCTTCCAGATTCAACGCCAAGGGCGCCTGGATCGTCGGTTCCTTGTCGCGCAGTTCGCGGAGGTCTGCTGAGACCAGCTCCAGCCTTTCGGTCAGGGGTTGTAAGTGTGGTGTCAGGTTCAGTGGTGGTTGTGGTGGTGGGGGGGAGACTATAGGCCTGCTCGCAATGGCCTGTAGTTGCAGGTGTAGATTTTCCATCTCTTCCTCAAACTTCTTGGTGGTCACTAGGCCCGTCTCTACCTCTGGGCTACTGAGGTCCGGCTGCATGGTCCTGGGCTGGGTGAGGTCTTCCTTGAGCCTTTCCAGAGCCTAACGGAGCACGTCCAGCTGGTTTGAAATGCCGTTCACGTTTGTGTCTAGACGTGAAAGGCCAGCCCCCATAGAATCCCACTTAGGATCCCCCGGGGCTCTTGCACTAGGCATTGAGTTATGTATCACTTAGTGTTGGTGAGAACGCGCAATTAGGCATTGAGTTAGGTGTCACTTAGTGTTCACGAAAACGGGAGTTAGGCATCGAGTTATGTGTAACTAAGTATTCGTGAAAACGGGGATTAAGCATTGAGTTAGGTGTCACATAGTGTTGGTGAAAACGGGCCTCACCTAACTATCAAACTTAACTTAACCTAAGTTTCAAATCTAACCTAAGTTGCTGATCTTACCTAACATTTAAAACTAACCTAACTTGCTGACCTAACTTAACATACTGGCAAAACCTAACTTGCTGACCTAACCTAACCTAACTTTCAAACCAAACCTATCTTGCCGACCTAACCTATCCTAATCTGCGGGCCTAACTTTCAAACCTCACTTAAGTTGCTGACCTAACCTAACATTCAATCCTAACCTCACTCTCAGACCTCATTTAACTTGCTGACCTAACTTTCAAACCTAACTTAAGTTGTTGACCTAACCTAATTCTCAAACCTAACCTAACTTGATGATCTAACCTAACTTTCAAATCTCACCTAAGTTGCTGACCTTACCTAACTTGCTGAGCTAACCAAACTTGCGGACCTAACGTAACTTGCGGACCTAACCTAACTTGCGGACCTAACCTAACTTTCAAACATAACCTAACTTGCTGACCTAACCTAAGTTGCTGACCTATCCTAATTTGCTGACATTAACTAACTTGCTGAGCTAACTTAACTTGCTAACCTAACCTAACTTTCAGACCTAACCTAAACTTCAAACCTAACCTAACTTTCAAACCTAGTCTAATTTAACTTGCTGACCTTACTTAACTTGCTGATCTAACCTAAAATGCTGACCTATCCTAACTTAACTTGCTGACCTAACCTTAATTAACTTGCTGACCTTACTTTCAAAACCTTACCTAAGTTGCTGACCTAACCTAACTTGCTGACCTTTTTTTTTTTTTTTTTTTTTTTTTCTCGATGTGGAAATCCTCAATGGATGTCCTCCGCCCTGGGGAGAGCGGAGGGGTCTGTCAGACTCGTACTGACTAAAACCACACCGGTGTTCCCACGCACACTTGCGTCGGGGGGCAACGGGATCTGATGCGACTTCCGCTGCCCCGGACTAGTGCCGGCCCGCTTGAGCTGCAGGCCTCGTCTCGGGGGGGAGTGAGGTGTAAAACTCCCCCCGATACGTCTAGGAGAGGCGCGCGTGGAACACTACGCGCCGCCGTCTCGGGTCCAGTGTGATGGGGGGCGACGGATATCCCCGAATCCGTCGCCCCTGGACCTGTTTAGGGGGGCCGGAAGAGGGCGTTGTCTGCCCTCTGCCGACGCCCGGTGCGTCTGCTACGGGATGGGCGGGAGGTTGTTATCTCCCTCTCCCTTTCCGCAGCTTCCTTCTGCGACATGACGGCTTCGCAGAAGGTCATCACCGCGTCCCAGGCCTCTGCGCTACCAACCATCGAGCGAACAACGGTCGGCAGCGACAGGTCTCCTCCTACCTCTGTAACGAGGGCACGGCGCGGCTCATCCCACGCGACACACTCGGCCAGCGTATGCCGCGCCGTGTCCCCCAGACAGTGGACGCAGTGATGGCACCGGGCGTCCGGCTCCCTGCTTATGCGACACAGGTACTTCCCGAAGCAGCCGTGCCCCGAGAGCACCTGCGTCGCCCGAAACGTCAGGGAGCCGTGCTTCCTCCCGAGCCAGTCGTCGAGTACTGGCCGGATCGCCTCGATTGTATCGAGGCCGGCGGTAGGGAGCTCTAGCCTCCCTCGCCATTCCGCCACCATGACCTGTCGGAGACGAGACCGGTACAGCGTAATCTGTCGCTGCACCAGCCTCTCGCCCCGATCCCTGGCCTCCTCGCGCCACTGGTGCAGCGTCGCGAGGGTCTTCGCCTCCAGGTCCCACGGCGGGGATCCGGCCAGTACACAAGCCGCCTCGTAGGAGATCGTGCGATAGCCCCGTATGACCCTGACGGCCATCGCTCTCTGCGGTCTGCGCAGAACCGCGATAGTGCGGGCCGTCAGGTCTGTCGCCCATATCGGGGCCCCGTATAGGGCCATCGATCGCACGATCCCCACGTACAACCGCCGACAGGCGGTGCTCGGGCCCCCCAGATTGGGAAGCAGCGTTGACAGCGCGCCCGCCGCGCCCATCAACTTGGGCACCAGCCGCTGAAAGTGGGGGCCGAAGTCCCAACGGCTGTCGAGCACCAATCCCAGGTACTTCATGGTTGACTCGACAGCGATCCGAACCCCCCCGACCACAATGTGCGATCCCAACGGCGGCGCCCGTCGGGGGCCGTGAAAAGCAATGGCCTCCGACTTGTTGAGGGCCACTTCCAGGCCCAGGCGTCGGATGCGGCTCACCACCTGCGAGACCGCGGCCGTAGCCAGCAACGCTGCCTCCCTGTACGAGCTGCCCCGAGCCGTGACCAGCGTGTCGTCCGCATAACACGTCAGGTTCACTCCCGGTGGGAGCTCGCACCGCAAAACCCAGTCGTATCCGATGTTCCACAGGGGTGGGCCCAGAACCGAGCCCTGTGGAACACCGCACGACATCTCGCGACGGCCCGTGCCGTCGCGTCCCATGTAGGTGACACACCTTCCCGACAGATAAGCCCCCACAATGTTGCGGAGGTAGGGAGGCACCCGATGGTATCGCAGGGCCTCCCTAATGCAACTCCAGGGCAGGGTGTTGAACGCGTTGGAGATGTCCAGGGACACCGCCAGCACCACCCCACCCTGGGACACCGCTTCCTCCGCCAGGACTCTCACCCTCATGATGGCGTCGATGGTAGAGCGCCCACGCCGGAAGCCAAACTGGCTGTCGTCCAGGTTCGGCCCCTCTGTACACAAGTGGCTGACGAGGCGATCTGCGATTACTCGCTCGAGCATCTTGCCCGCCTCGTCCAGCAGCACTATGGGCCGATAAGCGGACGGCGAATCCGCCGGGCGCCCCGCCTTCTTGAGCAGGACCAGCCGACCAGCCTTCCACCTGGTAGGGAACTGACCCCGCTCAAGACACGCCGAGAAGAGTCCCCTTAGTGGGGGCTCCAGCTCTTTCAGGGCGAGGACTAGAGCGCGGCCAGGCACTCCGTCGGGCCCCGGAGCAGTGTTTTTTGCCCGAAGCCGCATCACGGCCGCGCCCATCTCTGCCTGTGTCACCTCTGGGACGGTTTCGCTCTCCTCTTCTTCTTCCGACTCTGCAGCTGTGGGCTGAGCCATCGACGGTGGCTCGTGCTCGGCTCTCTCAGGGAAGAGAGCCGAGACCACTTGCTCCAAAAACTGCGGCTCGAGACCTTCCGTTAGCGGGGGGGCCCACGGCCGAAGTTTCCCTCGGACCGTGCGGTAAGGGCGCCCCCACGGATCCCCATCTAGGGTCGCCAGCAGTTCCTCCCTGGAGCGCGTCTTTGATTCGCCGATGGCCAGCCACAGAGCCTCCTTTGCCGCGCGGTACACCTCATACAGCGCGGCTTCTTCGTCGGGATCCCGCAGACGTCTTCTCCGACATCGCGTGTACGGGCGTCTTGCGTCTGCGCACTCGACGCGCAGCCGCTCGACCTCGACGCACCACCAGTACACGCGGCGCCTTGCGGACAGAGAGGAGGCGCGTGGCATAGATGAGTCGCAGATTTGCGTCATCGCGTTGCTAAACCACTGCGCCTCTTGTTCGACGTCGATGGGACCGACGGTAGCCGACTCCCGGATCCAGGCTTGGACGATAGTGGCTTCCTCGAGAGCTTCCCTGTCAAGGCGTTTCAGCGCCCAACGCGGGCCGTTACTTCGGGGGGGCGATTGGCTACGACCTCCAGCGGTCTGGGTGGAGACGTCAAAGCGTATGTATCGGTGATCCGATAGCGTCTCCTCCTCCACTTCCACGTGCCAATCGCGAACGCGGTGCACGACAGCGGGACTAGCGAATGAGACGTCCACTATGGACCCACCCCGCTGCCGCACACACGTGTAGGCCGAACCCCGATTTAAGACAGCCAGGCCCGTCGTAATGGCCCACTCCTCTAGCACGTCGCCTCTCGGGTCTGTGACTGGGGATCCCCACGCCGCGGACTTGGCGTTCAGATCACCGAGAAGCAAAATGGGCCGAGGATGAGACTGGCCGACGACGGCTCCCAACTCGACAAGAAAACTCTCGAAGTCAGCGAGACTCTTGTTGGGCGAAAAGTATGCCCCGATAGTGACGATCCCGTTCACAAGGGCGGCAACCCAACCGTGACCCCGGGATATGTCGACAAGAGTCGCGCCGATGATGGCCACGAGGCCGTCCAGATCCCCCGCCCAGTTTTCTCGGGGGGGGACAAAGTACGGCTCAGCGACCACCGCCACATTTATCGACCACTGCGCCATGCTCAGGACCAAGAGATCCTGAGCCCTGGTGCAGTGGTTGATATTCGCCTGGAGGAAACGGACGTGTGCCATCACTGACACTCCATTTCCTTGGCATTTCCTACCACAGGCCGGGAGTCGGCCAAAGAGGTGCTAGGGGGTGCGGCCCCAGCAGGTCTTGTCCACCGCCTGCTGCGCTTTCTGGGCGCGCCGCAAGCGTTGCCACCTATGCTGTGTCCCGCGGACTTGCCTGCAGCAGCACACAAGCTGCAGTTTGGATCCGCGGCGCACTGGGCTGCCTTATGCCCAGGCTGACCGCAGCGATAGCACAAATCGCTGCGGTCTGTTTCGCCGGTGCACAGTGCCCGGACGTGGCCTTTCTCCAGGCACCGGTAGCACTGCATGGCCCTGGGTGCCAGGAGTTTAACTCTCGCTGACACCCAGCCCACCAGCAGACGTCCCGCGTCGGCGACCTGCTTTGCCGCAGCCGCCGGACACCGCACCCAGATGGTGCCAAGCCCGCCAGCATTGACGCGGATGCCGCCCGCCCGCACATTTTCTGGCGGGCATCCGCCGCTCCGGGCTATGGCCGCCACCACCTCCTCCGGGGTCACCGAGTCGTCCAGCCCATCGACCCGAACCTCAGCTGTCTTTATGGGCCTGGACACCCGGGCCTCCTCGGGGTTGAGGACGTCCCTCAGCTTTGCAGCTAGAGAGTCCGCCCTCTCGGCACTGCTGGTCCCCGCCAACTCAAACATTTTGGCCCCTGTGGCTGCAGTCCTGAAACGGAAGCCGTCTGGGGTGCCAAAATCAGCGAAGACCAGCTTGCCCCTTGCCTCCGCCAGTACCTTCTGGTACGTTACCCCCCTCTCCTTGGCTTCGGGCTGCAGCGTGACCACTACAGCCTCGGAGCGAGGCACACGGATCCTTGGGACCTGCCCTTTGGAGCCCGGCACTTTCTTGGCCTTGCGGCGCCTCTTCCGCCTCTTTTTACGGCCTTCGGCCGTCTTCCAAGCACCCTCGTTGGGAGCCGGGTCGTCAGGGTTTTTGGCCCCTTCTGTGGGCCTTATGGCCACCTGCGAGGGCCTCTTGGCCACCTGCGAGGGCCCCTTGGCCGCCTGCGAGGGTTTCTTGGCCACCTGCGAGGGCTTTTTGGCCGTCTGCTTGGGCTTTTTTGGCGCAGGTGGTGCTTTAGCCACCTGAGCCCATGTTGGCCCAGCCGTTGCTGGAGCGGGCTCCGCCTCCTTTCTCCGCTTATCTGCCGCCAGTGGTGGACGAAGGCTAATAGGGGGGTTTAGCCTGGGCTCTATGCTGTCCAGACGGGCGGTCATGATGCTCAACAGCCGGTTGAACTGGTCTACCCCCAAAGACCCGTCCTTTGGGAGAGCACGACTGTCCGTAGTCATCGCACCCTGCTGCTGGCTGAAGTCTGCCCTCAGGGCGCTGACCTCCCGCTGGAGCTCCTCCATCCTCGTTTGGAGACGGTAGTTCTCCTCCCGGAGCTTAACGGTCTCCTCCGAGGTCGTTCGATCAAGGAGGACATCCACTGCCTCTTTTATTCCATCTGCCGCCTCCTTCAAGGCTCGCGTGAATGTCCCCTTTAGGTTGCCCGATTTTGTGGCTACCTTCAAGACGACGTCCACGCCGTCCGAAACCTGGCGGCAAAGCGCCTCCGCCGTCAAGCCCTCAGGAGCTACGGCGGTCTGGGACCGCCTCTCCCTTGCCCGACGAGCCAACTCAGCGACCTCATCGGTCGCGATAGCCTTCCGGCCCTCTCTCCTCGCGGCATTGAGCTCCGCCTTGGAGCTCACTAATGCAATGGAGGTCTCGGTATTACTCTGCTCCACCTGCATTGCCCCGTCCGAATCACTAACTCCACTGGTCACCGGTGCATCAGGGAGCTTTAGGAAGCGGCCCCGGGAGCCGCGTGACGATACCGGAGTGTTCGCACCGGAAGGTGTCCCGCGTCCTCTGCCCCTCCTGGCTGTTGGCACCTTGGAGGCCGGCAGGTTCTCCTCGCTAGAGGACAAACCCGCCGAACCCACGTCCGACTCACAGGCACGCGGCCGCTTCCCCCAAAACTTGGAGGGAGCGGCAGCAACTGCTTGCGGTGTGTCGTCGACCTCCGATAACACACTCACCCTCTCCAGAACCACGCGTGGTTCCGCTGGAGCCTGTGCTCCCGTCCTCAATGACATAGCGCCAGAGTCTGACACTGCGTCTTTTTTAAAACTAAAGGAGATCAGGTCTTCAAAAGACCTCGATCTCGCGGAGCCTCCTCGGCTCTTGTTGCCATCGGCAAGTGGTTCATTTGGTAAACGATTGCTGCCCTCCCCAGAATACGGTGGGCTTGACGACCCAGAAGGGATCGTGGCGGATTCTCCAGCTGTTGAGCAGCTGGTACCGCCCTGGGGTACTATCTTACAAATCGTCTTTTTCATTTTTTAAACTTTTGAAGGGTGTGCTCCCTGTCCTTACTCCCAATCCTATTTTTTTTTTTTTTTTTTTTTTTTTATTTTTTTTTTTTTTTTTTTTTTTATCCCCCTTGGCTATTCTACCAGCCTCACAGTCACGTCTGATAGGCAGACGCATACCAGAGGTGGGGCGACGAATGCCAAGATCCCAGAACATACCCCGCAACGACCGTAACGTGGCATGTGAGGAGTGATCCCCAACTCTAATCACGTACCGTCCGATGAGCCCGCTCCGTGAGCTATCGCACGGTACACGACGAAATTTCCCAGCCCTGATTCACTCCCCGAGAACTTCGAGGAGTGAATCACTAATCACATACCGTCCGATGAGCCTGCTCCGTAAGCCATCGCACGGTACACGACGAAATATCCCAGCTCTGATTCACTCCCCGAGAAATTCGAGGAGTGAATCACTAATCACGTACCGTCCGATGAGCCCGCTCCGTGAGCCATCGCACGGTACACGACGAAATATCCCAGCCCTGATTCACTCCCCGAGAACCTCGAGGAGTGAATCACTAATCACGTACTGTCCAATAAGCCCGCTCCGTGAGCCATTGCACAGTACACGACGAAATAACCCAGCCCTGATACACTCCCCGAGAAATTCGAGGAGTGAATCACTAATCACGTAGCGTCCAATGAGCCCGCTCCGTGAGCTATCGCACGATACATGACGAAACAAACCAGCCCTGATTATCTCCCCGAGAACAACGAGGAGTGAATCACTAATCACGTGCCGTCCGATGAGCCCGCTCCGTGAGCCATCGCACGGCACACGACGAAATATCCCCGACCACAACCTGCGAAATAGCGCGGTCTAGACTGGACTCCCTCCCATGTCAGAATATTAGCCACGGACAGTAACATTCCCCGAAGAATAAGAATCTCTTCCCATTCCTCGGGGAAGGATACTGCCGCGCCCAGGGTGCACCGTCCCAGTAACTGCTGTTCCCTCCAGACGTATCGAGAGGGACCGGCAGCCACTAGGCACACGAGGAGGAATTCTGACAACGCACCCCTAACTTGCTGACCTAACCTAACTTTCAAACCTAAGCTAAATGTCAAACCTAACCTAACTTTCAAAACCACCCCGGTGTTCTCTTCCCTCACTCGCACCGGGGATCATGGGAACTAGTGCGCCTTCTACGATCCCCGGCTAGTACAGGCCCGCGTCCGCGGGCCTCCTCAATTCTGCGAGGATTTATTTTTATTTTATTAGTGTTGGTGAAAACGGGGATTAGGAATTGAGCTTTTTTTTTTTTTTTTTATTCTTGCTCCACCAACATAATTGGTGCTTATTTTAGTCTTACCACATTCATACTAGTTCTCGCTTTTTTGCCTCTCGTACTTTCTTTCTTCATACTGTATCTTTCTTGCATCCATCATCTCTCGTGTCTATGGGTGGGATTCCCATATATTTAACTAATCTACTATCTTATATTTTATTTATTTCTTTTTCACTCAGGGGAAATGACATGTTACAAATTTTTATTTGCATCCTCAGGAAATACATTTCTTAGAATTGTTTACTAAGTCTTACTTTTATTACATTTTCTTTCTACTATACTTGCTATTATACTATACTATTACATTTTATAACTACTGTTACACTAATTTACTTATACTATTGCATTTTCTTTCAATTTTTTTCTTACATTTCTTAAATCTATCTACATATTACTGCTATTCTACTTACAATATCTATTTCTATGTTAACATATAAATATGTACCAATATTTTATGAAACATAGTTTCTATGCTGTTTTATTTCTCTCTACAACCTTTGACGCTATATTTAAACAGTAATATATTAATTGGTTTCTGTTTTTTCCGCTAAATACATCCCCTATACTTTCTTTATTTAGTTTTACATCTATTTCCTGCTCCAGGTTAAATCGTTCGGTGGCATGAACGGGGCAATCCAAGAGCAAGTGTTGGATGGTCTCACTCACATTTGGATCGCAGATGCACGATGGGCTCTCCTTACACTTGAAGCGATTCAAGTATTCGGAGAACCCACCGTGCCCCGTCAGGACCTGTGTAAGTATACCTGTTGGCTGCACCCGTTTCACAATACGGAAAGCCGCCTTGGCATCCGGAAGGAACATTTTCGTCACCGAGGCAGTCTCGCCAGACACATATCTCCGATTCCATTCATCAACTGATCCCATGCGGATCTGACTTCTTATGAATGAAATCGGACACTGGTCATAGTCCGGCTTCCTCCGCGACGACAATGCTGCCTCCTTCGCCAGCTCATCCGCGCGTTCATTCCCCGGCAGTCCCGCGTGTGCCTTGATCCAAAACAAGGATACATCTTTGTTTTGATCCAGAGCTTGAGCCAAGTTGGCTCGTGCGCGGACTGCCAGGGGATGGAGGGAGCCATGGTTTGCAAGCGTCTGCAATGCTGACATTGAGTCGCTATACAAACCGTAGCTCGTTTCTTTGCGCTTGAGGACCACGTCCGTTGCTCTACAAATGGCCAAGAGTTCCGCCTGGTAAACTGTGCAGTATGCGGCGAGACTTAGTTTGAGGTTTTGGATTTCGCCTTCATTATCCCACAAAGATAATGCGGCTCCAACCTTCCCCTCAATTTTGCTGCCGTCAGTGAAGATTCGCACTGCCTGCACATTGTTTGTGTCTACCTGCTGTTGGTCAGCTAGGCACACGAACTCCAGGGACATTTGCATTGCTGGGTGAGGGGCTTCTGCAAATCCTACCACACTTTCAATCTCCCTATCTCCTGGCACGAACTGGGACGACCCTCTCCTTGCTTCATACAGGGCGGCTGCCTCTTGTATGCGCAAATCTAGAGGTAGTATACCAGACAGTACCAGTGCCGAGTTTAGGGAGACAGTACGATAAGATTTGCAGAGCTTCTGGACAAGGCCTCTCTGGACAGAGCTAAGCTTCTTCCGTATCCCCAGCTTTCTCGTAGCGGGAGCCCAGGCGCCAGCCGCGTAGGTGACGATTGGCTCTATTGTTGCAGTATAAATGGTGCGGATCACCTCCCTGTTCAACCCCCAAGTAGCTTTGGCCGCTCGAGACAGCTGCTTGTAAATTTCAGCTGCTCGTTTACATATGTTCGCCGTGTGCTCGTTGAAGGTTAATTTATCGTCGATTGTCAACCCCAGCAGTTTTAAACTTTTCACCAGGCCGATGTTGACCCCGGCCATGCTCAGGGCTGGGGTGTCGTACTTAAGCTTGTTGGTTATGAGCATCGCGCAAGTTTTGTGCGGTGCAAACCTAAGCTTGTTTCGGACACCCCAGTCCTGAACACGGGCGAGGGCTGCATTGGCTATCCTAGTTACCTCACTTGCTGTGTCGCCATCCACCACTAGCACGATGTCATCCGCAAAAGCCTGCACAAAATGTCCCTTCGTTTCCAAATCCTGGAGCAATGGATCCAGCAGAAGGTTCCACAATATTGGACCGCCAATTGACCCTTGAACACAGCCTTTGTTTGTCTCTCTTGTGCATATCTCACCCTAACTTTTCTGCTGTCGAGATAGCTGTCAAGTAGCCTCCTGGTGTTCACCGGGCACTTTTCCTCAGCCAGCCTGACTTTGATAACTGGCCACCATGCGCTGTCGAAGGCACCCTCTATATCCAATGACACCAGGACAATTAGCTTCTTCAGCCTCAACTTGTCCTTCACGTGCTTCATTAGCGTATAGAGGGCGTCCTCGGTGCTCCTCTGGGGCATAAAGCCAAACTGACGAGTACTGAGCCGCGGTACAAGCTGCCACTTGATCCGTGTTACTACCATCCTCTCCAGGACCTTCCCCAAGACGGGCAGTAGACCTACCGGTCTGTAAGACTTGGGGCTCAGGTAGTTATCCTTGCCCGGTTTTCTGAGGACCACAACCGTAGCCTCTTTCCAGACGTTCGGAAAGTGTGCCAGTTCTAGGCATTTGTTGAACAGGGCAAGGAATGCGTCCGGGTCCTGGTTGATCGCTCGACAGCAGATATCCGATGTAAGTCCGTCCGATCCGGGGGCCTTCTTTGGATTAAAACCTCCCACGGCTGTCTTCAGCTCCAGCGGCGTAAACGGTGGGTCATGGTATTCACCATGCTTCCACTCGTTTACCCGACTGGCTGCTTCCCTTATGAGCCTGTGGTCCTCATTGTCCTCCTCTGCTGTGTCCTTGGGATAGAACGTATCGGCAAGTAGGGCTGCCGACTCCTTTGGGTTTAGGAATGCACCATCGTTAAGTAGGGTCTGATCTTCTTTTCTCCTGGCGGTCCTCCCGATAACTCTATATATCCCTTCCCATACTCCTTCGCGGTCCTGTTTTCTACAGAACTCCTTCCAACTGGTGGTTTCGACTTGTATGGCTAGGCACTCGTATTCCTCTTTCGCTTTCTTGTACTCGTCTACGACCTTCGCTCTCCGGACCCGTGCGGCGTTGCGGATGCGGTTCTTCCGCCTTGCGACCTCCTTTTTCATCGCAGCGAGCTCCTCGGACCACCACGGGAGGGTAAATTTAGTTTTGGTTTTTATTTTAGGTATAGCACTTTCACAGGCTTTTTCTATTCCATTTTGATATTTTATGACTATTTTTTCCAATTCGTTTTTACATGTTAATTTTTGTACGTTTTCTAAATTTATATTATTTTCTAATTTATAATTTTTTATTTCTTCGCCAAATTTGTCCCAATCTGCTTTTTTTGTATTATATTTCCGAGTGGTTCTAATTATGTTTATCCCCTTCTCCCTCTGTACGTTAATGTTAAAAAATATGGTGTTGTGGTCCGAGCTCGTTGCGCCGGTGTCGACCCGCCAGCCTTCCACCAGGTCAAACAAATCCAGCGAACATGCCGTGACGTCTACGTGACTTTTCAACGCTATTCCACCTCTGATGGTATCAAAAGTAGGCGTATCTCCCGTGTTTAGTACCTGAAGCTCCAATTCTCCCAGGGTCCCGAGCATTTCTTCTCCCCTGGGGTCCTCTGTCGTGCTGCCCCACCAGTGACTTTTCGCGTTTGTGTCGCCCCCTATAAGCAATCTACCGGTGGCCACTTCTCTTTTGATCTGAGTTAACTGGTCCAGGTAGGGCCCTATGGGTTGGTCTGGCTCGAAGTAGTAAGAGACTACTACGATTTCCCAGGCTTTGGTCCGGATCCCCACCACAGTGATATTGTTTGTGGTGAGTTTCGGGTAGGGGATGACATCCAGGTCATCGTCAAAGACGGCAATCGCCGACTTTACCCTCCCACTTCCATCAACCTCGCACTGGTAGAGTCTCGCGCCACGGTAGCTCTTCATACTCCTCGCCCCCCCCACATACGGCTCCTGGATCAGTGCCCATGCGATATTGCGTTCACTGGCCTCTAAGAAGAGTTCAGTGGTCGCCAGTTTCTTCCTCTGGAAGTTTGCTTGGGCCACTCGGTATGGTCTTGCTGTTTTTGACGCAGGAGTATTCTTTGGGACCACTTTAGCAATATGCCACCGACATACGGGCTATTGCGTCTCGTTTCCTCCGTATCGGGCATTCTGAGTCGAAGGCGTTGTGGTCGTTGCGAGCGAGTTTGGCCACTGTGCAGTTTCTGCAGGTTGGTTCGCTTCCAGCCAGCCATTCTGGGCACTGCGCTCTGAGGTGTGGTCCTCCACAGTGGCTGCAGAGGTCCATTGGAGCCACGCAGAATCTTTTACTGTGGCCGTACCCAAGGCATCGCGAACACTGCACTAGGGGTGATTGGTCCATCACCCGTATTCTTTGGAGGTCAATGTAGACCGCTCCAGCCTCCGTTGCTCGTTTCCAGATAACTGGTGACACGCTGAGAACTAGTACTTAGGAATTGAGTTAGGTGTCAATTAGTGTTCATGAAAACGGGAGTTAGGCATTGAGTTAAGTGTCACTTAGTGTTGGTGAAAACGGGCAATAAGGAATTTACTTAAGTGTCACTTTGAGTTGGTGAAAACGGGGAATACGCATTGAGTGAGGTGTCAAATAGTGTTTGTGAAAACGCGCAATTAGGCATTGAGTTAGGTGTCACTTAGTGTTCGTGAAAACGGGAATCAGGCATCGAGTTATGTGTAACTAAGTGTTCGTGAAAACGGGGATTAAGCATTGAGTTAGGTGTCACATAGTGTTGGTGAAAACGGGCCTAACCTAACTATCAAACCTAACCTAACCTAAGTTTCAAATCTCACCTAAGTTGCTGAGCTTACCTAACATTTAAAACTAACCTAACTTGCTGACCTAACTTAACATACTGGCAAAACCTAACTTGTTGACCTAACCTAACCTAACTTTCAAACCAAACCTATCTTGCTGACCTAACCTATCCTAATCTGCTGGCCTAACTTTCAAACCTCACTTAAGTTGCTGACCTAACCTAACATTCAATCCTAACCTTACTTTCAGACCTCAACTAACTTGCTGACCTAACTTTCAAATCTAACCTAAGTTGTTAACCTAACCTAATTTTCAACCTAACCTAACTTGATGATCTAACCTAACTTTCAAATCTCACCTAAGTGGCTGACCTTACCTAACTTTCAAACCTAACCTAACTTGATGATCTAACCAAACATACTGGCAAAACCTAACTTGCTGGCCTAACCTAACTTGCTGAGCTAACCAAACTTGCTGACCTAACCTAACTTTCAAACCTAACCTAACTTGCTGACCTAACCTAATTTAACTTGCTGCCTTAACCTAACTTGCTGACCTTACCTAACTTGCTGACCTTACCTAACTTGCTGACCTAACCTAACTTGCTGAGCTAAGCAAACTTGTTTACCTAACCTAAATTAACTTACTGACTTAACCTAACTTGCTGAACTAACCTAACTTGCTAACCTAACTTAACTTTCAGACCTTACTTAATTTGCAAACCTCACCTAAGTTGCTGACCTAACTAAACTTAACTTGCTGACCTTACTTTCAAAACCTTACCTAAGTTGCTGACCTAACCTAACTTGCTGACCTTACCTCACTTTCAAACCTAAGCTAATTTTCAAACCTAACCTAACTTTCAAACCGAACTTAACTTTCAAACCTAATTTAATTTTCAAACCTAACCTAATTTTCAAACCTAACCAAACTTTCAAACCTAACAATTCAACTTGCTGACCTAACCTAACTGGCTGACCTAACCTTACTTGTTGACCTAACCTTACTTTCAAACCTAACCCAAAGGAGGTGTTTTTTTTCGGCCAAAACATGTACCGAGGTACAAATTACTATTTAAACTCTTTCCAATATATTGTGTTATTAGCAGTATTTTAAATCCTTCAATATTCGATAGGTTAAGAAATAAAAGAATATGAAAAAAACACTAACTCGAATCGTAACTGCGTTCAAAGAAACGTTCATAACAGCGCTGGCGGCTGTCAAACTATTCCATCTGTCAAAATATTAAACTCTTTCGAGATCGATCGTCTGACAAGGGCTAGAATAATCTGAATGACAATATTGACAACGACAACAACAAAAGGAATAAAATAGTAAATGATCGACCCTGGAGCTCTGTCTTTTGGCTAGTAGCTAACCAAACGCAAAAAATAATCTGAAATGTGAAATAAATGTATTTTTTAAATTCTTGATCCCATAATGTTTCACAAAAAAGTGTGCCGGGGAAAAATAACCTATCTTTAATACAAAACTAAATTCTAAATAGCATATTTTTAGGTTTTCATACGTGTACAAAATGAAGTAACGAAACGCATCATCGGAGAAATGAATCACGAGATTGCCAGATTAAAATTCTTGGGTTGCAAGTTTTAGCATCTTTGATCGACAATTTCAGGTGGTACAAATGCATGAATAAATCCAATATTATTTTTTTCAGAATCTGCGATTTTTTTCCTATAACTTCGTACCTTTATTGTTAAGGTACATTGTTTGGCCACAATTGTACACAATTGTATGGGGGAAAAAACACCTCCTTTCAAACCTAACCTAATTTAACTTGCTGACCTTACCTAACTTGCCGACCTAACCTAACTTGCTGACCTAACCTAAGTTGCTGAGCTAAGCAAACTTGCTGACTTTACCTAACTTTCAAACCTAACCTAATTTAACTTGCTGACCTTACCTAACTTGCCGACCTAACTTAACTTGCTGACCTAACCTAACTTGCTGAGCTAAGCAAACTTGCTGACCTAACCTAACTTTCAAACCTAACCTAATTTAACTTACTGACCTAACCTAATTTAACTTACTGACTTAACCTAACTTGCAGACCTTACCTAACTTGCTGATCTAACCTATCTGGCTAACCTAACCTAACTTACTGACCTAACCTAACTTGCTGACCTTGCCTAGCTTGCTGACCTAACTTTCAAACAATGAGAAGATTAGACTATACTATGGTTTGGTCATGTAGCGAGTATGAATGAAAAGCGACTAACAAAAAGTCATGGGACGCGGCGTGAAAAGGCGTTAGTTAAATAAGTGTGTAAAGATGTTTTCTCTTTTTCTCAGGTGAACACGTAGCCCAATACATCAACTGGTTGAACTCTGCCAGCGGCGCCAACCTCCAGGTTGATGTGGTAGTTGTTGTTGTGGTAACTACCACATCATAGGACACAGCCTCGGCGCACACCAGGCTGGCGTCATCGGCAAACAACTTGGAGGAAGGGTGCCTTTACATAAAAAGTTCTACAGCGCCATCTTAGCCTCGCGCTATTAAATTTAATAGACATTTGATCTTAGTTGTCTTTGAGGCATAGATGGCGCTGTAGCACTTATTTTGTTGTCCGCTACAGGTTTCCCAAAAGGAATTTCTCAGTGGTAGCCTGGAGTCTAGTTTTGTGCCCGCTTGATTGCAATAAGCTCGCCCCTTATTACATGGGACTTTAACAAAACTGGCCCAATCTGGCTTTATGTAGGTACCTATTATAAGTGCACCTCTGCCAGGCGTAATGATATGCTATTTTTTCCAGGTCTTGATCCCGCCTTCACCGGCTGGCTAACCAATGGAGACAGATTCAAGGCGAGTGACGGGCTATACATTGAAGTTATTCATACTAACGCTGGTCTGCTGGGCTACCTCGGTCCTCTCGCTGATGTGGACTTCTATCCTAATGGCGGCGTCGATGTGCCCGGCTGTTTTAGTCAGGAGTGTGATTCGAATAGGTAAGATCAATTAGTGTGGGCTGGCCTATTTTTAGAGATACCATTGCCACGTTAAATGGCAATACTGATTGCCATTTAACGTGGCAATGGTATCAGCCTTTTGTGCACTTTTCCCATTCACGGCGTTGCGGATGAATTTATTGATGCTCAATCTCTTCCTTTTCTTCTGTTATGACTTCAGTTTTAGGGTTTCCTACCTCAGTCGGCAAAAACGGCACCCTTATAGGATCACTTTGTTGTCCGTCTGCCCTTTTTCTCAGGAACACATGGAGATATCAAACTAAACTAAAAATTAATCAAATACTCAAGTCTGCCACCCCTTAGAGCAGTGAAAAATCAAACTTGAGTCAACGCGATCGAAAGACATGACCGTTTATATTGCAAATTTTCCAGATCTTTTCATTACTTCGGCGAGTCGATCCGGACTGGAGGCTTCAATGCTAGCCGCTGTTCTAGCTTCGCCACTGCTATGGCCGGACAGTGCTTCTTAAAAGGACCTCTCAATATGGGAGGAAAACGGCCAAAAATCGGGTAAGACATCCATCATCTTCCACAATCTACGAAAACAAGCAGTGATAGTCTACGATCGGACTGTCAAGTCATAGGTCTCAAGTGCGAACCCAAGACACGCACGCTCTGATTTTTCGGGTTCATGTGCGTATTGTATAATTGTCACTTGCTTCGGTGAAGGAAAACACCGTGAGGAAACCAGCATGCCTGAGAAATATTTCTCAACGGCATGTAAAGCCAAGTCAGAGACCTATGGGCGGCATAAAATCTCTGATACCAGGTTAGGCACTAACCACATGGAAAAGAAAGAAAAATCTACCACCATCAACGAAAATTCAGTCCACTCCAGGACATTTTTTATTTTATTTTTATTTATTTATTGCCCTATCTACAATTGTTACACTTTTTATCCTAATAATACAAGCATAGTGCACAATATGATGCGATAGATACAGAATGCAAAAAAACTAAATTAGAACATTAAAAAAATACAATATAGTGCAGAAATAACACTTACAACAACAGTGGGTAGCTTAAGATTATACAGTAAATACAAAGATGACAGAAAAGAAAAGAAAAAAGTCATTATGGTGGTTAGTTTTGATGGACTTGGCGCTTGAATTTTTGAAGTGTTGTGAAATAAATATCTATTGATTGATCGCAATTATTAAGAACCCTGCAAATTCTGGGGATGGGGGCGTTGGATCCTGATACAGTTTTGCGGAATGGTGGACGTAATAGTTTTATAGGGTGACGCGGAAAGTTGTGAGGTAGGTTAAAATTAAACTTGCTTAACAACTGGGGGCAGTCTATTTTACTCTGAAGTATTTTAAAAAGAAAAATTAAATCTATACTATTTCTTCGTTTTTCCAGTGAACTCATGCTAAATTTTTGAAGACGTTTTGCGTAGCTCCGAATTTTTTTGTCTAGTCCCGCAGAATAGGCAAGATGGTTTTATAAATCTTTTCTGGATCCTCTCTAACCTAAGACTATGTGTTGCATAGTGGGGAAGCCATGCAACCGCGCAGTACTCCAATATAGTACGAACGAGACAGTTAAAAGATAAATCTTAGTTTTAGGCTTGCGAAAACATTTAGCGTTACGTAACACAAAACCGAGTGTCTTTGAAGCTTTTCTAATAATGTTGTCCATGTGGGGAATAAATTTTAATTTACGATCAAGAAAGACTCCCAAATCTCTGATCATATCGACTTTACCGAGGCAGGTACCATTCATGCTGTAATTTAAATTAATGGAGTTAGCTTTACAAATAAACGTAATTTGGGAACATTTTTCAACATTAAGTTGAATATTATTATCCTTACACCAATTTAAGAGTCTGTTCAAGTCATCAATGCCACTAGATTACTGCAGGTGGATCTTGCAGCAGTAAAGCCATGCTGGTGGTCTGATAGATATTTCCTGAAATAGTTTTGTATGTCAGGGCATACTATTGCTTCAAAAACCTTGGCAAATGTCGGAACGATGGATATAGGACGATAGTTTTCTACCAAGTCATCAGCGCCTGATTTATGAATCGGTACGACTTTGGCCAGCTTCCATTTTTTAGGGAAAATACCAGCGCTGAGAGATTTATTAAAAATCAAGCATAGGGGGGTTGCATGTTGGTCAGCGCAAGTTGCGACAAAGTTATGGGGAATATCATCGCTGCCGAAACCTTTGGATATGTCTAAGCTTTTGAGATGCTTGGTTATTTTATCCTTTGGAATCTGTATCAAGGAAAAGCTGTCGGAGTCGCTGAGGTTTTCAAAGAAAGGCGAAATTTGAACTACGTTGGAGGCATGGGTAGCTGGACTGTACACTGAAGAAAAGTAGGCCCCGAACATGTTGCACATCTCATTGCCATTACAAGTTTTGCTGACCCCATTTGATATTGAGGCTGGATATGCATTAGCAATACCCCGCTTAGACTTAATGAAGGACCAGAAAAACTTGGGATTCGTTGTAATTTTCTGTTCTATGCTATTTATATAGGAGTTGTAACATTCTCTTGCCATCCTGTCACAACGCTTACTACACCAACGAAGGGATATCTTATCCATAGGGTTTTTGTACGTGCCATACCTTCTTCTTAAGTTATTTTTTTCACGCAGCAATTTTTCTAGCTTTTTTGGTACCATGGTACCATGGTACCATGGTGGTCGCGAATTGCTTTTAACTAGGGTCGATGGGACAAATCGCTCAATGATCTGATAAAGCACCGTATAGAACCGTTCCAACATTATATTGGGGTCGTCTGTATCCGAGAGTAATGAATACCAGTCGGTATTTTCTAGTTCTGATTTAATAGCAGAATAGTTGGCTTTTTGAAGTTTAATCTAATGTTAGATGCTGGTTTTAAACTGTGATTTACTTTAAGGCGCAGAAAGATTTCAAGAGGAGGGTGATATGGATCAATCTTCGTCAATCTATTACTCGTAAGGGCTTCAGTCACCGTACATTCGAGACGGTCTACAAGAACCAAGTCCAGGATTCTATCTTTAACATTACATACATTGTTATATTGTTTGAGGTTATTTATATGGATAAAGTCTAGAAGGGCCTGATTAAGTTTAGAATTAGTCCCTGAGAAAGTGGGGTAGGTGTGAGTAGTACCGCTGCTAATTTTTTGTTTCCAAACTATATTGCTCATATTGAAGTCACCGATAAGAATAGTACAATAATCATTTCTTTCTGCTACAGCATTATAGCTATCCAAAAAGTGCTCCAAAATAGAATAATGTGGCAAGTAAAGAGCACAAATAGCTATTTTAAAGCCTGTAGCAACACTCACAGTGACCCATAAGTCTTCGCACCCACTTTCCCACGAACATTGTCTGTTAGCAGCGTACTTTCTCGATACAGCGACCAAGACACCTCCTCCCTCTTTTTTGGCATGAAAACCCGAAGTTTCTCTGTCACGTCTGAAAACTATGTACCTTTTATCAAAAAGTTCGCTGCTATGGATACAATTATTGAGCCAGGTTTCTGTTAATACCAATGCGTCAAAACTAGAGCAAACTAAATTACAATAAAATTCTTGAGTTTCAGATCGTAATCCACAAGTGTTTTGGTAATATATGTTAAAGGTAGCGAATTTAACCGAGAATAGCCTTAATAACAGCTTTTGGTTGAAAATTTAAAATTATACAATTGAGTGAAGCGAGTCCATGTCTTTCATAATCTTGGTATCGGAATCATCTGACTTTTTAACATAAATACGTCCTCCCCTGATTCAAACATAACGATACCCTTTTTCCTTAGCTTTGAGACGTATAGCCGTGTGTGGTGCCTTATTAGCCGGGCTCAGATGTTCCGTCACGAAGATCGCACACTTCGCACCATCAAGCTCGACATATTTCTGTTCAACTGCACGTCGTGCAATCAACCCAATTCTCAGTAACTCTCGTCCAGCTACTAACTGCACCATGCGTAGTTCATCGCCCCACCTAATGGGAGCGTTTCACTAAATGCATGCCGATTCACGGAATCCGCCACCGTTCAAAACTGGACGTAGTTTAGCGAAAAGGATCCAATCCACAACATGACCAAAAATTACATAAGTGCACCAAACTGATGCTGAATATCATCACCTCGTCCGGGAGGGACTCCAGTGTAAAACGCTACCCGTTACGTCTAAGAGAGGCGCGCGTGAAACACTACGCGCCGCCCCTCGGGTCCAGTGTGATGGGGGGCAAAGGATTTCCCGAATCCGTCGCACCTGGACCTGTTTAGGGGGCCTAGTGCGTCTGCTGCAGGATGGGTGGAAACTCGTCATCTCCCTCTCTCGGCATCGTCAGCTTCCTCTTGCGACATGACGGTTTCGCAGAAGGACATCACCGCGTCCCAGGACTCTGCGCTGCCGACCATCGAGCGGACAACGGGTGGCAGCAACATTCTCCACCCACCTCACCTCTGTAACGAGGCTCATCCAACGCGCCACACTCAGCCAGCGTATGCCACGCCGTGTCCTCCAGACAGTAGATGCAGTGATGGCACCGGGCGTACGGCTCCCTGCTTATGCGACACAAGTACTTTCCGTAGTAGCCATGCCGTGCTTCCTCCCGAGCTCAATTTGTTTCCCAACCTCAAGCGGCGTAAATATAGTAATCTTATTGGTTACTATATTTTCGAGCCGTTTGGGGTTGAAACTCAAGTTTTGTTGGCACTTCCCGTGACCCAAGGGCTGGCTTTTACCTTGGCCAAAGGCTTAGCATTGCCATACAACGTGGCAACGCCGCCAGTCTCTTGGGTACATTACCAGTTGACAGGGTCGTGGAGGAGTTTTTGGACGCCATTTTTTAACTTTTTTTTTTAAGTTAGTCACTTTAGGTTGTTTTATTTTATAAATGTATACGTTGCAGTTAAAACTCTTAACCCGTCAAAAGTACTTTTAACTGAATGAAATAGGCAAAAGTAATTTTGACTTAACAGGTTGGTCAAATTGGTTTTGACTGAAAATCATTGGTTAAAAGTGCTTTTGACTGCAAATTTGCGGTTAAAAGTTGTTTTAACTGATGCACTTAGTCAAACCTAATTTTAACTGCTAAAGCATCAGTCAAAAGCACTATTAACTATAACTAGTTGAAAAAAATGTTGAAAACTGAAAACTAGTTGAAAATATCTTTTTTTACATTCTAACGAATGTAAAAAAAGATATTTATTAAATGTGAAATCATTATTATTTTGGTACTTATTATAATCAATACAAAGAAGTACAAAAAAAATATCATTAAAATAGGTAATCAGAAAATACACAGGTTAAAAAATTATTCGTTATTTTATAACGAGAACCTTGTAAATCATAAATGTAACTATGTTTTTCTTATTACACTTTATTTATGTTTTGTAAGCAACATACGTGTTTTTATAACTTTACTAATATTTAGTTAAAACTTAATAGGTGCGTTTTTCGCAATTTTTATAGACCTCCATAACTTTTTAAAAGTTTTGACTGATATAACCAATCAAAACCACTTTTGACGGAATCAGTTAGTCGAAACTACTTTTAACCAGCTCCATTAGGCAAAATTACTTTTTACTGTTATTTCAATCCAAAGTAGTATTGCCGAAAGTATACGCTTAAAAGTACTTTTGACTGATTTTGCTAGTTAAAAGTACTTTTGACTGGTTAAGAGCGGCCAACCCATCATACTTTTCATACAAACGCTCGTACGTGATTATGCAGTTGTTACACATCTATCTTTGATTTTTTTGAACTAATAGGTATTTTGTGCACTATATCCAGGTTTCTATGGATGCAAAAAATAAAAAAGTAGGAACAAATTTAATAAACCTCCAAAAATTGCTGTTTTGCACAAATTTTACCTGAACTTTGGCCGTTCAAAATGTAAACTGTAAAAATAAAGAAAACCCTCTATATTAACCTTGCACATGTAATGGAGATTCTTAATGACAAATATTTATTTCACACACTTGTAAGACTTATTCAAAAACACGTATTTCCTGGAACAAGTTTAAGAAATTTTCGAACGCTTTTTTCGTTCAATGTCATCGCGTTAGGAGGTATGAGGTGCGGGGGAGACAAGTCGTGCGGGGTCGGGGCGGGGTAAGACGGGGGAGTTGAAAGAAAATGTTCGCAAAAACTGTTGAAAAACTGGCAACAATTATTTTTAAGAAGTTATCTTATGCTCTATGGTTTATGCTCTAGCAATAAGGTGTGTCTATGCTTTTGAAATAAAGGCTTGCTACGTCCGTCGCTTACCATTGTATTACAGTTATTTAATAGACCAAAACCCCAATAATTTCATCTGGTTATGGGCCCAGAATGCTGTAACCGCTGAGGTAATTATTGGTTTTGGATTTCCAAGGCGAAAAACGCGGTACATAGCGTTGAAATCGAAAATTATTAGGCGGCCATTTTGGACAGGCGGGTTTTTTTCTCTTGGTAAGAATAAGAAAAAAAAAAGGAGCATCGTAGCGTCAGGCGTGTGCAGGCGTGGTCGGCGAGGTCAAATCGTCATCAAAATCAGCGAGGTACCGGCGAGGTCAAATCGTCATCGCAACGAAAAACAGTGAGGATAACAAGATGGACACATCAATAAATTTTAATAATATCGACGTGAACTCTAAACTGGAGGGTCCTCACAATTGGAGTGTGTGGAAATTTAAAATCCGGGTCCTGTTGATGGCAGCTGGGGTGTACGACAATGTCAACGGCAATAAGATCGAACAGAAGGATACCAAGTGGATCAGTAGTGACGCGAAAGCACAAGGTATCATTGTGACGCGTCTATCAGACAAAGTTATATCACAGGTGGTGAGTTGTAAAACAGCTCAAGAAATCTGGGATAAACTCCACACCATCTTTGAGCAAAAAGGAGAATTGTCATTGCATTTAGTACAGGAAAAGTTCTTTGCATTAAAATATGACGAAAAGGAGACTATGTCCGAGTTTTTGGCCAGAGTAGAGGACTTGTTATGTAACCTGAAGTCCTTGGGCTCAGAAATCCCTTCTTCAATGGCCATAACTAAAGTAAATACTTGTTTACCAATACACTACTGTCATTTTGTGTCTGCGTGGGAGTCAGTGCCTAAAGATAAGCAAACTATGGCAGAGCTAACAGCTCGGTTACTAGTGGAGGAGCAGCGCTACCTATCAAGGGGTGGAGGTGCAGAGGAGGCTTCATCAACAGCATTAGTCACAAAGTCAGCGAAGAAAACAAGAAAGTGTTTTAAGTGTGGTAAGGTGGGACACTACAAAAGTGAGTGCAAGTCAAAAAATTCTAATTTTGTTGGTAAAGACAGTAAAGTTTGTAGCATTTGTAAGAAATCTAATCACACTGAGAACAGTTGTTGGTTCAAAAATAAACAAAAAGGTAATGCGTTAAGTGCAACTCTATTGACAACTTTTACAGGAGAAAATGTATGGGTTATGGACAGCGGAGCCACCGAACATATGTGTTTTGATAAAGATTTTTTTTCAACGTTTGAGGAGTTAAATGAACATCGAAATGTCACTATAAGTGATGGCTCTACTATCCGTGCCACAGGTCTTGGAAACATACAATTACAAGCTTATAACGGAGTTGATTGGGTTGCTACAACTTTGCATGATGTTCTTTTTGTGCCAGAGTTAAAGGTAAATTTATTCTCTGTCACAGTGGTAATTAATAAAGGATTTTCCATGAAAATGGATAGTAATTGTTGTAAAATATATAACATTAATGGTGATTGTGTTGCTTTGTCCAAACAAAATGTAAATTATTTATAATGGAGTTTCAGTACTCAAACAGTTCATGTGCCTTTTCTGTTCCATTAAGTGAATGGCATAAGAGGTTAGGGCATCAGGACACAGAACATGTAAAAAGCATTTTAAAAAGAAGTAATATTCAGGTAAATGAGAGTAACAAAAGTTCGTGTGTTTCATGTTTAAAAGGGAAACAACATAAACAATCATTTCCATTGAGTCAGTCACATGCTGAAAAGCCGGGTGAAATGTTACATTTAGATTTATGTGGGCCAATGGAAGTAGAATCATTAGGTGGGTCTAGGTACTACCTTGTAATAAAGGATGATTTCACAAAATACAAGACAGTGTATTTTCTTAAACAAAAAAGTGAAGTATATGCAAAAGTGAAGTGTTTTTTGCTTTTTGTGACAAAGAATCTTGGTTATTCAGTAAGGGTACTGCGGAGTGATTGTGGTACTGAGTTTGTCAATCGTGAAATGTCAAGTTTATTAGAAAGTTTCGGTGTAATTCATCAAACAAGTGTGCCTTACACACCAGAACAGAATGATAGGGCAGAGAGGGAGATTCGCACAATAACAGAATGCGCTAGAACAATGTTATTGTCAACAGATTTTAACAAGAACATGTGGGCTGAGGCCGTAAATACAGCAGTTTTCGTGTTAAATAGGACAGGAAAAAGTAGGGTAAAGAATATCACACCATATGAGTTGTGGTTCAACACATCAATGTTTGAAGTCAGTCAGTTACAGGGATTCGGTTCCAGTGTAGCAGTTCTAATTCCGAAACAAAAAAGACGTAAGTGGGACTCGAAGTCTGAGATTGGTTACTTGGTAGGTTATGGGGAGACGTCAAAGGGTTTTCGTGTATATTTTCCAAAGAAAAACGATGTTCTTGTGAAACGTGAAGTGGTTTTTATTAAAAACAGTGCAACAAAATCGAATGAAAGTTTAAACTCAAAAAATAGCAGTGAGTCTCCGAACGCAAAATGTTCGGAAAATTTTGTTGACGTTTGTAACATAAAATGTGACGAAAAAAGTGATGATCCGTCTTCAGAAATCCCCGATTATTTTGCGGACAGCGACGATCAGTTTTCGGAGTGCATAAGCCTTGATTCACCAGAAGACCTGCAAAAGGATAACCAGTTAGCACAAAAATCTGAAGATAATAAGTTGCAGCAGTCGATCCGGGAACCTGAAAAGGAAAACGAAACGTTAGTTACGTCAGATGAACAAGAAAATAAAGAGCAGAAGTCAGAAACAGAAAAATATTCACATCCCAAGAGAAATCATAAGAAACCTGAAAAGTACGGGATTATCAGTGCTACTCGAGTGTAGGAGCAATAACTTATGAGGAAGCAATGTGTACTGACGAAAGCAACAAGTGGAAGGAAACGATACAAAAAGAAATTGGATACTCTAAATGAGAATAATACATGGGAAATAGTGGAGAGTGTGCCAGAGTGTTCAGATGTAGTGTCGAGTAAGTGGGTGTTGTGTACAAAAGAAATAAATGGTGAAAAACTGTATAAAGCCAGGTTAGTTGCCCGTGGATTCGAGCAGAGTGACTGTGATTCCGATGTGTACTCACCTGTAGCTAAATTACCTACATTCCGCTTATTCATGGCCGTAGTAAACTTAAATATCCGGTGTATCAAATGGATGTGGTAGGAGCATTTCTTCATGGAGACATCGATGAGCTAGTTTACCTAAAACTTCCAAATGGTCAATTTGCTAAGTTAAATAGATCACTGTATGGCTTGAAAAAATCTCCAAAATGTTGGAATCAAAAATTTGATAAGTTCATGATATCACAAAAATATTTGAAATCAAAAAATGATCCATGTTTGTACATGAAGAGACAGGGTACAACAGTAATGTATGTTCTTCTTTATGTAGATGATATTTTGTTATTTGGAAATGAGATAGATTTATTCAAAAATCAGTTGAAGAATAACTTTAAAATGAAAGATATGGGTTTGGCTTCTAACTACTTAGGCATTGAAATAAAACAGAAAGGTTCTCAAACAATATTAAATCAGAAAAAATATTTATTAAAAATTCTACAAATGTACCATACCAATTGAACAAAATTTTAATTTTGATCTTTTGAAAAGGGAAAGTTCTGAGAATAAAGAAGTTGAGAAAAAATGTAGGCAAATGATTGGTAGCTTAATGTACGCTGTGTGTGGCACAAGACCAGATTGATGTACAAGTGTATTCTTTCTTGCTAGATATCAGCATGTAGCTAGTGAGTATTTATATAAGTGTATTAAGAGGGTGTTGCGTTATATAAAAGGGACTTTAGATCTAGGTTTAATATTTGAAAGTGACCAGTCAAACATACTTGGATTTGTTGATGCAGATTGGGCAGGAGATACTGTAACCCGTAAGTCAACTTGTTATACAAGGGATACATGTTTTTTTTATTTAACTGTTTAGTTTCCTGGAATTGTAAAAAACAAAACTCTGTTTCATTGTCCTCAACTGAGTCCGAGTATATAGCACTCAGTAATGCAATTTGTGAGTCAATTTGGTTACAAAATATACTTTTAGATTTTAGCATTAAGGTAGATATTAATATTTTTGAAGACAACCAGTCAGTTATAAAGCTTGCCTATCATAAAGAAAATAATAAAAGGTTGAAACATTTAGACATAAGATATCATTATATTGTGGAAAATGTAGAGAGTAAAAAAGTTTGTTTGAATTATATAATGTCAGAGAATAATTTGGCCGATCTCTTAACAAAACCATTGGGTAAAATTTTATTTGAGAAACATAGGGATGCTATTTTGAAAAGTGTGTAATTCAAAGTTAAGAATAATGTTTATTTACAAATTGTATTAGTTCATGCAAATGTGTCCTATGTTAAGTTTATTTTTTTCTTTTTCTCTTTGTATTGAAATGTTATAAAAATATTGGTTGAGAGGGGGTGTTGAAAAACTGGCAACAATTATTTTTAAGAAGTTATCTTATGCTCTATGGTTTATGCTCTAGCAATAAGGTGTGTCTATGCTTTTGAAATAAAGGCTTGCTACGTCCGTCGCTTACCATAGTATTACAGTTATTTAATAGACCAAAACCCCAATAATTTCATCTAAAACGCTGCTGTTGCTCTGGATGAAACAACAAGCTTTTTGACCATGCTCGCGTTGACGATAGACGGGCCGGGAAGGGCCCTCTTAAGAGTTTTAACTGCAACTTATATAATATTTAGCTAATAAAAATGTCACTAATGAAATTATTTTTATGTCCTTTCAGACATAATGGCGCCTTCTATCTTCGTACAAATTCTTTCCCACCATTCTCCCGCGGCTAAAGAGTTAAGAAATATTTTGTACACGAAATCGAAAAGAATAATAAAGATCTTTTGTATTTTTTATTTTATTTATTTAACTTCTTCAATTGGTCTCCTTTTACTCTTATACCCATCCTCATTCATACTCAAAACTTCCGCACAACATACTCCTCATTCCTCCGCATCATATGCGCATACCACGACAACCGATTACCACACAAATTTTCAGTCACCGAAGAAACGATGGATGGACTGTGTGAAGGATGATATGGCTAGAAAGGAGGTGACTGCTGAGATGACGAGTAATAGATAAATAAGGAAGAAGAAGACATGCTGCGCCGACCACGAATGAATTGGGATGAGGGCAGTTGAATCATGTTATAGTAAACTGAAGGTTCAGTAAAACCTGTACTTACCTTTACCTACCCACGGAAGTACATCAATGGACCGTATGGACCTGAGCTGGCGGATCTATGGCTAAAGACCAGCGACATCCTCGCTGCGGCCAGATACAACCCCAGTAGCAACAATCACTATCATCTGTTTACAAGGTAAGTAAGAGGAAAAATCAGCATGTAATATGCGTTCAATCTCAGAAGACCCATTGGCCAGATCCATGATGGATCTAGTGACAATTGTTTTTCTCATTCGATCCTGATTTCAAGATGTGGATCTGAGTTTTTTTTAACAAAAGACCCAACAGCCAGACCCATGATGGATCTTATTCAACCTACATAATGAGTCTTTTTGCTATGAGCAAATATGAGTAATCTATCTATGTATATAAAAATCAATTGCCCAAATGTATGACGGAGCATCACTTGAGACCGGCTCGGCCGATTTGGCTGATTTCTTTTATAACTCAGGGTATAAGGGTGACGGGGCTGCGGGACTGTTCGAAAGAGATACCGCAGCCCTGAAACACAAAGGGCAAAAGAAGGAATTTGGAGGTGTTTTAGTCAGTACAAGTCTGACACTCCCTTCCGCTCCGCCCAGAGTGGGAGGGGGGGGCATTTGAAGAAATCACTTACGAAAAAAAGAGGGTTGAAGGCTGAATGCTGAATGGAGGTTGACAGCCAATGTCCGTGGTTTAATCTTACTGCAGGACAAATACCTCTTCTTGAGCGTTCCTTGTCTGTATGAGACAGAGGAGGAACGAGCATTGATTTATCATTCTTGCTCATTGCGTATTGGTGATACTTACTTTAGACCAAGATTTTCGTCGTACGTCTTAAGAGGAAATGCGGTTGGTATTTTCTCCATACAAACGCTCTCACCTGTTTTCTTTCTGGTTTATGCAATGATTTTTTACAGTAAAATAAATATCAACCTCTTCTATGTCCCTATATTTTCCTTTTTGGCGATACATTATCTTTATAAGCACTAGAGAACCCTTACAAAATGCTCAATATTCCCTATTTTGAACAGAGGCTGTGATAGGGACACAGATTGTATAGGTATCCTTCTCATTCAGTTTATATACTTAATATCTTTTAAATTTGTCCAATTTTGGGGAGGAAACAGTCGAGAGGCAAACCACGAATGAAGACTTTTTACGTAGGCTATTCAGTCGGCTCTGCAATTGTCCTTATGTGCACCAATGTCGAAATCGCGCTCGCAGAGCAAGGTGATAGTTTCTTCAAATACCAAATTTTCAAAAGTTCCTCAAAGCGGAAGTAATTCCAGTGTGGGAAAGAGACAGAGTTATACAGGTCGTCTAGCGCCATCTTTTCCCACACTGGAATTACTCCTGCTTTAAGACGGCATGGTAGGCCACCTGGACATTATTTAACTCCGTGACCGACAACTGTAGGATAACTTGACCCCGACAACGCGACTCTGGCTACTAAATCCCAAGCCAAATCTACCCAGTCATCCCTAGAATAACTCGACTTCAATAACTTGTCCCCGACAGCTCGACCCCGTCACAATTCATTACTAGAATCACTCAACCTCAGCAACTAGCTCCCGAGAAAACCCGACCCGTCCAATTGGACCCGTGTGTCAACTTGACCTAGAATCGGGAACCCATTAACACATGGTCAGGAGCTGCTCTTGTGGCCACTAGACCAACGGGGCCGACAATCCACTGAAACTAGATCATCACAAATTACCATAATTTAATTCAAGAAATTAAATATTTGCTAAATTAAGCTGTCAGGTGCAATCAATTTTAAATTATTTTATCAAATCGTGATTTTATGTGCCAATGCACTATTATTGATTCAGCTTTTGGTCTCACCAGTAACAAAATACTGTTATATTAGAACGAAGGTATTATTTAAATATAACTGTATTTTTTTTAAATTCAATTCAATTCATTTCATTTATTTTCGAGAGCAACGGTGCCCCAGTGGTGGCGGCTCCGACTTCGTAAGTTCGAACCCACGTAGAGCATTACTTTGTGTAATTTATTTCATCACCACTGCTCTCAAAAACGGTGAAGGAAAACTTCATAAGGAAACTGGCATGTCCTAGAACCAATAATTCGAAGACATGTGACATCTACCAACCCACACTAGGCCCGCGTGGTGGATTATAGCCCATTCCCTCTCATAGAGAGGAGGCCGAGTGTCCCAGCAGTGGGAACATTGTGGCTGATTATGCTATATCCATAAGAGTACATGGTTTCAGTAAACGGGCTAATGAACTAAAAAAAATGTACTGTGGCCTAATAACCTTCTTCTTTATCGTGTGGTTAGTGCCTAACCTGGTGTCAGAGTTTGTATGCCGCCGGCCGGTTTTTGGGCCTCTGACTTGGCCCAAAGACACCTATAATAAAGGGTGTAACAAGACCTTTCACGAAGTCGAAAGGCACTTGTTCTCCCCGCCATTGCGATGATTTTTTTGTTCTAGACCATACCTGGGAACCTTCTAGTTACGGAGATATTGGGGGTCAAAGTTCCAACTTTTTCACCGCTGTTTTTTTAAATACGTTTTTTAATGTAAGATTTTTACTATAGACACTTCCACGAGTATTCAATCCCCGTAGTATTCAATCGAGTTCTACCGTAAACGTGATTTTCACCCCAAAAAAAAAAGTCGTTCCCCAGCAATAATTTTTGCTTAAAGTTGCTTAGTTTGATGTACATAATGCTTGGTGGAAGGCTTCGTGAAGGGTCCTGTTACACCCTGTATATACATAAATATGTCTTTAAAATCACCCTTGTCCAACAGGTCCAACCGCTGGGCCAGTCAGCCAATTCCCTTTGGAAACACTGGACTCTTGTCGTCATCCCACTTCAACCGAAATAGGAAGACCGTGTTTCTTGTCCACGGTTGGAGAAATACTCCTACTTCTGACTTCAACGTACACTTAGTTGCTGGTAAGTCAAGCAAAAAGAAAAACGGCAGTTGAAATCACGAGACACAACACTAGTAGTTGATAGTATGTCCCTTGCTCCTTAAACCCAAAATTCAACAGTCACACAAGAGACATACAGGGCACCTAAACATTTTTATATATATATTTTTATTTTTCTTCCAGCATATCTAAATGCAGAAGATGTGAATGTTTTCGTCGTGGACTGGAGTTTTGGTGCCGGAGGCGACTACTGGGTGGCACTGCCCAATACTATCAGATCTGGTAAGTATTTTCTTCTCCCTGGGGGCATAAAATGGCTGCAGAGCAAGTTAGGTTAGGTCAGCAACTTAAGTGAGGTTTGAAAGTTAAGCCAGCAAATTAGGATAGGTTAGGTCGCCAAGATAGGTTTGGTTTGAAAGTTAGGTTAGGTTTTAAAGTAAGGTTAGCTCAGCAAGTTAGGTAAGGTCAACAAGTTAGGTTAGGTTAGCAAATTAGGTTAGATCAGCAAGATGGGTAAGGTCAGCAAGTTAAATTAGACTAGGTTTGAAAGTTAGGTTAGGTTAGGTCATCAAGTTAGGTCAGTTTTGAAAGTTAGGTTAGGGCAGCAACTTAAGTGAGGTTTGAAAGTTAGGTCAGCAAGTTAGGATAGGTTAGGTCAGCAAGTTAGGTTTGGTTTGAAAGTTAGGTTATGTTAGCAAGTTAGGTTAGGTCAGTTAGGTAGGTAACGTCAGCAAGTTAGGTTAGGTCTGAAACTCAGGGTAGGTCAGCAAGTTAGGTTAGGTCAACAAGTTAGGTAAGGTCAGCAACTTAGGTGAGGTTTGAAAGTTAGGTCAGCAAGTTAGTTGCGGTCCGAAAGTGTGGTTAGGATTGAAAGTTAGATTAGGTCAGCAAGTTAGGTTAGGTAGTAAGGTAGGCTTCGTCAGCAAGTAAGGTTAGATCAGCAAGTTAGTTGAGGTTTGAAAGTGAGGTTAGGATTGAAAGTTAGGTTAGGTCAGCAACTTAAGTGAGGTTTGAAAATTAGGTCAGCAAGTTTTTTTTTTTTTAAATGAGTAAGACTACCGCAGACATGGTGGTCTGCGCCCTTTTTTGAAAGATTACTTCGCTGACCTAACTTTCAAACCTCACTTAAGTTGCTGAGCTAACCTAACCTAACTTGCTGACCTAATTTTCAAACCTCACTTAAGTTGCTGACCTAACCTAACTTTCAAACAAAACCTATCTTGCTGACCTGACCTATCCTAATCTGCTGGCCTAACTTTCAAACCTCACTTAAGTTGCTGACCTAACCTAACCTAACTTGTTGACCTAATTTTCAAACCTCACCTATGTTGCTGATCTAAGCTAACCCAAATTGCTGACCTAATTTTTAAACCTCACTTAAGTTGCTGACCTAACCTAGCTTAACTTGCTGACCTAATTTTCAAACCTCACCTAAGTTGCTGACCTAACCTAACTTGCTGACCTAACCTAACTTTCAAACCTAACCTATCATCCAAACCTAACCTAACTTTCAAACGTAACAATTTAACTTGCTGACCTAACCTTACTTGCTGACCTTACCTAACTTGCTGACCTTACCTAACTTGCTGACCTAACCTAACTTGCTTAGCTAAGCAAACTTGCTGACCTAACCTAACTTTCAAACCTAACCTAATTTAACTTGCTGACCTTACCTAACTTTCAAACCTAAGCAAAATTTCAAACCTAACCTAACTTTTGAACCTAACCTAACTTTCAAACCTAACAATTTAACTTGCTGACCTTACCTAACTTGCTGAGCTGACCTAACTTGCTGAGCTGACCTAACCTAACCTAACTTAATTTTCAAACCTCACCTATGTTGCTGAGCTAACCTAACTTACTGACCTTGCCTAACATGCTGTCCAACTTTCAAACAATGAGAAGATTAGACTATACTATGGTTTGGTCATGTAGAGAGTATGAATGAAAAGCGACTAACAAAAAGTTATGGGACGCGGCGTGAAAAGGCGTGAGTTAAATAAGTGTGTAAAGATGTTTTCTCTTTTTCTCAGGTGAACACGTCGCCCAATACATCAACTGGTTGAACTCTGCCAGCGGCGCCAACCTGAACAACTACCACATCATAGGACACAGCCTCGGCGCACACCAAGCTGGCGTCATCGGCAGACAACTTGGAGGAAGGGTGCCTTATCTTACTGGTACGTTTGCAAGAACATCATCTGCCTAGTCTTTTCAGAGTTAATCGCCGATCGCCGACCGCCAGAAAAGCGCCGAAGTAGGACGTAAGAGAGAGGAGGAATTTCTCAGTAGTAGCCCGGAGTCTGAATTTGGAACCAGAATGGCAATAGACTCGCCCTCTATTACATGTGACTTCTAAATACCAGGTAACAAAATGTTAGTGTCATCGTCTGGCTAACCTTTTACCAAATAAGTTGGGGTCGGCCTCCAGTCTTACCGGGTGCAGCTGAAAACCAGCGGATTTTTGTATTTTGGAGCTAGGTACTGCCTGTCTGACCTCCACAATCCATTTCGTACTGGGTAAAACGATACCCACTGGGCAAAGGCCTCCCCTTTCTCCTTCCCTATTTCTCTATCCTGTACGATCTCTGGCCATGATAGCCCCCGAATATTTTGTTTTGAAAATCTTAGTAGGGGTTTAGAGCCAGAATTAGGCAGGTTTGGGTTCTAATTCTTTATTGTACACATAAATTACTTTTATATTATCACAAATATTGTGACAGCTGATGATAACTCCTCTCACAGGTCTGGACCCCGCTCTCCCCGGCTGGATAACTCACGCACAAGCCCTAAGACGTACTGATGGGATCTACACCGAAGTAATGCACACTGATGCAGGGTTCTACGGAATCACGAACCCTGCAGGTGATGTGGACTTCTACCCCAATGGTGGGGCTAGCATGCCTGGCTGTGGGGATCGGAACTGTAACCATCATCAGTGAGTAGTATCATTAGTGTTTTCATATGGGTTACCTGCTGAATTATTTACTACATAATTGCAGACGCCAAGTATACCTATGGCTCAATAGCTCGGTGCGGAAAACGCACATGCACGTTCAATAAATATTTCGTGTGGTGATATGAACGCGTATACGCGGTTGAAGACATTCTACCCAGTGCGACTGGACGCATTAGTGCGGCGTCCAATACTTTGTCCAAGGGCGGCACAGCGCTTAAGTGCGTTTGAAAATTTTAGCGTTTTATGACGGTCATAAAATATTTTTTTATTTATTACGCTACATGTAAAGGTTATTTGACACTACAGTCATTTTGTTAATTTACTAGGCCCTAATGTAACCTCACGGATCAAGCGCTACCTGTTATATTTTTTTCTCTTTTCAATTCGCTTTTGCTCATCTGTTGCCATTTAGTGGTATACGATTTATTTAGTAGAGGTATCAGATTAGACCCATACTTATTTTATGATACCTAGTTTTTTTTGGTAATAGGTATATAATACGTCTGTTCACCACGAAAGCAAAACAGAAGTGACTTCAACACAGCAACAACACTTAATTTTGGGCTTGGGTTACAAAATATTTTTAAAAACAATCGGACTCGGCATAGATTAGTAGTCCAGTAAAATAATATAGAAGACATTTTATACAAAAGGTTGCCGGCTGTTTTGGTCACAAAAGATTATTTAAAACAATAGGCAAGCGAGCGAGCGAGTGAGCGATCGGCGGCGGTTGGCCAATAAAATATAAAAGACATTTTATGTCCAGCATGTTTGCCAGCTCCATAAGTAACTAGCTAAACAAACTAACAGGTGTGTAGACACCTTTACGTCCTGGCCACAGCTACTGGCGGCGCGGTGCGCGGTGCGGCGGGCGGCGCGGCGGGCGGCGCTACTTGCGGTGGTAAGCCACAGCTCGACTAGCTGCGACCGCGGCGGCGTCAGCGGTGGACGTATTTAGAGAACGGCTAACTATTAAAATGACCCTATCAAAAGTGGCACGGTATTTAAATTGTTGTTTTATTTCGTCCCACAATTTTTTATAACATGTTTTGATATCCATATTACTGGGGGCCTAAAATGCCCACTTTATCAGAATCATAATACGCATCACGTTAAAAATTTAAAACTCTTAAAATGGACTTTGTGGTCATAACCATAAAGACCATTTTAAGAATTTAAAATTTTTAACGTGATTCATATTATGATTCTGATAAAGCTTCCATTATAGGCCCCCTGATCTACTCAGTATTTCACTAATAAATTATTCAGTATTCATTATTTATATAAGCTCAACTCCCGATAAAAACAACATTATTTGTTTCGATCGTGCGATGTTGAATACGTCCACCGATGCCGCCGCGCGCGCTGTTCTGAGCTGTGGCTTCCTCGATACTCGCTAGTACATTTGTTTCAATCGCACACCGCGCAGCCCGTCGCCGCCGCGTGCCGCGCGGCGCTCACCGCGCCGCAGGTCGCGCCGCAATTCGCGCCGCCGGTAGCTGTGGCTTACTTCATACATTGTCTACTATTTGTTTTCGCTGCTCACCGCTTGCCGCGCCGCACGCCGCGCCGCAATCCGCGCCGCGCTTGGCTGTGGCCAGAAGGTTACAGACCCTTATTTTACGATGCTTTCGAAACAATAGCGATGCACAATGAACGCACAGTTCAAGTTCAGAATTGTACCGCAGCTTATGTATACATTTGCAATACTATCTATAGCTTTGTCTGTGACTGTGTCTTCAACAAAGGTATGTAGACCTACTGTGCAGCACAAATAATTTTATGATGGAACGGCACACGGGGTACATAAACCGCACATCAGTGGTAACATAACCGGAATGGGACGCCGTCACCTCCTTCTGCGAAGCAGTCATGATAGCGAAGGAGGTGGCGGAACGTGAGAGGAAGAGAACCTCACGTCCCAGCCACCGCGGGCGACGCACTGGGCGTCGTGGCCCCCGGCCACCATAGGCGCGGGCCTGTGGACGGTGAGCTATGGGCTAGCTCGCCGTCCGTCCGTCTTGTGACGACAGGCCGTGTCGACGGCGCGTTCGTGTTCCACGCGCGCCTCAAAGAGAGTCAGCAAACAGGAAGGGGTCCGAAAGGACCGATGCCTGCCAGGGTTGCGGGACTGTTCGAAAGAGATACCGCGGCCCTGGAACACAAAGGGCAAAGGAAGGAACATGGATGGGTTTTAGTCAGAAAAAGTCTGACACTCCGTCGTCTGCCTGTCTGATTTGATGATTTCCCATCCGAAAAACAAAAAAGTGGTAACATAACCAGTACAAACTACTAAACTACAAACCATAGTACCTTATTCAGATTAATGATCTATTGTTACTCTCTGATACTCTCCGTAGTAGGTACTTGTACTGTTGCAGCTCAAGCTCGTCCAAGTGTTACTGTTCGGCCTACAGGGTACTACCCGCTGTTTGTCGTTAGCCACACAAAACAAAACCTGGACCATGCATTTCATTAGACAAATGACTAAAACCAGTTTTTATTTACAGAACTACCTCTGCAGTTGTTAGAATTAAGTTGGAAATTCATTAACTGGCTCAAAGATTGCAATAAGATTAGAATTTTAATAAGACTGCTAGCCATTTTCTTGTACCAACTGCCATATTCTAACAGTTCTTCACCTTCCAGATGCATATTCTACATGGCCGAGTCTCTGCAACGAGGAGGTTTCACCGGCCGTCGCTGTGACAACCTCAACGCAGCTCTGAGTGGCAACTGCAGCGGAGGTACTCTGAGGATGGGTGGCACTGCTGCTAAGACTGGGTAGGTAGCATTTAGTTAGGTGACCATAGACTACTAATATACTTTAGGTGACCTTAAACTTTTCATACAGATTATTATTTACGCCGAATAATCGTCACAGTTCGAATAGTATTGCATAACATCCTGTAATACCGGAAGGGTTAGGTAGAGGTGTAGATAATAGTACACCCACATTTCGACAGTTATGTTTAAGTCACTTGTAATAGGGGGTGATGCTATTGTCATCAACCGGGCACAAATCCAGACTCCGTGGCTGCTACTGAGAAATTCTTTATGAAAACACCTAATAACACTGGCCGATAGCCGATGAAGTAAAGTTTTGACCGAATGGTGGCCAAGGTTGGGCCTAAGATCGCGGGAAACAGATGGAGAAGGGATGCATAGAACAGAGAATGGCAGAAGAAAGGGGACGCCTAAACCCAACAGTGGGTGATTCCGAGCTGATACGACTCACCCAGTCACACTCACCACCACTCACTTTCACTTTGGACGGCCTGAGGATCGAAACCAGGACCTCATGTGCAGCAGTCGTGCTTGAGACCCTAGCCTTGATTTGAAGCCCAGTTGATGGCAATAGGTACGTTAAGCCTACGCCTGATCTCTCTCGGGTTGCAAACACATCGGATTACGAGAGGGAGCGAAGAGCAAATACAGATGCACGCTGCACCAGTGGTTGTGCTCACACTTCTACACTTGAAATACCTCTCGCATGGATAGCTAATCTCCGCTGAGACCGTCCGTCACGACTGAAAATGGTCAGTGTCAAGCAAGACTTTTTCGTTCACGTCGTACACTTTTCAAGTTATAAGGTATAACCAAAGAGTAGAACAATTATACCGATTATAGCCCTAAAAATACAGTTTTTGGCAACATTACTTTATACTCAATTAAATTTTCTTTTTTTCAGACAATCTGGTTTTTACTGGTTGAGAACTAACGCGAACTCTCCATTCTCCCAGGGATAACTGGCTTGATATTAAACTATGACTGTTGTAATTAAAGAGTTATTAATTGTACCGACTGTTTTATTCCAAAAAATCTTACATTTTCATCCCATCAATTATCAATACATGTTTAGCCTTTTTCCCCAAATATGATAGGGTCCGCTTCCAGTCTAAGTGGTTGCAAACTAACGCGTAAGTAACTCGGCGCAAAAATTATAGCTTCCCAGCTATAATTTCACCCCAGCTATATTTTTTTTTGGGTTGAATTAACACGGTAGATGCGTTTAAATTTATTTTATTTTTTTAATTTTATGTATTTAAAAAAATCTCAAAATACTATAAAAAGAAACAAATCTAACTCAAACAAACAACGGTCAAACTTTGAGCTCCAATATTTCCAATATATCTGTAACTAGAAGAGTATGGTCTGTCAGTCAAAAAAATGATCGCAATGACGGATAACATTTGTACAAATAAAAGCCAATAATTATAATTATTGAGATGTTTATTTATATATTGAGTGCAACATACAAAGTTGTGTGATAGAAACATGAAAAATCACAATACGTGTACTATAGTTTTTTCACAGTTATTTCAACTTTGACTTTACAATACTGTCAAAATTATGCGGTATATATAACTGTGAAAGTACTTTCGCGCCATTTTCTGAAAGCTTCATCTGTTAATTTGCTGTCAAATGTCACGCAAGCTGTTTTTTTTAATTAGTGAAACTTCACGGTTAGGTTCATTGTTGTCGTGATTTGATACATAGATAAAAATAAAGTTCGTTTATTGGCAAGAACGATATGGTAACATAAATCACCTTAGAACCCGGTAATCACCACCCATCATGTCTCCTAAGTTTTAAAAACTAATTTAATCTACAAGTCATCAGATTGCCAGTGTGGAGCCCTTCTGCAGGATATGCTCCACAACCGCTTGCACCTTTCAAGATTTAATCGAAGCAAATGTTAGAACTGTGCAGGTGGCTTCATACTGGTCTAACACAATTTGAGTTTCATCGACACGTAAACAAGATCTACAAGTTTACGTGATATTTAAAATCAGATGATAAAATAAGCTTTCAGAAACTGAGGTGTCCGCTTTAGAATATAAAACACGAGTTCTTCGATGTTTTTAAACATTTAAGCTCTGGTCAAACCAAGGCGAATCTCGCGCGTCAACATTTGCTCGCGTCGATTGCGTCAACTAACTTGTATGGATTTGTTATTACTGGCGCGTGACTTATTAATTATTTTCCGCCAGTTCCTTGCGCGAGTCAGCCCGTACCACTAAGCCTAAAGTGTCAAATTGTCCCTTAATAATCTAGATGCAATCCAGCATATCCCACAGTACCCTCCCCTCCCCCCAGCGATACCCTGAGCTTCGTAACCGATAGGGGCCAATATTTTGACCTGACTGGAAGCTTTTTCGTAATAAGGTAACATTAATCGACGCGTTGCTTATCCCGTGTGGGATTCGCCCCAGTGTGACCAGAGCTTGATTAGGTTAGGTTAGATATTTGAACTGTCTTCTTGATAGTAATCATTAGGGTTTTAAATAGTAATCACTATTTTAAAGTCACAAAAAGGTATTCATTTCGTCAATATTCATATTTTCAAGAATTCATTTTCTTACCTCACATTGTTGTCTCCGAATTCCAATCATACTAATTAAGTTCTATGAAAGTATTTTTTTTTCAAAATCATTGCTGAAGTTCTAACACCACGTAGTGCAAAAACCGCATAAACCTAGGCAAGAGTACACAACCATTTTTTAATTTAATGTTCCCTTCAAATTAGATAGAGAAATTGCTTGTTTCTGATTGGCTGATGCAACGCATCTTTCGGTTTTCAAACAAACGGCATCAAAATGTCAAAACTGCCAAAAAATTTACTTACTTGATATTAGAACTTCAACGACGAAATATGTTTTTTCTTTATTTGACAGTATGTACTAAAATAGTACATTACTTAGAACGCCGCGTTAACACTACTAAACAAGTTGCGATACTTGTTTTCAACAAGTTTTTTCAAGTTCTTGTCAAAAGAGAACATTGTATACATGTATTATGAGCGTTTACGACTTACGGCAGTTCACACAAACTTTCAAGTCTCTGGTCTTCGACACGCACTCTCTGGAGGTCAATGCGGAGCTTGCCTCCTTCGAGTGCCCTCTTCCAGATTGCAGGGGAAACACTCAACACAATGCTGTTCACGTGAGGGTTACGTGATTTCTTTCGAAACTTAATAGCAACTTTCTGTTCCTCGTCGCCGAGGCCGTCAAATAGCTCCCGATTCTGATTCCTAAGAGCTCGCAACACGTCCTCGTCACTGTGGAGCAGCAACACGTCCCTAAGAATCAGAAGCGGGTCTCGGTTTTTGACTTCCTCGACGACGAGGTTTTCTCCGGCCGCCTCCAATCGTGCCTTCAGTTTGCGCCTCTCCTCCTTCGTTTCGCACCCCATGATGACCTTTTGGTCCTTGGCCTTTCTGACCCTCTCTACGCGCACCCAGCCCTCCTTCGCGTCCACCGCCTTCCTGACTCTTTCGAGGACATCGGCCCCCGTATCCATCTCCTGTGTTGAGGAGACAACCACGGAGTGCAGCGTCGTTCGCTCCAGGGCCTGTGCCCCGGTGTGGCTCTTGCTGACGGCCGCAACACTCGCGTAGGTTGTCTCCCCCACCACTTCCCTGCTAGCCAGACTGTCTCGGAGCCTTTCAAGTTTGTCGGAGTTGTCCCTTAACTCCGACATGTGCTCCTTCAGGGTGTTGAGGAGCTCAGTCTGGCCAGCAAGAACATCGACGGGAATGGATTGGGGTCCGAGGTCAGCAGTGGGTGCGGGTTCCGGTACGGCGATGGGTGCGGCAGCGGCCTTGTCGCGCTCGGACTCTTTCACCAGCTCATAAAGCCTGTTTATGGCTTCGAGCACTGCTGTCTTAATCTCGGCCTTTAGGTTGCGAGAGTTGCCTTAGCCTTATTCAGGCAAGCTCTCGCCTCCTCAGTGCGACTGCGGTGCCTCGCCTCAGGCTTTTTGAGCGGCGCAGGAGGGTCAACAGGAGCTCGGCGCGTCCCCTGGGTGGCAGGGCCCCCCTGAGAGGCGGAAGGAGTGTCGTCTCCGAAGGAGATTCTCCTCCTCGCGGTAGCAGGCGAAAGTCCCACATTCTCAGGTGACCGCGTCGAGCCCCCGGAGGCCAACGTCTTTAGTGTAGCGGATGGGGTGCGGAACATGTTGCAGAAAATAAAAGGAAGATCGAACCCCTGTAAAGTGGGAGCTCGCCTTAGACACTGGACTATAATTCTGTGTCCCTGTAAAGGGGGGTACACAGAAAATAATAAAATAACAGCTAATCAATTAAAACTAAAATGTAAAAATATTGATAAATAATTTTTAAAATCCTATGTGAGCCTTGCAGACTCAGTCAAATGTTAAAATGTAAAAATATCCTACTAAAAACCTTACAAAACCCTAACTAAAACAAGGCCAAACAAAATAAGAAAAACAAACTTTGCCGGAATTCCCACGTCTACCTTCCTATAGACCAGAGGGCGGGTGGGTGGGCAAATTTTATTTGAGATAGCCGGGCGTGAGGGGTGTCCAGAGACGCGTCTCCGGGCGGGCTAGCGATCTACGAAATAAAACGGGGTAGGTGCCGAACAAAAATTTGGACTTTTGGTCAAAAAACCAGTTTTTGAAACAAAAAATTTTGGTTTTCAACCCCCAACCTGAAGACCGGCTCACGGAACGCGGACCAAAAAGCAGGGATGAAGGGTGAGTACTATTGAATCTATAATCTAACGTTACTTTTGAAATAGAATTTGGAAAAAGACTAAATTTTGATGACTTTGTATGAAAATTCAAAAAAATTCCAAGGGTTGTAGGGGAAGTTTTTTATACGCGCGTGCAGGTGAGTGCGATATGGTCAAAACGTAGGCGGAGGCCTAGTAAGGTCTAAAAATGCTGAAAACAGCTTCAAAATCGCACGTCAGGAAACGAAGATATCTATCCTACAGTATTGGGCTTACCTAGGTAAAAGGCTCTAGATAAAATTAAGTAAGGTTAGGTCGGCAAGTTAGGTTAGCTCAGCAAGTTAGGTAAGGACAGCAAGTTAGGTTAAGTCAGTAAGTTAATTTAGGTTAGGTTTGAAAGTTAGGTTAGGTCAGCAAGTTTGCTTAGCTCGGTAAGTTAGGTTAGGTCAGCAAGTTAGGTTAGGTCGGCAAGTTAGGTAAGGTCAGCAAGTTAGGTTTGGTCAGCCAGTTAAATTAGGTTAAGTTTGAAAGTTAAGTTAGGTTAGGCAGCATTTTAGGTGTGGTTTGGAAATTAAGTAAGGTCTGAAAGGTAGGTCAGGTCAGCAAGTTAGGTTTTGCCAGTATGTTAGGTTTGAACAGCAAGTTAGGTTAGGTTTGAAAGTTAGGTAAGGTTAGCAACTTAGGTGAGATTTGAAAGTTTGGTTAGCTCAGCAAGTTACTTAATGTCAGCAAATTAGGTTAGGTCAGCAACTTAGGTTAGGTCTGAAACTTAGGTGAGGTTTTGAAAGTTAGGTCAGTAAGTTAAGTTAGGTTAGGTCAGCAACTTAGGTGAAGTTTGAAAGTTAGGTTAGGTTAGCAAGTTAGGTTAGGTAAGCAAGTTAGGTTAGGTTTAAATGTTAGGTAATGTCAGCAACTTAGGTGAGATTTGAAACTTAGATTAGGTTAGGTTTGATAGTTAGCTAAGGCCCGTTTTCACCAACACTAAGTGACACTTACCTCGATGCCTAATGCCCGTTTTCACCAACACTAAGTGACACCTAACTCAATGCCTAATTGCGCATTTTCACCAACACTAAGTGACACCTAACTCAATGCCTAATTGCGCGTTTTCACCAACACTAAGTGACACCTAACTCAATGCTTAATTGCCCGATTTCACCAACACTAAGCGACACCTAACTCAATGCCTAATTGCCCGTTTTCACGAACACTAAGTGACACCTAACTCAATGCCTAACTCCCGTTTTCACCAACACTAAGTGACACTTAACTCGATGCCTAATTGCCCATTTTCACCAAGACTAAGCGACACCTAAGTTAATACCTGATGCCCGTTTTCACCAACACTAAGTGACACCTAACTCAATGCCTAACTCCCGTTTTCACGAACACTAAGTGACACCTAACTCAATGCCTAACTCCCGTTTTCACGAACATTAAGTGACACCTAACTCAATGCCTAACTCCCGTTTTCACGAACATTAAGTGACACTCAAATCGATGCCTAATTCCCGTTTTCACGAACACTAAGTGACACCTAACTCAATGCCTAATTGCCCGTTTTCACCAACACTAAGTGACACTTAACTCGATGCCTAATTGCCCATTTTCACCAAGACTAAGCGACACCTAAGTAAATACCTGATGCCCGTTTTCACCAACATTAAGCGACACCTAACTCAATGCCTAATTGCCCGTTTTCACCAACACTAAGTGACACTTAACTCGATGCCTAATTGCCCGTTTTCACGAACACTAAGTGACACCTAACTCAATGCCTGATGCCCGTTTTCACCAACACTAAGTGACACCTAACTCAATGCCTAACTCCCGTTTTCACGAACACTAAGTGACACCTAACTCAATGCCTAACTCCCGTTTTCACGAACATTAAGTGACACCTAACTCAATGCCTAACTCCCGTTTTCACGAACATTAAGTGACACCTAACTCAATGCCTAATTGCCCGTTTTCATCAACACTAAGTGACACCTAACTCAATGCCTAATTGCCCGTTTTCACAAAGACTAAGCGACACCTAAGTTAATACCTAATGCCCGTTTTCACCAACACTAAGTGACACTTAACTCAATGCCTAATACCCGTTTTCACGATCACTATGTGACACCTAACTCAATGTAAATAGATTTTTCTCAAACAAAAGAAAGAACATTGTTTTGACAACCTTCTTTAAGATAAATTGAAATTTTTGTATACATGCAAATAGCGGGCGGCAAAAGTTACATCTAGTGTTGTCGAAAATGGGCAATAAGGCATTGCGTTAGGTGTCACTAAGTGGTCGTGAAAACGGGAGTTAGGCTTTGAGTTAGGTGTCAAATAGTGTTGGTGAAAACGGGCAATTAGGCATTGAGTTAAGTGTCGCTTAGTGATGGTGAAAATGGGCAATTAGGCATCGAGTTAAGTGTCACATAGTGTTGGCAAAAACGGGCAATTAGGCATTGAGTTAGGTGTCACTTAGTGTTGGTGAAAACGGGCATTAGGTATTTAATTAGGTGTCGCTTAGTGTTGGTGAAAACGGGCAATTAGAACTCGAGTTAAGTGTCACTTAGTGTTGGTGAAAACGGGCAATTAGGCATTGAGTTAGGTGTCACTTAGTGTTGGTGAAAACGGGCATTAGGCATCGAGTTGAGTGTCACTTAGTGTTGGTGAAAACGCGCAATTAGGCATTGAGTTAGGTGTCACTTAGTGTTGGTGAAAACGGGCCTTACCTAACTATCAAACCTAACCTAACCTAAGTTTCAAATCTCACCAAAGTTGCTGACTTTACCTAACATTTAAACCTAACCTAACTTGCAGACCTAACTTGCTAACCTAACCTAACTTTCAAACCTCACCTAAGTTGCTGACCTAACCTAACTTAACTTACTGACGTAACTTTCAAAACCTCACCTAACTTGGTGACCTAACCTAACTTTCAAACCAAACCTAACTTGCTGACCTTACCTAACTTGCTGACCTTACCTAACTTGCTGACCTTACCTAACTTGCTGAGATAACCAAACTTGCTGAGATAACCAAACTTGCTGACCTAACCTAACTTTCAAACCTAACCTAACTTGCTGACTTAACCTAAGTTGCTGACCTAACCTTATTTGCTGACATTAACTAACTTGCTGAGCTAACCTAACTTTCAAAACTCACCTAAGTTGCTAACCTTACCTAACTTTCAAACCTAACCTAACTTGCTGATCAAACCTAACATACTGGCAAAACCTTACTTGCTGACCTGACCTACCTTTCAGACCTTACTTAATTTTCAAACCACACCTAAAATGCTGACCTAACCTAACTTAACTTGCTAACCTAACCTAAACTAACTTACTGACCTTACTTTCAAAACCTTACCTAAGTTGCTGACCTAACCTATCTTTCAAACCTCAGCTAAATGTCAAACCTAACCTAACTTTCAAACCTAACCTAACTTTCAAACCTAACCTAACTTTCAAACCTAACAATTTAACTTGCTGACCTAACCTAACTTGCTGACCTAACCTTACTTGCTGACCTAACCTAACTTGCTGAGCAAAGCAAACTTGCTGACCTAACCTAACTTTCAAACCTAACCTGACTTGCTGACGTAACCTACCTAACTGACATAACCTAACTTGCTGACCTAACGTATCCTAATTTGCTGGCCTAATTTTCAAACCTCATTTAAGTTGCTTACATAACCTAACCTAACTTGCTGACCTAATTTTCAAACCTCACTTAAGTTGCTGACCTAACCTAACTTTCAAACCTAACCTAACTTGATGACCTAACCTAACTATCAAACCTAGCCTAACTTGCTGAGCTAAGCAAACTTGCTGACCTAACCTAACTTTCAAACTTAACCTAAATTACAAACCTAACCTAATTAAACTAGCTGACTTAACCTAACTTGCTGACCTAACCTAACTTACTGACCTAACCTAACTTTCAAACCTAACCTAAATTTCAAACCTAACCTAAGTTTTAAACCTAACAATTTAACTTGCTGACCTATCCTAACATCCTGGCAAAACCTAACTTGCTGACCTAACATATCTTGCTAAGCTAAGCAAATTGGTTACCTAACCGAACCTAATTTAACTTACTGACTTAACCTAACTTGCTGATCTAACCTAACTTGCTGATCTAAGCTTACTTGCTAACCTAACTTAACTTTCAGACCTTACTTAATTTTCAAACCTCACCTAAGTTGCTGACCCAACCTAACTTAACTTGCTGACCTTACTTTCAAAACCTTGCCTAAGTTGCTGACCTTACCTAACTTTCAAACCTAACATAACTTTCAAACCTAACCTAACTTTCAAACCTAACCTAACTTTCAAACCTAACCTAACTTTCAAACCTTACCTTACTTTCAAACCTAACCTTACTTTCAAACCTAACCTAACTTTCAAACCTAACCTAACTTTCAAACCTAACGTAATTTTCAAACCTAACCTAACTTTCAAACCTTACCTAACTTTCAAACCTAACCTAACTTTCAAACCTAACCTAACTTTTAAACCTAACAATTTAACTTGCTGACCTATCCTAACATCCTGGCAAAACCTAATTTGCTGACCTAACCTAACTTGCTGACCTAAGCAAACTTGCTAACCTAACCTTACTTTCAAACCTAACCCAAATTTCAAACCTAACCTAATTTAACTTGCTGACTTAGCCTTACTTGCCGACCTAACCTAACTTGCTGTCCTAACCTTACTTTCAAACCTCACCTAAGTTGCTGACCTAACCTAACTTAACTTACTGACGTAACTTTCAAAACCTCACCTAACTTGCTGACCTAACCTAACTTTCAAACCAAACCTAACTTGCTGACCTTACCTAACTTGCTGACCTTACCTAACTTGCTGACCTTACCTAACTTGCTGAGATAACCAAACTTGCTGAGATAACCAAACTTGCTGACCTAACCTAACTTTCAAACCTAACCTAACTTGCTGACTTAACCTAAGTTGCTGACCTTACCTAACTTGCAGAGATAACCAAACTTGCTGACCTAACCTAACTTTCAAACCTAACCTAACTTGCTGACTTAACCTAAGTTGCTGACCTAACCTAATTTGCTGACATTAACTAACTTGCTGAGCTAACCTAACTTTCAAAACTCACCTAAGTTGCTAACCTTACCTAACTTTCAAACCTAACCTAACTTGCTGATCAAACCTAACATACTGGCAAAACCTAACTTGCTGACCTGACCTACCTTTCAGACCTTACTTAATTTTCAAACCACACCTAAAATGCTGACCTAACCTAACTTAACTTGCTAACCTAACCTAAACTAACTTACTGACCTTACTTTCAAAACCTTACCTAAGTTGCTCAACTAACCTAACTTGCTGACCTAACCTATCTTTCAAACCTCAGCTAAATGTCAAACCTAACCTAACTTTCAAACCTAACAATTTAACTTGCTGACCTAACCTAACTTGCTGACCTAACCTTACTTGCTGACCTAACCTAACTTGCTGAGCAAAGCAAACTTGCTGACCTAACCTAACTTTCAAACCTAACCTGACTTGCTGACGTAACCTACCTAACTGACATAACCTAACTTGCTGACCTAACGTATCCTAATTTGCTGGCCTAATTTTCAAACCTCATTTAAGTTGCTTACATAACCTAACCTAACTTGCTGACCTAATTTTCAAACCTCACTTAAGTTGCTGACCTAACCTAACTTTCAAACCTAACCTAACTATCAAACCTAGCCTAACTTGCTGAGCTAAGCAAACTTGCTGACCTAACCTAACTTTCAAACCTAACCTAAATTACAAACCTAACCTAATTAAACTAGCTGACTTAACCTAACTTGCTGACCTAACCTAACTTACTGACCTAACCTAACTTTCAAACCTAACCTAAATTTCAAACCTAACCTAAGTTTTAAACCTAACAATTTAACTTGCTGACCTATCCTAACATCCTGGCAAAACCTAACTTGCTGACCTAACATATCTTGCTAAGCTAAGCAAATTGGTTACCTAACCGAACCTAATTTAACTTACTGACTTAACCTAACTTGCTGATCTAACCTAACTTGCTGATCTAAGCTTACTTGCTAACCTAACTTAACTTTCAGACCTTACTTAATTTTCAAACCTCACCTAAGTTGCTGACCCAACCTAACTTAACTTGCTGACCTTACTTTCAAAACCTTGCCTAAGTTGCTGACCTTACCTAACTTTCAAACCTAACATAACTTTCAAACCTAACCTAACTTTCAAACCTAACCTAACTTTCAAACCTAACCTAACTTTCAAACCTTACCTTACTTTCAAACCTAACCTTACTTTCAAACCTAACCTAACTTTCAAACCTAACCTAACTTTCAAACCTAACCTAACTTTCAAACCTAACGTAATTTTCAAACCTAACCTAACTTTCAAACCTTACCTAACTTTCAAACCTAACCTAACTTTCAAACCTAACCTAACTTTTAAACCTAACAATATAACTTGCTGACCTATCCTAACATCCTGGCAAAACCTAATTTGCTGACCTAACCTAACTTGCTGACCTAAGCAAACTTGCTAACCTAACCTTACTTTCAAACCTAACCCAAATTTCAAACCTAACCTAATTTAACTTGCTGACTTAGCCTTACTTGCCGACCTAACCTAACTTGCTGTCCTAACCTTACTTTCAAACCCAACAATTTAACTTTCTGACCTAACCTAACCTAACCTAACTTGCTGACCTAACCTAAGTTGCCGACCTAACCTAACCTTCAGACCTAACTTAATTTTCAAACTTCACTTATGTTGCTGAGCTATCCTAACTCACTGACTTTGCCTAGCTTGCTGACCTAACTTTCAAACAATGAGAAGAGTAGACTATACTATGGTTTGGTCATATAGAGAGTATGAATGAAAAGCGACTTACAAAAAGTCATGGGACGCGGCGTGAAAAGGCGTGAGTTTAATAAGTGTGTAAAGATGTTTTCTCTTTTTCTCAGGTGAACACGTCGCCCAATACATCAACTGGTTGAACTCTGCCAGCGGCGCCAACCTGGTCAACTACCACATCATAGGACACAGCCTCGGCGCCACCAAGCTGGCGTCATCGGCATACAACTTGGAGGAAGGGTGCCTTATCTTACTGGTACGTTTGCAAGAACATCATCTGCCTAGTCTTTTCGGAGTTCGACCGCTAGAAAAGCGCCGAAGTAGGACGTAAGAGGGAGGAGGAATTTCTCAGTAGTAGCCCGGAGTCTGAATTTGGAACCAGAATGGCAATAGACTCGCCCTCTATTACATGGGACTTCTAAATACCAGGTAACAAAATGTTAGTGTCATCGTCTGCCTAATCTTTTCCCAAATAAGTTGGGATCGGCGTCCAGTCTTACCGGGTGCAGCTGAAAACCAGCAAAGTTTTGTATTTTGGAGCTAGGTACTGCCTATCTGACCTGCACAATCCATTTCGTACTGGGTAATACGATACCCATTGGTAAGACTGGGAAATTAGTCGGTAGGTATACTTCTTGATAAGCCTTCGGAGATTATATACATATTTTTCTTGTCACTAGCCTCTTTGGCTTCCCACTGCTGGGCAAAGGCCTCCCCTTTCTCTATACTGTACGATCTCTGGCCATGATAGCCCCGGAATATTTTGTTATGAATTTCTTAGTAGGGGTTTAGAGCCAGAATGAGGTAGGTTTGGGTTCTAATTATTCTTTATTGTACACATAAATTACTTTTATATTGTCACAAATATTGTGACAGCTGATGATAACTCCTACTCACAGGTCTGGACCCCGCTCTCCCCGGCTGGATAACTCACGCACAAGCCCTAAGACGTACTGATTCCCATCTACACCGAACTAATGCACACTGATGCAGGGTTCTACGGAATCACGAACCCTGCAGGTGATGTGGACTTCTACCCCAATGGTGGGGCTAGCATGCCTGGCTGTGGGGATCGGAACTGTAACAGTCATCAGTGAGTAGTATCATTAGTGTTTTCATATGGGTTACCTGCTGAATTATTTACTACATAATTGCAGACGCTAAGTATATGGCTCAATAGCTCGGTGCGGCAAACGCACATGCACGTTCAATAAATATTTCGTGTGGTGATATAAACGCGTATACGCGGTTGAAGACATTCTACCCAGTGCGACTGGACGCATTAGTGCGGCGTCCAATACTTTGTCCAAGGGCGGCACAGCGCTTAAGTGCGTTTGAAAATTTTGGCGTTTTATGACGATCATAAAATAACTTTATATTTATTACGCTACATGTAAAGGTTATTTCACACTACAGTTATTTTGTTAATTTACTAGGCCCTAATGTAACCTCACGGATCATCGCTACCTGTTATTTTCTTTTTCTCTTTTCAATTCGCTTTTGCTCATCTGTTGCCATTTAGTGGTATACGATTTATTTAGTAGAGATATCAGATTAGACCCACACTTATTTTATGATACCTAGTTTTTTTTTGGTAATAGGTATATAATACGTCTGTTCACCACGAAAGCAAAACAGAAGTGACTTCAACACAGCAACAACACTTAATTTTGGGCTAGGGTTACAAAATATTTTTAAAAACAATCGGACTGCCATAGATTAGTAGTCCAGTAAAATAAGATAGAAGACACTTTATACAAAAGGGTGCCGGCTGTTTTGGTCACAAATGATTATTTAAAACAATAGGCAAGCGAGCGAGCGAGTGTGCGATCGGCGGCGGTTGGCCAATAAAATATACAAGACATTTTATGTCCAGCATGTTTGTTATCTCCATAAGTAACTAACTAAACAAACTAACAGGTGTGTAGACACCCTTACAGACCCTTATTTTACGATGCTTTCGAAACAATAGTGATGCACAATGAACGCACAGGTCTGGTTCAGAAATGTACCGGAACTTATGTATACATTTGCAATACTATTTATTGTTTTGTCTGTGACTGTGTCTTCAACAAAGTTACCCACCAGACCCCGCTACCCGCTAGACCTACTGTGCAGTACAAATAATTTTATGATGGAACGGCACACGGGGTACATAAACCGCACAACAGTAGTAACATAACCGGAATAGGACGCCGTCACCTCCTTCTGCGAAGCAGTCATGCTAGCGAAGGAGGTGGCGGAACGTGAGAGGGAGAGAACCTCACGTCCCAGCCGCCGCGGGCGACGCACCGGGCGTCGTGGCCCCCGGCCACCATAGGCGCGGGCCTGTGGACGGTGAGCTATGGGCTAGCTCGCCGTCCGTCCGTCTTGTGACGACAGGCCGTGTCGACGGCGCGTTCGTGTTCCACGCGCGCCTCAAAGAAAGTCAGCAAACAGGAAGGGGTCCGAAAGGACCGATGCCTGCCAGGGTTGCGGGACTGTTCGAAAGAGATACCGCGGCCCTGGAACACAAAGGGCAAAGGAAGGAACATGGATGGGTTTGAGTCAGAAAAAGTCTGACACTCCGTCGTCTGCCTGTCTGATTTGATGATTTCCCATCCGAAAAACAAAAAAGTGGTAACATAACCACTACAAACCATAGTACCTTATTCAGATTAATATTCTATTGTTACTCTCTGATACCGTAGTAGTTACTTGTATTGTTGCAGCTCAAGGTCGTCAAAGTGTTACCTACTGTTCGGCCTACAGGGTACTACCCGCTTTTTGTCGTTAGCCACACAAAACAAAAGCTGGACCATATGCATTCCATTAGACAACTGACTCGCTGGTACTAAAACCAGTTTTTATTTACAGAACTACTTCTGCAGTTGTTAAAATAAAGTTGGAAATTCATTAACTGGCTCAAAGATTGCAATAAAATTAGAATTTTAATAAGACTGCTAGCCATTTTCTTGCACCAACTGCCATAGTCTAACAGTTCTTCACCTTCCAGATGCATATTCTACATGGCCGAGTCTCTGCAACGAGGAGCTAGGTTTCACCGGCCGTCGCTGTGACAACCTCAACGCAGCTCTGAGTGGCAACTGCAGCGGAGGTACTCTGAGGATGGGTGGCACTGCTGCTAAGACTGGGTAGGTAGCATTTAGTTAGGTGACCATAGACTACTAATATACTTTAGGTGACCTTAAACTTTTCATACAGATTATTTTTTACGCCGAATAATCGTCACTGTTCGAATAGTATTGCATAACATCCTGTAATAGCCGAAGGGTTAGGTAGAGGTGTACCTAATAGTACACCCACATTTCGACAGTTATGTTTAAGTCACTTGTAATAGGGGGTGATGCTATTGTCATTAACCGGGCACAAATCCAGACTCCGTGGCTGCTGCTGAGAAATTCTTTATGAAAACACCTAATAACACTGGCCGATAGCCGATGAAGTAAAGTTTTGACCGAATGGTGGCCAAGGTTAGGCCTAAGATCGCGGGAAACAGATGGAGAAGGGATGCATAGAACAAAGAATGGCAGACGAAAGGGGACGCCTATACCCAACAGTGGGTGATTCCGAGCTGATACGACTCACCCAGTCACACTCACCACCACTCACTTTCACTTTGGACGGCCTGAGGATCGAAACCAGGACCTCATGTTCAGCAGTCGTGCTTGCGACCCTAGCCTGGATTTGAGCCCAGTTGATGGCAATAGGTACTTTAAGCCTACGCCTGATCTCTCTCCGGTCGTGTCGATCGGGTTGCAAACACATCGGATTACGAGAGGGAGCGAAGAGCAAATACAGATGCACGCTGCACCTGTGGTTGTGCACACACTTCTACACTTGAAATACCTCTCGCATTGATAGCTAATCTCCGCTGAGACCGTCCGTCACGACCGAAAATGGTCAGTATCAAGCAAGATTTTTTCGTTCACGTCGTATTTTTTCAAGTTTTAAGGTATAACCAAAGAGTAGAACAATTACCAACCAATAAACCTACCAATGTTTGTCTCTGCATCACCCAAAGTTTGACTGGTAGAAAATGCCTATGGCATTAAGTCCGCTCGTGCTGCGTACTTTGTGCTTGAAGAGTTAAATAAATAAATTATACCGATTATAGCCCTAAAAATACAGTTTTTGGCATTTTCTTTTTTTCAGACAATCTGGTTTTTACTGGTTGAGAGCTAACGCGAACTCTCCATTCTCCCAGGGATAACTGGCTTGATGTTAAAGTATGACTTACAATTAAAGAGATATTTATTGTATCGACTGTTTTATTTAAAAAAAAACCTTACATTTTCACCCCATCAATTATGATCATTTATGTTTAGCCTTCTCCCCCAAATATGTTAGGGTCTGCTGCCAGTCTGAGTGGATGCAAACTAAGTAACTCGGCGCTTAATTATTGCTGGTTTGACTTTACAATACTGTCAAAATTATGCGGTGAATATAAACTGTGAAAGTACTTTCGCGCCATTTTCTGAAAGCTTCATCTGTTAATTTGCTGTCAAATGTCACGCAAGCTGTTTTTTTTAATTAGTGAAACTTCACGGTTAGGTTCATTGTTGTCGTGATTTGATACATAGATAAAAATAAAGTTCGTTTATTGGCAAGAACGATATGGTAACATAAATCACCTTAGAACCCGGTAATCACCACCCATCATGTCTACTAAGTTTTAAAAACTAATTTAATCTACAAGTCATCAGATTGTCAGCGTGAAGCCCTTCTGCAGAATATGTTCCACAACCGCTTGCACCTTTCAAGATTTAATCGAAGCAAATGTTAGAACTGTGCAGGTGGCTTCATACTGGTCTAACACAATTTGAGTTTCATCGACACGTAAACAAGATCTACAAGTTTACGTGATATTTAAAATCAGATGATAAAATAAGCTTTCAGAAACTGAGGTGTCCGCTTTAGAATATAAAACACGAGTTCTTCGATGTTTTTAAACATTTAAGCTCTGGTCAAACCAAGGCGAATCTCGCGCGTCAACATTTGCTCGCGTCGATTGCGTCAACTAACTTGTATGGATTTGTTATTACTGGCGCGTGACTTATTAATTATTTTCCGCCAGTTCCTTGCGCGAGTCAGCCCGTACCACTAAGCCTAAAGTGTCAAATTGTCCCTTAATAATCTAGATGCAATCCAGCATATCCCACAGTACCCTCCCCTCCCCCCAGCGATACCCTGAGCTTCGTAACCGATAGGGGCCAATATTTTGACCTGACTGGAAGCTTTTTCGTAATAAGGTAACATTAATCGACGCGTTGCTTATCCCGTGTGGGATTCGCCCCAGTGTGACCAGAGCTTGATTAGGTTAGGTTAGATATTTGAACTGTCTTCTTGATAGTAATCATTAGGGTTTTAAATAGTAATCACTATTTTAAAGTCACAAAAAGGTATTCATTTCGTCAATATTCATATTTTCAAGAATTCATTTTCTTACCTCACATTGTTGTCTCCGAATTCCAATCATACTAATTAAGTTCTATGAAAGTATTTTTTTTTCAAAATCATTGCTGAAGTTCTAACACCACGTAGTGCAAAAACCGCATAAACCTAGGCAAGAGTACACAACCATTTTTTAATTTAATGTTCCCTTCAAATTAGATAGAGAAATTGCTTGTTTCTGATTGGCTGATGCAACGCATCTTTCGGTTTTCAAACAAACGGCATCAAAATGTCAAAACTGCCAAAAAATTTACTTACTTGATATTAGAACTTCAACGACGAAATATGTTTTTTCTTTATTTGACAGTATGTACTAAAATAGTACATTACTTAGAACGCCGCGTTAACACTACTAAACAAGTTGCGATACTTGTTTTCAACAAGTTTTTTCAAGTTCTTGTCAAAAGAGAACATTGTATACATGTATTATGAGCGTTTACGACTTACGGCAGTTCACACAAACTTTCAAGTCTCTGGTCTTCGACACGCACTCTCTGGAGGTCAATGCGGAGCTTGCCTCCTTCGAGTGCCCTCTTCCAGATTGCAGGGGAAACACTCAACACAATGCTGTTCACGTGAGGGTTACGTGATTTCTTTCGAAACTTAATAGCAACTTTCTGTTCCTCGTCGCCGAGGCCGTCAAATAGCTCCCGATTCTGATTCCTAAGAGCTCGCAACACATCCTCGTCACTGTGGAGCAGCAACACGTCCCTAAGAATCAGAAGCGGGTCTCGGTTTTTGACTTCCTCGACGACGAGGTTTTCTCCGGCCGCCTCCAATCGTGCCTTCAGTTTGCGCCTCTCCTCCTTCGTTTCGCACCCCATGATGACCTTTTGGTCCTTGGCCTTTCTGACCCTCTCTACGCGCACCCAGCCCTCCTTCGCGTCCACCGCCTTCCTGACTCTTTCGAGGACATCGGCCCCCGTATCCATCTCCTGTGTTGAGGAGACAACCACGGAGTGCAGCGTCGTTCGCTCCAGGGCCTGTGCCCCGGTGTGGCTCTTGCTGACGGCCGCAACACTCGCGTAGGTTGTCTCCCCCACCACTTCCCTGCTAGCCAGACTGTCTCGGAGCCTTTCAAGTTTGTCGGAGTTGTCCCTTAACTCCGACATGTGCTCCTTCAGGGTGTTGAGGAGCTCAGTCTGGCCAGCAAGAACATCGACGGGAATGGATTGGGGTCCGAGGTCAGCAGTGGGTGCGGGTTCCGGTACGGCGATGGGTGCGGCAGCGGCCTTGTCGCGCTCGGACTCTTTCACCAGCTCATAAAGCCTGTTTATGGCTTCGAGCACTGCTGTCTTAATCTCGGCCTTTAGGTTGCGAGAGTTGCCTTAGCCTTATTCAGGCAAGCTCTCGCCTCCTCAGTGCGACTGCGGTGCCTCGCCTCAGGCTTTTTGAGCGGCGCAGGAGGGTCAACAGGAGCTCGGCGCGTCCCCTGGGTGGCAGGGCCCCCCTGAGAGGCGGAAGGAGTGTCGTCTCCGAAGGAGATTCTCCTCCTCGCGGTAGCAGGCGAAAGTCCCACATTCTCAGGTGACCGCGTCGAGCCCCCGGAGGCCAACGTCTTTAGTGTAGCGGATGGGGTGCGGAACATGTTGCAGAAAATAAAAGGAAGATCGAACCCCTGTAAAGTGGGAGCTCGCCTTAGACACTGGACTATAATTCTGTGTCCCTGTAAAGGGGGGTACACAGAAAATAATAAAATAACAGCTAATCAATTAAAACTAAAATGTAAAAATATTGATAAATAATTTTTAAAATCCTATGTGAGCCTTGCAGACTCAGTCAAATGTTAAAATGTAAAAATATCCTACTAAAAACCTTACAAAACCCTAACTAAAACAAGGCCAAACAAAATAAGAAAAACAAACTTTGCCGGAATTCCCACGTCTACCTTCCTATAGACCAGAGGGCGGGTGGGTGGGCAAATTTTATTTGAGATAGCCGGGCGTGAGGGGTGTCCAGAGACGCGTCTCCGGGCGGGCTAGCGATCTACGAAATAAAACGGGGTAGGTGCCGAACAAAAATTTGGACTTTTGGTCAAAAAACCAGTTTTTGAAACAAAAAATTTTGGTTTTCAACCCCCAACCTGAAGACCGGCTCACGGAACGCGGACCAAAAAGCAGGGATGAAGGGTGAGTACTATTGAATCTATAATCTAACGTTACTTTTGAAATAGAATTTGGAAAAAGACTAAATTTTGATGACTTTGTATGAAAATTCAAAAAAATTCCAAGGGTTGTAGGGGAAGTTTTTTATACGCGCGTGCAGGTGAGTGCGATATGGTCAAAACGTAGGCGGAGGCCTAGTAAGGTCTAAAAATGCTGAAAACAGCTTCAAAATCGCACGTCAGGAAACGAAGATATCTATCCTACAGTATTGGGCTTACCTAGGTAAAAGGCTCTAGATAAAATTAAGTAAGGTTAGGTCGGCAAGTTAGGTTAGCTCAGCAAGTTAGGTAAGGACAGCAAGTTAGGTTAAGTCAGTAAGTTAATTTAGGTTAGGTTTGAAAGTTAGGTTAGGTCAGCAAGTTTGCTTAGCTCGGTAAGTTAGGTTAGGTCAGCAAGTTAGGTTAGGTCGGCAAGTTAGGTAAGGTCAGCAAGTTAGGTTTGGTCAGCCAGTTAAATTAGGTTAAGTTTGAAAGTTAAGTTAGGTTAGGCAGCATTTTAGGTGTGGTTTGGAAATTAAGTAAGGTCTGAAAGGTAGGTCAGGTCAGCAAGTTAGGTTTTGCCAGTATGTTAGGTTTGAACAGCAAGTTAGGTTAGGTTTGAAAGTTAGGTAAGGTTAGCAACTTAGGTGAGATTTGAAAGTTTGGTTAGCTCAGCAAGTTACTTAATGTCAGCAAATTAGGTTAGGTCAGCAACTTAGGTTAGGTCTGAAACTTAGGTGAGGTTTTGAAAGTTAGGTCAGTAAGTTAAGTTAGGTTAGGTCAGCAACTTAGGTGAAGTTTGAAAGTTAGGTTAGGTTAGCAAGTTAGGTTAGGTAAGCAAGTTAGGTTAGGTTTAAATGTTAGGTAATGTCAGCAACTTAGGTGAGATTTGAAACTTAGATTAGGTTAGGTTTGATAGTTAGCTAAGGCCCGTTTTCACCAACACTAAGTGACACTTACCTCGATGCCTAATGCCCGTTTTCACCAACACTAAGTGACACCTAACTCAATGCCTAATTGCGCATTTTCACCAACACTAAGTGACACCTAACTCAATGCCTAATTGCGCGTTTTCACCAACACTAAGTGACACCTAACTCAATGCTTAATTGCCCGATTTCACCAACACTAAGCGACACCTAACTCAATGCCTAATTGCCCGTTTTCACGAACACTAAGTGACACCTAACTCAATGCCTAACTCCCGTTTTCACCAACACTAAGTGACACTTAACTCGATGCCTAATTGCCCATTTTCACCAAGACTAAGCGACACCTAAGTTAATACCTGATGCCCGTTTTCACCAACACTAAGTGACACCTAACTCAATGCCTAACTCCCGTTTTCACGAACACTAAGTGACACCTAACTCAATGCCTAACTCCCGTTTTCACGAACATTAAGTGACACCTAACTCAATGCCTAACTCCCGTTTTCACGAACATTAAGTGACACTCAAATCGATGCCTAATTCCCGTTTTCACGAACACTAAGTGACACCTAACTCAATGCCTAATTGCCCGTTTTCACCAACACTAAGTGACACTTAACTCGATGCCTAATTGCCCATTTTCACCAAGACTAAGCGACACCTAAGTAAATACCTGATGCCCGTTTTCACCAACATTAAGCGACACCTAACTCAATGCCTAATTGCCCGTTTTCACCAACACTAAGTGACACTTAACTCGATGCCTAATTGCCCGTTTTCACGAACACTAAGTGACACCTAACTCAATGCCTGATGCCCGTTTTCACCAACACTAAGTGACACCTAACTCAATGCCTAACTCCCGTTTTCACGAACACTAAGTGACACCTAACTCAATGCCTAACTCCCGTTTTCACGAACATTAAGTGACACCTAACTCAATGCCTAACTCCCGTTTTCACGAACATTAAGTGACACCTAACTCAATGCCTAATTGCCCGTTTTCATCAACACTAAGTGACACCTAACTCAATGCCTAATTGCCCGTTTTCACAAAGACTAAGCGACACCTAAGTTAATACCTAATGCCCGTTTTCACCAACACTAAGTGACACTTAACTCAATGCCTAATACCCGTTTTCACGATCACTATGTGACACCTAACTCAATGTAAATAGATTTTTCTCAAACAAAAGAAAGAACATTGTTTTGACAACCTTCTTTAAGATAAATTGAAATTTTTGTATACATGCAAATAGCGGGCGGCAAAAGTTACATCTAGTGTTGTCGAAAATGGGCAATAAGGCATTGCGTTAGGTGTCACTAAGTGGTCGTGAAAACGGGAGTTAGGCTTTGAGTTAGGTGTCAAATAGTGTTGGTGAAAACGGGCAATTAGGCATTGAGTTAAGTGTCGCTTAGTGATGGTGAAAATGGGCAATTAGGCATCGAGTTAAGTGTCACATAGTGTTGGCAAAAACGGGCAATTAGGCATTGAGTTAGGTGTCACTTAGTGTTGGTGAAAACGGGCATTAGGTATTTAATTAGGTGTCGCTTAGTGTTGGTGAAAACGGGCAATTAGAACTCGAGTTAAGTGTCACTTAGTGTTGGTGAAAACGGGCAATTAGGCATTGAGTTAGGTGTCACTTAGTGTTGGTGAAAACGGGCATTAGGCATCGAGTTGAGTGTCACTTAGTGTTGGTGAAAACGCGCAATTAGGCATTGAGTTAGGTGTCACTTAGTGTTGGTGAAAACGGGCCTTACCTAACTATCAAACCTAACCTAACCTAAGTTTCAAATCTCACCAAAGTTGCTGACTTTACCTAACATTTAAACCTAACCTAACTTGCAGACCTAACTTGCTAACCTAACCTAACTTTCAAACCTCACCTAAGTTGCTGACCTAACCTAACTTAACTTACTGACGTAACTTTCAAAACCTCACCTAACTTGGTGACCTAACCTAACTTTCAAACCAAACCTAACTTGCTGACCTTACCTAACTTGCTGACCTTACCTAACTTGCTGACCTTACCTAACTTGCTGAGATAACCAAACTTGCTGAGATAACCAAACTTGCTGACCTAACCTAACTTTCAAACCTAACCTAACTTGCTGACTTAACCTAAGTTGCTGACCTAACCTTATTTGCTGACATTAACTAACTTGCTGAGCTAACCTAACTTTCAAAACTCACCTAAGTTGCTAACCTTACCTAACTTTCAAACCTAACCTAACTTGCTGATCAAACCTAACATACTGGCAAAACCTTACTTGCTGACCTGACCTACCTTTCAGACCTTACTTAATTTTCAAACCACACCTAAAATGCTGACCTAACCTAACTTAACTTGCTAACCTAACCTAAACTAACTTACTGACCTTACTTTCAAAACCTTACCTAAGTTGCTGACCTAACCTATCTTTCAAACCTCAGCTAAATGTCAAACCTAACCTAACTTTCAAACCTAACCTAACTTTCAAACCTAACCTAACTTTCAAACCTAACAATTTAACTTGCTGACCTAACCTAACTTGCTGACCTAACCTTACTTGCTGACCTAACCTAACTTGCTGAGCAAAGCAAACTTGCTGACCTAACCTAACTTTCAAACCTAACCTGACTTGCTGACGTAACCTACCTAACTGACATAACCTAACTTGCTGACCTAACGTATCCTAATTTGCTGGCCTAATTTTCAAACCTCATTTAAGTTGCTTACATAACCTAACCTAACTTGCTGACCTAATTTTCAAACCTCACTTAAGTTGCTGACCTAACCTAACTTTCAAACCTAACCTAACTTGATGACCTAACCTAACTATCAAACCTAGCCTAACTTGCTGAGCTAAGCAAACTTGCTGACCTAACCTAACTTTCAAACTTAACCTAAATTACAAACCTAACCTAATTAAACTAGCTGACTTAACCTAACTTGCTGACCTAACCTAACTTACTGACCTAACCTAACTTTCAAACCTAACCTAAATTTCAAACCTAACCTAAGTTTTAAACCTAACAATTTAACTTGCTGACCTATCCTAACATCCTGGCAAAACCTAACTTGCTGACCTAACATATCTTGCTAAGCTAAGCAAATTGGTTACCTAACCGAACCTAATTTAACTTACTGACTTAACCTAACTTGCTGATCTAACCTAACTTGCTGATCTAAGCTTACTTGCTAACCTAACTTAACTTTCAGACCTTACTTAATTTTCAAACCTCACCTAAGTTGCTGACCCAACCTAACTTAACTTGCTGACCTTACTTTCAAAACCTTGCCTAAGTTGCTGACCTTACCTAACTTTCAAACCTAACATAACTTTCAAACCTAACCTAACTTTCAAACCTAACCTAACTTTCAAACCTAACCTAACTTTCAAACCTTACCTTACTTTCAAACCTAACCTTACTTTCAAACCTAACCTAACTTTCAAACCTAACCTAACTTTCAAACCTAACGTAATTTTCAAACCTAACCTAACTTTCAAACCTTACCTAACTTTCAAACCTAACCTAACTTTCAAACCTAACCTAACTTTTAAACCTAACAATTTAACTTGCTGACCTATCCTAACATCCTGGCAAAACCTAATTTGCTGACCTAACCTAACTTGCTGACCTAAGCAAACTTGCTAACCTAACCTTACTTTCAAACCTAACCCAAATTTCAAACCTAACCTAATTTAACTTGCTGACTTAGCCTTACTTGCCGACCTAACCTAACTTGCTGTCCTAACCTTACTTTCAAACCTCACCTAAGTTGCTGACCTAACCTAACTTAACTTACTGACGTAACTTTCAAAACCTCACCTAACTTGCTGACCTAACCTAACTTTCAAACCAAACCTAACTTGCTGACCTTACCTAACTTGCTGACCTTACCTAACTTGCTGACCTTACCTAACTTGCTGAGATAACCAAACTTGCTGAGATAACCAAACTTGCTGACCTAACCTAACTTTCAAACCTAACCTAACTTGCTGACTTAACCTAAGTTGCTGACCTTACCTAACTTGCAGAGATAACCAAACTTGCTGACCTAACCTAACTTTCAAACCTAACCTAACTTGCTGACTTAACCTAAGTTGCTGACCTAACCTAATTTGCTGACATTAACTAACTTGCTGAGCTAACCTAACTTTCAAAACTCACCTAAGTTGCTAACCTTACCTAACTTTCAAACCTAACCTAACTTGCTGATCAAACCTAACATACTGGCAAAACCTAACTTGCTGACCTGACCTACCTTTCAGACCTTACTTAATTTTCAAACCACACCTAAAATGCTGACCTAACCTAACTTAACTTGCTAACCTAACCTAAACTAACTTACTGACCTTACTTTCAAAACCTTACCTAAGTTGCTCAACTAACCTAACTTGCTGACCTAACCTATCTTTCAAACCTCAGCTAAATGTCAAACCTAACCTAACTTTCAAACCTAACAATTTAACTTGCTGACCTAACCTAACTTGCTGACCTAACCTTACTTGCTGACCTAACCTAACTTGCTGAGCAAAGCAAACTTGCTGACCTAACCTAACTTTCAAACCTAACCTGACTTGCTGACGTAACCTACCTAACTGACATAACCTAACTTGCTGACCTAACGTATCCTAATTTGCTGGCCTAATTTTCAAACCTCATTTAAGTTGCTTACATAACCTAACCTAACTTGCTGACCTAATTTTCAAACCTCACTTAAGTTGCTGACCTAACCTAACTTTCAAACCTAACCTAACTATCAAACCTAGCCTAACTTGCTGAGCTAAGCAAACTTGCTGACCTAACCTAACTTTCAAACCTAACCTAAATTACAAACCTAACCTAATTAAACTAGCTGACTTAACCTAACTTGCTGACCTAACCTAACTTACTGACCTAACCTAACTTTCAAACCTAACCTAAATTTCAAACCTAACCTAAGTTTTAAACCTAACAATTTAACTTGCTGACCTATCCTAACATCCTGGCAAAACCTAACTTGCTGACCTAACATATCTTGCTAAGCTAAGCAAATTGGTTACCTAACCGAACCTAATTTAACTTACTGACTTAACCTAACTTGCTGATCTAACCTAACTTGCTGATCTAAGCTTACTTGCTAACCTAACTTAACTTTCAGACCTTACTTAATTTTCAAACCTCACCTAAGTTGCTGACCCAACCTAACTTAACTTGCTGACCTTACTTTCAAAACCTTGCCTAAGTTGCTGACCTTACCTAACTTTCAAACCTAACATAACTTTCAAACCTAACCTAACTTTCAAACCTAACCTAACTTTCAAACCTAACCTAACTTTCAAACCTTACCTTACTTTCAAACCTAACCTTACTTTCAAACCTAACCTAACTTTCAAACCTAACCTAACTTTCAAACCTAACCTAACTTTCAAACCTAACGTAATTTTCAAACCTAACCTAACTTTCAAACCTTACCTAACTTTCAAACCTAACCTAACTTTCAAACCTAACCTAACTTTTAAACCTAACAATATAACTTGCTGACCTATCCTAACATCCTGGCAAAACCTAATTTGCTGACCTAACCTAACTTGCTGACCTAAGCAAACTTGCTAACCTAACCTTACTTTCAAACCTAACCCAAATTTCAAACCTAACCTAATTTAACTTGCTGACTTAGCCTTACTTGCCGACCTAACCTAACTTGCTGTCCTAACCTTACTTTCAAACCCAACAATTTAACTTTCTGACCTAACCTAACCTAACCTAACTTGCTGACCTAACCTAAGTTGCCGACCTAACCTAACCTTCAGACCTAACTTAATTTTCAAACTTCACTTATGTTGCTGAGCTATCCTAACTCACTGACTTTGCCTAGCTTGCTGACCTAACTTTCAAACAATGAGAAGAGTAGACTATACTATGGTTTGGTCATATAGAGAGTATGAATGAAAAGCGACTTACAAAAAGTCATGGGACGCGGCGTGAAAAGGCGTGAGTTTAATAAGTGTGTAAAGATGTTTTCTCTTTTTCTCAGGTGAACACGTCGCCCAATACATCAACTGGTTGAACTCTGCCAGCGGCGCCAACCTGGTCAACTACCACATCATAGGACACAGCCTCGGCGCCACCAAGCTGGCGTCATCGGCATACAACTTGGAGGAAGGGTGCCTTATCTTACTGGTACGTTTGCAAGAACATCATCTGCCTAGTCTTTTCGGAGTTCGACCGCTAGAAAAGCGCCGAAGTAGGACGTAAGAGGGAGGAGGAATTTCTCAGTAGTAGCCCGGAGTCTGAATTTGGAACCAGAATGGCAATAGACTCGCCCTCTATTACATGGGACTTCTAAATACCAGGTAACAAAATGTTAGTGTCATCGTCTGCCTAATCTTTTCCCAAATAAGTTGGGATCGGCGTCCAGTCTTACCGGGTGCAGCTGAAAACCAGCAAAGTTTTGTATTTTGGAGCTAGGTACTGCCTATCTGACCTGCACAATCCATTTCGTACTGGGTAATACGATACCCATTGGTAAGACTGGGAAATTAGTCGGTAGGTATACTTCTTGATAAGCCTTCGGAGATTATATACATATTTTTCTTGTCACTAGCCTCTTTGGCTTCCCACTGCTGGGCAAAGGCCTCCCCTTTCTCTATACTGTACGATCTCTGGCCATGATAGCCCCGGAATATTTTGTTATGAATTTCTTAGTAGGGGTTTAGAGCCAGAATGAGGTAGGTTTGGGTTCTAATTATTCTTTATTGTACACATAAATTACTTTTATATTGTCACAAATATTGTGACAGCTGATGATAACTCCTACTCACAGGTCTGGACCCCGCTCTCCCCGGCTGGATAACTCACGCACAAGCCCTAAGACGTACTGATTCCCATCTACACCGAACTAATGCACACTGATGCAGGGTTCTACGGAATCACGAACCCTGCAGGTGATGTGGACTTCTACCCCAATGGTGGGGCTAGCATGCCTGGCTGTGGGGATCGGAACTGTAACAGTCATCAGTGAGTAGTATCATTAGTGTTTTCATATGGGTTACCTGCTGAATTATTTACTACATAATTGCAGACGCTAAGTATATGGCTCAATAGCTCGGTGCGGCAAACGCACATGCACGTTCAATAAATATTTCGTGTGGTGATATAAACGCGTATACGCGGTTGAAGACATTCTACCCAGTGCGACTGGACGCATTAGTGCGGCGTCCAATACTTTGTCCAAGGGCGGCACAGCGCTTAAGTGCGTTTGAAAATTTTGGCGTTTTATGACGATCATAAAATAACTTTATATTTATTACGCTACATGTAAAGGTTATTTCACACTACAGTTATTTTGTTAATTTACTAGGCCCTAATGTAACCTCACGGATCATCGCTACCTGTTATTTTCTTTTTCTCTTTTCAATTCGCTTTTGCTCATCTGTTGCCATTTAGTGGTATACGATTTATTTAGTAGAGATATCAGATTAGACCCACACTTATTTTATGATACCTAGTTTTTTTTTGGTAATAGGTATATAATACGTCTGTTCACCACGAAAGCAAAACAGAAGTGACTTCAACACAGCAACAACACTTAATTTTGGGCTAGGGTTACAAAATATTTTTAAAAACAATCGGACTGCCATAGATTAGTAGTCCAGTAAAATAAGATAGAAGACACTTTATACAAAAGGGTGCCGGCTGTTTTGGTCACAAATGATTATTTAAAACAATAGGCAAGCGAGCGAGCGAGTGTGCGATCGGCGGCGGTTGGCCAATAAAATATACAAGACATTTTATGTCCAGCATGTTTGTTATCTCCATAAGTAACTAACTAAACAAACTAACAGGTGTGTAGACACCCTTACAGACCCTTATTTTACGATGCTTTCGAAACAATAGTGATGCACAATGAACGCACAGGTCTGGTTCAGAAATGTACCGGAACTTATGTATACATTTGCAATACTATTTATTGTTTTGTCTGTGACTGTGTCTTCAACAAAGTTACCCACCAGACCCCGCTACCCGCTAGACCTACTGTGCAGTACAAATAATTTTATGATGGAACGGCACACGGGGTACATAAACCGCACAACAGTAGTAACATAACCGGAATAGGACGCCGTCACCTCCTTCTGCGAAGCAGTCATGCTAGCGAAGGAGGTGGCGGAACGTGAGAGGGAGAGAACCTCACGTCCCAGCCGCCGCGGGCGACGCACCGGGCGTCGTGGCCCCCGGCCACCATAGGCGCGGGCCTGTGGACGGTGAGCTATGGGCTAGCTCGCCGTCCGTCCGTCTTGTGACGACAGGCCGTGTCGACGGCGCGTTCGTGTTCCACGCGCGCCTCAAAGAAAGTCAGCAAACAGGAAGGGGTCCGAAAGGACCGATGCCTGCCAGGGTTGCGGGACTGTTCGAAAGAGATACCGCGGCCCTGGAACACAAAGGGCAAAGGAAGGAACATGGATGGGTTTGAGTCAGAAAAAGTCTGACACTCCGTCGTCTGCCTGTCTGATTTGATGATTTCCCATCCGAAAAACAAAAAAGTGGTAACATAACCACTACAAACCATAGTACCTTATTCAGATTAATATTCTATTGTTACTCTCTGATACCGTAGTAGTTACTTGTATTGTTGCAGCTCAAGGTCGTCAAAGTGTTACCTACTGTTCGGCCTACAGGGTACTACCCGCTTTTTGTCGTTAGCCACACAAAACAAAAGCTGGACCATATGCATTCCATTAGACAACTGACTCGCTGGTACTAAAACCAGTTTTTATTTACAGAACTACTTCTGCAGTTGTTAAAATAAAGTTGGAAATTCATTAACTGGCTCAAAGATTGCAATAAAATTAGAATTTTAATAAGACTGCTAGCCATTTTCTTGCACCAACTGCCATAGTCTAACAGTTCTTCACCTTCCAGATGCATATTCTACATGGCCGAGTCTCTGCAACGAGGAGCTAGGTTTCACCGGCCGTCGCTGTGACAACCTCAACGCAGCTCTGAGTGGCAACTGCAGCGGAGGTACTCTGAGGATGGGTGGCACTGCTGCTAAGACTGGGTAGGTAGCATTTAGTTAGGTGACCATAGACTACTAATATACTTTAGGTGACCTTAAACTTTTCATACAGATTATTTTTTACGCCGAATAATCGTCACTGTTCGAATAGTATTGCATAACATCCTGTAATAGCCGAAGGGTTAGGTAGAGGTGTACCTAATAGTACACCCACATTTCGACAGTTATGTTTAAGTCACTTGTAATAGGGGGTGATGCTATTGTCATTAACCGGGCACAAATCCAGACTCCGTGGCTGCTGCTGAGAAATTCTTTATGAAAACACCTAATAACACTGGCCGATAGCCGATGAAGTAAAGTTTTGACCGAATGGTGGCCAAGGTTAGGCCTAAGATCGCGGGAAACAGATGGAGAAGGGATGCATAGAACAAAGAATGGCAGACGAAAGGGGACGCCTATACCCAACAGTGGGTGATTCCGAGCTGATACGACTCACCCAGTCACACTCACCACCACTCACTTTCACTTTGGACGGCCTGAGGATCGAAACCAGGACCTCATGTTCAGCAGTCGTGCTTGCGACCCTAGCCTGGATTTGAGCCCAGTTGATGGCAATAGGTACTTTAAGCCTACGCCTGATCTCTCTCCGGTCGTGTCGATCGGGTTGCAAACACATCGGATTACGAGAGGGAGCGAAGAGCAAATACAGATGCACGCTGCACCTGTGGTTGTGCACACACTTCTACACTTGAAATACCTCTCGCATTGATAGCTAATCTCCGCTGAGACCGTCCGTCACGACCGAAAATGGTCAGTATCAAGCAAGATTTTTTCGTTCACGTCGTATTTTTTCAAGTTTTAAGGTATAACCAAAGAGTAGAACAATTACCAACCAATAAACCTACCAATGTTTGTCTCTGCATCACCCAAAGTTTGACTGGTAGAAAATGCCTATGGCATTAAGTCCGCTCGTGCTGCGTACTTTGTGCTTGAAGAGTTAAATAAATAAATTATACCGATTATAGCCCTAAAAATACAGTTTTTGGCATTTTCTTTTTTTCAGACAATCTGGTTTTTACTGGTTGAGAGCTAACGCGAACTCTCCATTCTCCCAGGGATAACTGGCTTGATGTTAAAGTATGACTTACAATTAAAGAGATATTTATTGTATCGACTGTTTTATTTAAAAAAAAACCTTACATTTTCACCCCATCAATTATGATCATTTATGTTTAGCCTTCTCCCCCAAATATGTTAGGGTCTGCTGCCAGTCTGAGTGGATGCAAACTAAGTAACTCGGCGCTTAATTATTGCTGGTTTGACTTTACAATACTGTCAAAATTATGCGGTGAATATAAACTGTGAAAGTACTTTCGCGCCATTTTCTGAAAGCTTCATCTGTTAATTTGCTGTCAAATGTCACGCAAGCTGTTTTTTTTAATTAGTGAAACTTCACGGTTAGGTTCATTGTTGTCGTGATTTGATACATAGATAAAAATAAAGTTCGTTTATTGGCAAGAACGATATGGTAACATAAATCACCTTAGAACCCGGTAATCACCACCCATCATGTCTACTAAGTTTTAAAAACTAATTTAATCTACAAGTCATCAGATTGTCAGCGTGAAGCCCTTCTGCAGAATATGTTCCACAACCGCTTGCACCTTTCAAGATTTAATCGAAGCAAATGTTAGAACTGTGCAGGTGGCTTCATACTGGTCTAACACAATTTGAGTTTCATCGACACGTAAACAAGATCTACAAGTTTACGTGATATTTAAAATCAGATGATAAAATAAGCTTTCAGAAACTGAGGTGTCCGCTTTAGAATATAAAACACGAGTTCTTCGATGTTTTTAAACATTTAAGCTCTGGTCAAACCAAGGCGAATCTCGCGCGTCAACATTTGCTCGCGTCGATTGCGTCAACTAACTTGTATGGATTTGTTATTACTGGCGCGTGACTTATTAATTATTTTCCGCCAGTTCCTTGCGCGAGTCAGCCCGTACCACTAAGCCTAAAGTGTCAAATTGTCCCTTAATAATCTAGATGCAATCCAGCATATCCCACAGTACCCTCCCCTCCCCCCAGCGATACCCTGAGCTTCGTAACCGATAGGGGCCAATATTTTGACCTGACTGGAAGCTTTTTCGTAATAAGGTAACATTAATCGACGCGTTGCTTATCCCGTGTGGGATTCGCCCCAGTGTGACCAGAGCTTGATTAGGTTAGGTTAGATATTTGAACTGTCTTCTTGATAGTAATCATTAGGGTTTTAAATAGTAATCACTATTTTAAAGTCACAAAAAGGTATTCATTTCGTCAATATTCATATTTTCAAGAATTCATTTTCTTACCTCACATTGTTGTCTCCGAATTCCAATCATACTAATTAAGTTCTATGAAAGTATTTTTTTTTCAAAATCATTGCTGAAGTTCTAACACCACGTAGTGCAAAAACCGCATAAACCTAGGCAAGAGTACACAACCATTTTTTAATTTAATGTTCCCTTCAAATTAGATAGAGAAATTGCTTGTTTCTGATTGGCTGATGCAACGCATCTTTCGGTTTTCAAACAAACGGCATCAAAATGTCAAAACTGCCAAAAAATTTACTTACTTGATATTAGAACTTCAACGACGAAATATGTTTTTTCTTTATTTGACAGTATGTACTAAAATAGTACATTACTTAGAACGCCGCGTTAACACTACTAAACAAGTTGCGATACTTGTTTTCAACAAGTTTTTTCAAGTTCTTGTCAAAAGAGAACATTGTATACATGTATTATGAGCGTTTACGACTTACGGCAGTTCACACAAACTTTCAAGTCTCTGGTCTTCGACACGCACTCTCTGGAGGTCAATGCGGAGCTTGCCTCCTTCGAGTGCCCTCTTCCAGATTGCAGGGGAAACACTCAACACAATGCTGTTCACGTGAGGGTTACGTGATTTCTTTCGAAACTTAATAGCAACTTTCTGTTCCTCGTCGCCGAGGCCGTCAAATAGCTCCCGATTCTGATTCCTAAGAGCTCGCAACACGTCCTCGTCACTGTGGAGCAGCAACACGTCCCTAAGAATCAGAAGCGGGTCTCGGTTTTTGACTTCCTCGACGACGAGGTTTTCTCCGGCCGCCTCCAATCGTGCCTTCAGTTTGCGCCTCTCCTCCTTCGTTTCGCACCCCATGATGACCTTTTGGTCCTTGGCCTTTCTGACCCTCTCTACGCGCACCCAGCCCTCCTTCGCGTCCACCGCCTTCCTGACTCTTTCGAGGACATCGGCCCCCGTATCCATCTCCTGTGTTGAGGAGACAACCACGGAGTGCAGCGTCGTTCGCTCCAGGGCCTGTGCCCCGGTGTGGCTCTTGCTGACGGCCGCAACACTCGCGTAGGTTGTCTCCCCCACCACTTCCCTGCTAGCCAGACTGTCTCGGAGCCTTTCAAGTTTGTCGGAGTTGTCCCTTAACTCCGACATGTGCTCCTTCAGGGTGTTGAGGAGCTCAGTCTGGCCAGCAAGAACATCGACGGGAATGGATTGGGGTCCGAGGTCAGCAGTGGGTGCGGGTTCCGGTACGGCGATGGGTGCGGCAGCGGCCTTGTCGCGCTCGGACTCTTTCACCAGCTCATAAAGCCTGTTTATGGCTTCGAGCACTGCTGTCTTAATCTCGGCCTTTAGGTTGCGAGAGTTGCCTTAGCCTTATTCAGGCAAGCTCTCGCCTCCTCAGTGCGACTGCGGTGCCTCGCCTCAGGCTTTTTGAGCGGCGCAGGAGGGTCAACAGGAGCTCGGCGCGTCCCCTGGGTGGCAGGGCCCCCCTGAGAGGCGGAAGGAGTGTCGTCTCCGAAGGAGATTCTCCTCCTCGCGGTAGCAGGCGAAAGTCCCACATTCTCAGGTGACCGCGTCGAGCCCCCGGAGGCCAACGTCTTTAGTGTAGCGGATGGGGTGCGGAACATGTTGCAGAAAATAAAAGGAAGATCGAACCCCTGTAAAGTGGGAGCTCGCCTTAGACACTGGACTATAATTCTGTGTCCCTGTAAAGGGGGGTACACAGAAAATAATAAAATAACAGCTAATCAATTAAAACTAAAATGTAAAAATATTGATAAATAATTTTTAAAATCCTATGTGAGCCTTGCAGACTCAGTCAAATGTTAAAATGTAAAAATATCCTACTAAAAACCTTACAAAACCCTAACTAAAACAAGGCCAAACAAAATAAGAAAAACAAACTTTGCCGGAATTCCCACGTCTACCTTCCTATAGACCAGAGGGCGGGTGGGTGGGCAAATTTTATTTGAGATAGCCGGGCGTGAGGGGTGTCCAGAGACGCGTCTCCGGGCGGGCTAGCGATCTACGAAATAAAACGGGGTAGGTGCCGAACAAAAATTTGGACTTTTGGTCAAAAAACCAGTTTTTGAAACAAAAAATTTTGGTTTTCAACCCCCAACCTGAAGACCGGCTCACGGAACGCGGACCAAAAAGCAGGGATGAAGGGTGAGTACTATTGAATCTATAATCTAACGTTACTTTTGAAATAGAATTTGGAAAAAGACTAAATTTTGATGACTTTGTATGAAAATTCAAAAAAATTCCAAGGGTTGTAGGGGAAGTTTTTTATACGCGCGTGCAGGTGAGTGCGATATGGTCAAAACGTAGGCGGAGGCCTAGTAAGGTCTAAAAATGCTGAAAACAGCTTCAAAATCGCACGTCAGGAAACGAAGATATCTATCCTACAGTATTGGGCTTACCTAGGTAAAAGGCTCTAGATAAAATTAAGTAAGGTTAGGTCGGCAAGTTAGGTTAGCTCAGCAAGTTAGGTAAGGACAGCAAGTTAGGTTAAGTCAGTAAGTTAATTTAGGTTAGGTTTGAAAGTTAGGTTAGGTCAGCAAGTTTGCTTAGCTCGGTAAGTTAGGTTAGGTCAGCAAGTTAGGTTAGGTCGGCAAGTTAGGTAAGGTCAGCAAGTTAGGTTTGGTCAGCCAGTTAAATTAGGTTAAGTTTGAAAGTTAAGTTAGGTTAGGCAGCATTTTAGGTGTGGTTTGGAAATTAAGTAAGGTCTGAAAGGTAGGTCAGGTCAGCAAGTTAGGTTTTGCCAGTATGTTAGGTTTGAACAGCAAGTTAGGTTAGGTTTGAAAGTTAGGTAAGGTTAGCAACTTAGGTGAGATTTGAAAGTTTGGTTAGCTCAGCAAGTTACTTAATGTCAGCAAATTAGGTTAGGTCAGCAACTTAGGTTAGGTCTGAAACTTAGGTGAGGTTTTGAAAGTTAGGTCAGTAAGTTAAGTTAGGTTAGGTCAGCAACTTAGGTGAAGTTTGAAAGTTAGGTTAGGTTAGCAAGTTAGGTTAGGTAAGCAAGTTAGGTTAGGTTTAAATGTTAGGTAATGTCAGCAACTTAGGTGAGATTTGAAACTTAGATTAGGTTAGGTTTGATAGTTAGCTAAGGCCCGTTTTCACCAACACTAAGTGACACTTACCTCGATGCCTAATGCCCGTTTTCACCAACACTAAGTGACACCTAACTCAATGCCTAATTGCGCATTTTCACCAACACTAAGTGACACCTAACTCAATGCCTAATTGCGCGTTTTCACCAACACTAAGTGACACCTAACTCAATGCTTAATTGCCCGATTTCACCAACACTAAGCGACACCTAACTCAATGCCTAATTGCCCGTTTTCACGAACACTAAGTGACACCTAACTCAATGCCTAACTCCCGTTTTCACCAACACTAAGTGACACTTAACTCGATGCCTAATTGCCCATTTTCACCAAGACTAAGCGACACCTAAGTTAATACCTGATGCCCGTTTTCACCAACACTAAGTGACACCTAACTCAATGCCTAACTCCCGTTTTCACGAACACTAAGTGACACCTAACTCAATGCCTAACTCCCGTTTTCACGAACATTAAGTGACACCTAACTCAATGCCTAACTCCCGTTTTCACGAACATTAAGTGACACTCAAATCGATGCCTAATTCCCGTTTTCACGAACACTAAGTGACACCTAACTCAATGCCTAATTGCCCGTTTTCACCAACACTAAGTGACACTTAACTCGATGCCTAATTGCCCATTTTCACCAAGACTAAGCGACACCTAAGTAAATACCTGATGCCCGTTTTCACCAACATTAAGCGACACCTAACTCAATGCCTAATTGCCCGTTTTCACCAACACTAAGTGACACTTAACTCGATGCCTAATTGCCCGTTTTCACGAACACTAAGTGACACCTAACTCAATGCCTGATGCCCGTTTTCACCAACACTAAGTGACACCTAACTCAATGCCTAACTCCCGTTTTCACGAACACTAAGTGACACCTAACTCAATGCCTAACTCCCGTTTTCACGAACATTAAGTGACACCTAACTCAATGCCTAACTCCCGTTTTCACGAACATTAAGTGACACCTAACTCAATGCCTAATTGCCCGTTTTCATCAACACTAAGTGACACCTAACTCAATGCCTAATTGCCCGTTTTCACAAAGACTAAGCGACACCTAAGTTAATACCTAATGCCCGTTTTCACCAACACTAAGTGACACTTAACTCAATGCCTAATACCCGTTTTCACGATCACTATGTGACACCTAACTCAATGTAAATAGATTTTTCTCAAACAAAAGAAAGAACATTGTTTTGACAACCTTCTTTAAGATAAATTGAAATTTTTGTATACATGCAAATAGCGGGCGGCAAAAGTTACATCTAGTGTTGTCGAAAATGGGCAATAAGGCATTGCGTTAGGTGTCACTAAGTGGTCGTGAAAACGGGAGTTAGGCTTTGAGTTAGGTGTCAAATAGTGTTGGTGAAAACGGGCAATTAGGCATTGAGTTAAGTGTCGCTTAGTGATGGTGAAAATGGGCAATTAGGCATCGAGTTAAGTGTCACATAGTGTTGGCAAAAACGGGCAATTAGGCATTGAGTTAGGTGTCACTTAGTGTTGGTGAAAACGGGCATTAGGTATTTAATTAGGTGTCGCTTAGTGTTGGTGAAAACGGGCAATTAGAACTCGAGTTAAGTGTCACTTAGTGTTGGTGAAAACGGGCAATTAGGCATTGAGTTAGGTGTCACTTAGTGTTGGTGAAAACGGGCATTAGGCATCGAGTTGAGTGTCACTTAGTGTTGGTGAAAACGCGCAATTAGGCATTGAGTTAGGTGTCACTTAGTGTTGGTGAAAACGGGCCTTACCTAACTATCAAACCTAACCTAACCTAAGTTTCAAATCTCACCAAAGTTGCTGACTTTACCTAACATTTAAACCTAACCTAACTTGCAGACCTAACTTGCTAACCTAACCTAACTTTCAAACCTCACCTAAGTTGCTGACCTAACCTAACTTAACTTACTGACGTAACTTTCAAAACCTCACCTAACTTGGTGACCTAACCTAACTTTCAAACCAAACCTAACTTGCTGACCTTACCTAACTTGCTGACCTTACCTAACTTGCTGACCTTACCTAACTTGCTGAGATAACCAAACTTGCTGAGATAACCAAACTTGCTGACCTAACCTAACTTTCAAACCTAACCTAACTTGCTGACTTAACCTAAGTTGCTGACCTAACCTTATTTGCTGACATTAACTAACTTGCTGAGCTAACCTAACTTTCAAAACTCACCTAAGTTGCTAACCTTACCTAACTTTCAAACCTAACCTAACTTGCTGATCAAACCTAACATACTGGCAAAACCTTACTTGCTGACCTGACCTACCTTTCAGACCTTACTTAATTTTCAAACCACACCTAAAATGCTGACCTAACCTAACTTAACTTGCTAACCTAACCTAAACTAACTTACTGACCTTACTTTCAAAACCTTACCTAAGTTGCTGACCTAACCTATCTTTCAAACCTCAGCTAAATGTCAAACCTAACCTAACTTTCAAACCTAACCTAACTTTCAAACCTAACCTAACTTTCAAACCTAACAATTTAACTTGCTGACCTAACCTAACTTGCTGACCTAACCTTACTTGCTGACCTAACCTAACTTGCTGAGCAAAGCAAACTTGCTGACCTAACCTAACTTTCAAACCTAACCTGACTTGCTGACGTAACCTACCTAACTGACATAACCTAACTTGCTGACCTAACGTATCCTAATTTGCTGGCCTAATTTTCAAACCTCATTTAAGTTGCTTACATAACCTAACCTAACTTGCTGACCTAATTTTCAAACCTCACTTAAGTTGCTGACCTAACCTAACTTTCAAACCTAACCTAACTTGATGACCTAACCTAACTATCAAACCTAGCCTAACTTGCTGAGCTAAGCAAACTTGCTGACCTAACCTAACTTTCAAACTTAACCTAAATTACAAACCTAACCTAATTAAACTAGCTGACTTAACCTAACTTGCTGACCTAACCTAACTTACTGACCTAACCTAACTTTCAAACCTAACCTAAATTTCAAACCTAACCTAAGTTTTAAACCTAACAATTTAACTTGCTGACCTATCCTAACATCCTGGCAAAACCTAACTTGCTGACCTAACATATCTTGCTAAGCTAAGCAAATTGGTTACCTAACCGAACCTAATTTAACTTACTGACTTAACCTAACTTGCTGATCTAACCTAACTTGCTGATCTAAGCTTACTTGCTAACCTAACTTAACTTTCAGACCTTACTTAATTTTCAAACCTCACCTAAGTTGCTGACCCAACCTAACTTAACTTGCTGACCTTACTTTCAAAACCTTGCCTAAGTTGCTGACCTTACCTAACTTTCAAACCTAACATAACTTTCAAACCTAACCTAACTTTCAAACCTAACCTAACTTTCAAACCTAACCTAACTTTCAAACCTTACCTTACTTTCAAACCTAACCTTACTTTCAAACCTAACCTAACTTTCAAACCTAACCTAACTTTCAAACCTAACGTAATTTTCAAACCTAACCTAACTTTCAAACCTTACCTAACTTTCAAACCTAACCTAACTTTCAAACCTAACCTAACTTTTAAACCTAACAATTTAACTTGCTGACCTATCCTAACATCCTGGCAAAACCTAATTTGCTGACCTAACCTAACTTGCTGACCTAAGCAAACTTGCTAACCTAACCTTACTTTCAAACCTAACCCAAATTTCAAACCTAACCTAATTTAACTTGCTGACTTAGCCTTACTTGCCGACCTAACCTAACTTGCTGTCCTAACCTTACTTTCAAACCTCACCTAAGTTGCTGACCTAACCTAACTTAACTTACTGACGTAACTTTCAAAACCTCACCTAACTTGCTGACCTAACCTAACTTTCAAACCAAACCTAACTTGCTGACCTTACCTAACTTGCTGACCTTACCTAACTTGCTGACCTTACCTAACTTGCTGAGATAACCAAACTTGCTGAGATAACCAAACTTGCTGACCTAACCTAACTTTCAAACCTAACCTAACTTGCTGACTTAACCTAAGTTGCTGACCTTACCTAACTTGCAGAGATAACCAAACTTGCTGACCTAACCTAACTTTCAAACCTAACCTAACTTGCTGACTTAACCTAAGTTGCTGACCTAACCTAATTTGCTGACATTAACTAACTTGCTGAGCTAACCTAACTTTCAAAACTCACCTAAGTTGCTAACCTTACCTAACTTTCAAACCTAACCTAACTTGCTGATCAAACCTAACATACTGGCAAAACCTAACTTGCTGACCTGACCTACCTTTCAGACCTTACTTAATTTTCAAACCACACCTAAAATGCTGACCTAACCTAACTTAACTTGCTAACCTAACCTAAACTAACTTACTGACCTTACTTTCAAAACCTTACCTAAGTTGCTCAACTAACCTAACTTGCTGACCTAACCTATCTTTCAAACCTCAGCTAAATGTCAAACCTAACCTAACTTTCAAACCTAACAATTTAACTTGCTGACCTAACCTAACTTGCTGACCTAACCTTACTTGCTGACCTAACCTAACTTGCTGAGCAAAGCAAACTTGCTGACCTAACCTAACTTTCAAACCTAACCTGACTTGCTGACGTAACCTACCTAACTGACATAACCTAACTTGCTGACCTAACGTATCCTAATTTGCTGGCCTAATTTTCAAACCTCATTTAAGTTGCTTACATAACCTAACCTAACTTGCTGACCTAATTTTCAAACCTCACTTAAGTTGCTGACCTAACCTAACTTTCAAACCTAACCTAACTATCAAACCTAGCCTAACTTGCTGAGCTAAGCAAACTTGCTGACCTAACCTAACTTTCAAACCTAACCTAAATTACAAACCTAACCTAATTAAACTAGCTGACTTAACCTAACTTGCTGACCTAACCTAACTTACTGACCTAACCTAACTTTCAAACCTAACCTAAATTTCAAACCTAACCTAAGTTTTAAACCTAACAATTTAACTTGCTGACCTATCCTAACATCCTGGCAAAACCTAACTTGCTGACCTAACATATCTTGCTAAGCTAAGCAAATTGGTTACCTAACCGAACCTAATTTAACTTACTGACTTAACCTAACTTGCTGATCTAACCTAACTTGCTGATCTAAGCTTACTTGCTAACCTAACTTAACTTTCAGACCTTACTTAATTTTCAAACCTCACCTAAGTTGCTGACCCAACCTAACTTAACTTGCTGACCTTACTTTCAAAACCTTGCCTAAGTTGCTGACCTTACCTAACTTTCAAACCTAACATAACTTTCAAACCTAACCTAACTTTCAAACCTAACCTAACTTTCAAACCTAACCTAACTTTCAAACCTTACCTTACTTTCAAACCTAACCTTACTTTCAAACCTAACCTAACTTTCAAACCTAACCTAACTTTCAAACCTAACCTAACTTTCAAACCTAACGTAATTTTCAAACCTAACCTAACTTTCAAACCTTACCTAACTTTCAAACCTAACCTAACTTTCAAACCTAACCTAACTTTTAAACCTAACAATTTAACTTGCTGACCTATCCTAACATCCTGGCAAAACCTAATTTGCTGACCTAACCTAACTTGCTGACCTAAGCAAACTTGCTAACCTAACCTTACTTTCAAACCTAACCCAAATTTCAAACCTAACCTAATTTAACTTGCTGACTTAGCCTTACTTGCCGACCTAACCTAACTTGCTGTCCTAACCTTACTTTCAAACCCAACAATTTAACTTTCTGACCTAACCTAACCTAACCTAACTTGCTGACCTAACCTAAGTTGCCGACCTAACCTAACCTTCAGACCTAACTTAATTTTCAAACTTCACTTATGTTGCTGAGCTATCCTAACTCACTGACTTTGCCTAGCTTGCTGACCTAACTTTCAAACAATGAGAAGAGTAGACTATACTATGGTTTGGTCATATAGAGAGTATGAATGAAAAGCGACTTACAAAAAGTCATGGGACGCGGCGTGAAAAGGCGTGAGTTTAATAAGTGTGTAAAGATGTTTTCTCTTTTTCTCAGGTGAACACGTCGCCCAATACATCAACTGGTTGAACTCTGCCAGCGGCGCCAACCTGGTCAACTACCACATCATAGGACACAGCCTCGGCGCCACCAAGCTGGCGTCATCGGCATACAACTTGGAGGAAGGGTGCCTTATCTTACTGGTACGTTTGCAAGAACATCATCTGCCTAGTCTTTTCGGAGTTCGACCGCTAGAAAAGCGCCGAAGTAGGACGTAAGAGGGAGGAGGAATTTCTCAGTAGTAGCCCGGAGTCTGAATTTGGAACCAGAATGGCAATAGACTCGCCCTCTATTACATGGGACTTCTAAATACCAGGTAACAAAATGTTAGTGTCATCGTCTGCCTAATCTTTTCCCAAATAAGTTGGGATCGGCGTCCAGTCTTACCGGGTGCAGCTGAAAACCAGCAAAGTTTTGTATTTTGGAGCTAGGTACTGCCTATCTGACCTGCACAATCCATTTCGTACTGGGTAATACGATACCCATTGGTAAGACTGGGAAATTAGTCGGTAGGTATACTTCTTGATAAGCCTTCGGAGATTATATACATATTTTTCTTGTCACTAGCCTCTTTGGCTTCCCACTGCTGGGCAAAGGCCTCCCCTTTCTCTATACTGTACGATCTCTGGCCATGATAGCCCCGGAATATTTTGTTATGAATTTCTTAGTAGGGGTTTAGAGCCAGAATGAGGTAGGTTTGGGTTCTAATTATTCTTTATTGTACACATAAATTACTTTTATATTGTCACAAATATTGTGACAGCTGATGATAACTCCTACTCACAGGTCTGGACCCCGCTCTCCCCGGCTGGATAACTCACGCACAAGCCCTAAGACGTACTGATTCCCATCTACACCGAACTAATGCACACTGATGCAGGGTTCTACGGAATCACGAACCCTGCAGGTGATGTGGACTTCTACCCCAATGGTGGGGCTAGCATGCCTGGCTGTGGGGATCGGAACTGTAACAGTCATCAGTGAGTAGTATCATTAGTGTTTTCATATGGGTTACCTGCTGAATTATTTACTACATAATTGCAGACGCTAAGTATATGGCTCAATAGCTCGGTGCGGCAAACGCACATGCACGTTCAATAAATATTTCGTGTGGTGATATAAACGCGTATACGCGGTTGAAGACATTCTACCCAGTGCGACTGGACGCATTAGTGCGGCGTCCAATACTTTGTCCAAGGGCGGCACAGCGCTTAAGTGCGTTTGAAAATTTTGGCGTTTTATGACGATCATAAAATAACTTTATATTTATTACGCTACATGTAAAGGTTATTTCACACTACAGTTATTTTGTTAATTTACTAGGCCCTAATGTAACCTCACGGATCATCGCTACCTGTTATTTTCTTTTTCTCTTTTCAATTCGCTTTTGCTCATCTGTTGCCATTTAGTGGTATACGATTTATTTAGTAGAGATATCAGATTAGACCCACACTTATTTTATGATACCTAGTTTTTTTTTGGTAATAGGTATATAATACGTCTGTTCACCACGAAAGCAAAACAGAAGTGACTTCAACACAGCAACAACACTTAATTTTGGGCTAGGGTTACAAAATATTTTTAAAAACAATCGGACTGCCATAGATTAGTAGTCCAGTAAAATAAGATAGAAGACACTTTATACAAAAGGGTGCCGGCTGTTTTGGTCACAAATGATTATTTAAAACAATAGGCAAGCGAGCGAGCGAGTGTGCGATCGGCGGCGGTTGGCCAATAAAATATACAAGACATTTTATGTCCAGCATGTTTGTTATCTCCATAAGTAACTAACTAAACAAACTAACAGGTGTGTAGACACCCTTACAGACCCTTATTTTACGATGCTTTCGAAACAATAGTGATGCACAATGAACGCACAGGTCTGGTTCAGAAATGTACCGGAACTTATGTATACATTTGCAATACTATTTATTGTTTTGTCTGTGACTGTGTCTTCAACAAAGTTACCCACCAGACCCCGCTACCCGCTAGACCTACTGTGCAGTACAAATAATTTTATGATGGAACGGCACACGGGGTACATAAACCGCACAACAGTAGTAACATAACCGGAATAGGACGCCGTCACCTCCTTCTGCGAAGCAGTCATGCTAGCGAAGGAGGTGGCGGAACGTGAGAGGGAGAGAACCTCACGTCCCAGCCGCCGCGGGCGACGCACCGGGCGTCGTGGCCCCCGGCCACCATAGGCGCGGGCCTGTGGACGGTGAGCTATGGGCTAGCTCGCCGTCCGTCCGTCTTGTGACGACAGGCCGTGTCGACGGCGCGTTCGTGTTCCACGCGCGCCTCAAAGAAAGTCAGCAAACAGGAAGGGGTCCGAAAGGACCGATGCCTGCCAGGGTTGCGGGACTGTTCGAAAGAGATACCGCGGCCCTGGAACACAAAGGGCAAAGGAAGGAACATGGATGGGTTTGAGTCAGAAAAAGTCTGACACTCCGTCGTCTGCCTGTCTGATTTGATGATTTCCCATCCGAAAAACAAAAAAGTGGTAACATAACCACTACAAACCATAGTACCTTATTCAGATTAATATTCTATTGTTACTCTCTGATACCGTAGTAGTTACTTGTATTGTTGCAGCTCAAGGTCGTCAAAGTGTTACCTACTGTTCGGCCTACAGGGTACTACCCGCTTTTTGTCGTTAGCCACACAAAACAAAAGCTGGACCATATGCATTCCATTAGACAACTGACTCGCTGGTACTAAAACCAGTTTTTATTTACAGAACTACTTCTGCAGTTGTTAAAATAAAGTTGGAAATTCATTAACTGGCTCAAAGATTGCAATAAAATTAGAATTTTAATAAGACTGCTAGCCATTTTCTTGCACCAACTGCCATAGTCTAACAGTTCTTCACCTTCCAGATGCATATTCTACATGGCCGAGTCTCTGCAACGAGGAGCTAGGTTTCACCGGCCGTCGCTGTGACAACCTCAACGCAGCTCTGAGTGGCAACTGCAGCGGAGGTACTCTGAGGATGGGTGGCACTGCTGCTAAGACTGGGTAGGTAGCATTTAGTTAGGTGACCATAGACTACTAATATACTTTAGGTGACCTTAAACTTTTCATACAGATTATTTTTTACGCCGAATAATCGTCACTGTTCGAATAGTATTGCATAACATCCTGTAATAGCCGAAGGGTTAGGTAGAGGTGTACCTAATAGTACACCCACATTTCGACAGTTATGTTTAAGTCACTTGTAATAGGGGGTGATGCTATTGTCATTAACCGGGCACAAATCCAGACTCCGTGGCTGCTGCTGAGAAATTCTTTATGAAAACACCTAATAACACTGGCCGATAGCCGATGAAGTAAAGTTTTGACCGAATGGTGGCCAAGGTTAGGCCTAAGATCGCGGGAAACAGATGGAGAAGGGATGCATAGAACAAAGAATGGCAGACGAAAGGGGACGCCTATACCCAACAGTGGGTGATTCCGAGCTGATACGACTCACCCAGTCACACTCACCACCACTCACTTTCACTTTGGACGGCCTGAGGATCGAAACCAGGACCTCATGTTCAGCAGTCGTGCTTGCGACCCTAGCCTGGATTTGAGCCCAGTTGATGGCAATAGGTACTTTAAGCCTACGCCTGATCTCTCTCCGGTCGTGTCGATCGGGTTGCAAACACATCGGATTACGAGAGGGAGCGAAGAGCAAATACAGATGCACGCTGCACCTGTGGTTGTGCACACACTTCTACACTTGAAATACCTCTCGCATTGATAGCTAATCTCCGCTGAGACCGTCCGTCACGACCGAAAATGGTCAGTATCAAGCAAGATTTTTTCGTTCACGTCGTATTTTTTCAAGTTTTAAGGTATAACCAAAGAGTAGAACAATTACCAACCAATAAACCTACCAATGTTTGTCTCTGCATCACCCAAAGTTTGACTGGTAGAAAATGCCTATGGCATTAAGTCCGCTCGTGCTGCGTACTTTGTGCTTGAAGAGTTAAATAAATAAATTATACCGATTATAGCCCTAAAAATACAGTTTTTGGCATTTTCTTTTTTTCAGACAATCTGGTTTTTACTGGTTGAGAGCTAACGCGAACTCTCCATTCTCCCAGGGATAACTGGCTTGATGTTAAAGTATGACTTACAATTAAAGAGATATTTATTGTATCGACTGTTTTATTTAAAAAAAAACCTTACATTTTCACCCCATCAATTATGATCATTTATGTTTAGCCTTCTCCCCCAAATATGTTAGGGTCTGCTGCCAGTCTGAGTGGATGCAAACTAAGTAACTCGGCGCTTAATTATTGCTGGTTTGACTTTACAATACTGTCAAAATTATGCGGTGAATATAAACTGTGAAAGTACTTTCGCGCCATTTTCTGAAAGCTTCATCTGTTAATTTGCTGTCAAATGTCACGCAAGCTGTTTTTTTTAATTAGTGAAACTTCACGGTTAGGTTCATTGTTGTCGTGATTTGATACATAGATAAAAATAAAGTTCGTTTATTGGCAAGAACGATATGGTAACATAAATCACCTTAGAACCCGGTAATCACCACCCATCATGTCTACTAAGTTTTAAAAACTAATTTAATCTACAAGTCATCAGATTGTCAGCGTGAAGCCCTTCTGCAGAATATGTTCCACAACCGCTTGCACCTTTCAAGATTTAATCGAAGCAAATGTTAGAACTGTGCAGGTGGCTTCATACTGGTCTAACACAATTTGAGTTTCATCGACACGTAAACAAGATCTACAAGTTTACGTGATATTTAAAATCAGATGATAAAATAAGCTTTCAGAAACTGAGGTGTCCGCTTTAGAATATAAAACACGAGTTCTTCGATGTTTTTAAACATTTAAGCTCTGGTCAAACCAAGGCGAATCTCGCGCGTCAACATTTGCTCGCGTCGATTGCGTCAACTAACTTGTATGGATTTGTTATTACTGGCGCGTGACTTATTAATTATTTTCCGCCAGTTCCTTGCGCGAGTCAGCCCGTACCACTAAGCCTAAAGTGTCAAATTGTCCCTTAATAATCTAGATGCAATCCAGCATATCCCACAGTACCCTCCCCTCCCCCCAGCGATACCCTGAGCTTCGTAACCGATAGGGGCCAATATTTTGACCTGACTGGAAGCTTTTTCGTAATAAGGTAACATTAATCGACGCGTTGCTTATCCCGTGTGGGATTCGCCCCAGTGTGACCAGAGCTTGATTAGGTTAGGTTAGATATTTGAACTGTCTTCTTGATAGTAATCATTAGGGTTTTAAATAGTAATCACTATTTTAAAGTCACAAAAAGGTATTCATTTCGTCAATATTCATATTTTCAAGAATTCATTTTCTTACCTCACATTGTTGTCTCCGAATTCCAATCATACTAATTAAGTTCTATGAAAGTATTTTTTTTTCAAAATCATTGCTGAAGTTCTAACACCACGTAGTGCAAAAACCGCATAAACCTAGGCAAGAGTACACAACCATTTTTTAATTTAATGTTCCCTTCAAATTAGATAGAGAAATTGCTTGTTTCTGATTGGCTGATGCAACGCATCTTTCGGTTTTCAAACAAACGGCATCAAAATGTCAAAACTGCCAAAAAATTTACTTACTTGATATTAGAACTTCAACGACGAAATATGTTTTTTCTTTATTTGACAGTATGTACTAAAATAGTACATTACTTAGAACGCCGCGTTAACACTACTAAACAAGTTGCGATACTTGTTTTCAACAAGTTTTTTCAAGTTCTTGTCAAAAGAGAACATTGTATACATGTATTATGAGCGTTTACGACTTACGGCAGTTCACACAAACTTTCAAGTCTCTGGTCTTCGACACGCACTCTCTGGAGGTCAATGCGGAGCTTGCCTCCTTCGAGTGCCCTCTTCCAGATTGCAGGGGAAACACTCAACACAATGCTGTTCACGTGAGGGTTACGTGATTTCTTTCGAAACTTAATAGCAACTTTCTGTTCCTCGTCGCCGAGGCCGTCAAATAGCTCCCGATTCTGATTCCTAAGAGCTCGCAACACGTCCTCGTCACTGTGGAGCAGCAACACGTCCCTAAGAATCAGAAGCGGGTCTCGGTTTTTGACTTCCTCGACGACGAGGTTTTCTCCGGCCGCCTCCAATCGTGCCTTCAGTTTGCGCCTCTCCTCCTTCGTTTCGCACCCCATGATGACCTTTTGGTCCTTGGCCTTTCTGACCCTCTCTACGCGCACCCAGCCCTCCTTCGCGTCCACCGCCTTCCTGACTCTTTCGAGGACATCGGCCCCCGTATCCATCTCCTGTGTTGAGGAGACAACCACGGAGTGCAGCGTCGTTCGCTCCAGGGCCTGTGCCCCGGTGTGGCTCTTGCTGACGGCCGCAACACTCGCGTAGGTTGTCTCCCCCACCACTTCCCTGCTAGCCAGACTGTCTCGGAGCCTTTCAAGTTTGTCGGAGTTGTCCCTTAACTCCGACATGTGCTCCTTCAGGGTGTTGAGGAGCTCAGTCTGGCCAGCAAGAACATCGACGGGAATGGATTGGGGTCCGAGGTCAGCAGTGGGTGCGGGTTCCGGTACGGCGATGGGTGCGGCAGCGGCCTTGTCGCGCTCGGACTCTTTCACCAGCTCATAAAGCCTGTTTATGGCTTCGAGCACTGCTGTCTTAATCTCGGCCTTTAGGTTGCGAGAGTTGCCTTAGCCTTATTCAGGCAAGCTCTCGCCTCCTCAGTGCGACTGCGGTGCCTCGCCTCAGGCTTTTTGAGCGGCGCAGGAGGGTCAACAGGAGCTCGGCGCGTCCCCTGGGTGGCAGGGCCCCCCTGAGAGGCGGAAGGAGTGTCGTCTCCGAAGGAGATTCTCCTCCTCGCGGTAGCAGGCGAAAGTCCCACATTCTCAGGTGACCGCGTCGAGCCCCCGGAGGCCAACGTCTTTAGTGTAGCGGATGGGGTGCGGAACATGTTGCAGAAAATAAAAGGAAGATCGAACCCCTGTAAAGTGGGAGCTCGCCTTAGACACTGGACTATAATTCTGTGTCCCTGTAAAGGGGGGTACACAGAAAATAATAAAATAACAGCTAATCAATTAAAACTAAAATGTAAAAATATTGATAAATAATTTTTAAAATCCTATGTGAGCCTTGCAGACTCAGTCAAATGTTAAAATGTAAAAATATCCTACTAAAAACCTTACAAAACCCTAACTAAAACAAGGCCAAACAAAATAAGAAAAACAAACTTTGCCGGAATTCCCACGTCTACCTTCCTATAGACCAGAGGGCGGGTGGGTGGGCAAATTTTATTTGAGATAGCCGGGCGTGAGGGGTGTCCAGAGACGCGTCTCCGGGCGGGCTAGCGATCTACGAAATAAAACGGGGTAGGTGCCGAACAAAAATTTGGACTTTTGGAAATTTTATTTGAGATAGCCGGGCGTGAGGGGTGTCCAGAGACGCGTCTCCGGGCGGGCTAGCGATCTACGAAATAAAACGGGGTAGGTGCCGAACAAAAATTTGGACTTTTGGTCAAAAAACCAGTTTTTGAAACAAAAAATTTTGGTTTTCAACCCCCAACCTGAAGACCGGCTCACGGAACGCGGACCAAAAAGCAGGGATGAAGGGTGAGTACTATTGAATCTATAATCTAACGTTACTTTTGAAATAGAATTTGGAAAAAGACTAAATTTTGATGACTTTGTATGAAAATTCAAAAAAATTCCAAGGGTTGTAGGGGAAGTTTTTTATACGCGCGTGCAGGTGAGTGCGATATGGTCAAAACGTAGGCGGAGGCCTAGTAAGGTCTAAAAATGCTGAAAACAGCTTCAAAATCGCACGTCAGGAAACGAAGATATCTATCCTACAGTATTGGGCTTACCTAGGTAAAAGGCTCTAGATAAAATTAAGTAAGGTTAGGTCGGCAAGTTAGGTTAGCTCAGCAAGTTAGGTAAGGACAGCAAGTTAGGTTAAGTCAGTAAGTTAATTTAGGTTAGGTTTGAAAGTTAGGTTAGGTCAGCAAGTTTGCTTAGCTCGGTAAGTTAGGTTAGGTCAGCAAGTTAGGTTAGGTCGGCAAGTTAGGTAAGGTCAGCAAGTTAGGTTTGGTCAGCCAGTTAAATTAGGTTAAGTTTGAAAGTTAAGTTAGGTTAGGCAGCATTTTAGGTGTGGTTTGGAAATTAAGTAAGGTCTGAAAGGTAGGTCAGGTCAGCAAGTTAGGTTTTGCCAGTATGTTAGGTTTGAACAGCAAGTTAGGTTAGGTTTGAAAGTTAGGTAAGGTTAGCAACTTAGGTGAGATTTGAAAGTTTGGTTAGCTCAGCAAGTTACTTAATGTCAGCAAATTAGGTTAGGTCAGCAACTTAGGTTAGGTCTGAAACTTAGGTGAGGTTTTGAAAGTTAGGTCAGTAAGTTAAGTTAGGTTAGGTCAGCAACTTAGGTGAAGTTTGAAAGTTAGGTTAGGTTAGCAAGTTAGGTTAGGTAAGCAAGTTAGGTTAGGTTTAAATGTTAGGTAATGTCAGCAACTTAGGTGAGATTTGAAACTTAGATTAGGTTAGGTTTGATAGTTAGCTAAGGCCCGTTTTCACCAACACTAAGTGACACTTACCTCGATGCCTAATGCCCGTTTTCACCAACACTAAGTGACACCTAACTCAATGCCTAATTGCGCATTTTCACCAACACTAAGTGACACCTAACTCAATGCCTAATTGCGCGTTTTCACCAACACTAAGTGACACCTAACTCAATGCTTAATTGCCCGATTTCACCAACACTAAGCGACACCTAACTCAATGCCTAATTGCCCGTTTTCACGAACACTAAGTGACACCTAACTCAATGCCTAACTCCCGTTTTCACCAACACTAAGTGACACTTAACTCGATGCCTAATTGCCCATTTTCACCAAGACTAAGCGACACCTAAGTTAATACCTGATGCCCGTTTTCACCAACACTAAGTGACACCTAACTCAATGCCTAACTCCCGTTTTCACGAACACTAAGTGACACCTAACTCAATGCCTAACTCCCGTTTTCACGAACATTAAGTGACACCTAACTCAATGCCTAACTCCCGTTTTCACGAACATTAAGTGACACTCAAATCGATGCCTAATTCCCGTTTTCACGAACACTAAGTGACACCTAACTCAATGCCTAATTGCCCGTTTTCACCAACACTAAGTGACACTTAACTCGATGCCTAATTGCCCATTTTCACCAAGACTAAGCGACACCTAAGTAAATACCTGATGCCCGTTTTCACCAACATTAAGCGACACCTAACTCAATGCCTAATTGCCCGTTTTCACCAACACTAAGTGACACTTAACTCGATGCCTAATTGCCCGTTTTCACGAACACTAAGTGACACCTAACTCAATGCCTGATGCCCGTTTTCACCAACACTAAGTGACACCTAACTCAATGCCTAACTCCCGTTTTCACGAACACTAAGTGACACCTAACTCAATGCCTAACTCCCGTTTTCACGAACATTAAGTGACACCTAACTCAATGCCTAACTCCCGTTTTCACGAACATTAAGTGACACCTAACTCAATGCCTAATTGCCCGTTTTCATCAACACTAAGTGACACCTAACTCAATGCCTAATTGCCCGTTTTCACAAAGACTAAGCGACACCTAAGTTAATACCTAATGCCCGTTTTCACCAACACTAAGTGACACTTAACTCAATGCCTAATACCCGTTTTCACGATCACTATGTGACACCTAACTCAATGTAAATAGATTTTTCTCAAACAAAAGAAAGAACATTGTTTTGACAACCTTCTTTAAGATAAATTGAAATTTTTGTATACATGCAAATAGCGGGCGGCAAAAGTTACATCTAGTGTTGTCGAAAATGGGCAATAAGGCATTGCGTTAGGTGTCACTAAGTGGTCGTGAAAACGGGAGTTAGGCTTTGAGTTAGGTGTCAAATAGTGTTGGTGAAAACGGGCAATTAGGCATTGAGTTAAGTGTCGCTTAGTGATGGTGAAAATGGGCAATTAGGCATCGAGTTAAGTGTCACATAGTGTTGGCAAAAACGGGCAATTAGGCATTGAGTTAGGTGTCACTTAGTGTTGGTGAAAACGGGCATTAGGTATTTAATTAGGTGTCGCTTAGTGTTGGTGAAAACGGGCAATTAGAACTCGAGTTAAGTGTCACTTAGTGTTGGTGAAAACGGGCAATTAGGCATTGAGTTAGGTGTCACTTAGTGTTGGTGAAAACGGGCATTAGGCATCGAGTTGAGTGTCACTTAGTGTTGGTGAAAACGCGCAATTAGGCATTGAGTTAGGTGTCACTTAGTGTTGGTGAAAACGGGCCTTACCTAACTATCAAACCTAACCTAACCTAAGTTTCAAATCTCACCAAAGTTGCTGACTTTACCTAACATTTAAACCTAACCTAACTTGCAGACCTAACTTGCTAACCTAACCTAACTTTCAAACCTCACCTAAGTTGCTGACCTAACCTAACTTAACTTACTGACGTAACTTTCAAAACCTCACCTAACTTGGTGACCTAACCTAACTTTCAAACCAAACCTAACTTGCTGACCTTACCTAACTTGCTGACCTTACCTAACTTGCTGACCTTACCTAACTTGCTGAGATAACCAAACTTGCTGAGATAACCAAACTTGCTGACCTAACCTAACTTTCAAACCTAACCTAACTTGCTGACTTAACCTAAGTTGCTGACCTAACCTTATTTGCTGACATTAACTAACTTGCTGAGCTAACCTAACTTTCAAAACTCACCTAAGTTGCTAACCTTACCTAACTTTCAAACCTAACCTAACTTGCTGATCAAACCTAACATACTGGCAAAACCTTACTTGCTGACCTGACCTACCTTTCAGACCTTACTTAATTTTCAAACCACACCTAAAATGCTGACCTAACCTAACTTAACTTGCTAACCTAACCTAAACTAACTTACTGACCTTACTTTCAAAACCTTACCTAAGTTGCTGACCTAACCTATCTTTCAAACCTCAGCTAAATGTCAAACCTAACCTAACTTTCAAACCTAACCTAACTTTCAAACCTAACCTAACTTTCAAACCTAACAATTTAACTTGCTGACCTAACCTAACTTGCTGACCTAACCTTACTTGCTGACCTAACCTAACTTGCTGAGCAAAGCAAACTTGCTGACCTAACCTAACTTTCAAACCTAACCTGACTTGCTGACGTAACCTACCTAACTGACATAACCTAACTTGCTGACCTAACGTATCCTAATTTGCTGGCCTAATTTTCAAACCTCATTTAAGTTGCTTACATAACCTAACCTAACTTGCTGACCTAATTTTCAAACCTCACTTAAGTTGCTGACCTAACCTAACTTTCAAACCTAACCTAACTTGATGACCTAACCTAACTATCAAACCTAGCCTAACTTGCTGAGCTAAGCAAACTTGCTGACCTAACCTAACTTTCAAACTTAACCTAAATTACAAACCTAACCTAATTAAACTAGCTGACTTAACCTAACTTGCTGACCTAACCTAACTTACTGACCTAACCTAACTTTCAAACCTAACCTAAATTTCAAACCTAACCTAAGTTTTAAACCTAACAATTTAACTTGCTGACCTATCCTAACATCCTGGCAAAACCTAACTTGCTGACCTAACATATCTTGCTAAGCTAAGCAAATTGGTTACCTAACCGAACCTAATTTAACTTACTGACTTAACCTAACTTGCTGATCTAACCTAACTTGCTGATCTAAGCTTACTTGCTAACCTAACTTAACTTTCAGACCTTACTTAATTTTCAAACCTCACCTAAGTTGCTGACCCAACCTAACTTAACTTGCTGACCTTACTTTCAAAACCTTGCCTAAGTTGCTGACCTTACCTAACTTTCAAACCTAACATAACTTTCAAACCTAACCTAACTTTCAAACCTAACCTAACTTTCAAACCTAACCTAACTTTCAAACCTTACCTTACTTTCAAACCTAACCTTACTTTCAAACCTAACCTAACTTTCAAACCTAACCTAACTTTCAAACCTAACGTAATTTTCAAACCTAACCTAACTTTCAAACCTTACCTAACTTTCAAACCTAACCTAACTTTCAAACCTAACCTAACTTTTAAACCTAACAATTTAACTTGCTGACCTATCCTAACATCCTGGCAAAACCTAATTTGCTGACCTAACCTAACTTGCTGACCTAAGCAAACTTGCTAACCTAACCTTACTTTCAAACCTAACCCAAATTTCAAACCTAACCTAATTTAACTTGCTGACTTAGCCTTACTTGCCGACCTAACCTAACTTGCTGTCCTAACCTTACTTTCAAACCTCACCTAAGTTGCTGACCTAACCTAACTTAACTTACTGACGTAACTTTCAAAACCTCACCTAACTTGCTGACCTAACCTAACTTTCAAACCAAACCTAACTTGCTGACCTTACCTAACTTGCTGACCTTACCTAACTTGCTGACCTTACCTAACTTGCTGAGATAACCAAACTTGCTGAGATAACCAAACTTGCTGACCTAACCTAACTTTCAAACCTAACCTAACTTGCTGACTTAACCTAAGTTGCTGACCTTACCTAACTTGCAGAGATAACCAAACTTGCTGACCTAACCTAACTTTCAAACCTAACCTAACTTGCTGACTTAACCTAAGTTGCTGACCTAACCTAATTTGCTGACATTAACTAACTTGCTGAGCTAACCTAACTTTCAAAACTCACCTAAGTTGCTAACCTTACCTAACTTTCAAACCTAACCTAACTTGCTGATCAAACCTAACATACTGGCAAAACCTAACTTGCTGACCTGACCTACCTTTCAGACCTTACTTAATTTTCAAACCACACCTAAAATGCTGACCTAACCTAACTTAACTTGCTAACCTAACCTAAACTAACTTACTGACCTTACTTTCAAAACCTTACCTAAGTTGCTCAACTAACCTAACTTGCTGACCTAACCTATCTTTCAAACCTCAGCTAAATGTCAAACCTAACCTAACTTTCAAACCTAACAATTTAACTTGCTGACCTAACCTAACTTGCTGACCTAACCTTACTTGCTGACCTAACCTAACTTGCTGAGCAAAGCAAACTTGCTGACCTAACCTAACTTTCAAACCTAACCTGACTTGCTGACGTAACCTACCTAACTGACATAACCTAACTTGCTGACCTAACGTATCCTAATTTGCTGGCCTAATTTTCAAACCTCATTTAAGTTGCTTACATAACCTAACCTAACTTGCTGACCTAATTTTCAAACCTCACTTAAGTTGCTGACCTAACCTAACTTTCAAACCTAACCTAACTATCAAACCTAGCCTAACTTGCTGAGCTAAGCAAACTTGCTGACCTAACCTAACTTTCAAACCTAACCTAAATTACAAACCTAACCTAATTAAACTAGCTGACTTAACCTAACTTGCTGACCTAACCTAACTTACTGACCTAACCTAACTTTCAAACCTAACCTAAATTTCAAACCTAACCTAAGTTTTAAACCTAACAATTTAACTTGCTGACCTATCCTAACATCCTGGCAAAACCTAACTTGCTGACCTAACATATCTTGCTAAGCTAAGCAAATTGGTTACCTAACCGAACCTAATTTAACTTACTGACTTAACCTAACTTGCTGATCTAACCTAACTTGCTGATCTAAGCTTACTTGCTAACCTAACTTAACTTTCAGACCTTACTTAATTTTCAAACCTCACCTAAGTTGCTGACCCAACCTAACTTAACTTGCTGACCTTACTTTCAAAACCTTGCCTAAGTTGCTGACCTTACCTAACTTTCAAACCTAACATAACTTTCAAACCTAACCTAACTTTCAAACCTAACCTAACTTTCAAACCTAACCTAACTTTCAAACCTTACCTTACTTTCAAACCTAACCTTACTTTCAAACCTAACCTAACTTTCAAACCTAACCTAACTTTCAAACCTAACCTAACTTTCAAACCTAACGTAATTTTCAAACCTAACCTAACTTTCAAACCTTACCTAACTTTCAAACCTAACCTAACTTTCAAACCTAACCTAACTTTTAAACCTAACAATTTAACTTGCTGACCTATCCTAACATCCTGGCAAAACCTAATTTGCTGACCTAACCTAACTTGCTGACCTAAGCAAACTTGCTAACCTAACCTTACTTTCAAACCTAACCCAAATTTCAAACCTAACCTAATTTAACTTGCTGACTTAGCCTTACTTGCCGACCTAACCTAACTTGCTGTCCTAACCTTACTTTCAAACCCAACAATTTAACTTTCTGACCTAACCTAACCTAACCTAACTTGCTGACCTAACCTAAGTTGCCGACCTAACCTAACCTTCAGACCTAACTTAATTTTCAAACTTCACTTATGTTGCTGAGCTATCCTAACTCACTGACTTTGCCTAGCTTGCTGACCTAACTTTCAAACAATGAGAAGAGTAGACTATACTATGGTTTGGTCATATAGAGAGTATGAATGAAAAGCGACTTACAAAAAGTCATGGGACGCGGCGTGAAAAGGCGTGAGTTTAATAAGTGTGTAAAGATGTTTTCTCTTTTTCTCAGGTGAACACGTCGCCCAATACATCAACTGGTTGAACTCTGCCAGCGGCGCCAACCTGGTCAACTACCACATCATAGGACACAGCCTCGGCGCCACCAAGCTGGCGTCATCGGCATACAACTTGGAGGAAGGGTGCCTTATCTTACTGGTACGTTTGCAAGAACATCATCTGCCTAGTCTTTTCGGAGTTCGACCGCTAGAAAAGCGCCGAAGTAGGACGTAAGAGGGAGGAGGAATTTCTCAGTAGTAGCCCGGAGTCTGAATTTGGAACCAGAATGGCAATAGACTCGCCCTCTATTACATGGGACTTCTAAATACCAGGTAACAAAATGTTAGTGTCATCGTCTGCCTAATCTTTTCCCAAATAAGTTGGGATCGGCGTCCAGTCTTACCGGGTGCAGCTGAAAACCAGCAAAGTTTTGTATTTTGGAGCTAGGTACTGCCTATCTGACCTGCACAATCCATTTCGTACTGGGTAATACGATACCCATTGGTAAGACTGGGAAATTAGTCGGTAGGTATACTTCTTGATAAGCCTTCGGAGATTATATACATATTTTTCTTGTCACTAGCCTCTTTGGCTTCCCACTGCTGGGCAAAGGCCTCCCCTTTCTCTATACTGTACGATCTCTGGCCATGATAGCCCCGGAATATTTTGTTATGAATTTCTTAGTAGGGGTTTAGAGCCAGAATGAGGTAGGTTTGGGTTCTAATTATTCTTTATTGTACACATAAATTACTTTTATATTGTCACAAATATTGTGACAGCTGATGATAACTCCTACTCACAGGTCTGGACCCCGCTCTCCCCGGCTGGATAACTCACGCACAAGCCCTAAGACGTACTGATTCCCATCTACACCGAACTAATGCACACTGATGCAGGGTTCTACGGAATCACGAACCCTGCAGGTGATGTGGACTTCTACCCCAATGGTGGGGCTAGCATGCCTGGCTGTGGGGATCGGAACTGTAACAGTCATCAGTGAGTAGTATCATTAGTGTTTTCATATGGGTTACCTGCTGAATTATTTACTACATAATTGCAGACGCTAAGTATATGGCTCAATAGCTCGGTGCGGCAAACGCACATGCACGTTCAATAAATATTTCGTGTGGTGATATAAACGCGTATACGCGGTTGAAGACATTCTACCCAGTGCGACTGGACGCATTAGTGCGGCGTCCAATACTTTGTCCAAGGGCGGCACAGCGCTTAAGTGCGTTTGAAAATTTTGGCGTTTTATGACGATCATAAAATAACTTTATATTTATTACGCTACATGTAAAGGTTATTTCACACTACAGTTATTTTGTTAATTTACTAGGCCCTAATGTAACCTCACGGATCATCGCTACCTGTTATTTTCTTTTTCTCTTTTCAATTCGCTTTTGCTCATCTGTTGCCATTTAGTGGTATACGATTTATTTAGTAGAGATATCAGATTAGACCCACACTTATTTTATGATACCTAGTTTTTTTTTGGTAATAGGTATATAATACGTCTGTTCACCACGAAAGCAAAACAGAAGTGACTTCAACACAGCAACAACACTTAATTTTGGGCTAGGGTTACAAAATATTTTTAAAAACAATCGGACTGCCATAGATTAGTAGTCCAGTAAAATAAGATAGAAGACACTTTATACAAAAGGGTGCCGGCTGTTTTGGTCACAAATGATTATTTAAAACAATAGGCAAGCGAGCGAGCGAGTGTGCGATCGGCGGCGGTTGGCCAATAAAATATACAAGACATTTTATGTCCAGCATGTTTGTTATCTCCATAAGTAACTAACTAAACAAACTAACAGGTGTGTAGACACCCTTACAGACCCTTATTTTACGATGCTTTCGAAACAATAGTGATGCACAATGAACGCACAGGTCTGGTTCAGAAATGTACCGGAACTTATGTATACATTTGCAATACTATTTATTGTTTTGTCTGTGACTGTGTCTTCAACAAAGTTACCCACCAGACCCCGCTACCCGCTAGACCTACTGTGCAGTACAAATAATTTTATGATGGAACGGCACACGGGGTACATAAACCGCACAACAGTAGTAACATAACCGGAATAGGACGCCGTCACCTCCTTCTGCGAAGCAGTCATGCTAGCGAAGGAGGTGGCGGAACGTGAGAGGGAGAGAACCTCACGTCCCAGCCGCCGCGGGCGACGCACCGGGCGTCGTGGCCCCCGGCCACCATAGGCGCGGGCCTGTGGACGGTGAGCTATGGGCTAGCTCGCCGTCCGTCCGTCTTGTGACGACAGGCCGTGTCGACGGCGCGTTCGTGTTCCACGCGCGCCTCAAAGAAAGTCAGCAAACAGGAAGGGGTCCGAAAGGACCGATGCCTGCCAGGGTTGCGGGACTGTTCGAAAGAGATACCGCGGCCCTGGAACACAAAGGGCAAAGGAAGGAACATGGATGGGTTTGAGTCAGAAAAAGTCTGACACTCCGTCGTCTGCCTGTCTGATTTGATGATTTCCCATCCGAAAAACAAAAAAGTGGTAACATAACCACTACAAACCATAGTACCTTATTCAGATTAATATTCTATTGTTACTCTCTGATACCGTAGTAGTTACTTGTATTGTTGCAGCTCAAGGTCGTCAAAGTGTTACCTACTGTTCGGCCTACAGGGTACTACCCGCTTTTTGTCGTTAGCCACACAAAACAAAAGCTGGACCATATGCATTCCATTAGACAACTGACTCGCTGGTACTAAAACCAGTTTTTATTTACAGAACTACTTCTGCAGTTGTTAAAATAAAGTTGGAAATTCATTAACTGGCTCAAAGATTGCAATAAAATTAGAATTTTAATAAGACTGCTAGCCATTTTCTTGCACCAACTGCCATAGTCTAACAGTTCTTCACCTTCCAGATGCATATTCTACATGGCCGAGTCTCTGCAACGAGGAGCTAGGTTTCACCGGCCGTCGCTGTGACAACCTCAACGCAGCTCTGAGTGGCAACTGCAGCGGAGGTACTCTGAGGATGGGTGGCACTGCTGCTAAGACTGGGTAGGTAGCATTTAGTTAGGTGACCATAGACTACTAATATACTTTAGGTGACCTTAAACTTTTCATACAGATTATTTTTTACGCCGAATAATCGTCACTGTTCGAATAGTATTGCATAACATCCTGTAATAGCCGAAGGGTTAGGTAGAGGTGTACCTAATAGTACACCCACATTTCGACAGTTATGTTTAAGTCACTTGTAATAGGGGGTGATGCTATTGTCATTAACCGGGCACAAATCCAGACTCCGTGGCTGCTGCTGAGAAATTCTTTATGAAAACACCTAATAACACTGGCCGATAGCCGATGAAGTAAAGTTTTGACCGAATGGTGGCCAAGGTTAGGCCTAAGATCGCGGGAAACAGATGGAGAAGGGATGCATAGAACAAAGAATGGCAGACGAAAGGGGACGCCTATACCCAACAGTGGGTGATTCCGAGCTGATACGACTCACCCAGTCACACTCACCACCACTCACTTTCACTTTGGACGGCCTGAGGATCGAAACCAGGACCTCATGTTCAGCAGTCGTGCTTGCGACCCTAGCCTGGATTTGAGCCCAGTTGATGGCAATAGGTACTTTAAGCCTACGCCTGATCTCTCTCCGGTCGTGTCGATCGGGTTGCAAACACATCGGATTACGAGAGGGAGCGAAGAGCAAATACAGATGCACGCTGCACCTGTGGTTGTGCACACACTTCTACACTTGAAATACCTCTCGCATTGATAGCTAATCTCCGCTGAGACCGTCCGTCACGACCGAAAATGGTCAGTATCAAGCAAGATTTTTTCGTTCACGTCGTATTTTTTCAAGTTTTAAGGTATAACCAAAGAGTAGAACAATTACCAACCAATAAACCTACCAATGTTTGTCTCTGCATCACCCAAAGTTTGACTGGTAGAAAATGCCTATGGCATTAAGTCCGCTCGTGCTGCGTACTTTGTGCTTGAAGAGTTAAATAAATAAATTATACCGATTATAGCCCTAAAAATACAGTTTTTGGCATTTTCTTTTTTTCAGACAATCTGGTTTTTACTGGTTGAGAGCTAACGCGAACTCTCCATTCTCCCAGGGATAACTGGCTTGATGTTAAAGTATGACTTACAATTAAAGAGATATTTATTGTATCGACTGTTTTATTTAAAAAAAAACCTTACATTTTCACCCCATCAATTATGATCATTTATGTTTAGCCTTCTCCCCCAAATATGTTAGGGTCTGCTGCCAGTCTGAGTGGATGCAAACTAAGTAACTCGGCGCTTAATTATTGCTGGTTTGACTTTACAATACTGTCAAAATTATGCGGTGAATATAAACTGTGAAAGTACTTTCGCGCCATTTTCTGAAAGCTTCATCTGTTAATTTGCTGTCAAATGTCACGCAAGCTGTTTTTTTTAATTAGTGAAACTTCACGGTTAGGTTCATTGTTGTCGTGATTTGATACATAGATAAAAATAAAGTTCGTTTATTGGCAAGAACGATATGGTAACATAAATCACCTTAGAACCCGGTAATCACCACCCATCATGTCTACTAAGTTTTAAAAACTAATTTAATCTACAAGTCATCAGATTGTCAGCGTGAAGCCCTTCTGCAGAATATGTTCCACAACCGCTTGCACCTTTCAAGATTTAATCGAAGCAAATGTTAGAACTGTGCAGGTGGCTTCATACTGGTCTAACACAATTTGAGTTTCATCGACACGTAAACAAGATCTACAAGTTTACGTGATATTTAAAATCAGATGATAAAATAAGCTTTCAGAAACTGAGGTGTCCGCTTTAGAATATAAAACACGAGTTCTTCGATGTTTTTAAACATTTAAGCTCTGGTCAAACCAAGGCGAATCTCGCGCGTCAACATTTGCTCGCGTCGATTGCGTCAACTAACTTGTATGGATTTGTTATTACTGGCGCGTGACTTATTAATTATTTTCCGCCAGTTCCTTGCGCGAGTCAGCCCGTACCACTAAGCCTAAAGTGTCAAATTGTCCCTTAATAATCTAGATGCAATCCAGCATATCCCACAGTACCCTCCCCTCCCCCCAGCGATACCCTGAGCTTCGTAACCGATAGGGGCCAATATTTTGACCTGACTGGAAGCTTTTTCGTAATAAGGTAACATTAATCGACGCGTTGCTTATCCCGTGTGGGATTCGCCCCAGTGTGACCAGAGCTTGATTAGGTTAGGTTAGATATTTGAACTGTCTTCTTGATAGTAATCATTAGGGTTTTAAATAGTAATCACTATTTTAAAGTCACAAAAAGGTATTCATTTCGTCAATATTCATATTTTCAAGAATTCATTTTCTTACCTCACATTGTTGTCTCCGAATTCCAATCATACTAATTAAGTTCTATGAAAGTATTTTTTTTTCAAAATCATTGCTGAAGTTCTAACACCACGTAGTGCAAAAACCGCATAAACCTAGGCAAGAGTACACAACCATTTTTTAATTTAATGTTCCCTTCAAATTAGATAGAGAAATTGCTTGTTTCTGATTGGCTGATGCAACGCATCTTTCGGTTTTCAAACAAACGGCATCAAAATGTCAAAACTGCCAAAAAATTTACTTACTTGATATTAGAACTTCAACGACGAAATATGTTTTTTCTTTATTTGACAGTATGTACTAAAATAGTACATTACTTAGAACGCCGCGTTAACACTACTAAACAAGTTGCGATACTTGTTTTCAACAAGTTTTTTCAAGTTCTTGTCAAAAGAGAACATTGTATACATGTATTATGAGCGTTTACGACTTACGGCAGTTCACACAAACTTTCAAGTCTCTGGTCTTCGACACGCACTCTCTGGAGGTCAATGCGGAGCTTGCCTCCTTCGAGTGCCCTCTTCCAGATTGCAGGGGAAACACTCAACACAATGCTGTTCACGTGAGGGTTACGTGATTTCTTTCGAAACTTAATAGCAACTTTCTGTTCCTCGTCGCCGAGGCCGTCAAATAGCTCCCGATTCTGATTCCTAAGAGCTCGCAACACGTCCTCGTCACTGTGGAGCAGCAACACGTCCCTAAGAATCAGAAGCGGGTCTCGGTTTTTGACTTCCTCGACGACGAGGTTTTCTCCGGCCGCCTCCAATCGTGCCTTCAGTTTGCGCCTCTCCTCCTTCGTTTCGCACCCCATGATGACCTTTTGGTCCTTGGCCTTTCTGACCCTCTCTACGCGCACCCAGCCCTCCTTCGCGTCCACCGCCTTCCTGACTCTTTCGAGGACATCGGCCCCCGTATCCATCTCCTGTGTTGAGGAGACAACCACGGAGTGCAGCGTCGTTCGCTCCAGGGCCTGTGCCCCGGTGTGGCTCTTGCTGACGGCCGCAACACTCGCGTAGGTTGTCTCCCCCACCACTTCCCTGCTAGCCAGACTGTCTCGGAGCCTTTCAAGTTTGTCGGAGTTGTCCCTTAACTCCGACATGTGCTCCTTCAGGGTGTTGAGGAGCTCAGTCTGGCCAGCAAGAACATCGACGGGAATGGATTGGGGTCCGAGGTCAGCAGTGGGTGCGGGTTCCGGTACGGCGATGGGTGCGGCAGCGGCCTTGTCGCGCTCGGACTCTTTCACCAGCTCATAAAGCCTGTTTATGGCTTCGAGCACTGCTGTCTTAATCTCGGCCTTTAGGTTGCGAGAGTTGCCTTAGCCTTATTCAGGCAAGCTCTCGCCTCCTCAGTGCGACTGCGGTGCCTCGCCTCAGGCTTTTTGAGCGGCGCAGGAGGGTCAACAGGAGCTCGGCGCGTCCCCTGGGTGGCAGGGCCCCCCTGAGAGGCGGAAGGAGTGTCGTCTCCGAAGGAGATTCTCCTCCTCGCGGTAGCAGGCGAAAGTCCCACATTCTCAGGTGACCGCGTCGAGCCCCCGGAGGCCAACGTCTTTAGTGTAGCGGATGGGGTGCGGAACATGTTGCAGAAAATAAAAGGAAGATCGAACCCCTGTAAAGTGGGAGCTCGCCTTAGACACTGGACTATAATTCTGTGTCCCTGTAAAGGGGGGTACACAGAAAATAATAAAATAACAGCTAATCAATTAAAACTAAAATGTAAAAATATTGATAAATAATTTTTAAAATCCTATGTGAGCCTTGCAGACTCAGTCAAATGTTAAAATGTAAAAATATCCTACTAAAAACCTTACAAAACCCTAACTAAAACAAGGCCAAACAAAATAAGAAAAACAAACTTTGCCGGAATTCCCACGTCTACCTTCCTATAGACCAGAGGGCGGGTGGGTGGGCAAATTTTATTTGAGATAGCCGGGCGTGAGGGGTGTCCAGAGACGCGTCTCCGGGCGGGCTAGCGATCTACGAAATAAAACGGGGTAGGTGCCGAACAAAAATTTGGACTTTTGGTCAAAAAACCAGTTTTTGAAACAAAAAATTTTGGTTTTCAACCCCCAACCTGAAGACCGGCTCACGGAACGCGGACCAAAAAGCAGGGATGAAGGGTGAGTACTATTGAATCTATAATCTAACGTTACTTTTGAAATAGAATTTGGAAAAAGACTAAATTTTGATGACTTTGTATGAAAATTCAAAAAAATTCCAAGGGTTGTAGGGGAAGTTTTTTATACGCGCGTGCAGGTGAGTGCGATATGGTCAAAACGTAGGCGGAGGCCTAGTAAGGTCTAAAAATGCTGAAAACAGCTTCAAAATCGCACGTCAGGAAACGAAGATATCTATCCTACAGTATTGGGCTTACCTAGGTAAAAGGCTCTAGATAAAATTAAGTAAGGTTAGGTCGGCAAGTTAGGTTAGCTCAGCAAGTTAGGTAAGGACAGCAAGTTAGGTTAAGTCAGTAAGTTAATTTAGGTTAGGTTTGAAAGTTAGGTTAGGTCAGCAAGTTTGCTTAGCTCGGTAAGTTAGGTTAGGTCAGCAAGTTAGGTTAGGTCGGCAAGTTAGGTAAGGTCAGCAAGTTAGGTTTGGTCAGCCAGTTAAATTAGGTTAAGTTTGAAAGTTAAGTTAGGTTAGGCAGCATTTTAGGTGTGGTTTGGAAATTAAGTAAGGTCTGAAAGGTAGGTCAGGTCAGCAAGTTAGGTTTTGCCAGTATGTTAGGTTTGAACAGCAAGTTAGGTTAGGTTTGAAAGTTAGGTAAGGTTAGCAACTTAGGTGAGATTTGAAAGTTTGGTTAGCTCAGCAAGTTACTTAATGTCAGCAAATTAGGTTAGGTCAGCAACTTAGGTTAGGTCTGAAACTTAGGTGAGGTTTTGAAAGTTAGGTCAGTAAGTTAAGTTAGGTTAGGTCAGCAACTTAGGTGAAGTTTGAAAGTTAGGTTAGGTTAGCAAGTTAGGTTAGGTAAGCAAGTTAGGTTAGGTTTAAATGTTAGGTAATGTCAGCAACTTAGGTGAGATTTGAAACTTAGATTAGGTTAGGTTTGATAGTTAGCTAAGGCCCGTTTTCACCAACACTAAGTGACACTTACCTCGATGCCTAATGCCCGTTTTCACCAACACTAAGTGACACCTAACTCAATGCCTAATTGCGCATTTTCACCAACACTAAGTGACACCTAACTCAATGCCTAATTGTGCGTTTTCACCAACACTAAGTGACACCTAACTCAATGCTTAATTGCCCGATTTCACCAACACTAAGCGACACCTAACTCAATGCCTAATTGCCCGTTTTCACGAACACTAAGTGACACCTAACTCAATGCCTAACTCCCGTTTTCACCAACACTAAGTGACACTTAACTCGATGCCTAATTGCCCATTTTCACCAAGACTAAGCGACACCTAAGTTAATACCTGATGCCCGTTTTCACCAACACTAAGTGACACCTAACTCAATGCCTAACTCCCGTTTTCACGAACACTAAGTGACACCTAACTCAATGCCTAACTCCCGTTTTCACGAACATTAAGTGACACCTAACTCAATGCCTAACTCCCGTTTTCACGAACATTAAGTGACACTCAAATCGATGCCTAATTCCCGTTTTCACGAACACTAAGTGACACCTAACTCAATGCCTAATTGCCCGTTTTCACCAACACTAAGTGACACTTAACTCGATGCCTAATTGCCCATTTTCACCAAGACTAAGCGACACCTAAGTAAATACCTGATGCCCGTTTTCACCAACATTAAGCGACACCTAACTCAATGCCTAATTGCCCGTTTTCACCAACACTAAGTGACACTTAACTCGATGCCTAATTGCCCGTTTTCACGAACACTAAGTGACACCTAACTCAATGCCTGATGCCCGTTTTCACCAACACTAAGTGACACCTAACTCAATGCCTAACTCCCGTTTTCACGAACACTAAGTGACACCTAACTCAATGCCTAACTCCCGTTTTCACGAACATTAAGTGACACCTAACTCAATGCCTAACTCCCGTTTTCACGAACATTAAGTGACACCTAACTCAATGCCTAATTGCCCGTTTTCATCAACACTAAGTGACACCTAACTCAATGCCTAATTGCCCGTTTTCACAAAGACTAAGCGACACCTAAGTTAATACCTAATGCCCGTTTTCACCAACACTAAGTGACACTTAACTCAATGCCTAATACCCGTTTTCACGATCACTATGTGACACCTAACTCAATGTAAATAGATTTTTCTCAAACAAAAGAAAGAACATTGTTTTGACAACCTTCTTTAAGATAAATTGAAATTTTTGTATACATGCAAATAGCGGGCGGCAAAAGTTACATCTAGTGTTGTCGAAAATGGGCAATAAGGCATTGCGTTAGGTGTCACTAAGTGGTCGTGAAAACGGGAGTTAGGCTTTGAGTTAGGTGTCAAATAGTGTTGGTGAAAACGGGCAATTAGGCATTGAGTTAAGTGTCGCTTAGTGATGGTGAAAATGGGCAATTAGGCATCGAGTTAAGTGTCACATAGTGTTGGCAAAAACGGGCAATTAGGCATTGAGTTAGGTGTCACTTAGTGTTGGTGAAAACGGGCATTAGGTATTTAATTAGGTGTCGCTTAGTGTTGGTGAAAACGGGCAATTAGAACTCGAGTTAAGTGTCACTTAGTGTTGGTGAAAACGGGCAATTAGGCATTGAGTTAGGTGTCACTTAGTGTTGGTGAAAACGGGCATTAGGCATCGAGTTGAGTGTCACTTAGTGTTGGTGAAAACGCGCAATTAGGCATTGAGTTAGGTGTCACTTAGTGTTGGTGAAAACGGGCCTTACCTAACTATCAAACCTAACCTAACCTAAGTTTCAAATCTCACCAAAGTTGCTGACTTTACCTAACATTTAAACCTAACCTAACTTGCAGACCTAACTTGCTAACCTAACCTAACTTTCAAACCTCACCTAAGTTGCTGACCTAACCTAACTTAACTTACTGACGTAACTTTCAAAACCTCACCTAACTTGGTGACCTAACCTAACTTTCAAACCAAACCTAACTTGCTGACCTTACCTAACTTGCTGACCTTACCTAACTTGCTGACCTTACCTAACTTGCTGAGATAACCAAACTTGCTGAGATAACCAAACTTGCTGACCTAACCTAACTTTCAAACCTAACCTAACTTGCTGACTTAACCTAAGTTGCTGACCTAACCTTATTTGCTGACATTAACTAACTTGCTGAGCTAACCTAACTTTCAAAACTCACCTAAGTTGCTAACCTTACCTAACTTTCAAACCTAACCTAACTTGCTGATCAAACCTAACATACTGGCAAAACCTTACTTGCTGACCTGACCTACCTTTCAGACCTTACTTAATTTTCAAACCACACCTAAAATGCTGACCTAACCTAACTTAACTTGCTAACCTAACCTAAACTAACTTACTGACCTTACTTTCAAAACCTTACCTAAGTTGCTGACCTAACCTATCTTTCAAACCTCAGCTAAATGTCAAACCTAACCTAACTTTCAAACCTAACCTAACTTTCAAACCTAACCTAACTTTCAAACCTAACAATTTAACTTGCTGACCTAACCTAACTTGCTGACCTAACCTTACTTGCTGACCTAACCTAACTTGCTGAGCAAAGCAAACTTGCTGACCTAACCTAACTTTCAAACCTAACCTGACTTGCTGACGTAACCTACCTAACTGACATAACCTAACTTGCTGACCTAACGTATCCTAATTTGCTGGCCTAATTTTCAAACCTCATTTAAGTTGCTTACATAACCTAACCTAACTTGCTGACCTAATTTTCAAACCTCACTTAAGTTGCTGACCTAACCTAACTTTCAAACCTAACCTAACTTGATGACCTAACCTAACTATCAAACCTAGCCTAACTTGCTGAGCTAAGCAAACTTGCTGACCTAACCTAACTTTCAAACTTAACCTAAATTACAAACCTAACCTAATTAAACTAGCTGACTTAACCTAACTTGCTGACCTAACCTAACTTACTGACCTAACCTAACTTTCAAACCTAACCTAAATTTCAAACCTAACCTAAGTTTTAAACCTAACAATTTAACTTGCTGACCTATCCTAACATCCTGGCAAAACCTAACTTGCTGACCTAACATATCTTGCTAAGCTAAGCAAATTGGTTACCTAACCGAACCTAATTTAACTTACTGACTTAACCTAACTTGCTGATCTAACCTAACTTGCTGATCTAAGCTTACTTGCTAACCTAACTTAACTTTCAGACCTTACTTAATTTTCAAACCTCACCTAAGTTGCTGACCCAACCTAACTTAACTTGCTGACCTTACTTTCAAAACCTTGCCTAAGTTGCTGACCTTACCTAACTTTCAAACCTAACATAACTTTCAAACCTAACCTAACTTTCAAACCTAACCTAACTTTCAAACCTAACCTAACTTTCAAACCTTACCTTACTTTCAAACCTAACCTTACTTTCAAACCTAACCTAACTTTCAAACCTAACCTAACTTTCAAACCTAACGTAATTTTCAAACCTAACCTAACTTTCAAACCTTACCTAACTTTCAAACCTAACCTAACTTTCAAACCTAACCTAACTTTTAAACCTAACAATTTAACTTGCTGACCTATCCTAACATCCTGGCAAAACCTAATTTGCTGACCTAACCTAACTTGCTGACCTAAGCAAACTTGCTAACCTAACCTTACTTTCAAACCTAACCCAAATTTCAAACCTAACCTAATTTAACTTGCTGACTTAGCCTTACTTGCCGACCTAACCTAACTTGCTGTCCTAACCTTACTTTCAAACCTCACCTAAGTTGCTGACCTAACCTAACTTAACTTACTGACGTAACTTTCAAAACCTCACCTAACTTGCTGACCTAACCTAACTTTCAAACCAAACCTAACTTGCTGACCTTACCTAACTTGCTGACCTTACCTAACTTGCTGACCTTACCTAACTTGCTGAGATAACCAAACTTGCTGAGATAACCAAACTTGCTGACCTAACCTAACTTTCAAACCTAACCTAACTTGCTGACTTAACCTAAGTTGCTGACCTTACCTAACTTGCAGAGATAACCAAACTTGCTGACCTAACCTAACTTTCAAACCTAACCTAACTTGCTGACTTAACCTAAGTTGCTGACCTAACCTAATTTGCTGACATTAACTAACTTGCTGAGCTAACCTAACTTTCAAAACTCACCTAAGTTGCTAACCTTACCTAACTTTCAAACCTAACCTAACTTGCTGATCAAACCTAACATACTGGCAAAACCTAACTTGCTGACCTGACCTACCTTTCAGACCTTACTTAATTTTCAAACCACACCTAAAATGCTGACCTAACCTAACTTAACTTGCTAACCTAACCTAAACTAACTTACTGACCTTACTTTCAAAACCTTACCTAAGTTGCTCAACTAACCTAACTTGCTGACCTAACCTATCTTTCAAACCTCAGCTAAATGTCAAACCTAACCTAACTTTCAAACCTAACAATTTAACTTGCTGACCTAACCTAACTTGCTGACCTAACCTTACTTGCTGACCTAACCTAACTTGCTGAGCAAAGCAAACTTGCTGACCTAACCTAACTTTCAAACCTAACCTGACTTGCTGACGTAACCTACCTAACTGACATAACCTAACTTGCTGACCTAACGTATCCTAATTTGCTGGCCTAATTTTCAAACCTCATTTAAGTTGCTTACATAACCTAACCTAACTTGCTGACCTAATTTTCAAACCTCACTTAAGTTGCTGACCTAACCTAACTTTCAAACCTAACCTAACTATCAAACCTAGCCTAACTTGCTGAGCTAAGCAAACTTGCTGACCTAACCTAACTTTCAAACCTAACCTAAATTACAAACCTAACCTAATTAAACTAGCTGACTTAACCTAACTTGCTGACCTAACCTAACTTACTGACCTAACCTAACTTTCAAACCTAACCTAAATTTCAAACCTAACCTAAGTTTTAAACCTAACAATTTAACTTGCTGACCTATCCTAACATCCTGGCAAAACCTAACTTGCTGACCTAACATATCTTGCTAAGCTAAGCAAATTGGTTACCTAACCGAACCTAATTTAACTTACTGACTTAACCTAACTTGCTGATCTAACCTAACTTGCTGATCTAAGCTTACTTGCTAACCTAACTTAACTTTCAGACCTTACTTAATTTTCAAACCTCACCTAAGTTGCTGACCCAACCTAACTTAACTTGCTGACCTTACTTTCAAAACCTTGCCTAAGTTGCTGACCTTACCTAACTTTCAAACCTAACATAACTTTCAAACCTAACCTAACTTTCAAACCTAACCTAACTTTCAAACCTAACCTAACTTTCAAACCTTACCTTACTTTCAAACCTAACCTTACTTTCAAACCTAACCTAACTTTCAAACCTAACCTAACTTTCAAACCTAACCTAACTTTCAAACCTAACGTAATTTTCAAACCTAACCTAACTTTCAAACCTTACCTAACTTTCAAACCTAACCTAACTTTCAAACCTAACCTAACTTTTAAACCTAACAATTTAACTTGCTGACCTATCCTAACATCCTGGCAAAACCTAATTTGCTGACCTAACCTAACTTGCTGACCTAAGCAAACTTGCTAACCTAACCTTACTTTCAAACCTAACCCAAATTTCAAACCTAACCTAATTTAACTTGCTGACTTAGCCTTACTTGCCGACCTAACCTAACTTGCTGTCCTAACCTTACTTTCAAACCCAACAATTTAACTTTCTGACCTAACCTAACCTAACCTAACTTGCTGACCTAACCTAAGTTGCCGACCTAACCTAACCTTCAGACCTAACTTAATTTTCAAACTTCACTTATGTTGCTGAGCTATCCTAACTCACTGACTTTGCCTAGCTTGCTGACCTAACTTTCAAACAATGAGAAGAGTAGACTATACTATGGTTTGGTCATATAGAGAGTATGAATGAAAAGCGACTTACAAAAAGTCATGGGACGCGGCGTGAAAAGGCGTGAGTTTAATAAGTGTGTAAAGATGTTTTCTCTTTTTCTCAGGTGAACACGTCGCCCAATACATCAACTGGTTGAACTCTGCCAGCGGCGCCAACCTGGTCAACTACCACATCATAGGACACAGCCTCGGCGCCACCAAGCTGGCGTCATCGGCATACAACTTGGAGGAAGGGTGCCTTATCTTACTGGTACGTTTGCAAGAACATCATCTGCCTAGTCTTTTCGGAGTTCGACCGCTAGAAAAGCGCCGAAGTAGGACGTAAGAGGGAGGAGGAATTTCTCAGTAGTAGCCCGGAGTCTGAATTTGGAACCAGAATGGCAATAGACTCGCCCTCTATTACATGGGACTTCTAAATACCAGGTAACAAAATGTTAGTGTCATCGTCTGCCTAATCTTTTCCCAAATAAGTTGGGATCGGCGTCCAGTCTTACCGGGTGCAGCTGAAAACCAGCAAAGTTTTGTATTTTGGAGCTAGGTACTGCCTATCTGACCTGCACAATCCATTTCGTACTGGGTAATACGATACCCATTGGTAAGACTGGGAAATTAGTCGGTAGGTATACTTCTTGATAAGCCTTCGGAGATTATATACATATTTTTCTTGTCACTAGCCTCTTTGGCTTCCCACTGCTGGGCAAAGGCCTCCCCTTTCTCTATACTGTACGATCTCTGGCCATGATAGCCCCGGAATATTTTGTTATGAATTTCTTAGTAGGGGTTTAGAGCCAGAATGAGGTAGGTTTGGGTTCTAATTATTCTTTATTGTACACATAAATTACTTTTATATTGTCACAAATATTGTGACAGCTGATGATAACTCCTACTCACAGGTCTGGACCCCGCTCTCCCCGGCTGGATAACTCACGCACAAGCCCTAAGACGTACTGATTCCCATCTACACCGAACTAATGCACACTGATGCAGGGTTCTACGGAATCACGAACCCTGCAGGTGATGTGGACTTCTACCCCAATGGTGGGGCTAGCATGCCTGGCTGTGGGGATCGGAACTGTAACAGTCATCAGTGAGTAGTATCATTAGTGTTTTCATATGGGTTACCTGCTGAATTATTTACTACATAATTGCAGACGCTAAGTATATGGCTCAATAGCTCGGTGCGGCAAACGCACATGCACGTTCAATAAATATTTCGTGTGGTGATATAAACGCGTATACGCGGTTGAAGACATTCTACCCAGTGCGACTGGACGCATTAGTGCGGCGTCCAATACTTTGTCCAAGGGCGGCACAGCGCTTAAGTGCGTTTGAAAATTTTGGCGTTTTATGACGATCATAAAATAACTTTATATTTATTACGCTACATGTAAAGGTTATTTCACACTACAGTTATTTTGTTAATTTACTAGGCCCTAATGTAACCTCACGGATCATCGCTACCTGTTATTTTCTTTTTCTCTTTTCAATTCGCTTTTGCTCATCTGTTGCCATTTAGTGGTATACGATTTATTTAGTAGAGATATCAGATTAGACCCACACTTATTTTATGATACCTAGTTTTTTTTTGGTAATAGGTATATAATACGTCTGTTCACCACGAAAGCAAAACAGAAGTGACTTCAACACAGCAACAACACTTAATTTTGGGCTAGGGTTACAAAATATTTTTAAAAACAATCGGACTGCCATAGATTAGTAGTCCAGTAAAATAAGATAGAAGACACTTTATACAAAAGGGTGCCGGCTGTTTTGGTCACAAATGATTATTTAAAACAATAGGCAAGCGAGCGAGCGAGTGTGCGATCGGCGGCGGTTGGCCAATAAAATATACAAGACATTTTATGTCCAGCATGTTTGTTATCTCCATAAGTAACTAACTAAACAAACTAACAGGTGTGTAGACACCCTTACAGACCCTTATTTTACGATGCTTTCGAAACAATAGTGATGCACAATGAACGCACAGGTCTGGTTCAGAAATGTACCGGAACTTATGTATACATTTGCAATACTATTTATTGTTTTGTCTGTGACTGTGTCTTCAACAAAGTTACCCACCAGACCCCGCTACCCGCTAGACCTACTGTGCAGTACAAATAATTTTATGATGGAACGGCACACGGGGTACATAAACCGCACAACAGTAGTAACATAACCGGAATAGGACGCCGTCACCTCCTTCTGCGAAGCAGTCATGCTAGCGAAGGAGGTGGCGGAACGTGAGAGGGAGAGAACCTCACGTCCCAGCCGCCGCGGGCGACGCACCGGGCGTCGTGGCCCCCGGCCACCATAGGCGCGGGCCTGTGGACGGTGAGCTATGGGCTAGCTCGCCGTCCGTCCGTCTTGTGACGACAGGCCGTGTCGACGGCGCGTTCGTGTTCCACGCGCGCCTCAAAGAAAGTCAGCAAACAGGAAGGGGTCCGAAAGGACCGATGCCTGCCAGGGTTGCGGGACTGTTCGAAAGAGATACCGCGGCCCTGGAACACAAAGGGCAAAGGAAGGAACATGGATGGGTTTGAGTCAGAAAAAGTCTGACACTCCGTCGTCTGCCTGTCTGATTTGATGATTTCCCATCCGAAAAACAAAAAAGTGGTAACATAACCACTACAAACCATAGTACCTTATTCAGATTAATATTCTATTGTTACTCTCTGATACCGTAGTAGTTACTTGTATTGTTGCAGCTCAAGGTCGTCAAAGTGTTACCTACTGTTCGGCCTACAGGGTACTACCCGCTTTTTGTCGTTAGCCACACAAAACAAAAGCTGGACCATATGCATTCCATTAGACAACTGACTCGCTGGTACTAAAACCAGTTTTTATTTACAGAACTACTTCTGCAGTTGTTAAAATAAAGTTGGAAATTCATTAACTGGCTCAAAGATTGCAATAAAATTAGAATTTTAATAAGACTGCTAGCCATTTTCTTGCACCAACTGCCATAGTCTAACAGTTCTTCACCTTCCAGATGCATATTCTACATGGCCGAGTCTCTGCAACGAGGAGCTAGGTTTCACCGGCCGTCGCTGTGACAACCTCAACGCAGCTCTGAGTGGCAACTGCAGCGGAGGTACTCTGAGGATGGGTGGCACTGCTGCTAAGACTGGGTAGGTAGCATTTAGTTAGGTGACCATAGACTACTAATATACTTTAGGTGACCTTAAACTTTTCATACAGATTATTTTTTACGCCGAATAATCGTCACTGTTCGAATAGTATTGCATAACATCCTGTAATAGCCGAAGGGTTAGGTAGAGGTGTACCTAATAGTACACCCACATTTCGACAGTTATGTTTAAGTCACTTGTAATAGGGGGTGATGCTATTGTCATTAACCGGGCACAAATCCAGACTCCGTGGCTGCTGCTGAGAAATTCTTTATGAAAACACCTAATAACACTGGCCGATAGCCGATGAAGTAAAGTTTTGACCGAATGGTGGCCAAGGTTAGGCCTAAGATCGCGGGAAACAGATGGAGAAGGGATGCATAGAACAAAGAATGGCAGACGAAAGGGGACGCCTATACCCAACAGTGGGTGATTCCGAGCTGATACGACTCACCCAGTCACACTCACCACCACTCACTTTCACTTTGGACGGCCTGAGGATCGAAACCAGGACCTCATGTTCAGCAGTCGTGCTTGCGACCCTAGCCTGGATTTGAGCCCAGTTGATGGCAATAGGTACTTTAAGCCTACGCCTGATCTCTCTCCGGTCGTGTCGATCGGGTTGCAAACACATCGGATTACGAGAGGGAGCGAAGAGCAAATACAGATGCACGCTGCACCTGTGGTTGTGCACACACTTCTACACTTGAAATACCTCTCGCATTGATAGCTAATCTCCGCTGAGACCGTCCGTCACGACCGAAAATGGTCAGTATCAAGCAAGATTTTTTCGTTCACGTCGTATTTTTTCAAGTTTTAAGGTATAACCAAAGAGTAGAACAATTACCAACCAATAAACCTACCAATGTTTGTCTCTGCATCACCCAAAGTTTGACTGGTAGAAAATGCCTATGGCATTAAGTCCGCTCGTGCTGCGTACTTTGTGCTTGAAGAGTTAAATAAATAAATTATACCGATTATAGCCCTAAAAATACAGTTTTTGGCATTTTCTTTTTTTCAGACAATCTGGTTTTTACTGGTTGAGAGCTAACGCGAACTCTCCATTCTCCCAGGGATAACTGGCTTGATGTTAAAGTATGACTTACAATTAAAGAGATATTTATTGTATCGACTGTTTTATTTAAAAAAAAACCTTACATTTTCACCCCATCAATTATGATCATTTATGTTTAGCCTTCTCCCCCAAATATGTTAGGGTCTGCTGCCAGTCTGAGTGGATGCAAACTAAGTAACTCGGCGCTTAATTATTGCTGGTTTGACTTTACAATACTGTCAAAATTATGCGGTGAATATAAACTGTGAAAGTACTTTCGCGCCATTTTCTGAAAGCTTCATCTGTTAATTTGCTGTCAAATGTCACGCAAGCTGTTTTTTTTAATTAGTGAAACTTCACGGTTAGGTTCATTGTTGTCGTGATTTGATACATAGATAAAAATAAAGTTCGTTTATTGGCAAGAACGATATGGTAACATAAATCACCTTAGAACCCGGTAATCACCACCCATCATGTCTACTAAGTTTTAAAAACTAATTTAATCTACAAGTCATCAGATTGTCAGCGTGAAGCCCTTCTGCAGAATATGTTCCACAACCGCTTGCACCTTTCAAGATTTAATCGAAGCAAATGTTAGAACTGTGCAGGTGGCTTCATACTGGTCTAACACAATTTGAGTTTCATCGACACGTAAACAAGATCTACAAGTTTACGTGATATTTAAAATCAGATGATAAAATAAGCTTTCAGAAACTGAGGTGTCCGCTTTAGAATATAAAACAGGAGTTCTTCGATGTTTTTAAACATTTAAGCTCTGGTCAAACCAAGGCGAATCTCGCGCGTAAACATTTGCTCGCGCCGATTGCGTCAACTAACTTGTATAGATTTGTTTTAACTGGCGCGTGACTTATTAATTATTTTCCGCCAGTTCCTTGCGCGAGTCAGCCCGTACCACTAAGCCTAAAGTGTCAAATTGTCCCTTAATAATCTAGATGCAATCCAGCATATCCCACAGTACCCTCCCCTCCCCCCAGCGATACCCTGAGCTTCGTAACCGATAGGGGCCAATATTTTGACCTGACTGGAAGCTTTTTCGTAATAAGGTAACATTAATCGACGCGTTGCTTATCCCGTGTGGGATTCGCCCCAGTGTGACCAGAGCTTGATTAGGTTAGGTTAGATATTTGAACTGTCTTCTTGATAGTAATCATTAGGGTTTTAAATAGTAATCACTATTTCAAAGTCACAAAAAGGTATTCATTTCGTCAATATTCATATTTTCAAGAATTCATTTTCTTACCTCACATTGTTGTCTCCGAATTCCAATCATACTAATTAAGTTCTATGAAAGTATTTTTTTTCAAAATCATTGCTGAAGTTCTAACACCACGTAGTGCAAAAACCGCATAAACCTAGGCAAGAGCACACAACCATTTTTTAATTTAATGTTCCCTTCAAATTAGATAGAGAAATTGCTTGTTTCTGATTGGCTGATGCAACGCATCTTTCGGTTTTCAAACAAACGGCATCAAAATGTCAAAACGCCAAAAAATTTACTTACTTGATATTAGAACTTCAACGACGAAATATGTTTTTTCTTTATTTGACAGTATGTACTAAAATAGTACATTACTTAGAACGCCGCGTTAACACTACTAAACAAGTTGCGATACTTGTTTTCAACAAGTTTTTTCAAGTTCTTGTCAAAAGAGAACATTGTATACATGTATTATGAGCGTTTACGACTTACGGCAGTTCACACAAACTTTCAAGTCTCTGGTCTTCGACACGCACTCTCTGGAGGTCAATGCGGAGCTTGCCTCCTTCGAGTGCCCTCTTCCAGATTGCAGGGGAAACACTCAACACAATGCTGTTCACGTGAGGGTTACGTGATTTCTTTCGAAACTTAATAGCAACTTTCTGTTCCTCGTCGCCGAGGCCGTCAAATAGCTCCCGATTCTGATTCCTAAGAGCTCGCAACACGTCCTCGTCACTGTGGAGCAGCAACACGTCCCTAAGAATCAGAAGCGGGTCTCGGTTTTTGACTTCCTCGACGACGAGGTTTTCTCCGGCCGCCTCCAATCGTGCCTTCAGTTTGCGCCTCTCCTCCTTCGTTTCGCACCCCATGATGACCTTTTGGTCCTTGGCCTTTCTGACCCTCTCTACGCGCACCCAGCCCTCCTTCGCGTCCACCGCCTTCCTGACTCTTTCGAGGACATCGGCCCCCGTATCCATCTCCTGTGTTGAGGAGACAACCACGGAGTGCAGCGTCGTTCGCTCCAGGGCCTGTGCCCCGGTGTGGCTCTTGCTGACGGCCGCAACACTCGCGTAGGTTGTCTCCCCCACCACTTCCCTGCTAGCCAGACTGTCTCGGAGCCTTTCAAGTTTGTCGGAGTTGTCCCTTAACTCCGACATGTGCTCCTTCAGGGTGTTGAGGAGCTCAGTCTGGCCAGCAAGAACATCGACGGGAATGGATTGGGGTCCGAGGTCAGCAGTGGGTGCGGGTTCCGGTACGGCGATGGGTGCGGCAGCGGCCTTGTCGCGCTCGGACTCTTTCACCAGCTCATAAAGCCTGTTTATGGCTTCGAGCACTGCTGTCTTAATCTCGGCCTTTAGGTTGCGAGAGTTGCCTTAGCCTTATTCAGGCAAGCTCTCGCCTCCTCAGTGCGACTGCGGTGCCTCGCCTCAGGCTTTTTGAGCGGCGCAGGAGGGTCAACAGGAGCTCGGCGCGTCCCCTGGGTGGCAGGGCCCCCCTGAGAGGCGGAAGGAGTGTCGTCTCCGAAGGAGATTCTCCTCCTCGCGGTAGCAGGCGAAAGTCCCACATTCTCAGGTGACCGCGTCGAGCCCCCGGAGGCCAACGTCTTTAGTGTAGCGGATGGGGTGCGGAACATGTTGCAGAAAATAAAAGGAAGATCGAACCCCTGTAAAGTGGGAGCTCGCCTTAGACACTGGACTATAATTCTGTGTCCCTGTAAAGGGGGGTACACAGAAAATAATAAAATAACAGCTAATCAATTAAAACTAAAATGTAAAAATATTGATAAATAATTTTTAAAATCCTATGTGAGCCTTGCAGACTCAGTCAAATGTTAAAATGTAAAAATATCCTACTAAAAACCTTACAAAACCCTAACTAAAACAAGGCCAAACAAAATAAGAAAAACAAACTTTGCCGGAATTCCCACGTCTACCTTCCTATAGACCAGAGGGCGGGTGGGTGGGCAAATTTTATTTGAGATAGCCGGGCGTGAGGGGTGTCCAGAGACGCGTCTCCGGGCGGGCTAGCGATCTACGAAATAAAACGGGGTAGGTGCCGAACAAAAATTTGGACTTTTGGTCAAAAAACCAGTTTTTGAAACAAAAAATTTTGGTTTTCAACCCCCAACCTGAAGACCGGCTCACGGAACGCGGACCAAAAAGCAGGGATGAAGGGTGAGTACTATTGAATCTATAATCTAACGTTACTTTTGAAATAGAATTTGGAAAAAGACTAAATTTTGATGACTTTGTATGAAAATTCAAAAAAATTCCAAGGGTTGTAGGGGAAGTTTTTTATACGCGCGTGCAGGTGAGTGCGATATGGTCAAAACGTAGGCGGAGGCCTAGTAAGGTCTAAAAATGCTGAAAACAGCTTCAAAATCGCACGTCAGGAAACGAAGATATCTATCCTACAGTATTGGGCTTACCTAGGTAAAAGGCTCTAGATAAAATTAAGTAAGGTTAGGTCGGCAAGTTAGGTTAGCTCAGCAAGTTAGGTAAGGACAGCAAGTTAGGTTAAGTCAGTAAGTTAATTTAGGTTAGGTTTGAAAGTTAGGTTAGGTCAGCAAGTTTGCTTAGCTCGGTAAGTTAGGTTAGGTCAGCAAGTTAGGTTAGGTCGGCAAGTTAGGTAAGGTCAGCAAGTTAGGTTTGGTCAGCCAGTTAAATTAGGTTAAGTTTGAAAGTTAAGTTAGGTTAGGCAGCATTTTAGGTGTGGTTTGGAAATTAAGTAAGGTCTGAAAGGTAGGTCAGGTCAGCAAGTTAGGTTTTGCCAGTATGTTAGGTTTGAACAGCAAGTTAGGTTAGGTTTGAAAGTTAGGTAAGGTTAGCAACTTAGGTGAGATTTGAAAGTTTGGTTAGCTCAGCAAGTTACTTAATGTCAGCAAATTAGGTTAGGTCAGCAACTTAGGTTAGGTCTGAAACTTAGGTGAGGTTTTGAAAGTTAGGTCAGTAAGTTAAGTTAGGTTAGGTCAGCAACTTAGGTGAAGTTTGAAAGTTAGGTTAGGTTAGCAAGTTAGGTTAGGTAAGCAAGTTAGGTTAGGTTTAAATGTTAGGTAATGTCAGCAACTTAGGTGAGATTTGAAACTTAGATTAGGTTAGGTTTGATAGTTAGCTAAGGCCCGTTTTCACCAACACTAAGTGACACTTACCTCGATGCCTAATGCCCGTTTTCACCAACACTAAGTGACACCTAACTCAATGCCTAATTGCGCATTTTCACCAACACTAAGTGACACCTAACTCAATGCCTAATTGCGCGTTTTCACCAACACTAAGTGACACCTAACTCAATGCTTAATTGCCCGATTTCACCAACACTAAGCGACACCTAACTCAATGCCTAATTGCCCGTTTTCACGAACACTAAGTGACACCTAACTCAATGCCTAACTCCCGTTTTCACCAACACTAAGTGACACTTAACTCGATGCCTAATTGCCCATTTTCACCAAGACTAAGCGACACCTAAGTTAATACCTGATGCCCGTTTTCACCAACACTAAGTGACACCTAACTCAATGCCTAACTCCCGTTTTCACGAACACTAAGTGACACCTAACTCAATGCCTAACTCCCGTTTTCACGAACATTAAGTGACACCTAACTCAATGCCTAACTCCCGTTTTCACGAACATTAAGTGACACTCAAATCGATGCCTAATTCCCGTTTTCACGAACACTAAGTGACACCTAACTCAATGCCTAATTGCCCGTTTTCACCAACACTAAGTGACACTTAACTCGATGCCTAATTGCCCATTTTCACCAAGACTAAGCGACACCTAAGTAAATACCTGATGCCCGTTTTCACCAACATTAAGCGACACCTAACTCAATGCCTAATTGCCCGTTTTCACCAACACTAAGTGACACTTAACTCGATGCCTAATTGCCCGTTTTCACGAACACTAAGTGACACCTAACTCAATGCCTGATGCCCGTTTTCACCAACACTAAGTGACACCTAACTCAATGCCTAACTCCCGTTTTCACGAACACTAAGTGACACCTAACTCAATGCCTAACTCCCGTTTTCACGAACATTAAGTGACACCTAACTCAATGCCTAACTCCCGTTTTCACGAACATTAAGTGACACCTAACTCAATGCCTAATTGCCCGTTTTCATCAACACTAAGTGACACCTAACTCAATGCCTAATTGCCCGTTTTCACAAAGACTAAGCGACACCTAAGTTAATACCTAATGCCCGTTTTCACCAACACTAAGTGACACTTAACTCAATGCCTAATACCCGTTTTCACGATCACTATGTGACACCTAACTCAATGTAAATAGATTTTTCTCAAACAAAAGAAAGAACATTGTTTTGACAACCTTCTTTAAGATAAATTGAAATTTTTGTATACATGCAAATAGCGGGCGGCAAAAGTTACATCTAGTGTTGTCGAAAATGGGCAATAAGGCATTGCGTTAGGTGTCACTAAGTGGTCGTGAAAACGGGAGTTAGGCTTTGAGTTAGGTGTCAAATAGTGTTGGTGAAAACGGGCAATTAGGCATTGAGTTAAGTGTCGCTTAGTGATGGTGAAAATGGGCAATTAGGCATCGAGTTAAGTGTCACATAGTGTTGGCAAAAACGGGCAATTAGGCATTGAGTTAGGTGTCACTTAGTGTTGGTGAAAACGGGCATTAGGTATTTAATTAGGTGTCGCTTAGTGTTGGTGAAAACGGGCAATTAGAACTCGAGTTAAGTGTCACTTAGTGTTGGTGAAAACGGGCAATTAGGCATTGAGTTAGGTGTCACTTAGTGTTGGTGAAAACGGGCATTAGGCATCGAGTTGAGTGTCACTTAGTGTTGGTGAAAACGCGCAATTAGGCATTGAGTTAGGTGTCACTTAGTGTTGGTGAAAACGGGCCTTACCTAACTATCAAACCTAACCTAACCTAAGTTTCAAATCTCACCAAAGTTGCTGACTTTACCTAACATTTAAACCTAACCTAACTTGCAGACCTAACTTGCTAACCTAACCTAACTTTCAAACCTCACCTAAGTTGCTGACCTAACCTAACTTAACTTACTGACGTAACTTTCAAAACCTCACCTAACTTGGTGACCTAACCTAACTTTCAAACCAAACCTAACTTGCTGACCTTACCTAACTTGCTGACCTTACCTAACTTGCTGACCTTACCTAACTTGCTGAGATAACCAAACTTGCTGAGATAACCAAACTTGCTGACCTAACCTAACTTTCAAACCTAACCTAACTTGCTGACTTAACCTAAGTTGCTGACCTAACCTTATTTGCTGACATTAACTAACTTGCTGAGCTAACCTAACTTTCAAAACTCACCTAAGTTGCTAACCTTACCTAACTTTCAAACCTAACCTAACTTGCTGATCAAACCTAACATACTGGCAAAACCTTACTTGCTGACCTGACCTACCTTTCAGACCTTACTTAATTTTCAAACCACACCTAAAATGCTGACCTAACCTAACTTAACTTGCTAACCTAACCTAAACTAACTTACTGACCTTACTTTCAAAACCTTACCTAAGTTGCTGACCTAACCTATCTTTCAAACCTCAGCTAAATGTCAAACCTAACCTAACTTTCAAACCTAACCTAACTTTCAAACCTAACCTAACTTTCAAACCTAACAATTTAACTTGCTGACCTAACCTAACTTGCTGACCTAACCTTACTTGCTGACCTAACCTAACTTGCTGAGCAAAGCAAACTTGCTGACCTAACCTAACTTTCAAACCTAACCTGACTTGCTGACGTAACCTACCTAACTGACATAACCTAACTTGCTGACCTAACGTATCCTAATTTGCTGGCCTAATTTTCAAACCTCATTTAAGTTGCTTACATAACCTAACCTAACTTGCTGACCTAATTTTCAAACCTCACTTAAGTTGCTGACCTAACCTAACTTTCAAACCTAACCTAACTTGATGACCTAACCTAACTATCAAACCTAGCCTAACTTGCTGAGCTAAGCAAACTTGCTGACCTAACCTAACTTTCAAACTTAACCTAAATTACAAACCTAACCTAATTAAACTAGCTGACTTAACCTAACTTGCTGACCTAACCTAACTTACTGACCTAACCTAACTTTCAAACCTAACCTAAATTTCAAACCTAACCTAAGTTTTAAACCTAACAATTTAACTTGCTGACCTATCCTAACATCCTGGCAAAACCTAACTTGCTGACCTAACATATCTTGCTAAGCTAAGCAAATTGGTTACCTAACCGAACCTAATTTAACTTACTGACTTAACCTAACTTGCTGATCTAACCTAACTTGCTGATCTAAGCTTACTTGCTAACCTAACTTAACTTTCAGACCTTACTTAATTTTCAAACCTCACCTAAGTTGCTGACCCAACCTAACTTAACTTGCTGACCTTACTTTCAAAACCTTGCCTAAGTTGCTGACCTTACCTAACTTTCAAACCTAACATAACTTTCAAACCTAACCTAACTTTCAAACCTAACCTAACTTTCAAACCTAACCTAACTTTCAAACCTTACCTTACTTTCAAACCTAACCTTACTTTCAAACCTAACCTAACTTTCAAACCTAACCTAACTTTCAAACCTAACGTAATTTTCAAACCTAACCTAACTTTCAAACCTTACCTAACTTTCAAACCTAACCTAACTTTCAAACCTAACCTAACTTTTAAACCTAACAATTTAACTTGCTGACCTATCCTAACATCCTGGCAAAACCTAATTTGCTGACCTAACCTAACTTGCTGACCTAAGCAAACTTGCTAACCTAACCTTACTTTCAAACCTAACCCAAATTTCAAACCTAACCTAATTTAACTTGCTGACTTAGCCTTACTTGCCGACCTAACCTAACTTGCTGTCCTAACCTTACTTTCAAACCTCACCTAAGTTGCTGACCTAACCTAACTTAACTTACTGACGTAACTTTCAAAACCTCACCTAACTTGCTGACCTAACCTAACTTTCAAACCAAACCTAACTTGCTGACCTTACCTAACTTGCTGACCTTACCTAACTTGCTGACCTTACCTAACTTGCTGAGATAACCAAACTTGCTGAGATAACCAAACTTGCTGACCTAACCTAACTTTCAAACCTAACCTAACTTGCTGACTTAACCTAAGTTGCTGACCTTACCTAACTTGCAGAGATAACCAAACTTGCTGACCTAACCTAACTTTCAAACCTAACCTAACTTGCTGACTTAACCTAAGTTGCTGACCTAACCTAATTTGCTGACATTAACTAACTTGCTGAGCTAACCTAACTTTCAAAACTCACCTAAGTTGCTAACCTTACCTAACTTTCAAACCTAACCTAACTTGCTGATCAAACCTAACATACTGGCAAAACCTAACTTGCTGACCTGACCTACCTTTCAGACCTTACTTAATTTTCAAACCACACCTAAAATGCTGACCTAACCTAACTTAACTTGCTAACCTAACCTAAACTAACTTACTGACCTTACTTTCAAAACCTTACCTAAGTTGCTCAACTAACCTAACTTGCTGACCTAACCTATCTTTCAAACCTCAGCTAAATGTCAAACCTAACCTAACTTTCAAACCTAACAATTTAACTTGCTGACCTAACCTAACTTGCTGACCTAACCTTACTTGCTGACCTAACCTAACTTGCTGAGCAAAGCAAACTTGCTGACCTAACCTAACTTTCAAACCTAACCTGACTTGCTGACGTAACCTACCTAACTGACATAACCTAACTTGCTGACCTAACGTATCCTAATTTGCTGGCCTAATTTTCAAACCTCATTTAAGTTGCTTACATAACCTAACCTAACTTGCTGACCTAATTTTCAAACCTCACTTAAGTTGCTGACCTAACCTAACTTTCAAACCTAACCTAACTATCAAACCTAGCCTAACTTGCTGAGCTAAGCAAACTTGCTGACCTAACCTAACTTTCAAACCTAACCTAAATTACAAACCTAACCTAATTAAACTAGCTGACTTAACCTAACTTGCTGACCTAACCTAACTTACTGACCTAACCTAACTTTCAAACCTAACCTAAATTTCAAACCTAACCTAAGTTTTAAACCTAACAATTTAACTTGCTGACCTATCCTAACATCCTGGCAAAACCTAACTTGCTGACCTAACATATCTTGCTAAGCTAAGCAAATTGGTTACCTAACCGAACCTAATTTAACTTACTGACTTAACCTAACTTGCTGATCTAACCTAACTTGCTGATCTAAGCTTACTTGCTAACCTAACTTAACTTTCAGACCTTACTTAATTTTCAAACCTCACCTAAGTTGCTGACCCAACCTAACTTAACTTGCTGACCTTACTTTCAAAACCTTGCCTAAGTTGCTGACCTTACCTAACTTTCAAACCTAACATAACTTTCAAACCTAACCTAACTTTCAAACCTAACCTAACTTTCAAACCTAACCTAACTTTCAAACCTTACCTTACTTTCAAACCTAACCTTACTTTCAAACCTAACCTAACTTTCAAACCTAACCTAACTTTCAAACCTAACCTAACTTTCAAACCTAACGTAATTTTCAAACCTAACCTAACTTTCAAACCTTACCTAACTTTCAAACCTAACCTAACTTTCAAACCTAACCTAACTTTTAAACCTAACAATTTAACTTGCTGACCTATCCTAACATCCTGGCAAAACCTAATTTGCTGACCTAACCTAACTTGCTGACCTAAGCAAACTTGCTAACCTAACCTTACTTTCAAACCTAACCCAAATTTCAAACCTAACCTAATTTAACTTGCTGACTTAGCCTTACTTGCCGACCTAACCTAACTTGCTGTCCTAACCTTACTTTCAAACCCAACAATTTAACTTTCTGACCTAACCTAACCTAACCTAACTTGCTGGCCTAACCTAAGTTGCCGACCTAACCTAACCTTCAGACCTAACTTAATTTTCAAACTTCACTTATGTTGCTGAGCTATCCTAACTCACTGACTTTGCCTAGCTTGCTGACCTAACTTTCAAACAATGAGAAGAGTAGACTATACTATGGTTTGGTCATATAGAGAGTATGAATGAAAAGCGACTTACAAAAAGTCATGGGACGCGGCGTGAAAAGGCGTGAGTTTAATAAGTGTGTAAAGATGTTTTCTCTTTTTCTCAGGTGAACACGTCGCCCAATACATCAACTGGTTGAACTCTGCCAGCGGCGCCAACCTGGTCAACTACCACATCATAGGACACAGCCTCGGCGCCACCAAGCTGGCGTCATCGGCATACAACTTGGAGGAAGGGTGCCTTATCTTACTGGTACGTTTGCAAGAACATCATCTGCCTAGTCTTTTCGGAGTTCGACCGCTAGAAAAGCGCCGAAGTAGGACGTAAGAGGGAGGAGGAATTTCTCAGTAGTAGCCCGGAGTCTGAATTTGGAACCAGAATGGCAATAGACTCGCCCTCTATTACATGGGACTTCTAAATACCAGGTAACAAAATGTTAGTGTCATCGTCTGCCTAATCTTTTCCCAAATAAGTTGGGATCGGCGTCCAGTCTTACCGGGTGCAGCTGAAAACCAGCAAAGTTTTGTATTTTGGAGCTAGGTACTGCCTATCTGACCTGCACAATCCATTTCGTACTGGGTAATACGATACCCATTGGTAAGACTGGGAAATTAGTCGGTAGGTATACTTCTTGATAAGCCTTCGGAGATTATATACATATTTTTCTTGTCACTAGCCTCTTTGGCTTCCCACTGCTGGGCAAAGGCCTCCCCTTTCTCTATACTGTACGATCTCTGGCCATGATAGCCCCGGAATATTTTGTTATGAATTTCTTAGTAGGGGTTTAGAGCCAGAATGAGGTAGGTTTGGGTTCTAATTATTCTTTATTGTACACATAAATTACTTTTATATTGTCACAAATATTGTGACAGCTGATGATAACTCCTACTCACAGGTCTGGACCCCGCTCTCCCCGGCTGGATAACTCACGCACAAGCCCTAAGACGTACTGATTCCCATCTACACCGAACTAATGCACACTGATGCAGGGTTCTACGGAATCACGAACCCTGCAGGTGATGTGGACTTCTACCCCAATGGTGGGGCTAGCATGCCTGGCTGTGGGGATCGGAACTGTAACAGTCATCAGTGAGTAGTATCATTAGTGTTTTCATATGGGTTACCTGCTGAATTATTTACTACATAATTGCAGACGCTAAGTATATGGCTCAATAGCTCGGTGCGGCAAACGCACATGCACGTTCAATAAATATTTCGTGTGGTGATATAAACGCGTATACGCGGTTGAAGACATTCTACCCAGTGCGACTGGACGCATTAGTGCGGCGTCCAATACTTTGTCCAAGGGCGGCACAGCGCTTAAGTGCGTTTGAAAATTTTGGCGTTTTATGACGATCATAAAATAACTTTATATTTATTACGCTACATGTAAAGGTTATTTCACACTACAGTTATTTTGTTAATTTACTAGGCCCTAATGTAACCTCACGGATCATCGCTACCTGTTATTTTCTTTTTCTCTTTTCAATTCGCTTTTGCTCATCTGTTGCCATTTAGTGGTATACGATTTATTTAGTAGAGATATCAGATTAGACCCACACTTATTTTATGATACCTAGTTTTTTTTTGGTAATAGGTATATAATACGTCTGTTCACCACGAAAGCAAAACAGAAGTGACTTCAACACAGCAACAACACTTAATTTTGGGCTAGGGTTACAAAATATTTTTAAAAACAATCGGACTGCCATAGATTAGTAGTCCAGTAAAATAAGATAGAAGACACTTTATACAAAAGGGTGCCGGCTGTTTTGGTCACAAATGATTATTTAAAACAATAGGCAAGCGAGCGAGCGAGTGTGCGATCGGCGGCGGTTGGCCAATAAAATATACAAGACATTTTATGTCCAGCATGTTTGTTATCTCCATAAGTAACTAACTAAACAAACTAACAGGTGTGTAGACACCCTTACAGACCCTTATTTTACGATGCTTTCGAAACAATAGTGATGCACAATGAACGCACAGGTCTGGTTCAGAAATGTACCGGAACTTATGTATACATTTGCAATACTATTTATTGTTTTGTCTGTGACTGTGTCTTCAACAAAGTTACCCACCAGACCCCGCTACCCGCTAGACCTACTGTGCAGTACAAATAATTTTATGATGGAACGGCACACGGGGTACATAAACCGCACAACAGTAGTAACATAACCGGAATAGGACGCCGTCACCTCCTTCTGCGAAGCAGTCATGCTAGCGAAGGAGGTGGCGGAACGTGAGAGGGAGAGAACCTCACGTCCCAGCCGCCGCGGGCGACGCACCGGGCGTCGTGGCCCCCGGCCACCATAGGCGCGGGCCTGTGGACGGTGAGCTATGGGCTAGCTCGCCGTCCGTCCGTCTTGTGACGACAGGCCGTGTCGACGGCGCGTTCGTGTTCCACGCGCGCCTCAAAGAAAGTCAGCAAACAGGAAGGGGTCCGAAAGGACCGATGCCTGCCAGGGTTGCGGGACTGTTCGAAAGAGATACCGCGGCCCTGGAACACAAAGGGCAAAGGAAGGAACATGGATGGGTTTGAGTCAGAAAAAGTCTGACACTCCGTCGTCTGCCTGTCTGATTTGATGATTTCCCATCCGAAAAACAAAAAAGTGGTAACATAACCACTACAAACCATAGTACCTTATTCAGATTAATATTCTATTGTTACTCTCTGATACCGTAGTAGTTACTTGTATTGTTGCAGCTCAAGGTCGTCAAAGTGTTACCTACTGTTCGGCCTACAGGGTACTACCCGCTTTTTGTCGTTAGCCACACAAAACAAAAGCTGGACCATATGCATTCCATTAGACAACTGACTCGCTGGTACTAAAACCAGTTTTTATTTACAGAACTACTTCTGCAGTTGTTAAAATAAAGTTGGAAATTCATTAACTGGCTCAAAGATTGCAATAAAATTAGAATTTTAATAAGACTGCTAGCCATTTTCTTGCACCAACTGCCATAGTCTAACAGTTCTTCACCTTCCAGATGCATATTCTACATGGCCGAGTCTCTGCAACGAGGAGCTAGGTTTCACCGGCCGTCGCTGTGACAACCTCAACGCAGCTCTGAGTGGCAACTGCAGCGGAGGTACTCTGAGGATGGGTGGCACTGCTGCTAAGACTGGGTAGGTAGCATTTAGTTAGGTGACCATAGACTACTAATATACTTTAGGTGACCTTAAACTTTTCATACAGATTATTTTTTACGCCGAATAATCGTCACTGTTCGAATAGTATTGCATAACATCCTGTAATAGCCGAAGGGTTAGGTAGAGGTGTACCTAATAGTACACCCACATTTCGACAGTTATGTTTAAGTCACTTGTAATAGGGGGTGATGCTATTGTCATTAACCGGGCACAAATCCAGACTCCGTGGCTGCTGCTGAGAAATTCTTTATGAAAACACCTAATAACACTGGCCGATAGCCGATGAAGTAAAGTTTTGACCGAATGGTGGCCAAGGTTAGGCCTAAGATCGCGGGAAACAGATGGAGAAGGGATGCATAGAACAAAGAATGGCAGACGAAAGGGGACGCCTATACCCAACAGTGGGTGATTCCGAGCTGATACGACTCACCCAGTCACACTCACCACCACTCACTTTCACTTTGGACGGCCTGAGGATCGAAACCAGGACCTCATGTTCAGCAGTCGTGCTTGCGACCCTAGCCTGGATTTGAGCCCAGTTGATGGCAATAGGTACTTTAAGCCTACGCCTGATCTCTCTCCGGTCGTGTCGATCGGGTTGCAAACACATCGGATTACGAGAGGGAGCGAAGAGCAAATACAGATGCACGCTGCACCTGTGGTTGTGCACACACTTCTACACTTGAAATACCTCTCGCATTGATAGCTAATCTCCGCTGAGACCGTCCGTCACGACCGAAAATGGTCAGTATCAAGCAAGATTTTTTCGTTCACGTCGTATTTTTTCAAGTTTTAAGGTATAACCAAAGAGTAGAACAATTACCAACCAATAAACCTACCAATGTTTGTCTCTGCATCACCCAAAGTTTGACTGGTAGAAAATGCCTATGGCATTAAGTCCGCTCGTGCTGCGTACTTTGTGCTTGAAGAGTTAAATAAATAAATTATACCGATTATAGCCCTAAAAATACAGTTTTTGGCATTTTCTTTTTTTCAGACAATCTGGTTTTTACTGGTTGAGAGCTAACGCGAACTCTCCATTCTCCCAGGGATAACTGGCTTGATGTTAAAGTATGACTTACAATTAAAGAGATATTTATTGTATCGACTGTTTTATTTAAAAAAAAACCTTACATTTTCACCCCATCAATTATGATCATTTATGTTTAGCCTTCTCCCCCAAATATGTTAGGGTCTGCTGCCAGTCTGAGTGGATGCAAACTAAGTAACTCGGCGCTTAATTATTGCTGGTTTGACTTTACAATACTGTCAAAATTATGCGGTGAATATAAACTGTGAAAGTACTTTCGCGCCATTTTCTGAAAGCTTCATCTGTTAATTTGCTGTCAAATGTCACGCAAGCTGTTTTTTTTAATTAGTGAAACTTCACGGTTAGGTTCATTGTTGTCGTGATTTGATACATAGATAAAAATAAAGTTCGTTTATTGGCAAGAACGATATGGTAACATAAATCACCTTAGAACCCGGTAATCACCACCCATCATGTCTCCTAAGTTTAAAAAACTAATTTAATCTACAAGTCATCAGATTGTCAGCGTGAAGCCCTTCTGCAGGATATGTTCCACAACCGCTTGCACCTTTCAAGATTTAATCGAAGCAAATGTTAGAACTGTGCAGGTGGCTTCATACTGGTCTAACACAATTTGAGTTTCATCGACACGTAAACAAGATCTACAAGTTTACGTGATATTTAAAATCAGATGATAAAATAAGCTTTCAGAAACTGAGGTGTCCGCTTTAGAATATAAAACAGGAGTTCTTCGATGTTTTTAAACATTTAAGCTCTGGTCAAACCAAGGCGAATCTCGCGCGTAAACATTTGCTCGCGCCGATTGCGTCAACTAACTTGTATAGATTTGTTTTAACTGGCGCGTGACTTATTAATTATTTTCCGCCAGTTCCTTGCGCGAGTCAGCCCGTACCACTAAGCCTAAAGTGTCAAATTGTCCCTTAATAATCTAGATGCAATCCAGCATATCCCACAGTACCCTCCCCTCCCCCCAGCGATACCCTGAGCTTCGTAACCGATAGGGGCCAATATTTTGACCTGACTGGAAGCTTTTTCGTAATAAGGTAACATTAATCGACGCGTTGCTTATCCCGTGTGGGATTCGCCCCAGTGTGACCAGAGCTTGATTAGGTTAGGTTAGATATTTGAACTGTCTTCTTGATAGTAATCATTAGGGTTTTAAATAGTAATCACTATTTCAAAGTCACAAAAAGGTATTCATTTCGTCAATATTCATATTTTCAAGAATTCATTTTCTTACCTCACATTGTTGTCTCCGAATTCCAATCATACTAATTAAGTTCTATGAAAGTATTTTTTTTCAAAATCATTGCTGAAGTTCTAACACCACGTAGTGCAAAAACCGCATAAACCTAGGCAAGAGCACACAACCATTTTTTAATTTAATGTTCCCTTCAAATTAGATAGAGAAATTGCTTGTTTCTGATTGGCTGATGCAACGCATCTTTCGGTTTTCAAACAAACGGCATCAAAATGTCAAAACGCCAAAAAATTTACTTACTTGATATTAGAACTTCAACGACGAAATATGTTTTTTCTTTATTTGACAGTATGTACTAAAATAGTACATTACTTAGAACGCCGCGTTAACACTACTAAACAAGTTGCGATACTTGTTTTCAACAAGTTTTTTCAAGTTCTTGTCAAAAGAGAACATTGTATACATGTATTATGAGCGTTTACGACTTACGGCAGTTCACACAAACTTTCAAGTCTCTGGTCTTCGACACGCACTCTCTGGAGGTCAATGCGGAGCTTGCCTCCTTCGAGTGCCCTCTTCCAGATTGCAGGGGAAACACTCAACACAATGCTGTTCACGTGAGGGTTACGTGATTTCTTTCGAAACTTAATAGCAACTTTCTGTTCCTCGTCGCCGAGGCCGTCAAATAGCTCCCGATTCTGATTCCTAAGAGCTCGCAACACGTCCTCGTCACTGTGGAGCAGCAACACGTCCCTAAGAATCAGAAGCGGGTCTCGGTTTTTGACTTCCTCGACGACGAGGTTTTCTCCGGCCGCCTCCAATCGTGCCTTCAGTTTGCGCCTCTCCTCCTTCGTTTCGCACCCCATGATGACCTTTTGGTCCTTGGCCTTTCTGACCCTCTCTACGCGCACCCAGCCCTCCTTCGCGTCCACCGCCTTCCTGACTCTTTCGAGGACATCGGCCCCCGTATCCATCTCCTGTGTTGAGGAGACAACCACGGAGTGCAGCGTCGTTCGCTCCAGGGCCTGTGCCCCGGTGTGGCTCTTGCTGACGGCCGCAACACTCGCGTAGGTTGTCTCCCCCACCACTTCCCTGCTAGCCAGACTGTCTCGGAGCCTTTCAAGTTTGTCGGAGTTGTCCCTTAACTCCGACATGTGCTCCTTCAGGGTGTTGAGGAGCTCAGTCTGGCCAGCAAGAACATCGACGGGAATGGATTGGGGTCCGAGGTCAGCAGTGGGTGCGGGTTCCGGTACGGCGATGGGTGCGGCAGCGGCCTTGTCGCGCTCGGACTCTTTCACCAGCTCATAAAGCCTGTTTATGGCTTCGAGCACTGCTGTCTTAATCTCGGCCTTTAGGTTGCGAGAGTTGCCTTAGCCTTATTCAGGCAAGCTCTCGCCTCCTCAGTGCGACTGCGGTGCCTCGCCTCAGGCTTTTTGAGCGGCGCAGGAGGGTCAACAGGAGCTCGGCGCGTCCCCTGGGTGGCAGGGCCCCCCTGAGAGGCGGAAGGAGTGTCGTCTCCGAAGGAGATTCTCCTCCTCGCGGTAGCAGGCGAAAGTCCCACATTCTCAGGTGACCGCGTCGAGCCCCCGGAGGCCAACGTCTTTAGTGTAGCGGATGGGGTGCGGAACATGTTGCAGAAAATAAAAGGAAGATCGAACCCCTGTAAAGTGGGAGCTCGCCTTAGACACTGGACTATAATTCTGTGTCCCTGTAAAGGGGGGTACACAGAAAATAATAAAATAACAGCTAATCAATTAAAACTAAAATGTAAAAATATTGATAAATAATTTTTAAAATCCTATGTGAGCCTTGCAGACTCAGTCAAATGTTAAAATGTAAAAATATCCTACTAAAAACCTTACAAAACCCTAACTAAAACAAGGCCAAACAAAATAAGAAAAACAAACTTTGCCGGAATTCCCACGTCTACCTTCCTATAGACCAGAGGGCGGGTGGGTGGGCAAATTTTATTTGAGATAGCCGGGCGTGAGGGGTGTCCAGAGACGCGTCTCCGGGCGGGCTAGCGATCTACGAAATAAAACGGGGTAGGTGCCGAACAAAAATTTGGACTTTTGGTCAAAAAACCAGTTTTTGAAACAAAAAATTTTGGTTTTCAACCCCCAACCTGAAGACCGGCTCACGGAACGCGGACCAAAAAGCAGGGATGAAGGGTGAGTACTATTGAATCTATAATCTAACGTTACTTTTGAAATAGAATTTGGAAAAAGACTAAATTTTGATGACTTTGTATGAAAATTCAAAAAAATTCCAAGGGTTGTAGGGGAAGTTTTTTATACGCGCGTGCAGGTGAGTGCGATATGGTCAAAACGTAGGCGGAGGCCTAGTAAGGTCTAAAAATGCTGAAAACAGCTTCAAAATCGCACGTCAGGAAACGAAGATATCTATCCTACAGTATTGGGCTTACCTAGGTAAAAGGCTCTAGATAAAATTAAGTAAGGTTAGGTCGGCAAGTTAGGTTAGCTCAGCAAGTTAGGTAAGGACAGCAAGTTAGGTTAAGTCAGTAAGTTAATTTAGGTTAGGTTTGAAAGTTAGGTTAGGTCAGCAAGTTTGCTTAGCTCGGTAAGTTAGGTTAGGTCAGCAAGTTAGGTTAGGTCGGCAAGTTAGGTAAGGTCAGCAAGTTAGGTTTGGTCAGCCAGTTAAATTAGGTTAAGTTTGAAAGTTAAGTTAGGTTAGGCAGCATTTTAGGTGTGGTTTGGAAATTAAGTAAGGTCTGAAAGGTAGGTCAGGTCAGCAAGTTAGGTTTTGCCAGTATGTTAGGTTTGAACAGCAAGTTAGGTTAGGTTTGAAAGTTAGGTAAGGTTAGCAACTTAGGTGAGATTTGAAAGTTTGGTTAGCTCAGCAAGTTACTTAATGTCAGCAAATTAGGTTAGGTCAGCAACTTAGGTTAGGTCTGAAACTTAGGTGAGGTTTTGAAAGTTAGGTCAGTAAGTTAAGTTAGGTTAGGTCAGCAACTTAGGTGAAGTTTGAAAGTTAGGTTAGGTTAGCAAGTTAGGTTAGGTAAGCAAGTTAGGTTAGGTTTAAATGTTAGGTAATGTCAGCAACTTAGGTGAGATTTGAAACTTAGATTAGGTTAGGTTTGATAGTTAGCTAAGGCCCGTTTTCACCAACACTAAGTGACACTTACCTCGATGCCTAATGCCCGTTTTCACCAACACTAAGTGACACCTAACTCAATGCCTAATTGCGCATTTTCACCAACACTAAGTGACACCTAACTCAATGCCTAATTGTGCGTTTTCACCAACACTAAGTGACACCTAACTCAATGCTTAATTGCCCGATTTCACCAACACTAAGCGACACCTAACTCAATGCCTAATTGCCCGTTTTCACGAACACTAAGTGACACCTAACTCAATGCCTAACTCCCGTTTTCACCAACACTAAGTGACACTTAACTCGATGCCTAATTGCCCATTTTCACCAAGACTAAGCGACACCTAAGTTAATACCTGATGCCCGTTTTCACCAACACTAAGTGACACCTAACTCAATGCCTAACTCCCGTTTTCACGAACACTAAGTGACACCTAACTCAATGCCTAACTCCCGTTTTCACGAACATTAAGTGACACCTAACTCAATGCCTAACTCCCGTTTTCACGAACATTAAGTGACACTCAAATCGATGCCTAATTCCCGTTTTCACGAACACTAAGTGACACCTAACTCAATGCCTAATTGCCCGTTTTCACCAACACTAAGTGACACTTAACTCGATGCCTAATTGCCCATTTTCACCAAGACTAAGCGACACCTAAGTAAATACCTGATGCCCGTTTTCACCAACATTAAGCGACACCTAACTCAATGCCTAATTGCCCGTTTTCACCAACACTAAGTGACACTTAACTCGATGCCTAATTGCCCGTTTTCACGAACACTAAGTGACACCTAACTCAATGCCTGATGCCCGTTTTCACCAACACTAAGTGACACCTAACTCAATGCCTAACTCCCGTTTTCACGAACACTAAGTGACACCTAACTCAATGCCTAACTCCCGTTTTCACGAACATTAAGTGACACCTAACTCAATGCCTAACTCCCGTTTTCACGAACATTAAGTGACACCTAACTCAATGCCTAATTGCCCGTTTTCATCAACACTAAGTGACACCTAACTCAATGCCTAATTGCCCGTTTTCACAAAGACTAAGCGACACCTAAGTTAATACCTAATGCCCGTTTTCACCAACACTAAGTGACACTTAACTCAATGCCTAATACCCGTTTTCACGATCACTATGTGACACCTAACTCAATGTAAATAGATTTTTCTCAAACAAAAGAAAGAACATTGTTTTGACAACCTTCTTTAAGATAAATTGAAATTTTTGTATACATGCAAATAGCGGGCGGCAAAAGTTACATCTAGTGTTGTCGAAAATGGGCAATAAGGCATTGCGTTAGGTGTCACTAAGTGGTCGTGAAAACGGGAGTTAGGCTTTGAGTTAGGTGTCAAATAGTGTTGGTGAAAACGGGCAATTAGGCATTGAGTTAAGTGTCGCTTAGTGATGGTGAAAATGGGCAATTAGGCATCGAGTTAAGTGTCACATAGTGTTGGCAAAAACGGGCAATTAGGCATTGAGTTAGGTGTCACTTAGTGTTGGTGAAAACGGGCATTAGGTATTTAATTAGGTGTCGCTTAGTGTTGGTGAAAACGGGCAATTAGAACTCGAGTTAAGTGTCACTTAGTGTTGGTGAAAACGGGCAATTAGGCATTGAGTTAGGTGTCACTTAGTGTTGGTGAAAACGGGCATTAGGCATCGAGTTGAGTGTCACTTAGTGTTGGTGAAAACGCGCAATTAGGCATTGAGTTAGGTGTCACTTAGTGTTGGTGAAAACGGGCCTTACCTAACTATCAAACCTAACCTAACCTAAGTTTCAAATCTCACCAAAGTTGCTGACTTTACCTAACATTTAAACCTAACCTAACTTGCAGACCTAACTTGCTAACCTAACCTAACTTTCAAACCTCACCTAAGTTGCTGACCTAACCTAACTTAACTTACTGACGTAACTTTCAAAACCTCACCTAACTTGGTGACCTAACCTAACTTTCAAACCAAACCTAACTTGCTGACCTTACCTAACTTGCTGACCTTACCTAACTTGCTGACCTTACCTAACTTGCTGAGATAACCAAACTTGCTGAGATAACCAAACTTGCTGACCTAACCTAACTTTCAAACCTAACCTAACTTGCTGACTTAACCTAAGTTGCTGACCTAACCTTATTTGCTGACATTAACTAACTTGCTGAGCTAACCTAACTTTCAAAACTCACCTAAGTTGCTAACCTTACCTAACTTTCAAACCTAACCTAACTTGCTGATCAAACCTAACATACTGGCAAAACCTTACTTGCTGACCTGACCTACCTTTCAGACCTTACTTAATTTTCAAACCACACCTAAAATGCTGACCTAACCTAACTTAACTTGCTAACCTAACCTAAACTAACTTACTGACCTTACTTTCAAAACCTTACCTAAGTTGCTGACCTAACCTATCTTTCAAACCTCAGCTAAATGTCAAACCTAACCTAACTTTCAAACCTAACCTAACTTTCAAACCTAACCTAACTTTCAAACCTAACAATTTAACTTGCTGACCTAACCTAACTTGCTGACCTAACCTTACTTGCTGACCTAACCTAACTTGCTGAGCAAAGCAAACTTGCTGACCTAACCTAACTTTCAAACCTAACCTGACTTGCTGACGTAACCTACCTAACTGACATAACCTAACTTGCTGACCTAACGTATCCTAATTTGCTGGCCTAATTTTCAAACCTCATTTAAGTTGCTTACATAACCTAACCTAACTTGCTGACCTAATTTTCAAACCTCACTTAAGTTGCTGACCTAACCTAACTTTCAAACCTAACCTAACTTGATGACCTAACCTAACTATCAAACCTAGCCTAACTTGCTGAGCTAAGCAAACTTGCTGACCTAACCTAACTTTCAAACTTAACCTAAATTACAAACCTAACCTAATTAAACTAGCTGACTTAACCTAACTTGCTGACCTAACCTAACTTACTGACCTAACCTAACTTTCAAACCTAACCTAAATTTCAAACCTAACCTAAGTTTTAAACCTAACAATTTAACTTGCTGACCTATCCTAACATCCTGGCAAAACCTAACTTGCTGACCTAACATATCTTGCTAAGCTAAGCAAATTGGTTACCTAACCGAACCTAATTTAACTTACTGACTTAACCTAACTTGCTGATCTAACCTAACTTGCTGATCTAAGCTTACTTGCTAACCTAACTTAACTTTCAGACCTTACTTAATTTTCAAACCTCACCTAAGTTGCTGACCCAACCTAACTTAACTTGCTGACCTTACTTTCAAAACCTTGCCTAAGTTGCTGACCTTACCTAACTTTCAAACCTAACATAACTTTCAAACCTAACCTAACTTTCAAACCTAACCTAACTTTCAAACCTAACCTAACTTTCAAACCTTACCTTACTTTCAAACCTAACCTTACTTTCAAACCTAACCTAACTTTCAAACCTAACCTAACTTTCAAACCTAACGTAATTTTCAAACCTAACCTAACTTTCAAACCTTACCTAACTTTCAAACCTAACCTAACTTTCAAACCTAACCTAACTTTTAAACCTAACAATTTAACTTGCTGACCTATCCTAACATCCTGGCAAAACCTAATTTGCTGACCTAACCTAACTTGCTGACCTAAGCAAACTTGCTAACCTAACCTTACTTTCAAACCTAACCCAAATTTCAAACCTAACCTAATTTAACTTGCTGACTTAGCCTTACTTGCCGACCTAACCTAACTTGCTGTCCTAACCTTACTTTCAAACCTCACCTAAGTTGCTGACCTAACCTAACTTAACTTACTGACGTAACTTTCAAAACCTCACCTAACTTGCTGACCTAACCTAACTTTCAAACCAAACCTAACTTGCTGACCTTACCTAACTTGCTGACCTTACCTAACTTGCTGACCTTACCTAACTTGCTGAGATAACCAAACTTGCTGAGATAACCAAACTTGCTGACCTAACCTAACTTTCAAACCTAACCTAACTTGCTGACTTAACCTAAGTTGCTGACCTTACCTAACTTGCAGAGATAACCAAACTTGCTGACCTAACCTAACTTTCAAACCTAACCTAACTTGCTGACTTAACCTAAGTTGCTGACCTAACCTAATTTGCTGACATTAACTAACTTGCTGAGCTAACCTAACTTTCAAAACTCACCTAAGTTGCTAACCTTACCTAACTTTCAAACCTAACCTAACTTGCTGATCAAACCTAACATACTGGCAAAACCTAACTTGCTGACCTGACCTACCTTTCAGACCTTACTTAATTTTCAAACCACACCTAAAATGCTGACCTAACCTAACTTAACTTGCTAACCTAACCTAAACTAACTTACTGACCTTACTTTCAAAACCTTACCTAAGTTGCTCAACTAACCTAACTTGCTGACCTAACCTATCTTTCAAACCTCAGCTAAATGTCAAACCTAACCTAACTTTCAAACCTAACAATTTAACTTGCTGACCTAACCTAACTTGCTGACCTAACCTTACTTGCTGACCTAACCTAACTTGCTGAGCAAAGCAAACTTGCTGACCTAACCTAACTTTCAAACCTAACCTGACTTGCTGACGTAACCTACCTAACTGACATAACCTAACTTGCTGACCTAACGTATCCTAATTTGCTGGCCTAATTTTCAAACCTCATTTAAGTTGCTTACATAACCTAACCTAACTTGCTGACCTAATTTTCAAACCTCACTTAAGTTGCTGACCTAACCTAACTTTCAAACCTAACCTAACTATCAAACCTAGCCTAACTTGCTGAGCTAAGCAAACTTGCTGACCTAACCTAACTTTCAAACCTAACCTAAATTACAAACCTAACCTAATTAAACTAGCTGACTTAACCTAACTTGCTGACCTAACCTAACTTACTGACCTAACCTAACTTTCAAACCTAACCTAAATTTCAAACCTAACCTAAGTTTTAAACCTAACAATTTAACTTGCTGACCTATCCTAACATCCTGGCAAAACCTAACTTGCTGACCTAACATATCTTGCTAAGCTAAGCAAATTGGTTACCTAACCGAACCTAATTTAACTTACTGACTTAACCTAACTTGCTGATCTAACCTAACTTGCTGATCTAAGCTTACTTGCTAACCTAACTTAACTTTCAGACCTTACTTAATTTTCAAACCTCACCTAAGTTGCTGACCCAACCTAACTTAACTTGCTGACCTTACTTTCAAAACCTTGCCTAAGTTGCTGACCTTACCTAACTTTCAAACCTAACATAACTTTCAAACCTAACCTAACTTTCAAACCTAACCTAACTTTCAAACCTAACCTAACTTTCAAACCTTACCTTACTTTCAAACCTAACCTTACTTTCAAACCTAACCTAACTTTCAAACCTAACCTAACTTTCAAACCTAACCTAACTTTCAAACCTAACGTAATTTTCAAACCTAACCTAACTTTCAAACCTTACCTAACTTTCAAACCTAACCTAACTTTCAAACCTAACCTAACTTTTAAACCTAACAATTTAACTTGCTGACCTATCCTAACATCCTGGCAAAACCTAATTTGCTGACCTAACCTAACTTGCTGACCTAAGCAAACTTGCTAACCTAACCTTACTTTCAAACCTAACCCAAATTTCAAACCTAACCTAATTTAACTTGCTGACTTAGCCTTACTTGCCGACCTAACCTAACTTGCTGTCCTAACCTTACTTTCAAACCCAACAATTTAACTTTCTGACCTAACCTAACCTAACCTAACTTGCTGACCTAACCTAAGTTGCCGACCTAACCTAACCTTCAGACCTAACTTAATTTTCAAACTTCACTTATGTTGCTGAGCTATCCTAACTCACTGACTTTGCCTAGCTTGCTGACCTAACTTTCAAACAATGAGAAGAGTAGACTATACTATGGTTTGGTCATATAGAGAGTATGAATGAAAAGCGACTTACAAAAAGTCATGGGACGCGGCGTGAAAAGGCGTGAGTTTAATAAGTGTGTAAAGATGTTTTCTCTTTTTCTCAGGTGAACACGTCGCCCAATACATCAACTGGTTGAACTCTGCCAGCGGCGCCAACCTGGTCAACTACCACATCATAGGACACAGCCTCGGCGCCACCAAGCTGGCGTCATCGGCATACAACTTGGAGGAAGGGTGCCTTATCTTACTGGTACGTTTGCAAGAACATCATCTGCCTAGTCTTTTCGGAGTTCGACCGCTAGAAAAGCGCCGAAGTAGGACGTAAGAGGGAGGAGGAATTTCTCAGTAGTAGCCCGGAGTCTGAATTTGGAACCAGAATGGCAATAGACTCGCCCTCTATTACATGGGACTTCTAAATACCAGGTAACAAAATGTTAGTGTCATCGTCTGCCTAATCTTTTCCCAAATAAGTTGGGATCGGCGTCCAGTCTTACCGGGTGCAGCTGAAAACCAGCAAAGTTTTGTATTTTGGAGCTAGGTACTGCCTATCTGACCTGCACAATCCATTTCGTACTGGGTAATACGATACCCATTGGTAAGACTGGGAAATTAGTCGGTAGGTATACTTCTTGATAAGCCTTCGGAGATTATATACATATTTTTCTTGTCACTAGCCTCTTTGGCTTCCCACTGCTGGGCAAAGGCCTCCCCTTTCTCTATACTGTACGATCTCTGGCCATGATAGCCCCGGAATATTTTGTTATGAATTTCTTAGTAGGGGTTTAGAGCCAGAATGAGGTAGGTTTGGGTTCTAATTATTCTTTATTGTACACATAAATTACTTTTATATTGTCACAAATATTGTGACAGCTGATGATAACTCCTACTCACAGGTCTGGACCCCGCTCTCCCCGGCTGGATAACTCACGCACAAGCCCTAAGACGTACTGATTCCCATCTACACCGAACTAATGCACACTGATGCAGGGTTCTACGGAATCACGAACCCTGCAGGTGATGTGGACTTCTACCCCAATGGTGGGGCTAGCATGCCTGGCTGTGGGGATCGGAACTGTAACAGTCATCAGTGAGTAGTATCATTAGTGTTTTCATATGGGTTACCTGCTGAATTATTTACTACATAATTGCAGACGCTAAGTATATGGCTCAATAGCTCGGTGCGGCAAACGCACATGCACGTTCAATAAATATTTCGTGTGGTGATATAAACGCGTATACGCGGTTGAAGACATTCTACCCAGTGCGACTGGACGCATTAGTGCGGCGTCCAATACTTTGTCCAAGGGCGGCACAGCGCTTAAGTGCGTTTGAAAATTTTGGCGTTTTATGACGATCATAAAATAACTTTATATTTATTACGCTACATGTAAAGGTTATTTCACACTACAGTTATTTTGTTAATTTACTAGGCCCTAATGTAACCTCACGGATCATCGCTACCTGTTATTTTCTTTTTCTCTTTTCAATTCGCTTTTGCTCATCTGTTGCCATTTAGTGGTATACGATTTATTTAGTAGAGATATCAGATTAGACCCACACTTATTTTATGATACCTAGTTTTTTTTTGGTAATAGGTATATAATACGTCTGTTCACCACGAAAGCAAAACAGAAGTGACTTCAACACAGCAACAACACTTAATTTTGGGCTAGGGTTACAAAATATTTTTAAAAACAATCGGACTGCCATAGATTAGTAGTCCAGTAAAATAAGATAGAAGACACTTTATACAAAAGGGTGCCGGCTGTTTTGGTCACAAATGATTATTTAAAACAATAGGCAAGCGAGCGAGCGAGTGTGCGATCGGCGGCGGTTGGCCAATAAAATATACAAGACATTTTATGTCCAGCATGTTTGTTATCTCCATAAGTAACTAACTAAACAAACTAACAGGTGTGTAGACACCCTTACAGACCCTTATTTTACGATGCTTTCGAAACAATAGTGATGCACAATGAACGCACAGGTCTGGTTCAGAAATGTACCGGAACTTATGTATACATTTGCAATACTATTTATTGTTTTGTCTGTGACTGTGTCTTCAACAAAGTTACCCACCAGACCCCGCTACCCGCTAGACCTACTGTGCAGTACAAATAATTTTATGATGGAACGGCACACGGGGTACATAAACCGCACAACAGTAGTAACATAACCGGAATAGGACGCCGTCACCTCCTTCTGCGAAGCAGTCATGCTAGCGAAGGAGGTGGCGGAACGTGAGAGGGAGAGAACCTCACGTCCCAGCCGCCGCGGGCGACGCACCGGGCGTCGTGGCCCCCGGCCACCATAGGCGCGGGCCTGTGGACGGTGAGCTATGGGCTAGCTCGCCGTCCGTCCGTCTTGTGACGACAGGCCGTGTCGACGGCGCGTTCGTGTTCCACGCGCGCCTCAAAGAAAGTCAGCAAACAGGAAGGGGTCCGAAAGGACCGATGCCTGCCAGGGTTGCGGGACTGTTCGAAAGAGATACCGCGGCCCTGGAACACAAAGGGCAAAGGAAGGAACATGGATGGGTTTGAGTCAGAAAAAGTCTGACACTCCGTCGTCTGCCTGTCTGATTTGATGATTTCCCATCCGAAAAACAAAAAAGTGGTAACATAACCACTACAAACCATAGTACCTTATTCAGATTAATATTCTATTGTTACTCTCTGATACCGTAGTAGTTACTTGTATTGTTGCAGCTCAAGGTCGTCAAAGTGTTACCTACTGTTCGGCCTACAGGGTACTACCCGCTTTTTGTCGTTAGCCACACAAAACAAAAGCTGGACCATATGCATTCCATTAGACAACTGACTCGCTGGTACTAAAACCAGTTTTTATTTACAGAACTACTTCTGCAGTTGTTAAAATAAAGTTGGAAATTCATTAACTGGCTCAAAGATTGCAATAAAATTAGAATTTTAATAAGACTGCTAGCCATTTTCTTGCACCAACTGCCATAGTCTAACAGTTCTTCACCTTCCAGATGCATATTCTACATGGCCGAGTCTCTGCAACGAGGAGCTAGGTTTCACCGGCCGTCGCTGTGACAACCTCAACGCAGCTCTGAGTGGCAACTGCAGCGGAGGTACTCTGAGGATGGGTGGCACTGCTGCTAAGACTGGGTAGGTAGCATTTAGTTAGGTGACCATAGACTACTAATATACTTTAGGTGACCTTAAACTTTTCATACAGATTATTTTTTACGCCGAATAATCGTCACTGTTCGAATAGTATTGCATAACATCCTGTAATAGCCGAAGGGTTAGGTAGAGGTGTACCTAATAGTACACCCACATTTCGACAGTTATGTTTAAGTCACTTGTAATAGGGGGTGATGCTATTGTCATTAACCGGGCACAAATCCAGACTCCGTGGCTGCTGCTGAGAAATTCTTTATGAAAACACCTAATAACACTGGCCGATAGCCGATGAAGTAAAGTTTTGACCGAATGGTGGCCAAGGTTAGGCCTAAGATCGCGGGAAACAGATGGAGAAGGGATGCATAGAACAAAGAATGGCAGACGAAAGGGGACGCCTATACCCAACAGTGGGTGATTCCGAGCTGATACGACTCACCCAGTCACACTCACCACCACTCACTTTCACTTTGGACGGCCTGAGGATCGAAACCAGGACCTCATGTTCAGCAGTCGTGCTTGCGACCCTAGCCTGGATTTGAGCCCAGTTGATGGCAATAGGTACTTTAAGCCTACGCCTGATCTCTCTCCGGTCGTGTCGATCGGGTTGCAAACACATCGGATTACGAGAGGGAGCGAAGAGCAAATACAGATGCACGCTGCACCTGTGGTTGTGCACACACTTCTACACTTGAAATACCTCTCGCATTGATAGCTAATCTCCGCTGAGACCGTCCGTCACGACCGAAAATGGTCAGTATCAAGCAAGATTTTTTCGTTCACGTCGTATTTTTTCAAGTTTTAAGGTATAACCAAAGAGTAGAACAATTACCAACCAATAAACCTACCAATGTTTGTCTCTGCATCACCCAAAGTTTGACTGGTAGAAAATGCCTATGGCATTAAGTCCGCTCGTGCTGCGTACTTTGTGCTTGAAGAGTTAAATAAATAAATTATACCGATTATAGCCCTAAAAATACAGTTTTTGGCATTTTCTTTTTTTCAGACAATCTGGTTTTTACTGGTTGAGAGCTAACGCGAACTCTCCATTCTCCCAGGGATAACTGGCTTGATGTTAAAGTATGACTTACAATTAAAGAGATATTTATTGTATCGACTGTTTTATTTAAAAAAAAACCTTACATTTTCACCCCATCAATTATGATCATTTATGTTTAGCCTTCTCCCCCAAATATGTTAGGGTCTGCTGCCAGTCTGAGTGGATGCAAACTAAGTAACTCGGCGCTTAATTATTGCTGGTTTGACTTTACAATACTGTCAAAATTATGCGGTGAATATAAACTGTGAAAGTACTTTCGCGCCATTTTCTGAAAGCTTCATCTGTTAATTTGCTGTCAAATGTCACGCAAGCTGTTTTTTTTAATTAGTGAAACTTCACGGTTAGGTTCATTGTTGTCGTGATTTGATACATAGATAAAAATAAAGTTCGTTTATTGGCAAGAACGATATGGTAACATAAATCACCTTAGAACCCGGTAATCACCACCCATCATGTCTACTAAGTTTTAAAAACTAATTTAATCTACAAGTCATCAGATTGTCAGCGTGAAGCCCTTCTGCAGAATATGTTCCACAACCGCTTGCACCTTTCAAGATTTAATCGAAGCAAATGTTAGAACTGTGCAGGTGGCTTCATACTGGTCTAACACAATTTGAGTTTCATCGACACGTAAACAAGATCTACAAGTTTACGTGATATTTAAAATCAGATGATAAAATAAGCTTTCAGAAACTGAGGTGTCCGCTTTAGAATATAAAACACGAGTTCTTCGATGTTTTTAAACATTTAAGCTCTGGTCAAACCAAGGCGAATCTCGCGCGTCAACATTTGCTCGCGTCGATTGCGTCAACTAACTTGTATGGATTTGTTATTACTGGCGCGTGACTTATTAATTATTTTCCGCCAGTTCCTTGCGCGAGTCAGCCCGTACCACTAAGCCTAAAGTGTCAAATTGTCCCTTAATAATCTAGATGCAATCCAGCATATCCCACAGTACCCTCCCCTCCCCCCAGCGATACCCTGAGCTTCGTAACCGATAGGGGCCAATATTTTGACCTGACTGGAAGCTTTTTCGTAATAAGGTAACATTAATCGACGCGTTGCTTATCCCGTGTGGGATTCGCCCCAGTGTGACCAGAGCTTGATTAGGTTAGGTTAGATATTTGAACTGTCTTCTTGATAGTAATCATTAGGGTTTTAAATAGTAATCACTATTTTAAAGTCACAAAAAGGTATTCATTTCGTCAATATTCATATTTTCAAGAATTCATTTTCTTACCTCACATTGTTGTCTCCGAATTCCAATCATACTAATTAAGTTCTATGAAAGTATTTTTTTTTCAAAATCATTGCTGAAGTTCTAACACCACGTAGTGCAAAAACCGCATAAACCTAGGCAAGAGTACACAACCATTTTTTAATTTAATGTTCCCTTCAAATTAGATAGAGAAATTGCTTGTTTCTGATTGGCTGATGCAACGCATCTTTCGGTTTTCAAACAAACGGCATCAAAATGTCAAAACTGCCAAAAAATTTACTTACTTGATATTAGAACTTCAACGACGAAATATGTTTTTTCTTTATTTGACAGTATGTACTAAAATAGTACATTACTTAGAACGCCGCGTTAACACTACTAAACAAGTTGCGATACTTGTTTTCAACAAGTTTTTTCAAGTTCTTGTCAAAAGAGAACATTGTATACATGTATTATGAGCGTTTACGACTTACGGCAGTTCACACAAACTTTCAAGTCTCTGGTCTTCGACACGCACTCTCTGGAGGTCAATGCGGAGCTTGCCTCCTTCGAGTGCCCTCTTCCAGATTGCAGGGGAAACACTCAACACAATGCTGTTCACGTGAGGGTTACGTGATTTCTTTCGAAACTTAATAGCAACTTTCTGTTCCTCGTCGCCGAGGCCGTCAAATAGCTCCCGATTCTGATTCCTAAGAGCTCGCAACACGTCCTCGTCACTGTGGAGCAGCAACACGTCCCTAAGAATCAGAAGCGGGTCTCGGTTTTTGACTTCCTCGACGACGAGGTTTTCTCCGGCCGCCTCCAATCGTGCCTTCAGTTTGCGCCTCTCCTCCTTCGTTTCGCACCCCATGATGACCTTTTGGTCCTTGGCCTTTCTGACCCTCTCTACGCGCACCCAGCCCTCCTTCGCGTCCACCGCCTTCCTGACTCTTTCGAGGACATCGGCCCCCGTATCCATCTCCTGTGTTGAGGAGACAACCACGGAGTGCAGCGTCGTTCGCTCCAGGGCCTGTGCCCCGGTGTGGCTCTTGCTGACGGCCGCAACACTCGCGTAGGTTGTCTCCCCCACCACTTCCCTGCTAGCCAGACTGTCTCGGAGCCTTTCAAGTTTGTCGGAGTTGTCCCTTAACTCCGACATGTGCTCCTTCAGGGTGTTGAGGAGCTCAGTCTGGCCAGCAAGAACATCGACGGGAATGGATTGGGGTCCGAGGTCAGCAGTGGGTGCGGGTTCCGGTACGGCGATGGGTGCGGCAGCGGCCTTGTCGCGCTCGGACTCTTTCACCAGCTCATAAAGCCTGTTTATGGCTTCGAGCACTGCTGTCTTAATCTCGGCCTTTAGGTTGCGAGAGTTGCCTTAGCCTTATTCAGGCAAGCTCTCGCCTCCTCAGTGCGACTGCGGTGCCTCGCCTCAGGCTTTTTGAGCGGCGCAGGAGGGTCAACAGGAGCTCGGCGCGTCCCCTGGGTGGCAGGGCCCCCCTGAGAGGCGGAAGGAGTGTCGTCTCCGAAGGAGATTCTCCTCCTCGCGGTAGCAGGCGAAAGTCCCACATTCTCAGGTGACCGCGTCGAGCCCCCGGAGGCCAACGTCTTTAGTGTAGCGGATGGGGTGCGGAACATGTTGCAGAAAATAAAAGGAAGATCGAACCCCTGTAAAGTGGGAGCTCGCCTTAGACACTGGACTATAATTCTGTGTCCCTGTAAAGGGGGGTACACAGAAAATAATAAAATAACAGCTAATCAATTAAAACTAAAATGTAAAAATATTGATAAATAATTTTTAAAATCCTATGTGAGCCTTGCAGACTCAGTCAAATGTTAAAATGTAAAAATATCCTACTAAAAACCTTACAAAACCCTAACTAAAACAAGGCCAAACAAAATAAGAAAAACAAACTTTGCCGGAATTCCCACGTCTACCTTCCTATAGACCAGAGGGCGGGTGGGTGGGCAAATTTTATTTGAGATAGCCGGGCGTGAGGGGTGTCCAGAGACGCGTCTCCGGGCGGGCTAGCGATCTACGAAATAAAACGGGGTAGGTGCCGAACAAAAATTTGGACTTTTGGTCAAAAAACCAGTTTTTGAAACAAAAAATTTTGGTTTTCAACCCCCAACCTGAAGACCGGCTCACGGAACGCGGACCAAAAAGCAGGGATGAAGGGTGAGTACTATTGAATCTATAATCTAACGTTACTTTTGAAATAGAATTTGGAAAAAGACTAAATTTTGATGACTTTGTATGAAAATTCAAAAAAATTCCAAGGGTTGTAGGGGAAGTTTTTTATACGCGCGTGCAGGTGAGTGCGATATGGTCAAAACGTAGGCGGAGGCCTAGTAAGGTCTAAAAATGCTGAAAACAGCTTCAAAATCGCACGTCAGGAAACGAAGATATCTATCCTACAGTATTGGGCTTACCTAGGTAAAAGGCTCTAGATAAAATTAAGTAAGGTTAGGTCGGCAAGTTAGGTTAGCTCAGCAAGTTAGGTAAGGACAGCAAGTTAGGTTAAGTCAGTAAGTTAATTTAGGTTAGGTTTGAAAGTTAGGTTAGGTCAGCAAGTTTGCTTAGCTCGGTAAGTTAGGTTAGGTCAGCAAGTTAGGTTAGGTCGGCAAGTTAGGTAAGGTCAGCAAGTTAGGTTTGGTCAGCCAGTTAAATTAGGTTAAGTTTGAAAGTTAAGTTAGGTTAGGCAGCATTTTAGGTGTGGTTTGGAAATTAAGTAAGGTCTGAAAGGTAGGTCAGGTCAGCGAGTTAGGTTTTGCCAGTATGTTAGGTTTGATCAGCAAGTTAGGTTAGGTTTGAAAGTTAGGTAAGGTTAGCAACTTAGGTGAGATTTGAAAGTTAGGTTAGCTCAGCAAGTTAGTTAATGTCAGCAAATTAGGTCAGGTCAGCAACAAAGGTTAAGTCAGCAAGTTAGGGTAGGTTTGAAAGTTAGGTTAGGTCAGCAAGTTTGGTCATCTCAGCAAGTTAGGTAAGGTCAGCAAGTTAGGTTAGGTCAGCCAGTTAAATTAGGTTAAGTTTGAAAGTTAAGTTAGGTTAGGTCAGCATTTTAGGTGTGGTTTGGAAATTAAGTAAGGTCTGAAAGGTAGGTCAGGTCAGCGAGTTAGGTTTTGCCAGTATGTTAGGTTTGATCAGCAAATTAGGTTAGGTTTGAAAGTTAGGTAAGGTTAGCAACTTAGGTGAGATTTGAAAGTTTGGTTAGCTCAGCAAGTTACTTAATGTCAGCAAATTAGGTTAGGTCAGCAACTTAGGTTAGGTCTGAAACTTAGGTGAGGTTTTGAAAGTTAGGTCAGTAAGTTAAGTTAGGTTAGGTCAGCAACTTAGGTGAAGTTTGAAAGTTAGGTTAGGTTAGCAAGTTAGGTTAGGTAAGCAAGTTAGGTTAGGTTTAAATGTTAGGTAATGTCAGCAACTTAGGTGAGATTTGAAACTTAGATTAGGTTAGGTTTGATAGTTAGCTAAGGCCCGTTTTCACCAACACTAAGTGACACTTACCTCGATGCCTAATGCCCGTTTTCACCAACACTAAGTGACACCTAACTCAATGCCTAATTGCGCATTTTCACCAACACTAAGTGACACCTAACTCAATGCCTAATTGCGCGTTTTCACCAACACTAAGTGACACCTAACTCAATGCTTAATTGCCCGATTTCACCAACACTAAGCGACACCTAACTCAATGCCTAATTGCCCGTTTTCACGAACACTAAGTGACACCTAACTCAATGCCTAACTCCCGTTTTCACCAACACTAAGTGACACTTAACTCGATGCCTAATTGCCCATTTTCACCAAGACTAAGCGACACCTAAGTTAATACCTGATGCCCGTTTTCACCAACACTAAGTGACACCTAACTCAATGCCTAACTCCCGTTTTCACGAACACTAAGTGACACCTAACTCAATGCCTAACTCCCGTTTTCACGAACATTAAGTGACACCTAACTCAATGCCTAACTCCCGTTTTCACGAACATTAAGTGACACTCAAATCGATGCCTAATTCCCGTTTTCACGAACACTAAGTGACACCTAACTCAATGCCTAATTGCCCGTTTTCACCAACACTAAGTGACACTTAACTCGATGCCTAATTGCCCATTTTCACCAAGACTAAGCGACACCTAAGTAAATACCTGATGCCCGTTTTCACCAACATTAAGCGACACCTAACTCAATGCCTAATTGCCCGTTTTCACCAACACTAAGTGACACTTAACTCGATGCCTAATTGCCCGTTTTCACGAACACTAAGTGACACCTAACTCAATGCCTGATGCCCGTTTTCACCAACACTAAGTGACACCTAACTCAATGCCTAACTCCCGTTTTCACGAACACTAAGTGACACCTAACTCAATGCCTAACTCCCGTTTTCACGAACATTAAGTGACACCTAACTCAATGCCTAACTCCCGTTTTCACGAACATTAAGTGACACCTAACTCAATGCCTAATTGCCCGTTTTCATCAACACTAAGTGACACCTAACTCAATGCCTAATTGCCCGTTTTCACAAAGACTAAGCGACACCTAAGTTAATACCTAATGCCCGTTTTCACCAACACTAAGTGACACTTAACTCAATGCCTAATACCCGTTTTCACGATCACTATGTGACACCTAACTCAATGTAAATAGATTTTTCTCAAACAAAAGAAAGAACATTGTTTTGACAACCTTCTTTAAGATAAATTGAAATTTTTGTATACATGCAAATAGCGGGCGGCAAAAGTTACATCTAGTGTTGTCGAAAATGGGCAATAAGGCATTGCGTTAGGTGTCACTAAGTGGTCGTGAAAACGGGAGTTAGGCTTTGAGTTAGGTGTCAAATAGTGTTGGTGAAAACGGGCAATTAGGCATTGAGTTAAGTGTCGCTTAGTGATGGTGAAAATGGGCAATTAGGCATCGAGTTAAGTGTCACATAGTGTTGGCAAAAACGGGCAATTAGGCATTGAGTTAGGTGTCACTTAGTGTTGGTGAAAACGGGCATTAGGTATTTAATTAGGTGTCGCTTAGTGTTGGTGAAAACGGGCAATTAGAACTCGAGTTAAGTGTCACTTAGTGTTGGTGAAAACGGGCAATTAGGCATTGAGTTAGGTGTCACTTAGTGTTGGTGAAAACGGGCATTAGGCATCGAGTTGAGTGTCACTTAGTGTTGGTGAAAACGCGCAATTAGGCATTGAGTTAGGTGTCACTTAGTGTTGGTGAAAACGGGCCTTACCTAACTATCAAACCTAACCTAACCTAAGTTTCAAATCTCACCAAAGTTGCTGACTTTACCTAACATTTAAACCTAACCTAACTTGCAGACCTAACTTGCTAACCTAACCTAACTTTCAAACCTCACCTAAGTTGCTGACCTAACCTAACTTAACTTACTGACGTAACTTTCAAAACCTCACCTAACTTGGTGACCTAACCTAACTTTCAAACCAAACCTAACTTGCTGACCTTACCTAACTTGCTGACCTTACCTAACTTGCTGACCTTACCTAACTTGCTGAGATAACCAAACTTGCTGAGATAACCAAACTTGCTGACCTAACCTAACTTTCAAACCTAACCTAACTTGCTGACTTAACCTAAGTTGCTGACCTAACCTTATTTGCTGACATTAACTAACTTGCTGAGCTAACCTAACTTTCAAAACTCACCTAAGTTGCTAACCTTACCTAACTTTCAAACCTAACCTAACTTGCTGATCAAACCTAACATACTGGCAAAACCTTACTTGCTGACCTGACCTACCTTTCAGACCTTACTTAATTTTCAAACCACACCTAAAATGCTGACCTAACCTAACTTAACTTGCTAACCTAACCTAAACTAACTTACTGACCTTACTTTCAAAACCTTACCTAAGTTGCTGACCTAACCTATCTTTCAAACCTCAGCTAAATGTCAAACCTAACCTAACTTTCAAACCTAACCTAACTTTCAAACCTAACCTAACTTTCAAACCTAACAATTTAACTTGCTGACCTAACCTAACTTGCTGACCTAACCTTACTTGCTGACCTAACCTAACTTGCTGAGCAAAGCAAACTTGCTGACCTAACCTAACTTTCAAACCTAACCTGACTTGCTGACGTAACCTACCTAACTGACATAACCTAACTTGCTGACCTAACGTATCCTAATTTGCTGGCCTAATTTTCAAACCTCATTTAAGTTGCTTACATAACCTAACCTAACTTGCTGACCTAATTTTCAAACCTCACTTAAGTTGCTGACCTAACCTAACTTTCAAACCTAACCTAACTTGATGACCTAACCTAACTATCAAACCTAGCCTAACTTGCTGAGCTAAGCAAACTTGCTGACCTAACCTAACTTTCAAACTTAACCTAAATTACAAACCTAACCTAATTAAACTAGCTGACTTAACCTAACTTGCTGACCTAACCTAACTTACTGACCTAACCTAACTTTCAAACCTAACCTAAATTTCAAACCTAACCTAAGTTTTAAACCTAACAATTTAACTTGCTGACCTATCCTAACATCCTGGCAAAACCTAACTTGCTGACCTAACATATCTTGCTAAGCTAAGCAAATTGGTTACCTAACCGAACCTAATTTAACTTACTGACTTAACCTAACTTGCTGATCTAACCTAACTTGCTGATCTAAGCTTACTTGCTAACCTAACTTAACTTTCAGACCTTACTTAATTTTCAAACCTCACCTAAGTTGCTGACCCAACCTAACTTAACTTGCTGACCTTACTTTCAAAACCTTGCCTAAGTTGCTGACCTTACCTAACTTTCAAACCTAACATAACTTTCAAACCTAACCTAACTTTCAAACCTAACCTAACTTTCAAACCTAACCTAACTTTCAAACCTTACCTTACTTTCAAACCTAACCTTACTTTCAAACCTAACCTAACTTTCAAACCTAACCTAACTTTCAAACCTAACGTAATTTTCAAACCTAACCTAACTTTCAAACCTTACCTAACTTTCAAACCTAACCTAACTTTCAAACCTAACCTAACTTTTAAACCTAACAATTTAACTTGCTGACCTATCCTAACATCCTGGCAAAACCTAATTTGCTGACCTAACCTAACTTGCTGACCTAAGCAAACTTGCTAACCTAACCTTACTTTCAAACCTAACCCAAATTTCAAACCTAACCTAATTTAACTTGCTGACTTAGCCTTACTTGCCGACCTAACCTAACTTGCTGTCCTAACCTTACTTTCAAACCTCACCTAAGTTGCTGACCTAACCTAACTTAACTTACTGACGTAACTTTCAAAACCTCACCTAACTTGCTGACCTAACCTAACTTTCAAACCAAACCTAACTTGCTGACCTTACCTAACTTGCTGACCTTACCTAACTTGCTGACCTTACCTAACTTGCTGAGATAACCAAACTTGCTGAGATAACCAAACTTGCTGACCTAACCTAACTTTCAAACCTAACCTAACTTGCTGACTTAACCTAAGTTGCTGACCTTACCTAACTTGCAGAGATAACCAAACTTGCTGACCTAACCTAACTTTCAAACCTAACCTAACTTGCTGACTTAACCTAAGTTGCTGACCTAACCTAATTTGCTGACATTAACTAACTTGCTGAGCTAACCTAACTTTCAAAACTCACCTAAGTTGCTAACCTTACCTAACTTTCAAACCTAACCTAACTTGCTGATCAAACCTAACATACTGGCAAAACCTAACTTGCTGACCTGACCTACCTTTCAGACCTTACTTAATTTTCAAACCACACCTAAAATGCTGACCTAACCTAACTTAACTTGCTAACCTAACCTAAACTAACTTACTGACCTTACTTTCAAAACCTTACCTAAGTTGCTCAACTAACCTAACTTGCTGACCTAACCTATCTTTCAAACCTCAGCTAAATGTCAAACCTAACCTAACTTTCAAACCTAACAATTTAACTTGCTGACCTAACCTAACTTGCTGACCTAACCTTACTTGCTGACCTAACCTAACTTGCTGAGCAAAGCAAACTTGCTGACCTAACCTAACTTTCAAACCTAACCTGACTTGCTGACGTAACCTACCTAACTGACATAACCTAACTTGCTGACCTAACGTATCCTAATTTGCTGGCCTAATTTTCAAACCTCATTTAAGTTGCTTACATAACCTAACCTAACTTGCTGACCTAATTTTCAAACCTCACTTAAGTTGCTGACCTAACCTAACTTTCAAACCTAACCTAACTATCAAACCTAGCCTAACTTGCTGAGCTAAGCAAACTTGCTGACCTAACCTAACTTTCAAACCTAACCTAAATTACAAACCTAACCTAATTAAACTAGCTGACTTAACCTAACTTGCTGACCTAACCTAACTTACTGACCTAACCTAACTTTCAAACCTAACCTAAATTTCAAACCTAACCTAAGTTTTAAACCTAACAATTTAACTTGCTGACCTATCCTAACATCCTGGCAAAACCTAACTTGCTGACCTAACATATCTTGCTAAGCTAAGCAAATTGGTTACCTAACCGAACCTAATTTAACTTACTGACTTAACCTAACTTGCTGATCTAACCTAACTTGCTGATCTAAGCTTACTTGCTAACCTAACTTAACTTTCAGACCTTACTTAATTTTCAAACCTCACCTAAGTTGCTGACCCAACCTAACTTAACTTGCTGACCTTACTTTCAAAACCTTGCCTAAGTTGCTGACCTTACCTAACTTTCAAACCTAACATAACTTTCAAACCTAACCTAACTTTCAAACCTAACCTAACTTTCAAACCTAACCTAACTTTCAAACCTTACCTTACTTTCAAACCTAACCTTACTTTCAAACCTAACCTAACTTTCAAACCTAACCTAACTTTCAAACCTAACCTAACTTTCAAACCTAACGTAATTTTCAAACCTAACCTAACTTTCAAACCTTACCTAACTTTCAAACCTAACCTAACTTTCAAACCTAACCTAACTTTTAAACCTAACAATTTAACTTGCTGACCTATCCTAACATCCTGGCAAAACCTAATTTGCTGACCTAACCTAACTTGCTGACCTAAGCAAACTTGCTAACCTAACCTTACTTTCAAACCTAACCCAAATTTCAAACCTAACCTAATTTAACTTGCTGACTTAGCCTTACTTGCCGACCTAACCTAACTTGCTGTCCTAACCTTACTTTCAAACCCAACAATTTAACTTTCTGACCTAACCTAACCTAACCTAACTTGCTGACCTAACCTAAGTTGCCGACCTAACCTAACCTTCAGACCTAACTTAATTTTCAAACTTCACTTATGTTGCTGAGCTATCCTAACTCACTGACTTTGCCTAGCTTGCTGACCTAACTTTCAAACAATGAGAAGAGTAGACTATACTATGGTTTGGTCATATAGAGAGTATGAATGAAAAGCGACTTACAAAAAGTCATGGGACGCGGCGTGAAAAGGCGTGAGTTTAATAAGTGTGTAAAGATGTTTTCTCTTTTTCTCAGGTGAACACGTCGCCCAATACATCAACTGGTTGAACTCTGCCAGCGGCGCCAACCTGGTCAACTACCACATCATAGGACACAGCCTCGGCGCCACCAAGCTGGCGTCATCGGCATACAACTTGGAGGAAGGGTGCCTTATCTTACTGGTACGTTTGCAAGAACATCATCTGCCTAGTCTTTTCGGAGTTCGACCGCTAGAAAAGCGCCGAAGTAGGACGTAAGAGGGAGGAGGAATTTCTCAGTAGTAGCCCGGAGTCTGAATTTGGAACCAGAATGGCAATAGACTCGCCCTCTATTACATGGGACTTCTAAATACCAGGTAACAAAATGTTAGTGTCATCGTCTGCCTAATCTTTTCCCAAATAAGTTGGGATCGGCGTCCAGTCTTACCGGGTGCAGCTGAAAACCAGCAAAGTTTTGTATTTTGGAGCTAGGTACTGCCTATCTGACCTGCACAATCCATTTCGTACTGGGTAATACGATACCCATTGGTAAGACTGGGAAATTAGTCGGTAGGTATACTTCTTGATAAGCCTTCGGAGATTATATACATATTTTTCTTGTCACTAGCCTCTTTGGCTTCCCACTGCTGGGCAAAGGCCTCCCCTTTCTCTATACTGTACGATCTCTGGCCATGATAGCCCCGGAATATTTTGTTATGAATTTCTTAGTAGGGGTTTAGAGCCAGAATGAGGTAGGTTTGGGTTCTAATTATTCTTTATTGTACACATAAATTACTTTTATATTGTCACAAATATTGTGACAGCTGATGATAACTCCTACTCACAGGTCTGGACCCCGCTCTCCCCGGCTGGATAACTCACGCACAAGCCCTAAGACGTACTGATTCCCATCTACACCGAACTAATGCACACTGATGCAGGGTTCTACGGAATCACGAACCCTGCAGGTGATGTGGACTTCTACCCCAATGGTGGGGCTAGCATGCCTGGCTGTGGGGATCGGAACTGTAACAGTCATCAGTGAGTAGTATCATTAGTGTTTTCATATGGGTTACCTGCTGAATTATTTACTACATAATTGCAGACGCTAAGTATATGGCTCAATAGCTCGGTGCGGCAAACGCACATGCACGTTCAATAAATATTTCGTGTGGTGATATAAACGCGTATACGCGGTTGAAGACATTCTACCCAGTGCGACTGGACGCATTAGTGCGGCGTCCAATACTTTGTCCAAGGGCGGCACAGCGCTTAAGTGCGTTTGAAAATTTTGGCGTTTTATGACGATCATAAAATAACTTTATATTTATTACGCTACATGTAAAGGTTATTTCACACTACAGTTATTTTGTTAATTTACTAGGCCCTAATGTAACCTCACGGATCATCGCTACCTGTTATTTTCTTTTTCTCTTTTCAATTCGCTTTTGCTCATCTGTTGCCATTTAGTGGTATACGATTTATTTAGTAGAGATATCAGATTAGACCCACACTTATTTTATGATACCTAGTTTTTTTTTGGTAATAGGTATATAATACGTCTGTTCACCACGAAAGCAAAACAGAAGTGACTTCAACACAGCAACAACACTTAATTTTGGGCTAGGGTTACAAAATATTTTTAAAAACAATCGGACTGCCATAGATTAGTAGTCCAGTAAAATAAGATAGAAGACACTTTATACAAAAGGGTGCCGGCTGTTTTGGTCACAAATGATTATTTAAAACAATAGGCAAGCGAGCGAGCGAGTGTGCGATCGGCGGCGGTTGGCCAATAAAATATACAAGACATTTTATGTCCAGCATGTTTGTTATCTCCATAAGTAACTAACTAAACAAACTAACAGGTGTGTAGACACCCTTACAGACCCTTATTTTACGATGCTTTCGAAACAATAGTGATGCACAATGAACGCACAGGTCTGGTTCAGAAATGTACCGGAACTTATGTATACATTTGCAATACTATTTATTGTTTTGTCTGTGACTGTGTCTTCAACAAAGTTACCCACCAGACCCCGCTACCCGCTAGACCTACTGTGCAGTACAAATAATTTTATGATGGAACGGCACACGGGGTACATAAACCGCACAACAGTAGTAACATAACCGGAATAGGACGCCGTCACCTCCTTCTGCGAAGCAGTCATGCTAGCGAAGGAGGTGGCGGAACGTGAGAGGGAGAGAACCTCACGTCCCAGCCGCCGCGGGCGACGCACCGGGCGTCGTGGCCCCCGGCCACCATAGGCGCGGGCCTGTGGACGGTGAGCTATGGGCTAGCTCGCCGTCCGTCCGTCTTGTGACGACAGGCCGTGTCGACGGCGCGTTCGTGTTCCACGCGCGCCTCAAAGAAAGTCAGCAAACAGGAAGGGGTCCGAAAGGACCGATGCCTGCCAGGGTTGCGGGACTGTTCGAAAGAGATACCGCGGCCCTGGAACACAAAGGGCAAAGGAAGGAACATGGATGGGTTTGAGTCAGAAAAAGTCTGACACTCCGTCGTCTGCCTGTCTGATTTGATGATTTCCCATCCGAAAAACAAAAAAGTGGTAACATAACCACTACAAACCATAGTACCTTATTCAGATTAATATTCTATTGTTACTCTCTGATACCGTAGTAGTTACTTGTATTGTTGCAGCTCAAGGTCGTCAAAGTGTTACCTACTGTTCGGCCTACAGGGTACTACCCGCTTTTTGTCGTTAGCCACACAAAACAAAAGCTGGACCATATGCATTCCATTAGACAACTGACTCGCTGGTACTAAAACCAGTTTTTATTTACAGAACTACTTCTGCAGTTGTTAAAATAAAGTTGGAAATTCATTAACTGGCTCAAAGATTGCAATAAAATTAGAATTTTAATAAGACTGCTAGCCATTTTCTTGCACCAACTGCCATAGTCTAACAGTTCTTCACCTTCCAGATGCATATTCTACATGGCCGAGTCTCTGCAACGAGGAGCTAGGTTTCACCGGCCGTCGCTGTGACAACCTCAACGCAGCTCTGAGTGGCAACTGCAGCGGAGGTACTCTGAGGATGGGTGGCACTGCTGCTAAGACTGGGTAGGTAGCATTTAGTTAGGTGACCATAGACTACTAATATACTTTAGGTGACCTTAAACTTTTCATACAGATTATTTTTTACGCCGAATAATCGTCACTGTTCGAATAGTATTGCATAACATCCTGTAATAGCCGAAGGGTTAGGTAGAGGTGTACCTAATAGTACACCCACATTTCGACAGTTATGTTTAAGTCACTTGTAATAGGGGGTGATGCTATTGTCATTAACCGGGCACAAATCCAGACTCCGTGGCTGCTGCTGAGAAATTCTTTATGAAAACACCTAATAACACTGGCCGATAGCCGATGAAGTAAAGTTTTGACCGAATGGTGGCCAAGGTTAGGCCTAAGATCGCGGGAAACAGATGGAGAAGGGATGCATAGAACAAAGAATGGCAGACGAAAGGGGACGCCTATACCCAACAGTGGGTGATTCCGAGCTGATACGACTCACCCAGTCACACTCACCACCACTCACTTTCACTTTGGACGGCCTGAGGATCGAAACCAGGACCTCATGTTCAGCAGTCGTGCTTGCGACCCTAGCCTGGATTTGAGCCCAGTTGATGGCAATAGGTACTTTAAGCCTACGCCTGATCTCTCTCCGGTCGTGTCGATCGGGTTGCAAACACATCGGATTACGAGAGGGAGCGAAGAGCAAATACAGATGCACGCTGCACCTGTGGTTGTGCACACACTTCTACACTTGAAATACCTCTCGCATTGATAGCTAATCTCCGCTGAGACCGTCCGTCACGACCGAAAATGGTCAGTATCAAGCAAGATTTTTTCGTTCACGTCGTATTTTTTCAAGTTTTAAGGTATAACCAAAGAGTAGAACAATTACCAACCAATAAACCTACCAATGTTTGTCTCTGCATCACCCAAAGTTTGACTGGTAGAAAATGCCTATGGCATTAAGTCCGCTCGTGCTGCGTACTTTGTGCTTGAAGAGTTAAATAAATAAATTATACCGATTATAGCCCTAAAAATACAGTTTTTGGCATTTTCTTTTTTTCAGACAATCTGGTTTTTACTGGTTGAGAGCTAACGCGAACTCTCCATTCTCCCAGGGATAACTGGCTTGATGTTAAAGTATGACTTACAATTAAAGAGATATTTATTGTATCGACTGTTTTATTTAAAAAAAAACCTTACATTTTCACCCCATCAATTATGATCATTTATGTTTAGCCTTCTCCCCCAAATATGTTAGGGTCTGCTGCCAGTCTGAGTGGATGCAAACTAAGTAACTCGGCGCTTAATTATTGCTGGTTTGACTTTACAATACTGTCAAAATTATGCGGTGAATATAAACTGTGAAAGTACTTTCGCGCCATTTTCTGAAAGCTTCATCTGTTAATTTGCTGTCAAATGTCACGCAAGCTGTTTTTTTTAATTAGTGAAACTTCACGGTTAGGTTCATTGTTGTCGTGATTCGATACATAGATAAAAATAAAGTTCGTTTATTGGCAAGAACGATATGGTAACATAAATCACCTTAGAACCCGGTAATCACCACCCATCATGTCTCCTAAGTTTAAAAAACTAATTTAATCTACAAGTCATCAGATTGTCAGCGTGAAGCCCTTCTGCAGGATATGCTCCACAACCGCTTGCACCTTTCAAGATTTAATCGAAGCAAATGTTAGAACTGTGCAGGTGGCTTCATACTGGTCTAACACAATTTGAGTTTCATCGACACGTAAACAAGATCTACAAGTTTACGTGATATTTAAAATCAGATGATAAAATAAGCTTTCAGAAACTGAGGTGTCCGCTTTAGAATATAAAACACGAGTTCTTCGATGTTTTTAAACATTTAAGCTCTGGTCAAACCAAGGCGAATCTCGCGCGTCAACATTTGCTCGCGTCGATTGCGTCAACTAACTTGTATGGATTTGTTATTACTGGCGCGTGACTTATTAATTATTTTCCGCCAGTTCCTTGCGCGAGTCAGCCCGTACCACTAAGCCTAAAGTGTCAAATTGTCCCTTAATAATCTAGATGCAATCCAGCATATCCCACAGTACCCTCCCCTCCCCCCAGCGATACCCTGAGCTTCGTAACCGATAGGGGCCAATATTTTGACCTGACTGGAAGCTTTTTCGTAATAAGGTAACATTAATCGACGCGTTGCTTATCCCGTGTGGGATTCGCCCCAGTGTGACCAGAGCTTGATTAGGTTAGGTTAGATATTTGAACTGTCTTCTTGATAGTAATCATTAGGGTTTTAAATAGTAATCACTATTTTAAAGTCACAAAAAGGTATTCATTTCGTCAATATTCATATTTTCAAGAATTCATTTTCTTACCTCACATTGTTGTCTCCGAATTCCAATCATACTAATTAAGTTCTATGAAAGTATTTTTTTTTCAAAATCATTGCTGAAGTTCTAACACCACGTAGTGCAAAAACCGCATAAACCTAGGCAAGAGTACACAACCATTTTTTAATTTAATGTTCCCTTCAAATTAGATAGAGAAATTGCTTGTTTCTGATTGGCTGATGCAACGCATCTTTCGGTTTTCAAACAAACGGCATCAAAATGTCAAAACTGCCAAAAAATTTACTTACTTGATATTAGAACTTCAACGACGAAATATGTTTTTTCTTTATTTGACAGTATGTACTAAAATAGTACATTACTTAGAACGCCGCGTTAACACTACTAAACAAGTTGCGATACTTGTTTTCAACAAGTTTTTTCAAGTTCTTGTCAAAAGAGAACATTGTATACATGTATTATGAGCGTTTACGACTTACGGCAGTTCACACAAACTTTCAAGTCTCTGGTCTTCGACACGCACTCTCTGGAGGTCAATGCGGAGCTTGCCTCCTTCGAGTGCCCTCTTCCAGATTGCAGGGGAAACACTCAACACAATGCTGTTCACGTGAGGGTTACGTGATTTCTTTCGAAACTTAATAGCAACTTTCTGTTCCTCGTCGCCGAGGCCGTCAAATAGCTCCCGATTCTGATTCCTAAGAGCTCGCAACACGTCCTCGTCACTGTGGAGCAGCAACACGTCCCTAAGAATCAGAAGCGGGTCTCGGTTTTTGACTTCCTCGACGACGAGGTTTTCTCCGGCCGCCTCCAATCGTGCCTTCAGTTTGCGCCTCTCCTCCTTCGTTTCGCACCCCATGATGACCTTTTGGTCCTTGGCCTTTCTGACCCTCTCTACGCGCACCCAGCCCTCCTTCGCGTCCACCGCCTTCCTGACTCTTTCGAGGACATCGGCCCCCGTATCCATCTCCTGTGTTGAGGAGACAACCACGGAGTGCAGCGTCGTTCGCTCCAGGGCCTGTGCCCCGGTGTGGCTCTTGCTGACGGCCGCAACACTCGCGTAGGTTGTCTCCCCCACCACTTCCCTGCTAGCCAGACTGTCTCGGAGCCTTTCAAGTTTGTCGGAGTTGTCCCTTAACTCCGACATGTGCTCCTTCAGGGTGTTGAGGAGCTCAGTCTGGCCAGCAAGAACATCGACGGGAATGGATTGGGGTCCGAGGTCAGCAGTGGGTGCGGGTTCCGGTACGGCGATGGGTGCGGCAGCGGCCTTGTCGCGCTCGGACTCTTTCACCAGCTCATAAAGCCTGTTTATGGCTTCGAGCACTGCTGTCTTAATCTCGGCCTTTAGGTTGCGAGAGTTGCCTTAGCCTTATTCAGGCAAGCTCTCGCCTCCTCAGTGCGACTGCGGTGCCTCGCCTCAGGCTTTTTGAGCGGCGCAGGAGGGTCAACAGGAGCTCGGCGCGTCCCCTGGGTGGCAGGGCCCCCCTGAGAGGCGGAAGGAGTGTCGTCTCCGAAGGAGATTCTCCTCCTCGCGGTAGCAGGCGAAAGTCCCACATTCTCAGGTGACCGCGTCGAGCCCCCGGAGGCCAACGTCTTTAGTGTAGCGGATGGGGTGCGGAACATGTTGCAGAAAATAAAAGGAAGATCGAACCCCTGTAAAGTGGGAGCTCGCCTTAGACACTGGACTATAATTCTGTGTCCCTGTAAAGGGGGGTACACAGAAAATAATAAAATAACAGCTAATCAATTAAAACTAAAATGTAAAAATATTGATAAATAATTTTTAAAATCCTATGTGAGCCTTGCAGACTCAGTCAAATGTTAAAATGTAAAAATATCCTACTAAAAACCTTACAAAACCCTAACTAAAACAAGGCCAAACAAAATAAGAAAAACAAACTTTGCCGGAATTCCCACGTCTACCTTCCTATAGACCAGAGGGCGGGTGGGTGGGCAAATTTTATTTGAGATAGCCGGGCGTGAGGGGTGTCCAGAGACGCGTCTCCGGGCGGGCTAGCGATCTACGAAATAAAACGGGGTAGGTGCCGAACAAAAATTTGGACTTTTGGTCAAAAAACCAGTTTTTGAAACAAAAAATTTTGGTTTTCAACCCCCAACCTGAAGACCGGCTCACGGAACGCGGACCAAAAAGCAGGGATGAAGGGTGAGTACTATTGAATCTATAATCTAACGTTACTTTTGAAATAGAATTTGGAAAAAGACTAAATTTTGATGACTTTGTATGAAAATTCAAAAAAATTCCAAGGGTTGTAGGGGAAGTTTTTTATACGCGCGTGCAGGTGAGTGCGATATGGTCAAAACGTAGGCGGAGGCCTAGTAAGGTCTAAAAATGCTGAAAACAGCTTCAAAATCGCACGTCAGGAAACGAAGATATCTATCCTACAGTATTGGGCTTACCTAGGTAAAAGGCTCTAGATAAAATTAAGTAAGGTTAGGTCGGCAAGTTAGGTTAGCTCAGCAAGTTAGGTAAGGACAGCAAGTTAGGTTAAGTCAGTAAGTTAATTTAGGTTAGGTTTGAAAGTTAGGTTAGGTCAGCAAGTTTGCTTAGCTCGGTAAGTTAGGTTAGGTCAGCAAGTTAGGTTAGGTCGGCAAGTTAGGTAAGGTCAGCAAGTTAGGTTTGGTCAGCCAGTTAAATTAGGTTAAGTTTGAAAGTTAAGTTAGGTTAGGCAGCATTTTAGGTGTGGTTTGGAAATTAAGTAAGGTCTGAAAGGTAGGTCAGGTCAGCAAGTTAGGTTTTGCCAGTATGTTAGGTTTGAACAGCAAGTTAGGTTAGGTTTGAAAGTTAGGTAAGGTTAGCAACTTAGGTGAGATTTGAAAGTTTGGTTAGCTCAGCAAGTTACTTAATGTCAGCAAATTAGGTTAGGTCAGCAACTTAGGTTAGGTCTGAAACTTAGGTGAGGTTTTGAAAGTTAGGTCAGTAAGTTAAGTTAGGTTAGGTCAGCAACTTAGGTGAAGTTTGAAAGTTAGGTTAGGTTAGCAAGTTAGGTTAGGTAAGCAAGTTAGGTTAGGTTTAAATGTTAGGTAATGTCAGCAACTTAGGTGAGATTTGAAACTTAGATTAGGTTAGGTTTGATAGTTAGCTAAGGCCCGTTTTCACCAACACTAAGTGACACTTACCTCGATGCCTAATGCCCGTTTTCACCAACACTAAGTGACACCTAACTCAATGCCTAATTGCGCATTTTCACCAACACTAAGTGACACCTAACTCAATGCCTAATTGCGCGTTTTCACCAACACTAAGTGACACCTAACTCAATGCTTAATTGCCCGATTTCACCAACACTAAGCGACACCTAACTCAATGCCTAATTGCCCGTTTTCACGAACACTAAGTGACACCTAACTCAATGCCTAACTCCCGTTTTCACCAACACTAAGTGACACTTAACTCGATGCCTAATTGCCCATTTTCACCAAGACTAAGCGACACCTAAGTTAATACCTGATGCCCGTTTTCACCAACACTAAGTGACACCTAACTCAATGCCTAACTCCCGTTTTCACGAACACTAAGTGACACCTAACTCAATGCCTAACTCCCGTTTTCACGAACATTAAGTGACACCTAACTCAATGCCTAACTCCCGTTTTCACGAACATTAAGTGACACTCAAATCGATGCCTAATTCCCGTTTTCACGAACACTAAGTGACACCTAACTCAATGCCTAATTGCCCGTTTTCACCAACACTAAGTGACACTTAACTCGATGCCTAATTGCCCATTTTCACCAAGACTAAGCGACACCTAAGTAAATACCTGATGCCCGTTTTCACCAACATTAAGCGACACCTAACTCAATGCCTAATTGCCCGTTTTCACCAACACTAAGTGACACTTAACTCGATGCCTAATTGCCCGTTTTCACGAACACTAAGTGACACCTAACTCAATGCCTGATGCCCGTTTTCACCAACACTAAGTGACACCTAACTCAATGCCTAACTCCCGTTTTCACGAACACTAAGTGACACCTAACTCAATGCCTAACTCCCGTTTTCACGAACATTAAGTGACACCTAACTCAATGCCTAACTCCCGTTTTCACGAACATTAAGTGACACCTAACTCAATGCCTAATTGCCCGTTTTCATCAACACTAAGTGACACCTAACTCAATGCCTAATTGCCCGTTTTCACAAAGACTAAGCGACACCTAAGTTAATACCTAATGCCCGTTTTCACCAACACTAAGTGACACTTAACTCAATGCCTAATACCCGTTTTCACGATCACTATGTGACACCTAACTCAATGTAAATAGATTTTTCTCAAACAAAAGAAAGAACATTGTTTTGACAACCTTCTTTAAGATAAATTGAAATTTTTGTATACATGCAAATAGCGGGCGGCAAAAGTTACATCTAGTGTTGTCGAAAATGGGCAATAAGGCATTGCGTTAGGTGTCACTAAGTGGTCGTGAAAACGGGAGTTAGGCTTTGAGTTAGGTGTCAAATAGTGTTGGTGAAAACGGGCAATTAGGCATTGAGTTAAGTGTCGCTTAGTGATGGTGAAAATGGGCAATTAGGCATCGAGTTAAGTGTCACATAGTGTTGGCAAAAACGGGCAATTAGGCATTGAGTTAGGTGTCACTTAGTGTTGGTGAAAACGGGCATTAGGTATTTAATTAGGTGTCGCTTAGTGTTGGTGAAAACGGGCAATTAGAACTCGAGTTAAGTGTCACTTAGTGTTGGTGAAAACGGGCAATTAGGCATTGAGTTAGGTGTCACTTAGTGTTGGTGAAAACGGGCATTAGGCATCGAGTTGAGTGTCACTTAGTGTTGGTGAAAACGCGCAATTAGGCATTGAGTTAGGTGTCACTTAGTGTTGGTGAAAACGGGCCTTACCTAACTATCAAACCTAACCTAACCTAAGTTTCAAATCTCACCAAAGTTGCTGACTTTACCTAACATTTAAACCTAACCTAACTTGCAGACCTAACTTGCTAACCTAACCTAACTTTCAAACCTCACCTAAGTTGCTGACCTAACCTAACTTAACTTACTGACGTAACTTTCAAAACCTCACCTAACTTGGTGACCTAACCTAACTTTCAAACCAAACCTAACTTGCTGACCTTACCTAACTTGCTGACCTTACCTAACTTGCTGACCTTACCTAACTTGCTGAGATAACCAAACTTGCTGAGATAACCAAACTTGCTGACCTAACCTAACTTTCAAACCTAACCTAACTTGCTGACTTAACCTAAGTTGCTGACCTAACCTTATTTGCTGACATTAACTAACTTGCTGAGCTAACCTAACTTTCAAAACTCACCTAAGTTGCTAACCTTACCTAACTTTCAAACCTAACCTAACTTGCTGATCAAACCTAACATACTGGCAAAACCTTACTTGCTGACCTGACCTACCTTTCAGACCTTACTTAATTTTCAAACCACACCTAAAATGCTGACCTAACCTAACTTAACTTGCTAACCTAACCTAAACTAACTTACTGACCTTACTTTCAAAACCTTACCTAAGTTGCTGACCTAACCTATCTTTCAAACCTCAGCTAAATGTCAAACCTAACCTAACTTTCAAACCTAACCTAACTTTCAAACCTAACCTAACTTTCAAACCTAACAATTTAACTTGCTGACCTAACCTAACTTGCTGACCTAACCTTACTTGCTGACCTAACCTAACTTGCTGAGCAAAGCAAACTTGCTGACCTAACCTAACTTTCAAACCTAACCTGACTTGCTGACGTAACCTACCTAACTGACATAACCTAACTTGCTGACCTAACGTATCCTAATTTGCTGGCCTAATTTTCAAACCTCATTTAAGTTGCTTACATAACCTAACCTAACTTGCTGACCTAATTTTCAAACCTCACTTAAGTTGCTGACCTAACCTAACTTTCAAACCTAACCTAACTTGATGACCTAACCTAACTATCAAACCTAGCCTAACTTGCTGAGCTAAGCAAACTTGCTGACCTAACCTAACTTTCAAACTTAACCTAAATTACAAACCTAACCTAATTAAACTAGCTGACTTAACCTAACTTGCTGACCTAACCTAACTTACTGACCTAACCTAACTTTCAAACCTAACCTAAATTTCAAACCTAACCTAAGTTTTAAACCTAACAATTTAACTTGCTGACCTATCCTAACATCCTGGCAAAACCTAACTTGCTGACCTAACATATCTTGCTAAGCTAAGCAAATTGGTTACCTAACCGAACCTAATTTAACTTACTGACTTAACCTAACTTGCTGATCTAACCTAACTTGCTGATCTAAGCTTACTTGCTAACCTAACTTAACTTTCAGACCTTACTTAATTTTCAAACCTCACCTAAGTTGCTGACCCAACCTAACTTAACTTGCTGACCTTACTTTCAAAACCTTGCCTAAGTTGCTGACCTTACCTAACTTTCAAACCTAACATAACTTTCAAACCTAACCTAACTTTCAAACCTAACCTAACTTTCAAACCTAACCTAACTTTCAAACCTTACCTTACTTTCAAACCTAACCTTACTTTCAAACCTAACCTAACTTTCAAACCTAACCTAACTTTCAAACCTAACGTAATTTTCAAACCTAACCTAACTTTCAAACCTTACCTAACTTTCAAACCTAACCTAACTTTCAAACCTAACCTAACTTTTAAACCTAACAATTTAACTTGCTGACCTATCCTAACATCCTGGCAAAACCTAATTTGCTGACCTAACCTAACTTGCTGACCTAAGCAAACTTGCTAACCTAACCTTACTTTCAAACCTAACCCAAATTTCAAACCTAACCTAATTTAACTTGCTGACTTAGCCTTACTTGCCGACCTAACCTAACTTGCTGTCCTAACCTTACTTTCAAACCTCACCTAAGTTGCTGACCTAACCTAACTTAACTTACTGACGTAACTTTCAAAACCTCACCTAACTTGCTGACCTAACCTAACTTTCAAACCAAACCTAACTTGCTGACCTTACCTAACTTGCTGACCTTACCTAACTTGCTGACCTTACCTAACTTGCTGAGATAACCAAACTTGCTGAGATAACCAAACTTGCTGACCTAACCTAACTTTCAAACCTAACCTAACTTGCTGACTTAACCTAAGTTGCTGACCTTACCTAACTTGCAGAGATAACCAAACTTGCTGACCTAACCTAACTTTCAAACCTAACCTAACTTGCTGACTTAACCTAAGTTGCTGACCTAACCTAATTTGCTGACATTAACTAACTTGCTGAGCTAACCTAACTTTCAAAACTCACCTAAGTTGCTAACCTTACCTAACTTTCAAACCTAACCTAACTTGCTGATCAAACCTAACATACTGGCAAAACCTAACTTGCTGACCTGACCTACCTTTCAGACCTTACTTAATTTTCAAACCACACCTAAAATGCTGACCTAACCTAACTTAACTTGCTAACCTAACCTAAACTAACTTACTGACCTTACTTTCAAAACCTTACCTAAGTTGCTCAACTAACCTAACTTGCTGACCTAACCTATCTTTCAAACCTCAGCTAAATGTCAAACCTAACCTAACTTTCAAACCTAACAATTTAACTTGCTGACCTAACCTAACTTGCTGACCTAACCTTACTTGCTGACCTAACCTAACTTGCTGAGCAAAGCAAACTTGCTGACCTAACCTAACTTTCAAACCTAACCTGACTTGCTGACGTAACCTACCTAACTGACATAACCTAACTTGCTGACCTAACGTATCCTAATTTGCTGGCCTAATTTTCAAACCTCATTTAAGTTGCTTACATAACCTAACCTAACTTGCTGACCTAATTTTCAAACCTCACTTAAGTTGCTGACCTAACCTAACTTTCAAACCTAACCTAACTATCAAACCTAGCCTAACTTGCTGAGCTAAGCAAACTTGCTGACCTAACCTAACTTTCAAACCTAACCTAAATTACAAACCTAACCTAATTAAACTAGCTGACTTAACCTAACTTGCTGACCTAACCTAACTTACTGACCTAACCTAACTTTCAAACCTAACCTAAATTTCAAACCTAACCTAAGTTTTAAACCTAACAATTTAACTTGCTGACCTATCCTAACATCCTGGCAAAACCTAACTTGCTGACCTAACATATCTTGCTAAGCTAAGCAAATTGGTTACCTAACCGAACCTAATTTAACTTACTGACTTAACCTAACTTGCTGATCTAACCTAACTTGCTGATCTAAGCTTACTTGCTAACCTAACTTAACTTTCAGACCTTACTTAATTTTCAAACCTCACCTAAGTTGCTGACCCAACCTAACTTAACTTGCTGACCTTACTTTCAAAACCTTGCCTAAGTTGCTGACCTTACCTAACTTTCAAACCTAACATAACTTTCAAACCTAACCTAACTTTCAAACCTAACCTAACTTTCAAACCTAACCTAACTTTCAAACCTTACCTTACTTTCAAACCTAACCTTACTTTCAAACCTAACCTAACTTTCAAACCTAACCTAACTTTCAAACCTAACCTAACTTTCAAACCTAACGTAATTTTCAAACCTAACCTAACTTTCAAACCTTACCTAACTTTCAAACCTAACCTAACTTTCAAACCTAACCTAACTTTTAAACCTAACAATTTAACTTGCTGACCTATCCTAACATCCTGGCAAAACCTAATTTGCTGACCTAACCTAACTTGCTGACCTAAGCAAACTTGCTAACCTAACCTTACTTTCAAACCTAACCCAAATTTCAAACCTAACCTAATTTAACTTGCTGACTTAGCCTTACTTGCCGACCTAACCTAACTTGCTGTCCTAACCTTACTTTCAAACCCAACAATTTAACTTTCTGACCTAACCTAACCTAACCTAACTTGCTGACCTAACCTAAGTTGCCGACCTAACCTAACCTTCAGACCTAACTTAATTTTCAAACTTCACTTATGTTGCTGAGCTATCCTAACTCACTGACTTTGCCTAGCTTGCTGACCTAACTTTCAAACAATGAGAAGAGTAGACTATACTATGGTTTGGTCATATAGAGAGTATGAATGAAAAGCGACTTACAAAAAGTCATGGGACGCGGCGTGAAAAGGCGTGAGTTTAATAAGTGTGTAAAGATGTTTTCTCTTTTTCTCAGGTGAACACGTCGCCCAATACATCAACTGGTTGAACTCTGCCAGCGGCGCCAACCTGGTCAACTACCACATCATAGGACACAGCCTCGGCGCCACCAAGCTGGCGTCATCGGCATACAACTTGGAGGAAGGGTGCCTTATCTTACTGGTACGTTTGCAAGAACATCATCTGCCTAGTCTTTTCGGAGTTCGACCGCTAGAAAAGCGCCGAAGTAGGACGTAAGAGGGAGGAGGAATTTCTCAGTAGTAGCCCGGAGTCTGAATTTGGAACCAGAATGGCAATAGACTCGCCCTCTATTACATGGGACTTCTAAATACCAGGTAACAAAATGTTAGTGTCATCGTCTGCCTAATCTTTTCCCAAATAAGTTGGGATCGGCGTCCAGTCTTACCGGGTGCAGCTGAAAACCAGCAAAGTTTTGTATTTTGGAGCTAGGTACTGCCTATCTGACCTGCACAATCCATTTCGTACTGGGTAATACGATACCCATTGGTAAGACTGGGAAATTAGTCGGTAGGTATACTTCTTGATAAGCCTTCGGAGATTATATACATATTTTTCTTGTCACTAGCCTCTTTGGCTTCCCACTGCTGGGCAAAGGCCTCCCCTTTCTCTATACTGTACGATCTCTGGCCATGATAGCCCCGGAATATTTTGTTATGAATTTCTTAGTAGGGGTTTAGAGCCAGAATGAGGTAGGTTTGGGTTCTAATTATTCTTTATTGTACACATAAATTACTTTTATATTGTCACAAATATTGTGACAGCTGATGATAACTCCTACTCACAGGTCTGGACCCCGCTCTCCCCGGCTGGATAACTCACGCACAAGCCCTAAGACGTACTGATTCCCATCTACACCGAACTAATGCACACTGATGCAGGGTTCTACGGAATCACGAACCCTGCAGGTGATGTGGACTTCTACCCCAATGGTGGGGCTAGCATGCCTGGCTGTGGGGATCGGAACTGTAACAGTCATCAGTGAGTAGTATCATTAGTGTTTTCATATGGGTTACCTGCTGAATTATTTACTACATAATTGCAGACGCTAAGTATATGGCTCAATAGCTCGGTGCGGCAAACGCACATGCACGTTCAATAAATATTTCGTGTGGTGATATAAACGCGTATACGCGGTTGAAGACATTCTACCCAGTGCGACTGGACGCATTAGTGCGGCGTCCAATACTTTGTCCAAGGGCGGCACAGCGCTTAAGTGCGTTTGAAAATTTTGGCGTTTTATGACGATCATAAAATAACTTTATATTTATTACGCTACATGTAAAGGTTATTTCACACTACAGTTATTTTGTTAATTTACTAGGCCCTAATGTAACCTCACGGATCATCGCTACCTGTTATTTTCTTTTTCTCTTTTCAATTCGCTTTTGCTCATCTGTTGCCATTTAGTGGTATACGATTTATTTAGTAGAGATATCAGATTAGACCCACACTTATTTTATGATACCTAGTTTTTTTTTGGTAATAGGTATATAATACGTCTGTTCACCACGAAAGCAAAACAGAAGTGACTTCAACACAGCAACAACACTTAATTTTGGGCTAGGGTTACAAAATATTTTTAAAAACAATCGGACTGCCATAGATTAGTAGTCCAGTAAAATAAGATAGAAGACACTTTATACAAAAGGGTGCCGGCTGTTTTGGTCACAAATGATTATTTAAAACAATAGGCAAGCGAGCGAGCGAGTGTGCGATCGGCGGCGGTTGGCCAATAAAATATACAAGACATTTTATGTCCAGCATGTTTGTTATCTCCATAAGTAACTAACTAAACAAACTAACAGGTGTGTAGACACCCTTACAGACCCTTATTTTACGATGCTTTCGAAACAATAGTGATGCACAATGAACGCACAGGTCTGGTTCAGAAATGTACCGGAACTTATGTATACATTTGCAATACTATTTATTGTTTTGTCTGTGACTGTGTCTTCAACAAAGTTACCCACCAGACCCCGCTACCCGCTAGACCTACTGTGCAGTACAAATAATTTTATGATGGAACGGCACACGGGGTACATAAACCGCACAACAGTAGTAACATAACCGGAATAGGACGCCGTCACCTCCTTCTGCGAAGCAGTCATGCTAGCGAAGGAGGTGGCGGAACGTGAGAGGGAGAGAACCTCACGTCCCAGCCGCCGCGGGCGACGCACCGGGCGTCGTGGCCCCCGGCCACCATAGGCGCGGGCCTGTGGACGGTGAGCTATGGGCTAGCTCGCCGTCCGTCCGTCTTGTGACGACAGGCCGTGTCGACGGCGCGTTCGTGTTCCACGCGCGCCTCAAAGAAAGTCAGCAAACAGGAAGGGGTCCGAAAGGACCGATGCCTGCCAGGGTTGCGGGACTGTTCGAAAGAGATACCGCGGCCCTGGAACACAAAGGGCAAAGGAAGGAACATGGATGGGTTTGAGTCAGAAAAAGTCTGACACTCCGTCGTCTGCCTGTCTGATTTGATGATTTCCCATCCGAAAAACAAAAAAGTGGTAACATAACCACTACAAACCATAGTACCTTATTCAGATTAATATTCTATTGTTACTCTCTGATACCGTAGTAGTTACTTGTATTGTTGCAGCTCAAGGTCGTCAAAGTGTTACCTACTGTTCGGCCTACAGGGTACTACCCGCTTTTTGTCGTTAGCCACACAAAACAAAAGCTGGACCATATGCATTCCATTAGACAACTGACTCGCTGGTACTAAAACCAGTTTTTATTTACAGAACTACTTCTGCAGTTGTTAAAATAAAGTTGGAAATTCATTAACTGGCTCAAAGATTGCAATAAAATTAGAATTTTAATAAGACTGCTAGCCATTTTCTTGCACCAACTGCCATAGTCTAACAGTTCTTCACCTTCCAGATGCATATTCTACATGGCCGAGTCTCTGCAACGAGGAGCTAGGTTTCACCGGCCGTCGCTGTGACAACCTCAACGCAGCTCTGAGTGGCAACTGCAGCGGAGGTACTCTGAGGATGGGTGGCACTGCTGCTAAGACTGGGTAGGTAGCATTTAGTTAGGTGACCATAGACTACTAATATACTTTAGGTGACCTTAAACTTTTCATACAGATTATTTTTTACGCCGAATAATCGTCACTGTTCGAATAGTATTGCATAACATCCTGTAATAGCCGAAGGGTTAGGTAGAGGTGTACCTAATAGTACACCCACATTTCGACAGTTATGTTTAAGTCACTTGTAATAGGGGGTGATGCTATTGTCATTAACCGGGCACAAATCCAGACTCCGTGGCTGCTGCTGAGAAATTCTTTATGAAAACACCTAATAACACTGGCCGATAGCCGATGAAGTAAAGTTTTGACCGAATGGTGGCCAAGGTTAGGCCTAAGATCGCGGGAAACAGATGGAGAAGGGATGCATAGAACAAAGAATGGCAGACGAAAGGGGACGCCTATACCCAACAGTGGGTGATTCCGAGCTGATACGACTCACCCAGTCACACTCACCACCACTCACTTTCACTTTGGACGGCCTGAGGATCGAAACCAGGACCTCATGTTCAGCAGTCGTGCTTGCGACCCTAGCCTGGATTTGAGCCCAGTTGATGGCAATAGGTACTTTAAGCCTACGCCTGATCTCTCTCCGGTCGTGTCGATCGGGTTGCAAACACATCGGATTACGAGAGGGAGCGAAGAGCAAATACAGATGCACGCTGCACCTGTGGTTGTGCACACACTTCTACACTTGAAATACCTCTCGCATTGATAGCTAATCTCCGCTGAGACCGTCCGTCACGACCGAAAATGGTCAGTATCAAGCAAGATTTTTTCGTTCACGTCGTATTTTTTCAAGTTTTAAGGTATAACCAAAGAGTAGAACAATTACCAACCAATAAACCTACCAATGTTTGTCTCTGCATCACCCAAAGTTTGACTGGTAGAAAATGCCTATGGCATTAAGTCCGCTCGTGCTGCGTACTTTGTGCTTGAAGAGTTAAATAAATAAATTATACCGATTATAGCCCTAAAAATACAGTTTTTGGCATTTTCTTTTTTTCAGACAATCTGGTTTTTACTGGTTGAGAGCTAACGCGAACTCTCCATTCTCCCAGGGATAACTGGCTTGATGTTAAAGTATGACTTACAATTAAAGAGATATTTATTGTATCGACTGTTTTATTTAAAAAAAAACCTTACATTTTCACCCCATCAATTATGATCATTTATGTTTAGCCTTCTCCCCCAAATATGTTAGGGTCTGCTGCCAGTCTGAGTGGATGCAAACTAAGTAACTCGGCGCTTAATTATTGCTGGTTTGACTTTACAATACTGTCAAAATTATGCGGTGAATATAAACTGTGAAAGTACTTTCGCGCCATTTTCTGAAAGCTTCATCTGTTAATTTGCTGTCAAATGTCACGCAAGCTGTTTTTTTTAATTAGTGAAACTTCACGGTTAGGTTCATTGTTGTCGTGATTTGATACATAGATAAAAATAAAGTTCGTTTATTGGCAAGAACGATATGGTAACATAAATCACCTTAGAACCCGGTAATCACCACCCATCATGTCTACTAAGTTTTAAAAACTAATTTAATCTACAAGTCATCAGATTGTCAGCGTGAAGCCCTTCTGCAGGATATGCTCCACAACCGCTTGCACCTTTCAAGATTTAATCGAAGCAAATGTTAGAACTGTGCAGGTGGCTTCATACTGGTCTAACACAATTTGAGTTTCATCGACACGTAAACAAGATCTACAAGTTTACGTGATATTTAAAATCAGATGATAAAATAAGCTTTCAGAAACTGAGGTGTCCGCTTTAGAATATAAAACACGAGTTCTTCGATGTTTTTAAACATTTAAGCTCTGGTCAAACCAAGGCGAATCTCGCGCGTCAACATTTGCTCGCGTCGATTGCGTCAACTAACTTGTATGGATTTGTTATTACTGGCGCGTGACTTATTAATTATTTTCCGCCAGTTCCTTGCGCGAGTCAGCCCGTACCACTAAGCCTAAAGTGTCAAATTGTCCCTTAATAATCTAGATGCAATCCAGCATATCCCACAGTACCCTCCCCTCCCCCCAGCGATAGCCTGAGCTTCGTAACCGATAGGGGCCAATATTTTGACCTGACTGGAAGCTTTTTCGTAATAAGGTAACATTAATCGACGCGTTGCTTATCCCGTGTGGGATTCGCCCCAGTGTGACCAGAGCTTGATTAGGTTAGGTTAGATATTTGAACTGTCTTCTTGATAGTAATCATTAGGGTTTTAAATAGTAATCACTATTTCAAAGTCACAAAAAGGTATTCATTTCGTCAATATTCATATTTTCAAGAATTCATTTTCTTACCTCACATTGTTGTCTCCGAATTCCAATCATACTAATTAAGTTCTATGAAAGTATTTTTTTTCAAAATCATTGCTGAAGTTCTAACACCACGTAGTGCAAAAACCGCATAAACCTAGGCAAGAGTACACAACCATTTTTTAATTTAATGTTCCCTTCAAATTAGATAGAGAAATTGCTTGTTTCTGATTGGCTGATGCAACGCATCTTTCGGTTTTCAAACAAACGGCATCAAAATGTCAAAACTGCCAAAAAATTTACTTACTTGATATTAGAACTTCAACGACGAAATATGTTTTTTCTTTATTTGACAGTATGTACTAAAATAGTACATTACTTAGAACGCCGCGTTAACACTACTAAACAAGTTGCGATACTTGTTTTCAACAAGTTTTTTCAAGTTCTTGTCAAAAGAGAACATTGTATCTATATACATGTATTATGAGCGTTTACGACTTACGGCAGTTCACACAAACTTTCAAGTCTTTACTTTTCAAAATGACTGAACCGATTTTAATGAAACTTCATATGCATAAGCAGCATACATCGCTTTAAAATGTTAATGAAGAACAGTTTCGGAAAATAGTGTTACAGCTAAATTAGACCGATTTTAAATTTTCCATAGAAACCGAAAATTCCAATTAAGTATCTTTTTTTTTAAAGACCTTTCATTAACTTAAGATGAAATTTCATTAAAATCGGTTCAGTAATTTCGAAACTTGAAAGTTAGTATGAAATGCCGTAAGTCGTAAACGCTCATAACTTTGTTTCAGATACATATATTTTGTCAACAATTTTGTTCACCTTTTTGACAAGTTTTGGTTGCAATTCATGTTTACAACTTGTTTTAGGAACAAAAACAGAAAACAAAACATGTTTTATAAATACATTGTCGTGAAAGCAGAGTTAGAAGGTATGAAGTGACATAACTACATAACTATTAAAGCATTAAATCATTGTACTTATATTTATTTAAACCACTTTTGCTCGTTTTTCCAAAAGCCAGATGAAGCCAGTTTAAAAAAAAAAAAAACAGTTTAAAAGTTACAAACACTCGCAGAAATAACTCAAAAGATGAAGAAAAAGTCACGAACAAAATTCAATAAAATAAGATTGTAATCTCTATTACAACTAATTATTTCATGATAATCACATAAAAATAGAAGAAGGCGTATTCGAGAACAGATCACACATACAGTCATAAATAACTTACGTTTCTTGAAACACACAATCGCATTTACTGATTTACCATAATGGCAATTTAAGTTAGAAAAATGTCATATTTGTTTGTAATTCCTGATGGCGAAATCACACTTTCCCCGACCTAGGAATCGAACCCAGGCAGTCATACTCAGCAGTAGCCCTTGCGACTGTTAGACCAACGAGGCTGACAATTGGTAAAAGCATTATTTTTATTATTCAAGAGAAAATTTGTCTATACTATCACAAAATTTTGCTAAATTTCTCTACAACCTATTTATGTGAGTATATGAGTGGACAAAGTTATATATTTGTACATAATGATATTGATTATTTGTGTATTATGAAAGTATTGTCTAATACCCGAGAATATTAAAGATTTAAACCGTCAGATTCGCTCTATCGCATCAGAAAATGATCCCGTTTCTGTTTGACAGTGGCATTTGTCACTGTGTGATGTATTGTCTAGCTCAATCACACTGAAAATCGTATTTGTCTCACACCCGTTACAAAATCAAAATATTATATTCCACGTAAGCCTACATGGGCACTTCTAATCGTCGAAATAATGGTGCACGGTTCGGATCGGTCGTTTCCTATGGAGAAGAACCGGCAAGAAACTCCATGGTTACTTATTTTCTTCTCTTTTTTGATCCACTCGCGTTATAAGATAGCCACGTTTCTGTTTCATTGTCTGTCTCATTCATACTGAAAATTGTATCTATCGTTACATGCGGCTTTAAAAATTTTCTCGCGACCTAAAATAGAGTGCATATCTTACACGGTTTCAATCTTTGCAAAAATTACTAAATTCCTATTAAAATGGTGCATTGTTAAAAATTTATATTATACCCCTACTGAAATGACATTTAGTTTTAAAACTCTTGGTACACACGTGACTGAACTGTTTTCAACTCTATTGCCAAAGATTTAAAGTTGAAATTCAATTGGCAAGGTTTTACTTGCGCACAAAGAGATTTTAAAGAAAATGGAAAATGTATTGAACATTTTCCACTCTATTGGTAACTACTTACGGTTGAAATTCACTGGTGAACGTTATATCATTTGTGTACCAAGAGTTATTTTGAAGTGAATAGTTTCTCTGTCTTTCAAATAGAGTGTGACAGAGACAGCATGACTAATAGTGACTTAATATAAGGATGTAGTCTTGTTCAAGGTACGTAGGGGAATACTTGAGTGATCCGGCCGATGCCTCTGTAACAGAAGAAAAATGTAAGTTAATAAAGTCAGTTTACAAAGCATAGTGTGGTTGCATGCTGGAAGCTTGGTCATGAGTTTATTACACACAGCATAATCTTTAGCCTTTAATGTTCCCACTGCTGGGACACTCGGCCTCCTCTCTATGAGAGGGAATGGGCTATAATCCACCACGCGGGCCCAGTGTGGGTTGGTAGATGTCACATGTCTTTGATTTTTGGTTCGAGGACATGCCGGTTTCCTCACGATGTTTTCCTTCACCGTTTTGAGAGCAGCGGTGATGAAATAAATTACAGAAAGTGCTGCGCCTGTCTTGGTTCGAACCCACGCCTTATTGTTCGTAAGTCGGGGCCGCCACAACTGAACCCACAGATGACGTGTATACAATATACTATTTGACTACAGTAGACACCTAGACACCACGTTGTGTGCCTTATTCTCGAAGATAAGCCGGAGGAATTGGCTTCTTCGGTGCCTTCGGGCCTGGAGTATATCACTTGTTCAAGTTATCTTATTAAGGTGGAAGCGCAGGGCTTTTACAATTCCATATTATCTGCCTATTTTATTCCTAGTCTATTTCAATAAATACAACCAGCTGCATCCGGTGAGACCGGAAACCGGCCCATAGTTGGGTGAGGCAGCCAGATGCTGATGACCTGGGTAACTGACCTGGTGCCAAGCCCGGCCGTGAACAGCAGTCGCCTGCCTCGTACCAGGTACTCGGGACAGCGCACGAAGCGGAACAGGACTGACGCTGTCTCGTCAGCGCGGAGGACGTTGTGGAGGGACATTATACCCTGGAATTACAAGAACACAAACTTAAAACGTCGATAATATAAAGGGTGTAACAAGACCCTTAACGAAGCCGAAAGGCACTTGTTCTCCCCGTCATTGCGATCTTTTTTTTGCTTTAGATCATACCTGGGAACCTTCTAGTTACGGACATATTGGGGGTCAAAGTTCCATCTTTTACACAAGTTTGTTTTTTAAATACATGTTTTAAACGTAAAATTTTAACTTTAAACACCTCCACGACCCCCGTACTATTCAATCCGAGTCGAGGTAGTGCTGGACTCGAACCGGCTCAAAACCACTCCTGCCCTGCCAGTGTCCCTCTGACATGATCAGAGAGAGACCTTGTCTGCTGCTTTTTATAGTTTTCAACGACGGATTTGTTGAAAGGCCGAAGAGACCACGCTCTATGCGATTAATTTTGATTAAGTGTTTTATACTGATAGTACTCCAATAAATAAATAAATTAATAATCTAATAATAAATGTTTTCTATCTATATCCTACAGTATTTTTTTTTTTTTGTTTTTTCTTTTGGCAGGAGTGGGAAATCCCCACGGACACCTCGACTATCTCACGGCTGTGAGACAGTCGAGGTAGTGTCGGACTCGAACCGACTAAAACCCACTCCTGCCCCGCCAGTGTCCCTCTGACGTGATCAGAGACCTTTTCTGCTAATATTATTGTACTTTTTAACGACGGATTACTTAAGAGGCCGAAGAGACCACGCTCTATGCGATTAATTTTAACTGAATATTTTAATACTTTAAACTTCTCCAATAATGTTATATTTATGTTTTCTATCTTTATTTACTATTTATTATGTTGCTATTTTACTCATACTCAATATTAATTTCTATTTAATCTAGATTCTAGTTACAATATTTATATATATGGTTTTGCTACACTTATGTTTTACTGCTTATTCTTTTATTTTATTTTTACGAATTTACTTAAATTGTATGTCTTTGTCCCCACTATTTATGCCCTCATGGTAGTTGGTTTTATTTTGTATTCTAAACATATGGGTTTATTTCTGTGATATAGACTTTGTATACTTATTATGCAATTCTATATCACAGTTTTAACCAAAATTATTCCCAAATGTATAATTAAAAACAAATACAATTTTAATTTGAAATCGGGTTCCAACCAATTTGACACAACTTGACGATTCCACTAGAGTTGACTTACGGTCCAGTATAATTCCAGCCACTTTCTCATGAAAGTGACTCCAATTGCTGTTCTCCACTAAGTCAACCCTAGTGGTTCGCTCAATGCGTCTGCAATCTGGTTGTGTCAAATTGGTAATCTCAGTGTACGCGGAAGTGAGCGCATCGACAACTTTAGCAATACGCTATGGTTGCTCGCGCGAATGCGTCCCACTTCCGACGTACCGGGCATTCTTTGCTGAACGCATTGTGCGAGTGCTCCCCGAGCTTGGCTCTGGTGCAGTTCACGCACGCCGCTGCTTCGCCAAGATGTTTGACTGGACAGTCCACCCTAAGGTGTGGACCGCCGCAGTGGCTGCATAAGTCGGCCGGCTCCGTGCATAGACGCTTGCCGTGGCCGTATGCTAAGCAGCGGGTGCACTGCACCAGAGGCGTCTGGTCTTCGACACGCACTCTCTGGAGGTCAATGCGGAGCTTGCCTCCTTCGAGTGCCCTCTTCCAGATTGCAGGGGAAACACTCAACACGATGCTGTTCACGTGAGGGTTACGTGATTTCTTTCGAAATTTAATAGCAACTTTCTGTTCCTCGTCGCCGAGGCCGTCAAATAGCTCCCGATTCTGATTCCTAAGAGCTCGCAACACGTCCTCGTCACTGTGGAGCAGCAACACGTCCCTAAGAATCAGAAGCGGGTCTCGGTTTTTGACTTCCTCGACGACGAGGTTTTCTCCGGCCGCCTCCAATCGTGCCTTCAGTTTGCGCCTCTCCTCCTTCGTTTCGCACCCCGTGATGACCTTTTGGTCCTTGGCCTTTCTGACCCTCTCTACGCGCACCCAGCCCTCCTTCGCGTCCACCGCCTTCCTGACTCTTTCGAGGACATCGGCCCCCGTATCCATCTCCTGTGTTGAGGAGACAACCACGGAGTGCAGCGTCGTTCGCTCCAGGGCCTGTGCCCCGGTGTGGCTCTTGCTGACGGCCGCAACACTCGCGTAGGTTGTCTCCCCCACCACTTCCCTGCTAGCCAGACTGTCTCGGAGCCTTTCAAGTTTGTCGGAGTTGTCCCTTAACTCCGACATGTGCTCCTTCAGGGTGTTGAGGAGCTCAGTCTGGCCAGCAAGAACATCGACGGGAATGGATTGGGGTCCGAGGTCAACAGTGGGTGCGGGTTCCGGTACGGCGATGGGTGCGGCAGCGGCCTTGTCGCGCTCGGACTCTTTCACCAGCTCATAAAGCCTGTTTATGGCTTCGAGCACTGCAGTCTTAATCTCGGCCTTTAGGTTGCGAGAGTTGCCTAAATTAAGCTTAGCCTTATTCAGGCAAGCTCTCGCCTCCTCAGTGCGACTGCCGTGCCTCGCCGTGCCTCGCCTCAGGCTTTTTGAGCGGCGCAGGAGGGTCAACAGGAGCTCGGCGCGTCCCCTGGGTGGCAGGGCCCCCCTGAGAGGCGGAAGGAGTGTCGTCTCCGAAGGAGATTCTCCTCCTCGCGGTAGCAGGCGAAAGTCCCACATTCTCAGGTGACCGCGTCGAGCCCCCGGAGGCCAACGTCTTTAGTGTAGCGGATGGGGTGCGGAACGTGTTGCAGAAAATAAAAGGAAGATCGAACCCCTGTAAAGTGGGAGCTCGCCTTAGACACTGGACTATTCTGTGTCCCTGTAAAGGGGGGTACACAGAAAATAATAAAATAACAGCTAATCAATTAAAAGTAAAATGTAAAAATATTGATAAATAATTTTTAAAATCCTATGTGAGCCTTGCAGACTCAGTCAAATGTTAAAATGTAAAAATATCCTACTAAAAACCTTACAAAACCCTAACTAAAACAAGACCAAACAAAATAAGAAAAACAAACTTTGCCGGAATTCCCACGTCTACCTTCCTATAGACCAGAGGGCGGGTGGATGGGTGAAATTTTATTTGAGCTAGCCGGGCGTGAGGGGTGTCCAGAGACGCGTCTCCGCGCGGGCTAGCGATCTACGAAATAAAACGGGGTAGGTGCCGAACAAAAATTTGGACTTTTGGTCAAAAAACCAGTTTTTGAAACACAAAATTTTGATTTTCAACCCCCAACCTGAAGACCGGCTCACGGAACGCGGACCAGAAAGCAGGGATGAAGGGTGAGTACTATTGAATCTATAATCTAACGTTACTTTTGAAATAGAATTTGGAAAAACACTAAATTTTGATGACTTTGTATGAAAATTCAAAAAATTTCCAAGGGTTGTAGGGGAAGTTTTTTATACGCGCGTGCAGGTGAGTGCGATATGGTCAAAACGTAGGCGGAGGCCTAGTAAGGTCTAAAAATACTGAAAACAGCTTCAAAATCGCACGTCAGGAAACGAAGATATCTATCCTACAGTATTGGGCTTACCTAGGTAAAAGGCTCTAGATAAAATTAAGTAAGGTTAGGTCGGCAAGTTAGGTTAGCTCAGCAAGGGGTGCGTTGTCAGAATTCCTCCTCGTGTGCCTGATGGCTGCTGGTCCCTCTCGATACGTCTGGAGGGAACAGCAGTTACTGGGCCGGTGCACCCTGGGCGCGGCAGTATCCTTCCCCGAGGAATGGGAAGAGATTCTTATTCTTCGGGGAATGTTACTGTCCGTGGCTAATATTCTGACATGGGAGGGGGTCCAACCTGGACCGACGGGGCGTTCTTCCGCGTGACCCTCTGAAAAGCAGAGGGCACAGCGGAGGACGCGGCCATGCCGCTGAGGTGCAGGCGCACCAACGTGGCATTTGTCGTCTCTCCTCTAGGAGCATTCTTAGAAGAGAGAACTTTCGGCGGGTTCGCTGAGCCGGGTTGGCCGGACAGCGGACGGAGGCATGTCTAATGCCGCCGTCGGGGGCTTGGCTTAACTGCCTGGCCCAGAGGAAGGATACCTCTAAGATAAAAAACCACCTAATCCTAAGTTTCGAGGCGCGGCGAGAGGATGAATGGCTGGAGGGTGTCCAGTCATTAGCGCCTCCCCTGTAGGGCACCTGCCGCACCCTACAGTATTGGGCTTACCTAGGTAAAAGGCTCTGCCTAGGTGGACGAATATTTCCTTACTACTCGTGGGAACAAAATGGATGATTTGAAAAATATAAAAGAAAAGAAGTTGGTGGAGAAGGCGGACGCAGTGGCAGACTCTGGCACTGCGTCCCTGAAGATGGGAGCAGAGGCTCCAGCGGAACCACTCGTGGTTCTGGAGAGGGTGTGTATGTCGGAGTCTGACACTCCGCAAACAGTTGCGGCCACTCCCTCCAAGTTTTGGGGAAAGCGGCCGCGCGTTTGTGAGTCGGCTGCGCGGTCGGCGGGTTTGTCTTCGAGCGAGGAGAACCTGCCGGCCGCCAAGGTGCCGACAGCCAAGAGGGGCAGAGGTCGCGGGACATCTTCCGGAGCAGCCACTCCGGCAGCGTCACGCGACATCCGGGGCCGCTTTCTAAAGCGCCCCGATACGCCGTTGACCAGCGGAGCGAGTGACTCTGATCATGTTGCATCCGCGGTCTCGGTCGACGAAGTGGGAGGGGTCACCGTCTCTCTTGTGGGCACAAGGGCGGAGGCCAGTGCCGCGAAGCGTGCGCAGAGCAGAGCGGTCGCGGCTGATGAGGTCGCCGAAATGGCCCGTCAGGCCCGAGAGCGGCGGTCTGCCCACGCGGCCAATGAGGAGAGCCTCACGGCAGAGGCTCTGAACCGCCAGGTGATGGACGGCGTGGACGTTGTCCTGAAGGTTGCCACTAAGTCCGGTAACCTGAAGGGCTCGTTCATGCGCGCCCTCAAAGAGGCGGCAGAAGGGATCAGGGAGGCAGTAGAGGTTCTCCATGGCCGTACGACTTCGGAGGAAACGGCGAGGTTGTGGAGGGAGAACACCCGTCTCCGATCCGAGCTGGAGGACCTCAAGCGGGAGTTTGCCGCTCAGCGGAGTGTCGGGCAGCAGCAAGCAGATCGCGCATCGGCAGCTGCGCCTGCGGCGCCACCATCTCTAAGCTTGTCAGACTACGACATAGAGAGGGTGGCGAGAATCTGCATGGTGCAGTGTGGGGGTATGGTGAGTGCCCGCCTGGAGGCAATCGAATCTCGGCTTCTGCCAGCTGAAAACCTCCGGCCCCCACTTGCGGCAGATAGGCGGAGGACGGAAGAGTCCGCCAGGACGAAGCCCACGCAGGTGGCTCAGAAACCTGCGGAGGGGACCAATAAGTCCGTGGCAGGCCCCAGGAAGCCCGTGGAAGGTGCGTCCGCGCCCCCTCTACAAACGTCCGAGCTCCCAGCGGCGGCTTCTCCTGCCCACGTGATGGTGGGTAAAAGGGGCCGCCGCAAGAAGAAGGCAGCGGGTACGACCGCGCCCCCTTCTACCCAAGAGACCACACTCCCGGTGACCGCGCCTCCCACTCAAGAGGCATGGACGACCGTGGTGAAGAGGGGCCGCAAAAAGAGGGCATCGCAGCCGATACCCCCCCAGAGACCGACTCGTCCAGAGGGCACGAGGCCGCCCAAGGTCACTACCCCACGCTCCGAGGCTGTAGTAATTACACTGCAACCCGAAGCTGCAAACAGGGGGGTGACCTACAAGTCGGTCCTGGCGGAAATGAGGCAGAAGCTGACGTTCAGCGAATTCGGCACCCCAGCTGGCTTCGTTTTCAGAACGGCAGCCACGGGTGCCAAAGTGCTTCAGGTGTCGGGTGCTGCAAGGCAGGAGAGGGCGGACAATCTGGCCGCCAAGCTCCGGGAAGTCCTCAAGCCTGAAGACGCCCGAGTGTCCAGGCCCACTATAATGGCTGAATTGCGCGTAGATGGGCTGGATGACTCGGTGACCCCCGAGGAAGTAGTGGCGGCCATTGCCCGAAACGGTGGGTGCCCACCTGAGAATGTGGTGGTCGGTGAAATTCGCAGCAGCGCGGACGGGCTGGGCACGGTTTGGGTGCGGTGCCCGGTAGCGGCTGCGAACAAGACTGCGGATAGCGGTCGGTTGTTGGTGGGTTGGGTGTCTGCCAGGGTTAAACTCCTACCGAGGCGGGCTCTGCAGTGCTTCCGGTGCCTGGAAAAGGGGCATGTCCGGGCACAGTGCACTGCACAGATCGATCGCAGCGAATTATGTTTCCGCTGCGGTCAACCCGGCCACAAGGCGGCCCAGTGCTCCGAAGCTCCAAACTGCAGCCTTTGCGCAGCTGCAGGGAAGCCCACGGAGCACAGACTTGGCGGGAAGGCCTGCAAGGCACCCAAACCCAAGAAAAGGAGGTCTAGGGCTGTCGGAGGACCTGCGCCTCTCCCACAGCCCGACTCCCGACCCAGGGAAGGAGGAGCCGAGGAAATGGAATGTCATTGATGGCACAACTCCGTTTCCTCCAGGGTAACATCAACCACGCCGCCAGAGCTCAGGATCTATTGCTCCAGAGCATGGCGGAGTGGTCGATCCACGTGGCTGTGGTCGCCGAGCCGTATTTTGTCCCCCCCCGCGATAACTGGGCAGGGGACCTGGACGGTTTGGTGGCCATCATAGGCGGGACTCTTGTCAGTCCGTCCCGAGGACACGGCTGGGTGGCCGCCCTCGTGGATGGCATAGTCACAATTGGGGCATATTTCTCTCCCAACAAGAGTCTCGCTGACTTCGAGCAGTTCCTTGTCGAGCTAGGTGCCGTCGTAAGCCGGTTCTACCCTCGCCCGGTGCTGTTGCTCGGGGATCTCAACGCCAAGTCTGCGGCTTGGGGATCCCCGACCACCGATCCTAGGGGTGAGGTGTTGGAGGAGTGGGCGGTCGAGACCGGCCTGACCATCCTGAATCGGGGCTCGGTGTACACGTGCGTGCGGCAGCGGGGCGGGTCCATAGTCGACGTGTCGTTCGCAAGCTCCGCTGTTGCGGGCCGTGTGCGCGACTGGCGAGTTGCCGTAGAGGTGGAGACGCTGTCGGACCATCGATATATTCGATTTGACGTCTCCACTCAGACTGCGGGTGGCGGTCGCCCATCGGCCCCGCAAATGGACGGTCCTCGTTGGTCGTACAAACGACTTGACAGGGAACTTCTCGAGGAGGCCGCAATCCTCCAGGCCTGGGTCCGGGAATCGCTGACGAACGAACCCGTCGACGTCGAAGCGGAGGCGCTGTGGTTCCACGGGGCGATGACGCAAATTTGCGATGCGTCCATGCCCCGTGTCACCCCACCCACAAGGCGCCAGCTGTACTGGTGGTCCGCCGTAATCGCGCAATTGCGCGTGGCGTGCGTGGAGGTGAGACGCCAGTACACCCGATACCGGAGAAGACGACGTCGGGTTTCGGAAGAAGAGGCCGCGCTGTATGAGGTGTACCGCGCGGCGAAGGAGACTTTGTGGCTGGCCGTCGGCGAGGCGAGGACTCGAGCCAGGGAAGAGATGTTGTCGACCCTAGACGTAAATCCGTGGGGGCGCCCTTATCGTGCGGTTCGAGGGAAACTTCGTGCCTGGGCGCCCCCACTCACTGAGAGTCTGCAACCTCAACTGCTGGAGGAAGTGGTCGCGAATCTCTTTCCTGCTAGAGAAGAGCATATACCGCCGCCGATGGCTTTTCCCACAGCCACAGAGCCAGAGGATGAGGAGGACGTCAGCGTCCCTGAGGTGACACAGGCAGAGATGAGGGTGGCAATAACGCGGCTTCGGGCCAAAACCGTTGCCCCGGGGCCCGACGGAGTTCCCGGCGGCGTGCTTGCCCTCGCTCTGAAAGAGCTAGAGCCCCAGCTGAGAGGACTCTACTCAGCTTGTCTTGAGCAGGGCCAATTCCCAAGTCAGTGGAAAACGGGTCGTTTGGTCCTGCTCAGGAAGGCGGGGCGCCCAGCGGACTCGCCGTCCGCATACCGGCCCATAGTGCTGCTGGACGAGGTGGGTAAGCTTTTCGAGCGGATAATTGCTGCCCGCCTCGCCGGCCACTTGTACAGAGAGGGGCCGGATTTGGATGATAGCCAGTTCGGCTTTCGGCATGGGCGCTCCACTGTGGACGCCATAATGCGGGTTAGAGTCCTGGCGGAGGAAGCGGTGTCCCGAGGCGGGGTGATGTTGGCGGTGTCCTTGGACATCTCCAACGCTTTTAACACCCTGCCTTGGAGCTGTATTCGGGAGGCACTGTGCTACCACAAGGTGCCCCCATACCTCCGCCGCATTGTTGGGGCTTATTTAGCGCAAAGGTGTGTCACCTACAGGGGACGCGACGGCGGAGGCCGGCGCGACATATCGTGCGGTGTTCCACAGGGTTCGGTAGTGGGCCCACCCCTGTGGAACATCGGATACGATTGGGTGCTGAGAGGCGAGCTCCAACCGGGGGCGGCCCTGGTGTGTTACGCGGACGACACGCTGGTCACGGCCCGGGGGAGCTCGTACAGGGAGGCAGCGTTGCTGGCGACAGCTGCGGTCTCGCAGGTTGTGGGCCGCATAAGGCGCCTGGGCCTGGAGGTGGCCCTCGCCAAGTCGGAGGCCATGGTCTTTCACGGCCCCCGGCGGGCGCCGCCGCCGGGAGCACATATTGTGGTCGGGGGGACCCAAATTGCTGTCGAGTCCACCATGAAGTATCTGGGATTGGTGCTCGACAGCCGTTGGGACTTCGGCCCCCACTTTCGGCGTCTGGCGCCCAAGTTGATGGGCGCGGCGGGCGCGCTCGCAACGCTGCTTCCCAATCTGGGGGGCCCGAGCACCGCCTGTAGGAGATTGTACTTGGGGGTTCTGCGATCCATGGCCCTGTACGGGGCCCCGGTGTGGGCCTCTGACCTGACGGCTGGCAGCATCGCGATGCTGCGAAAACCGCAGAGGGCGATGGCCGTCAGGTCTATCAGGGGGTATCGCACAATCTCCTACGAGGCGGCTTGTGCACTGGCCGGGTCGCCACCCTGGGACCTAGAGGCTAGGGTCCTCGCGTCACTGTACCGGTGGCGCGAGGAAGCGCGGACGCGGGGCTGTGAACCGATGCAGCGAGAGATCGATCTGCGTCGGTCTCAGCTCCGCGAGGTCCTGGTGGCGGAGTGGCGGGATAGGCTTTTGCGCCCTACCGCCGGCCTCGCTACCATTGAGGCGATCCGACCAGTGCTCGAGGAATGGCTCGAGAGGAGGCACGGCTCCCTGTCGTTTCGGGCGACGCAGGTGTTCTCGGGGCATGGTTGCTTCGGGAAGTACCTGTGTCGCATAAACAGGGAGCCGGACGCTCGGTGTCATCACTGCGTCCACTGTCTGGAGGACACGGCGCGGCATACGCTGGCAGAGTGTGCCGCATGGGAGGAGCCGCGCCGTGCCCTCATAACAGAAGTCGGAACCGACCTGACGCTGCCGGCCGTTGCTCGTTCGATGGTCGGGAGCGCAGAGTCGTGGGACGCGGTGATCTCCTTCTGTGAAACCGTCATCTCACAGAAGGAGGCTGCGGAAAGGTTGAGGGAAGTCGAAAGCACTCTCCCGACCCGCAGCAGACGTACCGGGCGTCGGCGGAGGGCGGACCACGCCCTCTTCCAGCCCCCCTAAACGGGTTCAGAGGGACGGCGGACTTGGGGACGTCCGCCGCCCCCCATATAACTGGACCCGAGGCGGTGGCGCGTAGTGTTCCACGCGCGCCCCTACTGAGGTCGCGGGGGGAGTACACCTCACTCCCCTCGCAGAATTGAGGAGGCCCGCGGAGGCGGGCCGGCACTAGCCGGGGATCGTGGAAGGCGCACTAGTTCCCATGATCCCCGGTGCAAGTGTGGGAAGGGAACACCGGGGTGGTTTTTAGTCAGTTTGAGTCTGACAGACCCCTCCGCCCGCCCCAGGGCGGGGGACATCCGTGAGGATTTTCCACCCCGAAACCAAAAAAAAAAAAAAAAAGGTCAGCAAGTTAGGTTAGGTCGGCAAGTTAGGCTAAGTCAACAAGTTAAATTGGTAGGTTTAAAAGTTAGGTTAGGTTTGAAATTTAGGTTAGGTTTGAAAGTTAGGTTAGGTCAGTAAGTTAGGTTAGGTCAGCAAGTTAGGTAAGGTCAGCAAGTTAGGTTTGGTCAGCCAGTTAAATTAGGTTAAGTTTGAAAGTTAAGTTAGGTTAGGCAGCATTTTAGGTGTGGTTTGGAAATTAAGTAAGGTCTGAAAGGTAGGTCAGGTCAGCAAGTTAGGTTTTGCCAGTATGTTAGGTTTGAACAGCAAGTTAGGTTAGGTTTGAAAGTTAGGTAAGGTTAGCAACTTAGGTGAGATTTGAAAGTTAGGTTAGCTCAGCAAGTTAGTTAATGTCAGCAAATTAGGTCAGGTCAGCAACAAAGGTTAAGTCAGCAAGTTAGGGTAGGTTTGAAAGTTAGGTTAGGTCAGCAAGTTTGGTCATCTCAGCAAGTTAGGTTAGGTCAGCCAGTTAAATTAGGTTAAGTTTGAAAGTTAAGTTAGGTTAGGTCAGCATTTTAGGTGTGGTTTGGAAATTAAGTAAGGTCTGAAAGGTAGGTCAGGTCAGCGAGTTAGGTTTTGCCAGTATGTTAGGTTTGATCAGCAAATTAGGTTAGGTTTGAAAGTTAGGTAAGGTTAGCAACTTAGGTGAGATTTGAAAGTTAGGTTAGCTCAGCAAGTTAGTTAATGTCAGCAAATTAGGTCAGGTCAGCAACAAAGGTTAAGTCAGCAAGTTAGGGTAGGTTTGAAAGTTAGGTTAGGTCAGCAAGTTTGGTCATCTCAGCAAGTTAGGTAAGGTCAGCAAGTTAGGTTAGGTCAGCCAGTTAAATTAGGTTAAGTTTGAAAGTTAAGTTAGGTTAGGTCAGCATTTTAGGTGTGGTTTGGAAATTAAGTAAGGTCTGAAAGGTAGGTCAGGTCAGCAAGTTAGGTTTTGCCAGTATGTTAGGTTTGAACAGCAAGTTAGGTTAGGTTTGAAAGTTAGGTAAGGTTAGCAACTTAGGTGAGATTTGAAAGTTTGGTTAGCTCAGCAAGTTAGTTAATGTCAGCAAATTAGGTTAGGTCAGCAACTTAGGTTAGGTCTGAAACTTAGGTGCGGTTTTGAAAGTTAGTTCAGTAAGTTAAGTTAGGTTAGGTCAGCAACTTAGGTGAAGTTTGAAAGTTAGGTTAGGTTAGCAAGTTAGGTTAGGTCAGCAAGTTAGGTTAGGTTTAAATGTTAGGTAAAGTCAGCAACTTAGGTGAGATTTGAAACTTAGATTAGGTTAGGTTTGATAGTTAGCTAAGGCCCGTTTTCACCAACACTAAGTGACACTTACCTCGATGCCTAATGCCCGTTTTCACCAACACTAAGTGACACCTAACTCAATGCCTAACTCCCGTTTTCACGAACATTAAGTGACACCTAACTCAATGCCTAATTGCGCGTTTTCACCATCAAAAGAAAGAACATTGTTTTGACAACCTTCTTTAAGATAAATTGAAATTTTTGTATACATGCAAATAGCGGGCGGCAAAAGTTACATCTAGTGTTGTCGAAAATGGGCAATAAGGCATTGCGTTAGGTGTCACTAAGTGTTCGTGAAAACGGGAGTTAGGCTTTGAGTTAGGTGTCAAATAGTGTTGGTGAAAACGGGCAATTAGGCATTGAGTTAAGTGTCGCTTAGTGATGGTGAAAACGGGCAATTAGGCATCGAGTTAAGTGTCACATAGTGTTGGCAAAAACGGGCAATTAGGCATTGAGTTAGGTGTCACTTAGTAATGGTGAAAACGGGCATTAGGTATTAAATTAGGTGTCGCTTAGTGTTGGTGAAAACGGGCAATTAGAAATCGGTTAAAGTGTCACTTAGTGTTGGTGAAAACGGGCAATTTAGGCATTGAGTTAGGTGTCACTTAGTGTTGGTGAAAACTGGCATTAGGCATTGAGTTAGGTGTCACTTAGTGTTGGTGAAAACTGGCATTAGGCATTGAGTTAGGTGTCACTTAGTGTTGGTGACAACGGGCAATTAGGCATCGAGTTAAGTGTCACTTAGTGTTGGTGAAAACGGGCATTAGGTATTAAATTAGGTGTCGCTTAGTGTTGGTGAAAACGGGCAATTAGAAATCGAGTTAAGTGTCACTTAGTGTTGGTTAAACGGGCAATTAGGCATTCAGTTACGTGTCACATAGTGTTGGCGAAAACGGGCAATTAGGCATTGAGATAGGTGTCACATAGTGTTGGTGAAAACGGGCAATTAGAAATCGAGTTAAGTGTCACTTAGTGTTGGTGAAAACGGGCAATTAGGCATTGAGTTAGGTGTCACTTAGTGTTGGTGAAAACGGGCATTAGGCATTGAGTTAGGTGTCACTTAGTGTTCGTGAAAACGGAAATTAGGCATCGAGTTGAGTGTCACTTAGTGTTGGTGAACCTAACCTAACCTAACCTAACCTAACTTTCAAACCTCACCTAAGTTGCTGACCTAACCTAACTTAACTTACTGACGTAACTTTCAAAACCTCACCTAACTTGCTGACCTAACCTAACTTTCAAACCAAACCTAACTTGCTGACCTTACCTAACTTGCTGAGATAACCAAACTTGCTGAGATAACCAAACTTGCTGACCTAACCTAACTTTCAAACCTAACCTAACTTGCTGACTAAACCTTAGTTGCTGACCTTACCTAACTTGCAGAGATAACCAAACTTGCTGACCTAACCTAACTTTCAAACCTAACCTAACTTGCTGACTTAACCTAAGTTGCTGACCTAACCTAATTTGCTGACATTAACTAACTTGCTGAGCTAACCTAACTTTCAAAACTCACCTAAGTTGCTAACCTTACCTAACTTTCAAACCTAACCTAACTTGCTGAACAAACCTAACATACTGGCAAAACCTAACTTGCTGACCTGACCTACCTTTCAGAGCTTACTTAATTTTCAAACCACACCTAAAATGCTGACCTAACCTAACTTAACTTGCTAACCTAACCTAAACTAACTTACTGACCTTACTTTCAAAACCTTACCTAAGTTGCTCAACTAACCTAACTTGCTGACCTAACCTATCTTTCAAACCTCAGCTAAATGTCAAACCTAACCTAACTTTCAAACATAACCTAACTATCAAACCTAACAATTTAACTTGCTGACCTAACCTAACTTGCTGACCTAGCCTTACTTGCTGACCTAACCTAACTTGCTGAGCTAAGCAAACTTGCTGACCTAACCTAACTTTCAAACCTAACCTGACTTGCTGACGTAACCTACCTAACTGACATAACCTAACTTGCTGACCTAACGTATCCTAATTTGCTGGCCTAATTTTCAAACCTCATTTAAGTTGCTTACATAACCTAACCTAACTTGCTGACCTAATTTTCAAACCTCACTTAAGTTGCTGACCTAACCTAACTTTCAAACCTAACCTAACTTGATGACCTAACCTAACTATCAAACCTAGCCTAACTTGCTGAGCTAAGCAAACTTGCTGACCTAACCTAACTTTCAAACCTAACCTAAATTACAAACCTAACCTAATTAAACTAGCTGACTTAACCTAACTTGCTGACCTAACCTAACTTACTGACCTAACCTAACTTTCAAACCTAACCTAAATTTCAAACCTAACCTAAGTTTTAAACCTAACAATTTAACTTGCTGACCTATCCTAACATCCTGGCAAAACCTAACTTGCTGACCTAACATATCTTGCTAAGCTAAGCAAATTGGTTACCTAACCGAACCTAATTTAACTTACTGACTTAACCTAACTTGCTGATCTAACCTAACTTGCTAACCTAACTTAATTTTCAGACCTTACTTAATTTTCAAACCTCACCTAAGTTGCTGACCCAACCTAACTTAACTTGCTGACCTTACTTTCAAAACCTTGCCTAAGTTGCTGACCTTACCTAACTTTCAAACCTAACATAACTTTCAAACCTAACCTAACTTTCAAACCTAACCTAACTTTCAAACCTTACCTTACTTTCAAACCTAACCTTACTTTCAAACCTAACCTAACTTTCAAACCTAACCTAACTTTCAAACCTAACCTAACTTTCAAACCTAACGTAATTTTCAAACCTAACCTAACTTTCAAACCTTACCTAACTTTCAAACCTAACCTAACTTTCAAACCTAACCTAACTTTTAAACCTAACAATTTAACTTGCTGACCTATCCTAACATCCTGGCAAAACCTAATTTGCTGACCTAACCTAACTTGCTGACCTAAGCAAACTTGCTAACCTAACCTTACTTTCAAACCTAACCCAAATTTCAAACCTAACCTAATTTAACTTGCTGACTTAGCCTTACTTGCCGACCTAACCTAACTTGCTGTCCTAACCTTACTTTCAAACCCAACAATTTAACTTGCTGACCTAACCTAACTTGCTGCCCTAACCTAACTTGCTGACCTAACCTAAGTTGCCGACCTAACCTAACCTTCAGACCTAACTTAATTTTCAAACCTCACTTATGTTGCTGAGCTATCCTAACTTACTGACTTTGCCTAGCTTGCTGACCTAACTTTCAAACAATGAGAAGAGTAGACTATACTATGGTTTGGTCATATAGAGAGTATGAATGAAAAGCGACTTACAAAAAGTCATGGGACGCGGCGTGAAAAGGCGTGAGTTTAATAAGTGTGTAAAGATGTTTTCTCTTTTTCTCAGGTGAACACGTCGCCCAATACATCAACTGGTTGAACTCTGCCAGCGGCGCCAACCTGGTCAACTACCACATCATAGGACACAGCCTCGGCGCACACCAAGCTGGCGTCATCGGCATACAACTTGGAGGAAGGGTGCCTTATCTTACTGGTACGTTTGCAAGAACATCATCTGCCTAGTCTTTTCGGAGTTCGACCGCTAGAAAAGCGCCGAAGTAGGACGTAAGAGGGAGGAGGAATTTCTCAGTAGTAGCCCGGAGTCTGAATTTGGAACCGGAATGGCAATAGACTCGCCCTCTATTACATGGGACTTCTAAATACCAGGTAACAAAATGTTAGTGTCATCGTCTGCCTAATCTTTTCCCAAATAAGTTGGGATCGGCGTCCAGTCTTACCGGGTGCAGCTGAAAACCAGCGAAGTTTTGTATTTTGGAGCTAGGTACTGCCTATCTGACCTGCACAATCCATTTCGTACTGGGTAATACGATACCCATTGGTAAGACTGGGAAATTAGTCGGTAGGTATACTTCTTGATAAGCCTTCGGAGATTATATATATATTTTTCTTGTCACTAGCCTCTTTGGCTTCCCACTGCTGGGCAAAGGCCTCCCCTTTCTCTATACTGTACGATCTCTGGCCATGATAGCCCCGGAATATTTTGTTATGAATTTCTTAGTAGGGGTTTAGAGCCAGAATGAGGTAGGTTTGGGTTCTAATTATTCTTTATTGTACACATAAATTACTTTTATATTGTCACAAATATTGTGACAGCTGATGATAACTCCTACTCACAGGTCTGGACCCCGCTCTCCCCGGCTGGATAACTCACGCACAAGCCCTAAGACGTACTGATGGGATCTACACCGAAGTAATGCACACTGATGCAGGGTTCTACGGAATCACGAACCCTGCAGGTGATGTGGACTTCTACCCCAATGGTGGGGCTAGCATGCCTGGCTGTGGGGATCGGAACTGTAACAGTCATCAGTGAGTAGTATCATTAGTGTTTTCATATGGGTTACCTGCTGAATTATTTACTACATAATTGCAGACGCTAAGTATATGGCTCAATAGCTCGGTGCGGCAAACGCACATGCACGTTCAATAAATATTTCGTGTGGTGATATAAACGCGTATACGCGGTTGAAGACATTCTACCCAGTGCGACTGGACGCATTAGTGCGGCGTCCAATACTTTGTCCAAGGGCGGCACAGCGCTTAAGTGCATTTGAAAATTTTGGCGTTTTATGACGATCATAAAATAACTTTATATTTATTACGCTACATGTAAAGGTTATTTCACACTACAGTTATTTTGTTAATTTACTAGGCCCTAATGTAACCTCACGGATCATCGCTACCTGTTATTTTTTTTTTCTCTTTTCAATTCGCTTTTGCTCATCTGTTGCCATTTAGTGGTATACGATTTATTTAGTAGATATATCAGATTAGACCCACACTTATAATTTTTATGATACCGTGTTTTTTTTGGTAATAGGTATATAATACGTCTGTTCACCACGAAAGCAAAACAGAAGTGACTTCAACACAGCAACAACACTTAATTTTGGGCTAGGGTTACAAAATATTTTTAAAAACAATCGGACTGCCATAGATTAGTAGTCCAGTAAAATAATATAGAAGACACTTTATACAAAAGGGTGCCGGCTGTTTTGGTCACAAATGATTATTTAAAACAATAGGCAAGCGAGCGAGCGAGTGTGCGATCGGCGGCGGTTGGCCAATAAAATATACAAGACATTTTATGTCCAGCATGTTTGTTATCTCCATAAGTAACTAACTAAACAAACTAACAGGTGTGTAGACACCCTTACAGACCCTTATTTTACGATGCTTTCGAAACAATAGTGATGCACAATGAACGCACAGGTCTGGTTCAGAAATGTACCGGAACTTATGTATACATTTGCAATACTATTTATTGTTTTGTCTGTGACTGTGTCTTCAACAAAGCTACCCACCAGACCCCGCTACCCGCTAGACCTACTGTGCAGTACAAATAATTTTATGATGGAACGGCACACGGGGTACATAAACCGCACAACAGTAGTAACATAACCGGAATAGGACGCCGTCACCTCCTTCTGCGAAGCAGTCATGCTAGCGAAGGAGGTGGCGGAACGTGAGAGGGAGAGAACCTCACGTCCCAGCCGCCGCGGGCGACGCACCGGGCGTCGTGGCCCCCGGCCACCATAGGCGCGGGCCTGTGTACGGTGAGCTATTGTGACGACAGGCCGTGTCGACGGCGCGTTCGTGTTCCACGCGCGCCTCAAAGAAAGTCAGCAAACAGGAAGGGGTCCGAAAGGACCGATGCCTGCCAGGGTTGCGGGACTGTTCGAAAGAGATACCGCGGCCCTGGAACACAAAGGGCAAAGGAAGGAACATGGATGGGTTTGAGTCAGAAAAAGTCTGACACTCCGTCGTCTGCCTGTCTGATTTGATGATTTCCCATCCGAAAAACAAAAAAGTGGTAGGTAACATAACCACTACAAACCATAGTACCTTATTCAGATTAATATTCTATTGTTACTCTCTGATGCCGTAGTAGTTACTTGTGTTGTTGCAGCTCAAGGTCGTCAAAGTGTTACCTACTGTTCGGCCTACAGGGTACTACCCGCTTTTTGTCGTTAGCCACACAAAACAAAAGCTGGACCATATGCATTCCATTAGACAACTGACTCGCTGGTACTAAAACCAGTTTTTATTTACAGAACTACTTCTGCAGTTGTTAAAATAAAGTTGGAAATTCATTAACTGGCTCAAAGATTGCAATAAAATTAGAATTTTAATAAGACTGCTAGCCATTTTCTTGCACCAACTGCCATAGTCTAACAGTTCTTCACCTTCCAGATGCATATTCTACATGGCCGAGTCTCTGCAACGAGGAGGTTTCACCGGCCGTCGCTGTGACAACCTCAACGCAGCTCTGAGTGGCAACTGCAGCGGAGGTACTCTGAGGATGGGTGGCACTGCTGCTAAGACTGGGTAGGTAGCATTTAGTTAGGTGACCATAGACTACTAATATACTTTAGGTGACCTTAAACTTTTCATACAGATTATTTTTTACGCCGAATAATCGTCGTTCGAATAGTATTGCATAACATCCTGTAATAGCCGAAGGGTTAGGTAGAGGCGTACCTAATAGTACACCCACATTTCGACAGTTATGTTTAAGTCACTTGTAATAGGGGGTGATGCTATTGTCATCAACCGGGCACAAATCCAGACTCCGTGGCTGCTACTGAGAAATTCTTTATGAAAACACCTAATAACACTGGCCGATAGCCGATGAAGTAAAGTTTTGACCGAATGGTGGCCAAGGTTAGGCCTAAGATCGCGGGAAACAGATGGAGAAGGGATGCATAGAACAAAGAATGGCAGACGAAAGGGGACGCCTATACCCAACAGTGGGTGATTCCGAGCTGATACGACTCACCCAGTCACACTCACCACCACTCACTTTCACTTTGGACGGCCTGAGGATCGAAACCAGGACCTCATGTTCAGCAGTCGTGCTTGCGACCCTAGCCTGGATTTGAGCCCAGTTGATGGCAATAGGTACTTTAAGCCTACGCCTGATCTCTCTCCGGTCGTGTCGATCGGGTTGCAAACACATCGGATTACGAGAGGGAGCGAAGAGCAAATACAGATGCACGCTGCACCTGTGGTTGTGCACACACTTCTACACTTGAAATACCTCTCGCATTGATAGCTAATCTCCGCTGAGACCGTCCGTCACGACCGAAAATGGTCAGTATCAAGCAAGACTTTTTCGTTCACGTCGTATTTTTTCAAGTTTTAAGGTATAACCAAAGAGTAGAACAATTACCAACCAATAAACCTACCAATGTTTGTCTCTGCATCACCCAAAGTTTGACTGGTAGAAAATGCCTATGGCATTAAGTCAGCCTCTGTACTTTGTGCTTGAAGTGTTAAATAAATAAATTATACCGATTATAGCCCTAAAAATACAGTTTTTGGCAACATTACTTTATACTCAATAACATTTTCTTTTCAGACAATCTGGTTTTTACTGGTTGAGAACTAACGCGAACTCTCCATTCTCCCAGGGATAGCTGTCATGATGTTAAAGTATGACTTACAATTAAAGAGATATTTATTGTATCGACTGTTTTATTTAAAAAAAACCTTACATTTTGACCCCATCAATTATGATCATTTATGTTTAGCCTTCTCCCCCAAATATGTTAGGGTCCGCTTCCAGTCTGAGTGGATGCAAACTAAGTAACTTGGCGCATAATTATTGCTGGTAAACATTTTTTGTTTGGGGTGAATTAACACGACAGATGCGTTCAAGGATCATAGTATTAAAATGAAAAAAAATTATTCAAAAAAATCTTAAAATACTATTCAAAAAAATCAAACAAAACCAAAATTCAACCAAACAACCACCAACCAACTCCACCTACAAACAAACAAAAAAACTCAAACAAACAAATCGAACTCAAACAATCAACGGTCAAACTTTGACCTCCAATATATCCGTAACTTTAAGAGTATGGTCTAGAACAAAAAAATGATCGCAATGACGGATAACATGTACAAATAAAAGCCAATAATTATATTGAGATGTTTATTTATATATTGAGTGCAACATACAAAGTTGTGTGATAGAAACATGAAAAATCACAATACGTGTACTATAGTTTTTTCACAGTTATTTCAACTTTGACTTTACAATACTGTCAAAATTATGCGGTATATATAACTGTGAAAGTACTTTCGCGCCATTTTCTGAAAGCTTCATCTGTTAATTTGCTGTCAAATGTCACGCAAGCTGTTTTTTTTAATTAGTGAAACTTCACGGTTAGGTTCATTGTTGTCGTGATTCGATACATAGATAAAAATAAAGTTCGTTTATTGGCAAGAACGATATGGTAACATAAATCACCTTAGAACCCGGTAATCACCACCCATCATGTCTCCTAAGTTTAAAAAACTAATTTAATCTACAAGTCATCAGATTGTCAGCGTGAAGCCCTTCTGCAGGATATGCTCCACAACCGCTTGCACCTTTCAAGATTTAATCGAAGCAAATGTTAGAACTGTGCAGGTGGCTTCATACTGGTCTAACACAATTTGAGTTTCATCGACACGTAAACAAGATCTACAAGTTTACGTGATATTTAAAATCAGATGATAAAATAAGCTTTCAGAAACTGAGGTGTCCGCTTTAGAATATAAAACACGAGTTCTTCGATGTTTTTAAACATTTAAGCTCTGGTCAAACCAAGGCGAATCTCGCGCGTCAACATTTGCTCGCGTCGATTGCGTCAACTAACTTGTATGGATTTGTTATTACTGGCGCGTGACTTATTAATTATTTTCCGCCAGTTCCTTGCGCGAGTCAGCCCGTACCACTAAGCCTAAAGTGTCAAATTGTCCCTTAATAATCTAGATGCAATCCAGCATATCCCACAGTACCCTCCCCTCCCCCCAGCGATACCCTGAGCTTCGTAACCGATAGGGGCCAATATTTTGACCTGACTGGAAGCTTTTTCGTAATAAGGTAACATTAATCGACGCGTTGCTTATCCCGTGTGGGATTCGCCCCAGTGTGACCAGAGCTTGATTAGGTTAGGTTAGATATTTGAACTGTCTTCTTGATAGTAATCATTAGGGTTTTAAATAGTAATCACTATTTCAAAGTCACAAAAAGGTATTCATTTCGTCAATATTCATATTTTCAAGAATTCATTTTCTTACCTCACATTGTTGTCTCCGAATTCCAATCATACTAATTAAGTTCTATGAAAGTATTTTTTTTCAAAATCATTGCTGAAGTTCTAACACCACGTAGTGCAAAAACCGCATAAACCTAGGCAAGAGCACACAACCATTTTTTAATTTAATGTTCCCTTCAAATTAGATAGAGAAATTGCTTGTTTCTGATTGGCTGATGCAACGCATCTTTCGGTTTTCAAACAAACGGCATCAAAATGTCAAAACGCCAAAAAATTTACTTACTTGATATTAGAACTTCAACGACGAAATATGTTTTTTCTTTATTTGACAGTATGTACTAAAATAGTACATTACTTAGAACGCCGCGTTAACACTACTAAACAAGTTGCGATACTGGTTTTCAACAAGTTTTTTCAAGTTCTTGTCAAAAGAGAACATTGTATCTATATACATGTATTATGAGCGTTTACGACTTACGGCAGTTCACACAAACTTTCAAGTCTTTACTTTTCAAAATGACTGAACCGATTTTAATGAAACTTCATATGCATAAGCAGCATACATCGCTTTAAAATGTTAATGAAGAACAGTTTCGGAAAATAGTGTTACAGCTAAATTAGACCGATTTTAAATTTTCCATAGAAACCGAAAATTCCAATTAAGTATCTTTTTTTTTAAAGACCTTTCATTAACTTAAGATGAAATTTCATTAAAATCGGTTCAGTAATTTCGAAACTTGAAAGTTAGTATGAAATGCCGTAAGTCGTAAACGCTCATAACTTTGTTTCAGATACATATATTTTGTCAACAATTTTGTTCACCTTTTTGACAAGTTTTGGTTGCAATTAATGTTTACAACTTGTTTTAGGAACAAAACAGAAAACAAAACATGTTTTATAAATACATTGTCGTGAAAGCAGAGTTAGAAGGTATGAAGTGACATAACTACATAACTATTAAAGCATTAAATCATTGTACTTATATTTATTTAAACCACTTTTGCTCGTTTTTCCAAAAGCCAGATGAAGCAAGTTTAAAAAAAAAAAACAGTTTAAAAGTTACAAACACTCGCAGAAATAACTCAAAAGATCAAGAAAAAGTCACGAACAAAATTCAATAAAATAAGATTGTAATCTCTATTACAACTAATCCTTTCATGATAATCACATAAAAATAGAAGAAGCCGTATTCGAGAACAGATCACACATACAGTCATAAATAACTTATGTTTCTTGAAACACACAATCGCATTTACTGATTTACCATAATGGCAATTTAAGTTAGAAAAATGTCATATTTGTTTGTAATCCCTGATGGCGAAATCACACTTTCCCCGACCTAGGAATCCAACCCAGGCAGTCATACTCAGCAGTAGCCCTTGCGACTGTTAGACCAACGAGGCTGACAATTGGTAAAAGCATTATTTTAATAATTCAAGAGAAAATTTGTCTATACTATCACAAAATTTTGCTAAATTTCTCTACAACCTATTTATGTGAGTATATGAGTGGACAAAGTTATGTATTTGTACATAATGATATTGATTATTTGTGTATTATGAAAGTATTGTCTAATACCCGATAATATTAAAGATTTAAACCGTCAGATTCGCTCTATCGCATCAAAAAATTACCCCGTTTCTGTTTGACAGTGACATTTGTCACTGTGTGATGTATTTTCTCGCTCAATCACACTGAAAATCGTACTTGTTTCACACCCGTTACAAAATCAAAATATTATATTCCACATAGGCCTACATGGGCACTTCTGATCGTCAAAAAAATGGTGCACGGTTCGGGTCGGTCGTTTCCTATGGAGAAGAACCGGCAAGAAACTCCATGGTTACTCATTTTATTCCTTTTTTGATTCACTCTACCGCGTTAAAAGATAGCCACGTTTCTGTTTCATTGTCTGTCTCATTCATACTGAAAATTGTATCTATCGTTACATGCGGGTTTACAATTTATCGCGCGACCTAAAATAGAGTACATATCTAACGGTTTAAATCTTTGCAAAAATTACTAAATTCCTAATAAAAAGGTGCATTGTTAAAAATTTATATTATACCCCTACTGAAATGACATTTAGTTTTAAAACTCTTGGTGCACACGTGACTGAACTGTTTTCAACTCTATTTTCAAAGATTTAAGGTTGAAATTCAATTGTCAAGATTTTACTTGCGCACAAAGAGATTTTAAAGTCAATACATTTTCCACTCTATTGGTGACTACTTACGGTTGAAATTCACTGGTGAAAGTTATATAATTTGTGTACCAAGAGTGATTTTGAAGTGAATAGTTTCTCTGTCTTTCAAATAGAGTGTGACAGAGATAGCATGACTAATAGTGACTTAATTATAAGGATGTAGTCTTGTTCAAGATATGTAGGGGAATACTTGAGTGATCCGGCCGATGCCTCTGTAACAGAAGAAAAATGTAAGTTAATAAAGTCAGTTTACAAAGCATAGTGTGGTTGCATGCTGGAAGCTTGGTCATGAGTTTATTACACACAGCATAATCTTTAGCCTTTAATGTTCCCACTGCTGGGACACTCGGCCTCCTCTCTATGAGAGGGAATGGGCTATAATCCACCACGCGGGCCCAGTGTGGGTTGGTAGATGTCACATGTCTTTGATTTTTGGTTCGAGGACATGCCGGTTTCCTCACGATGTTTTCCTTCACCGTTTTGAGAGCAGCGGTGATGAAATAAATTACAGAAAGTGCTGCGCCTGCCTTGGTTCGAACCCACGCCTTATTGTTCGTAAGTCGGGGCCGCCACAACTGAACCCACAGATGTGTATACAATATACTATTTGACTACAGTAGACACCTAGACACCACGTTGTGTGCCTTATTCTCGAAGATAAGCCGGAGGAATTGGCTTCTTCGGTGCCTTCGGGCCTGGAGTATATCACTTGTTCAAGTTATCTTATTAAGGTGGAAGCGCAGGGCTTTTACAATTCCATATTATCTGCCTATTTTATTCCTAGTCTATTTCAATAAATACAACCAGCTGCATCCGGTGAGACCTGAAACCGGCCCATAGTTGGGTGAGGCAGCCAGATGCTGATGACCTGGGTAACTGACCTGGTGCCAAGCCCGGCCGTGAACAGCAGTCGCCTGCCTCGTACCAGGTACTCGGGACAGCGCACGAAGCGGAACAGGACTGACGCTGTCTCGTCAGCGCGGAGGACGTTGTGGAGGGACATTATACCCTGGAATTACAAGAACACAAACTTAAAACGTCGATAATATAAAGGGTGTAACAAGACCCTTAACGAAGCCGAAAGGCACTTGTTCTCCCCGTCATTGCGATCTTTTTTTTGCTTTAGATCATACCTGGGAACCTTCTAGTTACGGACATATTGGGGGTCAAAGTTCCATCTTTTACACAAGTTTGTTTTTTAAATACATGTTTTAAACGTAAAATTTTAACTTTAAACACCTCCACGACCCCCGTACTATTCAATCCGAGTCGAGGTAGTGCTGGACTCGAACCGGCTCAAAACCACTCCTGCCCTGCCAGTGTCCCTCTGACATGATCAGAGACCTTGTCTGCTGCTTTTTATAGTTTTCAACGACGGATTTGTTGAAAGGCCGAAGAGACCACGCTCTATGCGATTAATTTTGATTAAGTGTTTTATACTGATAGTACTCCAATAAATAAATAAATTAATAATCTAATAATAAATGTTTTCTATCTATATCCTACAGTTTTTTTTTTTTTTTTTTTTTTTTTTTTTTTTTTTTTTTTTTGTTTTGGCAGGAGTGGGAAATCCCCACGGACACCTCGACTATCTCACGGCTGTGAGACAGTCGAGGTAGTGTCGGACTCGAACCGACTAAAACCCACTCCTGCCCCGCCAGTGTCCCTCTGACGTGATCAGAGACCTTTTCTGCTAATATTTGTACTTTTTAACGACGGATTACTTAAGAGGCCGAAGAGACCACGCTCTATGCGATTAATTTTAACTGAATATTTTAATACTTTAAACTTCTCCAATAATGTTATATTTATGTTTTCTATCTTTATTTACTATTTATTATGTTGCTATTTTACTCATACTCAATATTAATTTCTATTTATTCTAGATTCTAGTTACAATATTAATTATATATATGGTTTTGCTACACTTATGTTTTACTGCTTATTCTTTTATTTTATTTTTACGAATTTACTTAAATTGTATGTCTTTGTCCCCACTATTTATGCCCCCTCATGGTAGTTGGTTTTATTTTGTATTCTAAACATATGGGTTTATTTCTGTGATATAGACTTTGTATACTTATTATGCAATTCTATATCACAGTTTTAACCAAAGTTATTCCCAAATGTATAATTAAAAACAAATACAATTTTAATTTGAAATCGGGTTCCAACCAATTTGACACAACTTGACGATTCCACTAGAGTTGACTTACGGTCCAGTATAATTCCAGCCACTTTCTCATGAAAGTGACTCCAATTGCTGTTCTCCACTAAGTCAACCCTAGTGGTTCGCTCAATGCGTCTGCAATCTGGTTGTGTCAAATTGGTAATCTCAGTGTACGCGGAAGTGAGCGCATCGACAACTTTAGCAATACGCTATGGTTGCTCGCGCGAATGCGTCCCACTTCCGACGTACCGGGCATTCTTTGCTGAACGCATTGTGCGAGTGCTCCCCGAGCTTGGCTCTGGTGCAGTTCACGCACGCCGCTGCTTCGCCAAGATGTTTGACTGGACAGTCCACCCTAAGGTGTGGACCGCCGCAGTGGCTGCATAAGTCGGCCGGCTCCGTGCATAGACGCTTGCCGTGGCCGTATGCTAAGCAGCGGGTGCACTGCACCAGAGGCGTCTGGTCTTCGACACGCACTCTCTGGAGGTCAATGCGGAGCTTGCCTCCTTCGAGTGCCCTCTTCCAGATTGCAGGGGAAACACTCAACACAATGCTGTTCACGTGAGGGTTACGTGATTTCTTTCGAAACTTAATAGCAACTTTCTGTTCCTCGTCGCCGAGGCCGTCAAATAGCTCCCGATTCTGATTCCTAAGAGCTCGCAACACGTCCTCGTCACTGTGGAGCAGCAACACGTCCCTAAGAATCAGAAGCGGGTCTCGGTTTTTGACTTCCTCGACGACGAGGTTTTCTCCGGCCGCCTCCAATCGTGCCTTCAGTTTGCGCCTCTCCTCCTTCGTTTCGCACCCCATGATGACCTTTTGGTCCTTGGCCTTTCTGACCCTCTCTACGCGCACCCAGCCCTCCTTCGCGTCCACCGCCTTCCTGACTCTTTCGAGGACATCGGCCCCCGTGCAGCGGAGTGCAGCATCGTTCGCTCCAGGGCCTGTGCCCCGGTGTGGCTCTTGCTGACGGCCGCAACACTCGCGTAGGTTGTCTCCCCCACCACTTCCCTGCTAGCCAGACTGTCTCGGAGCCTTTCAAGTTTGTCGGAGTTGTCCCTTAACTCCGACATGTGCTCCTTCAGGGTGTTGAGGAGCTCAGTCTGGCCAGCAAGAACATCGACGGGAATGGATTGGGGTCCGAGGTCAGCAGTGGGTGCGGGTTCCGGTACGGCGATGGGTGCGGCAGCGGCCTTGTCGCGCTCGGACTCTTTCACCAGCTCATAAAGCCTGTTTATGGCTTCGAGCACTGCAGTCTTAATCTCGGCCTTTAGGTTGCGAGAGTTGCCTAAATTAAGCTTAGCCTTATTCAGGCAAGCTCTCGCCTCCTCAGTGCGACTGCGGTGCCTCGCCTCAGGCTTTTTGAGCGGCGCAGGAGGGTCAACAGGAGCTCGGCGCGTCCCCTGGGTGGCAGGGCCCCCCTGAGAGGCGGAAGGAGTGTCGTTTCCGAAGGAGATTCTCCTCCTCGCGGTAGCAGGCGAAAGTCCCACATTCTCAGGTGACCGCGTCGAGCCCCCGGAGGCCAACGTCTTTAGTGTAGCGGATGGGGTGCGGAACATGTTGCAGAAAATAAAAGGAAGATCGAACCCCTGTAAAGTGGGAGCTCGCCTTAGACACTGGACTATTCTGTGTCCCTGTAAAGGGGGGTACACAGAAAATAATAAAATAACAGCTAATCAATTAAAACTAAAATGTAAAAATATTGATAAATAATTTTTAAAATCCTATGTGAGCCTTGCAGACTCAGTCAAATGTTAAAATGTAAAAATATCCTACTAAAAACCTTACAAAACCCTAACTAAAACAAGGCCAAACAAAATAAGAAAAACAAACTTTGCCGGAATTCCCACGTCTACCTTCCTATAGACCAGAGGGCGGGTAGGTGGGCAAATTTTATTTGAGCTAGCCGGGCGTGAGGGGTGTCCAGAGACGCGTCTCCGCGCGGGCTAGCGATCTACGAAATAAAACGGGGTAGGTGCCGAACAAAAATTTGGACTTTTGGTCAAAAAACCAGTTTTTGAAACACAAAATTTTGGTTTTCAACCCCCAACCTGAAGACCGGCTCACGGAACGCGGACCAGAAAGCAGGGATGAAGGGTGAGTACTATTGAATCTATAATCTAACGTTACTTTTGAAATAGAATTTGGAAAAACACTAAATTTTGATGACTTTGTATGAAAATTCAAAAAAATTCCAAGGGTTGTAGGGGAAGTTTTTTATACGCGCGTGCAGGTGAGTGCGATATGGTCAAATCGTAGGCGGAGGCCTAGTAAGGTCTAAAAATGCTGAAAACAGCTTCAAAATCGCACGTCAGGAAACGAAGATATCTATCCTACAGTATTGGGCTTACCTAGGTAAAAGGCTCTAGATAAAATTAAGTAAGGTTAGGTCGGCAAGTTAGGTTAGCTCAGCAAGTTAGGTAAGGACAGCAAGTTAGGTTAAGTCAGTAAGTTAATTTAGGTTAGGTTTGAAAGTTAGGTTAGGTCAGCAAGTTTGCTTAGCTCGGTAAGTTAGGTTAGGTCAGCAAGTTAGGTTAGGTCGGCAAGTTAGGCTAAGTCAACAAGTTAAATTGGTAGGTTTAAAAGTTAGGTTAGGTTTGAAATTTAGGTTAGGTTTGAAAGTTAGGTTAGGTCAGTAAGTTAGGTTAGGTCAGCAAGTTAGGTAAGGTCAGCAAGTTAGGTTTGGTCAGCCAGTTAAATTAGGTTAAGTTTGAAAGTTAAGTTAGGTTAGGCAGCATTTTAGGTGTGCTTTGGAAATTAAGTAAGGTCTGAAAGGTAGGTCAGGTCAGCGAGTTAGGTTTTGCCAGTATGTTAGGTTTGAACAGCAAGTTAGGTTAGGTTTGAAAGTTAGGTAAGGTTAGCAACTTAGGTGAGATTTGAAAGTTAGGTTAGCTCAGCAAGTTAGTTAATGTCAGCAAATTAGGTCAGGTCAGCAACAAAGGTTAAGTCAGCAAGTTAGGGTAGGTTTGAAAGTTAGGTTAGGTCAGCAAGTTTGGTCATCTCAGCAAGTTAGGTTAGGTCAGCCAGTTAAATTAGGTTAAGTTTGAAAGTTAAGTTAGGTTAGGTCAGCATTTTAGGTGTGGTTTGGAAATTAAGTAAGGTCTGAAAGGTAGGTCAGGTCAGCGAGTTAGGTTTTGCCAGTATGTTAGGTTTGAACAGCAAGTTAGGTTAGGTTTGAAAGTTAGGTAAGGTTAGCAACTTAGGTGAGATTTGAAAGTTAGGTTAGCTCAGCAAGTTAGTTAATGTCAGCAAATTAGGTCAGGTCAGCAACAAAGGTTAAGTCAGCAAGTTAGGGTAGGTTTGAAAGTTAGGTTAGGTCAGCAAGTTTGGTCATCTCAGCAAGTGAGGTTAGGTCAGCCAGTTAAATTAGGTTAAGTTTGAAAGTTAAGTTAGGTTAGGTCAGCATTTTAGGTGTGGTTTGGAAATTAAGTAAGGTCTGAAAGGTAGGTCAGGTCAGCAAGTTAGGTTTTGCCAGTATGTTAGGTTTGAACAGCAAGTTAGGTTAGGTTTGAAAGTAAGGTAAGGTTAGCAACTTAGGTGAGATTTGAAAGTTTGGTTAGCTCAGCAAGTTAGTTAGTTAATGTCAGCAAATTAGGTTAGGTCAGCAACTTAGGTGAAGTTTGAAAGTTAGGTAAGGTTAGCAAGTTAGGTTAGGTCAGCAAGTTAGGTTAGGTTTAAATGTTAGGTAAAGTCAGCAACTTAGGTGAGATTTGAAACTTAGATTAGGTTAGGTTTGATAGTTAGCTAAGGCCCGTTTTCACCAACACTAAGTGACACTTACCTCGATGCCTAATGCCCGTTTTCACCAACACTAAGTGACACCTAACTCAATGCCTAACTCCCGTTTTCACGAACATTAAGTGACACCTAACTCAATGCCTAATTGCGCGTTTTCACCAACACTAAGTGACACTCAAATCGATGCCTAACTCCCGTTTTCACGAACATTAAGTGGCACCTAACTCAATGCCTAATTGCGCGTTTTCACCAACACTAAGTGACACTCAAATCGATGCCTAACTCCCGTTTTCACGAACATTAAGTGACACCTAACTCAATGCCTAATTGCGCGTTTTCACCAACACTAAGCGACACCTAACTCAATGCCTAATTGCGCATTTTCACCAACACTAAGTGACACCTAACTCAATGCCTAATTGCGCGTTTTCACCAACACTAAGTGACACCTAACTCAATGCTTAATTGCCCGATTTCACCAACACTAAGCGACACCTAACTCAATCCCTAACTCCCGTTTTCACGAACATTAAGTGACACCTAACTCAATGCTTAATTACCCGATTTCACCAACACTAAGCGACACCTAACTCAATGCCTAATTGCCCGATTTCACCACACTAAGCGCGACCTAACTCAATGCCTAATTGCCCGTTTTCACCAACACTAAGCGACACCTAAGTTAATACCTGATGGCCGTTTTCACCAACACTAAGTGACACCTAACTCAATGCCTAATTGCCCGTTTTCACCAAGACTAAGCGACACCTAAGTTAATACCTGATGCCCGTTTTCACCAACACTAAGTGACACCTAACTCAATGCCTAATTGCCCGTTTTCACGAACATTAAGTGACACCTAACTCAATGCCTAACTCCCGTTTTCACGAACACTAAGTGACTCCTAACTCAATGCCTAACTCCCGTTTTCACGAACACTAAGTGACACCTAACTCAATGCCTAACTCCCGTTTTCACGAACATTAAGTGACACCTAACTCAATGCCTAACTCCCGTTTTCACGAACATTAAGTGACACCTAACTCAATGCCTAATTGCCCGTTTTCATCAACACTAAGTGACACCTAACTCAATGCCTAATTGCCCGTTTTCACAAAGACTAAGCGACACCTAAGTTAATACCTAATGCCCGTTTTCACGAACACTATGTGACACTTAACTCAATGCCTAATTGCCCGTTTTCACAAAGACTAAGCGACACCTAAGTTAATACCTAATGCCCGTTTTCACCAACACTAAGTGACACTTAACTCAATGCCTAATACCCGTTTTCACGATCACTATGTGACACCTAACTCAATGTAAATAGATTTTTCTCAAACAAAAGAAAGAACATTGTTTTGACAACCTTCTTTAAGATAAATTGAAATTTTTGTATACATGCAAATAGCGGGTGGCAAAAGTTACATCTAGTGTTGTCGAAAATGGGCAATAAGGCATTGCGTTAGGTGTCACTAAGTGTTCGTGAAAACGGGAGTTAGGCTTTGAGTTAGGTGTCAAATAGTGTTGGTGAAAACGGGCAATTAGGCATTGAGTTAAGTGTCGCTTAGTGATGGTGAAAATGGGCAATTAGGCATCGAGTTAAGTGTCACATAGTGTTGGCTAAAACGGGCAATTAGGCATTGAGTAAGGTGTCACTTAGTGTTGGTGAAAACGGGCATTAGGTATTAAATTAGGTGTCGCTTAGTGTTGGTGAAAACGGGCAATTAGAAATCGGGTTAAGTGTCACTTAGTGTTGGTGAAAACGGGCAATTAGAAATCGAGTTAAGTGTCACTTAGTGTTGGTGAAAACGGGCAATTTAGGCATTGAGTTAGGTGTCACTTAGTGTTGGTGACAACGGGCAATTAGGCATCGAGTTAAGTGTCACTTAGTGTTGGTGAAAACGGGCATTAGGTATTAAATTAGGTGTCGCTTAGTGTTGGTGAAAACGGGCAATTAGAAATCGAGTTAGGTGTCACATAGTGTTCGTGAAAACAGGAGTTAGGATTTGAGTTAGGTGTCACTTAGTGTTGGTGAAAACGGGCCTTACCTAACTATCAAACCTAACCTAACCTAAGTTTCAAATCTCACCAAAGTTGCTGACTTTACCTTACATTTAAACCTAACCTAACTTGCAGACCTAACTTGCTAACCTAACCTAACTTTCAAACCTCACCTAAGTTGCTGACCTAACCTAACTTAACTTACTGACGTAACTTTCAAAACCTCACCTAACTTGCTGACCTAACCTAACTTTCAAACCAAACCTAACTTGCTGACCTTACCTAACTTGCTGACCTTACCTAACTTGCTGACCTTACCTAACTTGCTGACCTTACCTAACTTGCTGAGATAACCAAACTTGCTGAGATAACCAAACTTGCTGACCTAACCTAACTTTCAAACCTAACCTAACTTGCTGACTTAACCTAAGTTGCTGACCTAACCTAATTTGCTGACATTAACTAACTTGCTGAGCTAACCTAACTTTCAAAACTCACCTAAGTTGCTAACCTTACCTAACTTTCAAACCTAACCTAACTTGCTGATCAAACCTAACATACTGGCAAAACCTAACTTGCTGACCTGACCTACCTTTCAGACCTTACTTAATTTTCAAACCACACCTAAAATGCTGACCTAACCTAACTTAACTTGCTAACCTAACCTAAACTAACTTACTGACCTTACTTTCAAAACCTTACCTAAGTTGCTCAACTAACCTAACTTGCTGACCTAACCTATCTTTCAAACCTCAGCTAAATGTCAAACCTAACCTAACTTTCAAACCTAACAATTTAACTTGCTGACCTAACCTAACTTGCTGACCTAACCTTACTTGCTGACCTAACCTAACTTGCTGAGCTAAGCAAACTTGCTGACCTAACCTAACTTTCAAACCTAACCTGACTTGCTGACGTAACCTACCTAACTGACATAACCTAACTTGCTGACCTAACGTATCCTAATTTGCTGGCCTAATTTTCAAACCTCATTTAAGTTGCTTACATAACCTAACCTAACTTGCTGACCTAATTTTCAAACCTCACTTAAGTTGCTGACCTAACCTAACTTTCAAACCTAACCTAACTTGATGACCTAACCTAACTATCAAACCTAGCCTAACTTGCTGAGCTAAGCAAACTTGCTGACCTAACCTAACTTTCAAACCTAACCTAAATTACAAACCTAACCTAATTAAACTAGCTGACTTAACCTAACTTGCTGACCTAACCTAACTTACTGACCTAACCTAACTTTTAAACCTAACCTAAATTACAAACCTAACCTAATTAAACTAGCTGACTTAACCTAACTTGCTGACCTAACCTAACTTACTGACCTAACCTAACTTTCAAACCTAACCTAAATTTCAAACCTAACCTAAGTTTTAAACCTAACAATTTAACTTGCTGACCTATCCTAACATCCTGGCAAAACCTAACTTGCTGACCTAACATATCTTGCTAAGCTAAGCAAATTGGTTACCTAACCGAACCTAATTTAACTTACTGACTTAACCTAACTTGCTGATCTAACCTAACTTGCTGATCTAACCTAACTTGCTAACCTAACTTAACTTTGAGACCTTACTTAATTTTCAAACCTCACCTAAGTTGCTGACCCAACCTAACTTAACTTGCTGACCCAACCTAACTTAACTTGCTGACCTTACTTTCAAAACCTTGTCTAAGTTGCTGACCTTACCTAACTTTCAAACCTAACATAACTTTCAAACCTAACCTAACTTTCAAACCTAACCTAACTTTCAAACCTAACCTAACTTTCAAACCTTACCTTACTTTCAAACCTAACCTTACTTTCAAACCTAACCTAACTTTCAAACCTAACCTAACTTTCAAACCTAACCTAACTTTCAAACCTAACGTAATTTTCAAACCTAACCTAACTTTCAAACCTTACCTAACTTTCAAACCTAACCTAACTTTCAAACCTAACCTAACTTTTAAACCTAACAATTTAACTTGCTGACCTATCCTAACATCCTGGCAAAACCTAATTTGCTGACCTAACCTAACTTGCTGACCTTACTTTCAAAACCTTGCCTAAGTTGCTGACCTTACCTAACTTTCAAACCTAACATAACTTTCAAACCTAACCTAACTTTCAAACCTAACCTAACTTTCAAACCTAACCTAACTTTCAAACCTTACCTTACTTTCAAACCTAACCTTACTTTCAAACCTAACCTAACTTTCAAACCTAACCTAACTTTCAAACCTAACCTAACTTTCAAACCTAACGTAATTTTCAAACCTAACCTAACTTTCAAACCTAACCTAACTTTCAAACCTAACCTAACTTTCAAACCTAACCTAACTTTCAAACCTTACCTTACTTTCAAACCTAACCTTACTTTCAAACCTAACCTAACTTTCAAACCTAACCTAACTTTCAAACCTAACCTAACTTTCAAACCTAACGTAATTTTCAAACCTAACCTAACTTTCAAACCTTACCTAACTTTCAAACCTAACCTAACTTTCAAACCTAACCTAACTTTTAAACCTAACAATTTAACTTGCTGACCTATCCTAACATCCTGGCAAAACCTAATTTGCTGAACTAACCTAACTTGCTGACCTAAGCAAACTTGCTAACCTAACCTTACTTTCAAACCTAACCCAAATTTCAAACCTAACCTAATTTAACTTGCTGACTTAGCCTTACTTGCCGACCTAACCTAACTTGCTGTCCTAACCTTACTTTCAAACCCAACAATTTAACTTGCTGACCTAACCTAACTTGCTGCCCTAACCTAACTTGCTGACCTAACCTAAGTTGCCGACCTAACCTAACCTTCAGACCTAACTTAATTTTCAAACCTCACTTATGTTGCTGAGCTATCCTAACTTACTGAATTTGCCTAGCTTGCTGACCTAACTTTCAAACAATGAGAAGAGTAGACTATACTATGGTTTGGTCATATAGAGAGTATGAATGAAAAGCGACTTACAAAAAGTCATGGGACGCGGCGTGAAAAGGCGTGAGTTTAATAAGTGTGTAAAGATGTTTTCTCTTTTTCTCAGGTGAACACGTCGCCCAATACATCAACTGGTTGAACTCTGCCAGCGGCGCCAACCTGGTCAACTACCACATCATAGGACACAGCCTCGGCGCACACCAAGCTGGCGTCATCGGCATACAACTTGGAGGAAGGGTGCCTTATCTTACTGGTACGTTTGCAAGAACATCATCTGCCTAGTCTTTTCGGAGTTCGACCGCTAGAAAAGCGCCGAAGTAGGACGTAAGAGGGAGGAGGAATTTCTCAGTAGAAGCCCGGAGTCTGAATTTGGAACCAGAATGGCAATAGACTCGCCCTCTATTACATGGGACTTCTAAATACCAGGTAACAAAATGTTAGTGTCATCGTCTGCCTAATCTTTTCCCAAATAAGTTGGGATCGGCGTCCAGTCTTACCGGGTGCAGCTGAAAACCAGCGAAGTTTTGTATTTTGGAGCTAGGTACTGCCTATCTGACCTGCACAATCCATTTCGTACTGGGTAATACGATACCCATTGGTAAGACTGGGAAATTAGTCGGTAGGTATACTTCTTGATAAGCCTTCGGAGATTATATACATATTTTTCTTGTCACTAGCCTCTTTGGCTTCCCACTGCTGGGCAAAGGCCTCCCCTTTCTCTATACTGTACGATCTCTGGCCATGATAGCCCCGGAATATTTTGTTATGAATTTCTTAGTAGGGGTTTAGAGCCAGAATGAGGTAGGTTTGGGTTCTAATTATTCTTTATTGTACACATAAATTACTTTTATATTGTCACAAATATTGTGACAGCTGATGATAACTCCTACTCGCAGGTCTGGACCCCGCTCTCCCCGGCTGGATAACTCACGCACAAGCCCTAAGACGTACTGATGGGATCTACACCGAAGTAATGCACACTGATGCAGGGTTCTACGGAATCACGAACCCTGCAGGTGATGTGGACTTCTACCCCAATGGTGGGGCTAGCATGCCTGGCTGTGGGGATCGGAACTGTAACAGTCATCAGTGAGTAGTATCATTAGTGTTTTCATATGGGTTACCTGCTGAATTATTTACTACATAATTGCAGACGCTAAGTATATGGCTCAATAGCTCGGTGCGGCAAACGCACATGCACGTTCAATAAATATTTCGTGTGGTGATATAAACGCGTATACGCGGTTGAAGACATTCTACCCAGTGCGACTGGACGCATTAGTGCGGCGTCCAATACTTTGTCCAAGGGCGGCACAGCGCTTAAGTGCGTTTGAAAATTTTGGCGTTTTATGACGATCATAAAATAACTTTATATTTATTACGCTACATGTAAAGGTTATTTCACACTACAGTTATTTTGTTAATTTACTAGGCCCTAATGTAACCTCACGGATCATCGCTACCTGTTATATTTTTTTTCTCTTTTCAATTCGCTTTTGCTCATCTGTTGCCATTTAGTGGTATACGATTTATTTTGTAGAGATATCAGATTAGACCCACACTTATTTTATGATACCTAGTTTTTTTTGGTAATAGGTATTTATAATACGTCTGTTCACCACGAAAGCAAAACAGAAGTGACTTCAACACAGCAACAACACTTAATTTTGGGCTAGGGTTACAAAATATTTTTAAAAACAATCGGACTGCCATAGATTAGTAGTCCAGTAAAATAATATAGAAGACACTTTATACAAAAGGGTGCCGGCTGTTTTGGTCACAAATGATTATTTAAAACAATAGGCAAGCGAGCGAGCGAGTGTGCGATCGGCGGCGGTTGGCCAATAAAATATACAAGACATTTTATGTCCAGCATGTTTGTTATCTCCATAAGTAACTAACTAAACAAACTAACAGGTGTGTAGACACCCTTACAGACCCTTATTTTACGATGCTTTCGAAACAATAGTGATGCACAATGAACGCACAGGTCTGGTTCAGAAATGTACCGGAACTTATGTATACATTTGCAATACTATTTATTGTTTTGTCTGTGACTGTGTCTTCAACAAAGTTACCCACCAGACCCCGCTACCCGCTAGACCTACTGTGCAGTACAAATAATTTTATGATGGAACGGCACACGGGGTACATAAACCGCACAACAGTAGTAACATAACCGGAATAGGACGCCGTCACCTCCTTCTGCGAAGCAGTCATGCTAGCGAAGGAGGTGGCGGAACGTGAGAGGGAGAGAACCTCACGTCCCAGCCGCCGCGGGCGACGCACCGGGCGTCGTGGCCCCCGGCCACCATAGGCGCGGGCCTGTGGACGGTGAGCTATGGGCTAGCTCGCCGTCCGTCCGTCTTGTGACGACAGGCCGTGTCGACGGCGCGTTCGTGTTCCACGCGCGCCTCAAAGAAAGTCAGCAAACAGGAAGGGGTCCGAAAGGACCGATGCCTGCCAGGGTTGCGGGACTGTTCGAAAGAGATACCGCGGCCCTGGAACACAAAGGGCAAAGGAAGGAACATGGATGGGTTTGAGTCAGAAAAAGTCTGACACTCCGTCGTCTGCCTGTCTGATTTGATGATTTCCCATCCGAAAAACAAAAAAGTGGTAACATAACCACCACAAACCATAGTACCTTATTCAGATTAATATTCTATTGTTACTCTCTGATACCGTAGTAGTTACTTGTATTGTTGCAGCTCAAGGTCGTCAAAGTGTTACCTACTGTTCGGCCTACAGGGTACTACCTGCTTTTTGTCGTTAGCCACACAAAACAAAAGCTGGACCATATGCATTCCATTAGACAACTGACTCGCTGGTACTAAAACCAGTTTTTATTTACAGAACTACTTCTGCAGTTGTTAAAATAAAGTTGGAAATTCATTAACTGGCTCAAAGATTGCAATAAAATTAGAATTTTAATAAGACTGCTAGCCATTTTCTTGCACCAACTGCCATAGTCTAACAGTTCTTCACCTTCCAGATGCATATTCTACATGGCCGAGTCTCTGCAACGAGGAGGTTTCACCGGCCGTCGCTGTGACAACCTCAACGCAGCTCTGAGTGGCAACTGCAGCGGAGGTACTCTGAGGATGGGTGGCACTGCTGCTAAGACTGGGTAGGTAGCATTTAGTTAGGTGACCATAGACTACTAATATACTTTAGGTGACCTTAAACTTTTCATACAGATTATTTTTTACGCCGAATAATCGTCACTGTTCGAATAGTATTGCATAACATCCTGTAATAGCCGAAGGGTTAGGTAGAGGTGTACCTAATAGTACACCCACATTTCGACAGTTATGTTTAAGTCACTTGTAATAGGGGGTGATGCTATTGTCATCAACCGGGCACAAATCCAGACTCCGTGGCTGCTACTGAGAAATTCTTTATGAAAACACCTAATAACACTGGCCGATAGCCGATGAAGTAAAGTTTTGACCGAATGGTGGCCAAGGTTAGGCCTAAGATCGCGGGAAACAGATGGAGAAGGGATGCATAGAACAAAGAATGGCAGACGAAAGGGGACGCCTATACCCAACAGTGGGTGATTCCGAGCTGATACGACTCACCCAGTCACACTCACCACCACTCACTTTCACTTTGGACGGCCTGAGGATCGAAACCAGGACCTCATGTTCAGCAGTCGTGCTTGCGACCCTAGCCTGGATTTGAGCCCAGTTGATGGCAATAGGTACTTTAAGCCTACGCCTGATCTCTCTCCGGTCGTGTCGATCGGGTTGCAAACACATCGGATTACGAGAGGGAGCGAAGAGCAAATACAGATGCACGCTGCACCTGTGGTTGTGCACACACTTCTACACTTGAAATACCTCTCGCATTGATAGCTAATCTCCGCTGAGACCGTCCGTCACGACCGAAAATGGTCAGTATCAAGCAAGACTTTTTCGTTCACGTCGTATTTTTTCAAGTTTTAAGGTATAACCAAAGAGTAGAACAATTACCAACCAATAAACCTACCAATGTTTGTCTCTGCATCACCCAAAGTTTGACTGGTAGAAAATGCCTATGGCATTAAGTCCGCTCGTGCTGCGTACTTTGTGCTTGAAGAGTTAAATAAATAAATTATACCGATTATAGCCCTAAAAATACAGTTTTTGGCATTTTCTTTTTTCAGACAATCTGGTTTTTACTGGTTGAGAGCTAACGCGAACTCTCCATTCTCCCAGGGATAACTGGCTTGATGTTAAAGTATGACTTACGATTAAAGAGATATTTATTGTATCGACTGTTTTATTTAAAAAAAACCTTACATTTTCACCCCATCAATTATGATCATTTATGTTTAGCCTTCTCCCCCAAATATGTTAGGGTCTGCTGCCAGTGGCGTGCAGTGCTTCCCGAAGGCGGGCAGGCCAAGCAAAAAAAAAAAAACTCGCAACATCACAGCGTCGCTCTACTTAGGATGACCCTCAAAGTAGTCACATCTATTGATATATTCACTAACCCTCCCAGGCCCCCGCATCTGTCTTCTGGTCTTCTTCATCGTCTTTTTAGTAAGCGTATGAGAAACAACGCCATCTAGCTTAAATATAAGGAATTTCAATGGTATTCTGTCAATACAAGAACGAAGGATGTCGCTTCGTTACAAAAAAACCTAAAAAGGAGGGCTAAGAGGGCGCTGTAAACAAAAAAAAAATAGTTTAGTTTTCGTTCCGTACCCAATTTTGAGCGTCTGACCGGAATATTTGAAAAACAAACATTGAAAATAAGCCTGTAAAAACCAAAGTTATAAATACAAGAACTCACCACATTAATCAAGGTTCAAATCACGATTTTCTGACAATGCAAACAGAAGAAAGATTCATTTGAAATACCGAGTACGAGATGAATTTTGGGTTAATTCTCGTAATTCGGGTATCTACACATTTTCCTTTAGACACAACTTGAATCTTAACATCAAACAATCGTGAATACTTATTGTTTTTAACTTCTGACAAACACATTATCAGCGCAAACTTCACAACAGAACACCATTTTTAAGTTCATTGCTGCTTGTGGTAGTAGTACTAGTGCGACAAACCTATCTGTGCAGGCAGATACAATCGGAACCAACGCAAATGAAGATTATGCTTACCGACAGTCGACAGAGCCGCGCCGATATGAACTGCATAGATAGGTTGGTAAACTCGTTATGCATACCGATCAATCAATAAAAACATTGTCTTCTGTTTTTATTACCTACCAGCTGAACTCAACGTTCCTAACAAACCTCTGTGGTTTTCTGGAACGTATATTTTGTTAATTGTAATGTTAATATGTTTATTGATAATATGAATAAAAAAAAAAAAAAGTAAATAAACAAATACAACAAATAATATTTACACTACTGTACGTTTCAAAACGAATTACAACCGTCAGATATTATATTAATCAAAACATTCAAGATCACGAAATAAATTTTGCTTGTCACATGAAACAAATATGGCTTCTAAGAAAAATACAATTGTTATTTTGTCAATGAAAAAAACACTACCAAATATAATTGCATCACCGCATACCGTTTTAGCCGGATAATACTTTGTGGGGCAGCCAATCAGTGGCCAGCTAGCCAGCTACACTCGCAGGAGTTTACGCCCCTATTTACTATGTGTGCCGTTCGTATTTCCGTGTATATACACGAAAATACTTATCAGTGTGCTTAAATTTATCAATGGAAATTAGGCCGGCTGGGGCCTTGCCTAGACGGCCGGGAGCGAGCGTCGTAATATTATTACCAGTTACGTCACACGGCCGCGACAAGTTGCTTTAAGTATTATAACAGGCGTTTTATTTTTTTATTTTTGATTAATATAGTTATAATAAATGCATTTGTTGCGTTGTTGGTAGGAATGGTAGGGTAGGCTAGGCCTAATTGCCTCTATGGACGGCACGCCCCTGTCTGCTGCCAGTCTGAGTGGATGCAAACTAAGTAACTCGGCGCTTAATTATTGCTGGGAAACATTTTTTGTTTGGGGTGAATTAACACGATCGATGCGTTCAAGGATCATAGTATTAAAATGAAAAAAAATGTATTCAAAAAAAAATAAAAATACTATTCAAAAAAATCAAACAAAACCAAAATTCAACCGAACAAACAAACTCCACCTACAAACAAACAAAAAAACTCAAACAAACAAATCGAACTCAAACAATCAACGGTCAAACTTTGACCTCCAATATATCCGTAACTTTAAGAGTATGGTCTAGAACAAAAAAATGATCGCAATGACGGATAACATGTACAAATAAAAGCCAATAATTATATTGAGATGTTTATTTATATATTGAGTGCAACATACAAAGTTGTGTGATAGAAACATGAAAAATCACAATACGTGTACTATAGTTTTTAGTTTTCAGTTATTTCAACTTTGACTTTACAATACTGTCAAAATTATGCGGTATATATAACTGTGAAAGTACTTTCGCGCCATTTTCTGAAAGCTTCATCTGTTAATTTGCTGTCAAATGTCACGCAAGCTGTTTTTTTTAATTAGTGAAACTTCACGGTTAGGTTCATTGTTGTCGTGATTTGATACATAGATAAAAATAAAGTTCGTTTATTGGCAAGAACGATATGGTAACATAAATCACCTTAGAACCCGGTAATCACCACCCATCATGTCTCCTAAGTTTAAAAAACTAATTTAATCTACAAGTCATCAGATTGTCAGCGTGAAGCCCTTCTGCAGGATATGCTCCACAACCGCTTGCACCTTTCAAGATTTAATCGAAGCAAATGTTAGAACTGTGCAGGTGGCTTCATACTGGTCTAACACAATTTGAGTTTCATCGACACGTAAACAAGATCTACAAGTTTACGTGATATTTAAAATCAGATGATAAAATAAGCTTTCAGAAACTGAGGTGTCCGCTTTAGAATATAAAACACGAGTTCTTCGATGTTTTTAAACATTTAAGCTCTGGTCAAACCAAGGCGAATCTCGCGCGTCAACATTTGCTCGCGTCGATTGCGTCAACTAACTTGTATGGATTTGTTATTACTGGCGCGTGACTTATTAATTATTTTCCGCCAGTTCCTTGCGCGAGTCAGCCCGTACCACTAAGCCTAAAGTGTCAAATTGTCCCTTAATAATCTAGATGCAATCCAGCATATCCCACAGTACCCTCCCCTCCCCCCAGCGATACCCTGAGCTTCGTAACCGATAGGGGCCAATATTTTGACCTGACTGGAAGCTTTTTCGTAATAAGGTAACATTAATCGACGCGTTGCTTATCCCGTGTGGGATTCGCCCCAGTGTGACCAGAGCTTGATTAGGTTAGGTTAGATATTTGAACTGTCTTCTTGATAGTAATCATTAGGGTTTTAAATAGTAATCACTATTTTAAAGTCACAAAAAGGTATTCATTTCGTCAATATTCATATTTTCAAGAATTCATTTTCTTACCTCACATTGTTGTCTCCGAATTCCAATCATACTAATTAAGTTCTATGAAAGTATTTTTTTTCAAAATCATTGCTGAAGTTCTAACACCACGTAGTGCAAAAACCGCATAAACCTAGGCGAGAGTACACAACCATTTTTTAATTTAATGTTCCCTTCAAATTAGATAGAGAAATTGCTTGTTTCTGATTGGCTGATGCAACGCATCTTTCGGTTTTCAAACAAACGGCATCAAAATGTCAAAACTGCCAAAAAATTTACTTACTTGATATTAGAACTTCAACGACGAAATATGTTTTTACTAAACAAGTTGCGATGCTTGTTTTCAACAAGTTTTTTCAAGTTCTTGTCAAAAGAGAACATTGTATCTATATACATGTATTATGAGCGTTTACGACTTACGGCAGTTCACACAAACTTTCAAGTCTTTACTTTTCAAAATGACTGAACCGATTTTAATGAAACTTCATATGCATAAGCAGCATACATCGCTTTAAAATGTTAATGAAGAACAGTTTCGGAAAATAGTGTTACAGCTAAATTAGACCGATTTTAAATTTTCCATAGAAACCGACATTTCCAATTAAGTATCTTTTTTTTTAAAGACCTTTCATTAACCTATGATGAAATTTCATTAAAATCGGTTTAGTAATTTCTAAACTTGAAAGTTAGTATGAAATGCCGCAAGTCGTAAACGCTCATATCTTTGTTTCAGATACATATATTTTGTCAACAATTTTGTTCACCTTTTTGACATTTTTGACAAGTTTTGGTTGCAATTAATGTTTACAACTTGTTTTAGGAACAAAAACAGGAAACAAAACATGTTTTATAAATACATTGTCGTGAAAGCAGAGTTAGAAGGTATGAAGTGACATAACTACATAACTATTAAAGCATTAAATCATTGTACTTATATTTATTTAAACCACTTTTGCTCGTTTTTCCAAAAGCCAGAAGAAGCCAGTTTAAAAAAAAAAAAAAACAGTTTAAAAGTTACAAACACTCGCAGAAATAACTCAAAAGATGAAGAAAAAGTCACGAACAAAATTCAATAAAATAAGATTGTAATCTCTATTACAACTAATTATTTCATGATAATCACATAAAAATAGAAGAAGGCGTATTCGAGAACAGATCACACATACAGTCATAAATAACTTACGTTTCTTGAAACACACAATCGCATTTACTGATTTACCATAATGGCAATTTAAGTTAGAAGAATGTCATATTTGTTTGTAATTCCTGATGGCGAAATCACACTTTCCCCGACCTAGGAATCGAACCCAGGCAGTCATACTCAGCAGTAGCCCTTGCGACTGTTAGACCAACGAGGCTGACAATTGGTAAAAGCATTATTTTTATTATTCAAGAGAAAATTTGTCTATACTATCACAAAATTTTGCTAAATTTCTCTACAACCTAATGATGTGAGTATATGAGTGGACAAAGTTATATATTTGTACATAATGATATTGATTATTTGTGTATTATGAAAGTATTGTCTAATACCCGAGAATATTAAAGATTTAAACCGTCAGATTCGCTCTATCGCATCAGAAAATGATCCCGTTTCTGTTTGACAGTGGCATTTGTCACTGTGTGATGTATTGTCTAGCTCAATCACACTGAAAATCGTATTTGTCTCACACCCGTTACAAAATCAAAATATTATATTCCACGTAAGCCTACATGGGCACTTCTAATCGTCGAAATAATGGTGCACGGTTCAGATCGGTCGTTTCCTATGGAGAAGAACCGGCAAGAAACTCCATGGTTACTTATTTTCTTCTCTTTTTTGATCCACTCGCGTTATAAGATAGCCACGTTTCTGTTTCATTGTCTGTCTCATTCATACTGAAAATTGTATCTATCGTTACATGCGGGTTTACAATTTTTCGCGCGACCTAAAATAGAGTGCATATCTAACGGTTTAAATCTTTGCAAAAATGACTAAATTCCTATTAAAAAGGTGCATTCTTAAAAATTTATATTATACCCCTACTGAAATGACATTTAGTTTTAAAACTCTTGGTACACACGTGACTGAACTGTTTTCAACTCTATTGCCAAAGATTTAAAGTTGAAATTCAATTGGCAAGGTTTTACTTGCGCACAAAGAGATTTTAAACTCAATACGTTTTCCACTCTATTGGTAACTACTTACGGTTGAAATTCACTGGTGAAAGTTATATAATTTGTACCAAGAGTGATTTTGAAGTGAATAGTTTCTCTGTCTTTCAAATAGAGTGTGACAGAGACAGCATGACTAATAGTGACTTAATATAAGGATGTAGTCTTGTTCAAGGTATGTAGGGGAATACTTGAGTGATCCGGCCGATGCCTCTGTAACAGAAGAAAAATGTAAGTTAATAAAGTCAGTTTACAAAGCATAGTGTGGTTGCATGCTGGAAGCTTGGTCATGAGTTTATTAGCATAATCTTTAGCCTTTAATGTTCCCACTGCTGGGACACTCGGCCTCCTCTCTATGAGAGGGAATGGGCTATAGTCCACCACGCGGGCCCAGTGTGGGTTGGTAGATGTCACATGTCTTTGATTTTTGGTCCGAGGACATGCCGGTTTCCTCACGATGTTTTCCTTCACCGTTTTGAGAGCAGCGGTGATGAAATAAATTACAGAAAGTGCTGCGCCTGCCTTGGTTCGAACCCATGCCTTATTGTTCGTAAGTCGGGGCCGCCACAAGTGAACCCACAGATGTGTATACAATATACTATTTGACTACAGTAGACACCTAGACACCACGTTGTGTGCCTTATTCTCGAAGATAAGCCGGAGGAATTGGCTTCTTCGGTGCCTTCGGGCCTGGAGTATGTCACTTGTTCAAGTTATCTTATTAAGGTGGAAGCGCAGGGCTTTTACAATTCCATATTATCTGCCTTTTTTATTCCTAGTCTATTTCACTAAATACAACCATTCCGTTTGACAACCAGCCCATCCATCCACTTACTGGGTTGTGGAGGTCAGATAGTCAGTCGCTCTCTGTACAATACTGTCATTCAGCTGCATCCGGTGAGACTGGAAGCCTCCCCCAACATAGTTGGGTGAGGCAGCCAGATGATGATGACCTGGGTAACTGACCTGGTGCCAAGCCCGGCCGTGAACAGCAGTCGCCTGCCTCGTACGAGGTACTCGGGGCAGCGCACGAAGCGGAACAGGACTGACGCTGTCTCGTCGGCGCGGAGGACGTTGTGGAGGGACATTATACCCTGGAATTACAAGAACACAAACTTAAAACGTCGATAATATAATGGGTGTAAAAAAAATGATCGCAATGACGGGGAGAACAAGTGCCTTTCGGCTTCGTTAAGGGTCTTGCCCTTAACGAAGCCAAAAGGCACTTGTTCTCCCCGTCATTGCGATCATTTTTTTGTTTTAGATCATACCTGGGAACCTTCTAGTTACGGATATATTGAGGGTCAAAGTTCCATCTTTTACACAAGTTTGTTTTTTAAATACATGTTTTAAACGTAAAATTTTACTACTACTTTAAACACCTCCACGACCCCCGTACTATTCAATCCATCCATCAGTACAATGTTTTGAGTGCTTTTCATGAGTCCTACCGCAAAACGTGATTTTTACCCAAAAAAAAAAGTCGTTTCCCAACAATAATGTTTGCATAAATTTACTTAGTTTGATGTACAGAATGCTTGATTGACGGCTTCGTTAGGGTCTGTTTACACCCTGTAAAAGCGAACTAAAAGAAGAAAACAACATTATGTAACGCACTCAAAACATTGTGTTGATGGATACATTGAATAGTACGGGAATTGTGGAGGTGTTTACAGTAAAGTACGTTACAACATTAAAAACTTGCGAAAAAGTTGTAACTTTGACCCCCAATATCTCCGTAACTAGAAGGTTCCCAGGTATGGTCTAGAACAAAAAAATGATCGCAATGACGGGGAGAACAAGTGCCTTTCGGCTTCGTCAAGGGTACTTATACACCCTGTATACAAAAAAAAATCATAGAAACGTAGACGCGTGAAAATCATAACATTGTGTGTGTTATCGATAAAAATACATTTTGCCATCCGGCTGTGCATGCTGACCTAAAAATGTGTGTAGGAATCCTTAAATCCTTGCTACCTACCCACCCCCATTCCTACTTTTATCTTTCGTTTAATCCTTTTGGCCGCAGGGAGTGGTGTTCCGTCGCTTCCACGGGCAAGAAATGAACGCACAGTGACACAGTGCACAAGTGAAGTGTTACTAACATAGTTTAAGGTTCTATTTTAATTAGTTAGCTAGGTTAAGCTACTATAATTTTTATATACCTTCTTTACCAATAAGATTATTAAGCTATGTGATTATTATGTCAATTAAAGTTACCTCCAATCGCCTGAAACACAGGATTACCTAGTTCAGGCACTTATAATCGTTAACTTTATTCAATTATATACATATAAATTACATTTTTAAATATTTCTAAACAAATTAATATTAAAAATATTAAAATAATATTTTTATTATTTACTAACAAAATATTTTATCAAAATGTACGTTAGTCTGTAAGGTATACATCTATGGGCCATGGTAGCCAGTTTTGCAACCTGAACCACAACGTGTGATCACCGTGAGAGCATAAAAAGCAGCGTTGCAGTTTAGGGTGGCCCGTCTAGAACCTTCGATGCATTTTTGTCAACTTAGCAGATAAGTAGCGTTAAGTCCATTATGTAGTCACTAGGTTTAGTTTTGCACATTACATTAGAGCATGCGCTTCTGCTCACATGTAACTCTACTCTTTTATTTAATATAATAACGCTCCCAAAAACTTGACCTACCCATAATCTGTAAACTAAATATAGTTCTTGGTACCTTTTGAACGCCACCGTCAAATATACGAGACAAACAAGCGCGTGCCCTGTACGCCAAACGACACAATAATGTGACAAGGTGTAGGTGAAATTGTAGCTTAGCGTGGAGGGAACGCGCGTGCGTGTATGCTCTGGCGTTCAAAGGTTAAATATGTACTCACCTCTATGATAGCAGTCTGCCTGACATTCCCGACGTGCACGGTGCATTGGAAGCCCGGGTATATCACGGTCGAGTGGCGCAGTACTTGAACTGATGCCTGTGACAAACAATATTATTATTATTTTATGCTATTAAATACACTTCGAATGGTTTTTTGGGTTCCGTAATTAAGGGTAGATAAATCTAGTGGCTTCTTCACGAATTGGCGAGAGGAACAACTCACAGTCCTCGCTTGGCATAATGAATTCTTTGATCCTTTAGCTATCGAATGGTGTAATTGAATTTAGGATGGAGATGATAGATAAGAAGCTGCAACACCAAATTGTATCCTCCGATTTTGTTATTATTCGTTTTTTTACGAGTAACTTGCCTCCCACTATGTAAACAATTTTAAAAACATTTTCACGTCAAAAAATCCGGACGCCCGGCACATGTGAAACATCTATACAACGTGTAACGGAAAGGGTATAACTATCCTTAACCACTAAAGATTACAGCTGGTATAGAATCACTATACAAAGTTTCAGCTCAAAATAAAATACTCAAAAAATTGATACCAAATTTTCGGTTTCACTAAGTTTCTGAAATCCAAATCATAAAAACGTGTCACCGCACTACGGGGGTCAATAACTTTCAACGTTACTTGCCATTATCACTCTCTCTCTCTGTCTAATGAATAAATAAGATCTCTTCCGTAATTCTGCGCGCCTAGTACCATACTGTTTAGTAGCCTAGCAGGCGGTGTCTTTGTCGGCGCGAACTGACGAAATCAAACAAGCCGCCGCGGCCGCGCGCCGAGCCGTGCGCCGCCGAGTCTAGGTGCCTACTTTACCGTGATGTAAAAATGATTATTGCGTAATTTAATTAATGATTTACAATTACCGTTTACTCGTTAATATCAAGCCAGAAATTTCACGTAAAAACTGAGATACTAAAAGTTACGTAATAAAAAAATCGAAACAAAGTTTAGGTAGGTTAGCTAGTTTCATCCTATTATTTATTGAAAAGTAAACAGTAAAATCTTTAAGCTTTGCTTAATTTAGTAAATTAACTTACATTTTTAAAGGTGGGGTTCGATGTGGTGTCCTTGGTATTGTATGCACTAGGCCGATCGCTTGTTCATGGACACCTGAACATTGCGTAGCATTTCTGGTGTTACTGGCACCGCACTTTCATTTGGTCCACTGTATCACTCGGCACTACGTACACTACGTTTTAATGTACCCCCACAAAAAAAACGTCTAACGGGGTAAGTTCTGGGGACCGCGGAGGCCATGCCACGGTTCTACTCATCATCATTTCAGCCCGTTGTTGTCCACTGCTGAACATAGGCCTCCCCAATCGATTTCCAAAGTGTCCGGTCCAATGCCACCTGCATTCAGCGACTCCCTGCAGCTTTAGCAAGGTCGTCGGTCCATCTGGCAGGTGGCCGTCCCACGCTGCGCTTTCCAATGCGTGGTCTCCACTCCAGCCCGGACGGACGGGCGGACGGTTCTACTACCACGCCCGATCCATTGCGGAAAGCGCGAAACAAACACAACGAAAACAATAACAACAATTAGGTTGTAGTAATTAATTAGTAGCCGTACTGAACTTATGCGCGTATCACACGGATGGAAACGAATAAACGATGTGCACTACACGCGGAGAAATCGACGACTGAAGAGCAAATAAATTATTAACAATAATGCAAAATAAAGCTCCTATTCCTTGCTATCCTGGTAATAGGGTAGGTGTCCCAATTAGTGTCCACCACTATTAAAAAAAATGTTTTACATCTTAATAATAATTTTAACTAAACTCCAATAAACATTTAAGGAAATTTAACAGACCCGAGCAAAAATAAAATAAGAGTTAACTACGTAAATCAAATTCAAAATTGAAAAATTGGTACATTCGATCATAATTATGTTGTACGTTTATTATCCGTGAGAATCTGAACAAAGAGCTTTTATTTCAAAATAACAAATAATAATCTTTGATCAAAATATTAACTTACCTAAGGTATTTTGAAATCCTATTAGAAGTTTAATTTACCAGGAGTAATTCAAACTACAGGACTGCAATTGGTACGTCTACCCTAAAACCTAAACCTGGTTACATACATACACAACGATGATTGACTATGTGTGTGTAACGACGAAATCAGGGTTCTGTGAGCAAACGATTTTCAATTCGGCAATAGCACTTCTTGTTACTCATGCGGTCCTGGTACTTTTATTAATTTCTTTCTACAGTTAGATACAGTTTTGAGACATTTTCTAATGACTTCATTTGGATTATGATAAAGACTAAACGTGCTCAAACCAATAAAACTTATGTACCACTCAAACAGCAACTTTCGACAGAGCGTGAATAATTTAAAATGATGAACGGAACCTACTGTGATTTTATTTGTACTAGGAGATGCATAAGTTGCATAAAGATGGTGTTTTGGGTTCAGTTGGACAAATTATGTTACTAAATACTTTTTTAACGGCAAACAATAATGGTTTTTTTAATAAATTGATTTAATAGTAAGGTGAATCAAATCTCCTGGATCGTATGTGTAAAAAGGCGTATAATTTAGTTCTTTGCCCAAAGTATTGTGCTGACAATAACAAACAGTGAATAGGTAGGTTTATCTCATATCAAACAGATCGGTCATTTGTGAATCAATAAAAAAAATTAAAGCAAAACATCGTTCATCCATATGGCCAGCAAAATAAAAGGACCTAATAACCTTCAGAAATTTACAGGAATATTGTTATTAAATTAGGTATTTACTGTGTTGTAGGTACGATGGTAAGGTGGGGTGGTGGGTGGAATATTATCTAAATAATAATTATCTACAAAGTAATCTTCAACAAAAGAAAAACTACGTAAAGACAAATAATGATACGACCGTGACAATGCAAGCAGGTATCAATATTTCATTAAATTTAGAGATACCTAGACAAATTAATAGTAGCTTGTTCACAGACATAATCTAAGTTTAGGAAAAGTCTGCAAAAATATTTTGCAAACAAAAAATAAACTTGCGGAACCCTTTATTCGAAATTACCAGGAGTAAGAGGTTTATTCTTACTTACAAATAGTTCGCTGACACCGATCAGCTGAGTTATTGCTAGTGATGTCTTTATTTCAATTTGAAAAGATTGGTTTCTGGTATCAATGAATTAAAAAATATCATAACTTCCGAACATGTAGAGATGGGTTTAAAAAACCCTTGCCTTATCGTTTGTTATCATCCAAAGAAGCCGTGCCTTTCGTATGTATATACCCTTTCCGTTACAGGCTGTATATAATTAAAAAAGAATTTATATAATTAATAAAAAGGACCTGTAGAGTAATATGGAGTAAAATAGAGAATAAATATTACATTAAAGTATTTTTTTAACCGATATCTATCGATCAGATCTGCACAACTACAGCAACCATCGTTCCAAAACAAACTTTATTCTAATGGGAAAAGGTTGATTTTACGTGACATAGAGGAGGCATCACGCCATGACAGCGTCATGTCATCTTCCGTCACGGCATACGAGTCGGTTTTACTGCCTTTTTTTTTTTTTTTTTTTTTTTTTTACCGATGGGAAATCATCAAATAACCCCTCCCGCTCTGGGCTGAGCAGGAGGGAGTGTCAGACTTGTACTGACTAAAACCCATCCATGTTCCTTCCTTTGCCCTTTGTGTTCCAGGGCCGCGGTATCTCTTTCGAACAGTCCCGCAACCCTGGCAGGCATCGGTCCTTTCCCCCTACCCTTTTGCTGTCATCATGGCATGGCATGGTTTTACTGCCTAAGCGCGCATCTAGATGTTTCACATCAAAAATCTAGTATACATCAGGCAAAATACGCGCTTACACGTGGAGTTGCGGACACCAGCTCGCTATACAATACAATACAATACAACAGGGCCCTCGTGGTGGATTACAGCCTCCCACACCCTTTCATAGAGAGCAGGCCGGTGTCCCAGCAGTGGGACTTCATAGACTAATTATGATAGTACTAACACACTACTACTACTAACTAACTACCTAACTAACTGACTAATTATGATAGTGAAGTGTTCCTAACATAGTTTTAGGTTACTACTTACTAACATAATTTGTAGTTTATTAGTATGTATATTTAGGTTAAGGTATTTATCTATGGGTCTTTGTTACCTGAAATAAATGGTTTATTATTTATTATTATTACTAACCTGGAAATAAATACACCCCCTCGGATCATTGGGGTCTTCTAACATCACTTTATCAGTACACCCGCAGTCGTCACACTTGATCTCGTCGTCTGCATCTTCATCACCGTTGTCATATATGTTCGTGTCATCGATTTCATCAATGTCTTTAGTTAAACAATCTTCAGCAGTCTCGATGTCTCGCAGAAGGTTCTTGTTTTTCCTTCGCACGTTTTTACGGTTTTTCGTCTTTTCTGCTAGATTTTGTTCGATTAGCTGTTTGATCTGTGGAAACAGGAAAATTATTAGTGAAATAAGTATAGTTTTAAGGCCATAATATGGGAAATACTTTTGTAAATCAACAATTTCATTTAATGTACGGGAAGAATTAAACCAGAAAAAGTATGCGCTTCGGTAATCTTCGCGATTCCGAATGACTAGGAACTTCTTGCCGCTATAATGATTGCATATAAGAATAAAAGCGACATACGTCAGTCCGGTCGCAGGCGCAGAACTGCGGGCGGGCGGCGGGGACGGCGGGGACGGCGGGGGCGGGCGGCGGCGGCGCCAGCAGCACCATGCCGGGGCGCGGCGCTGTGTCCTGCAGGCCCACGCTGGCGCACTGCCCCGCGCGCACGCCGCCGCACGGCGCGCGGTTGCGGTAGATGCTGCGCACGAGCGTGCGCGCGAACGACCCGTCTTCTAGGGGGCCTGCGGGGGAATACGTCATGACAAACTCAAACATCACCAAAGAGCGCAAATCCCGTACAACAATTAAACAAAACGAGGGCCAGGTTTGACCGTCATTACGTTTTATAATAAAACAAAGCAAGCATTCTAAACAACGAAAAACAATGTAAATGCATGCTTAATTAAATAAAACAACCAAAAAAAAAAGAAATAAAGTCACCAGGTTTTTTTTCAATAAAACAGGCAAAAACAAACCACCATGAAAACAAGAAATAAAAATCTAAATTTTAGGTGCCTACTCCGTAGCACCTTTAGTCACAAAATATAAGGTCGATTGAAAACTACTGTGACGTATTATTATAAGCCTATACTGTCGCACTGCAGGGCTTATTCCCTCCTTCAAATTTTCGCGATCTAGTGCGATTGTAAGCCAATCCTTTGAGATAGAGTCCAGCTCATCCCGCCATCTCCTAATGGGCCTGCCGCGTTGTCGTTTCCTGCTATTTGGTATCCACCGAGTGATAATTTTTGCCCATAGCTCCTCTGACATGTGCCACATGTGACCAGCCCAGTTCCATTTCAACCTAGCAGCTGTAAGGCCCGCATCAGTTATTTGAGTTTTGAAGCGAAGTATGGACTTTCTGATGTGGACATGAAAACAACAAGATGTAGTACAACATATACTCTCGCTTACCAATAATAACGCTATCTCCTTCATAAAGCTGTCCCCTGGTTAGAAGCCCCCCCACCACCGGACCTGAGTTGTCACCCACGTGGAAGATCTCGTCGATTTGAAACTCACACGTTTCCTGAAGCAATATGAAACATTGTAGACATACATAATTTTTTTTGTTCTAGACCATACCTGGGAACCTTCTAGTTACGGAGATATTGGGGGTCAAAGTTCCATCTTTTTCACAAGTTTTTATTATATCTAAGTTTTTAACGTTATAACTTTACCTAGAACACCTCCACGACCCCCGTACTATTCAATGCATCCATCAGCACAATGTTTTGAGTGCCTTACATTGAGTCCTACCGTAAAACGTGATTTTACACCCCATCGAAAAAAAAGTAGTTTCCCAGCAATAATTTTTGCGTAAAGCTACTTAGTTTGATGTACATAATGCTTGATTGACGACTTCGTCAAGGCTACCATTTACACCTTGTATAGAATCAATAAAGAGGAAAAAAATACAGATGTACTATAAAAAGTATGTGCTTCGGCAGTTATCGTACACCTTCGGATATACGAAAAAGTGACAAAAATAACTCTTAAACTCGGTTGAATACTGTATGTTTCTGTACTTACATCATCAGCCCTTAACGTGGCGACTGGCTGCGGTGGCGTCAAAGCCAGCAAGTACGCATGGAGGGCGCTCAGACCGTTCCCTCGCACACAGCTCACAGGAAACACTGGTATAACTTCAGATTCCACGCTGCAATAAAAACACTACGTTAAAAGGCTGTTTAGGGACTACAAACTCTTTATCATACGAGCAAAAGTTCAATTTCCATTTCGACTGACAATCCAACAATGGAGGTTCAGCAAATGGCGGTCACGGTAAGATTTCTTTAGAAAGAGGTACCTGACTACATTTTAATACCACTAGAGGCCTTGGCACGAGCGCGCGATGTAAACGTAACGTAAATATGTCGATTTTTCACTACATAGTATAAAACAAAGTCGCTTCCCGCTGTCTGTCCCTATGTATGCTTAGATCTTTAAAACTACGCAACGGATTTTGATGCGGTTTTTTTTAATAGACAGTGATTCAAGAGGAAGGTTTATACGTATGGCATTACACCCGTGCGAAGCAGGGGGGGTCGCTAATTATGAATAAATTCTTAAAATTATGAAATATAAACGGAAAAAATAAAGCAATGATGGGGTGAACAAGTCTCACCTTGTTCTTCCCATCATTGCCATATTTTTCTGTTCTAGACCATACCTGGGAACCTTCTAGTTACGGAGATATTGGACGGCAAAGTTCCAACTTTTCACGAGTTTTGTAAAAAATACACGTTTTAAATGTTATAACTTTAAGTACCTCCGTCACCCCCCTACTATTCAATGCATCCATCAGCAAAATGTTTTGAGTGCGTTACATTGATTTTGCACCCCAAAAAAAGTCGTTTCCCAGCAATAATTTTAGCGTAAGGTTACTTAGTTTGATGTACAGAATACTTGGTTGACGGCTTCGTGAAGGATCCAGTTTACACCTTGTATTATTCGTGATGAATACTTACATTACATCTTCTTCTTTAGTTTGGTCGATAGCATCGATGATCAACTTCTGAGGTCCCACACAATTCCTGGCGAGGTTCTCGTCCGTTATCAGAAGTGGTTTCTGAAACAAAATCATATTCTCTTTAAAATCGTTTGAAAACCTGGACATTGATGAAATTATGTATTTCTCGAAGGATTAGGCCCCGATCACACGGCGTTGATCTGTACGATTAATACATTACCTCACGTCTGTTATACCAGACACGTAGGGCAGAGGTGTACCTAATACTACACCCACATTTCACTAGTTATGTTTTTAGTCCCATGTAGTAGGGGGCGAGCTTATTGCCATCAACCGGGCACGAATCCAGACTTCATGACTGCTTCTGATGACCCGAATGGCGCAGCGGTTGTGAGGCTGCCTTACGTTCTTAGAGTCCCGGGTTCGAATCCCGGTAGGAGCAAATGTTTGTGTGATGATCATGGACATTTGTTTCCGAGTCATGGATGTTTATATGTATAATAGGTATGTATTTACAAACAAAAAAGTATATATGTAGTAGTATCAACTATCTGGTGTCCACGACACAAGCCTCGTTGCTTATTGTGGCACCTAGATGGCGCTGTGTGTAATGTCCAGCGATATTTATTATATTATTATTAAATTATTATTCTGAGAAATTCCTGATGGAAAAACCCAATAACGCTTTGCCCGACCCGGGAACCGAACCCAGGACCTCATGCTCAGCAGCCTCGATTGCGACCACTAGACCAGGCAGGCTAGGCAGTATTTTTAAATTCCATGTTCTTTCTTTATCGTGTGCTTAGCGCCTAACCTGGTGTCAGAGTTTTTATGCCGCCCATGGGCCTCTGACTTGGCTTTACATGCCGTCGAGAAATATCTCTCAGGCTTGCTGATTTCCTCACGACGTTTTTATATATTTGTATGGATAGGGCGAGCCTATTGTTATCACACGGGCCCAAATTCCAGTCTTCTTCTTAGCGTGTTGACGGCAATTTTTTTTTAATATAAGCATAGTCAGCCTTTAATGTTCCCACTGCTGGGACACACGGCCTCCTCTCTATGAGAGGGAATGGGCTATAATCCACCACGCGGGCCCAGTGCGGGTTGGTAGATGTCACATGCCTTCGAATTTTTGGTTCTAGGACATGCCGGTTTCCTCACGATGTTTTCCTTCACCGTTATTGAGGGCAGTGGTGATGACATAAATTACACAAAGTAATGCGCCCGCCTGGGTTCGAACGACTCATTATCATATCATATCGTTCGCACGACTTACTGTTCGTAAGTCGGGGCCGCCACCACTGGGCCACCGCTGCTCTACAAAAGCGCTGTTTTTTTTAAATAGTTTTTGCCTAAAATTTAGCAATGCGAACTCCGCTTGCTTGATCTTATGACTGCATCTATAGTAATATTATAAAGAGGTAAAATTTGTGAGTTTGTGAGGTTGTAGGGGGTAATCTCTGGATCTACTGAACCGATTTTGAAAATTCTTTCACTAATAGGAAGCTACATCATCCCCGAGTGCTATAGGCTATATTTACAACATGCCCGTGAGATAATGGCCGACCAAAACGCGAGCAAAGCCGCGGGCAATAGCTAGTCAGTCATAAGATCGTCAAGTGCGCAGGTATCAGGGCATGCAAGTCAAGATGAAAGGTGGGCAATTGTATGTGGAGACACGCCGCATACACTTGAGCTCTGAGCCGTCCATGTACCCAGCCCGTCTTTGCTACTTTGCTACTTAGGTTGGGAGTCTATTCAGAGATTTCCAAGTCGGTCACAGTACGGTTCACGTACAAAACATTAGTTGACCAACAGCTAACGCATGCCCAGGGCTATTAGACGGCCCAATGACGACGTCCATGGATGAGTGTTAGTCAGGGAGGGGTCATTTGATGATTTCCCATGGGTAAAAAAAGGGGGTTTAGTAATGGGCTAGCTCTCCATCCGTTCGTCTTATGACGACAGGCCGTGTCGACGGCGCGTTCGTGTTCCACGCGCGCCTTCTAGAGATGTCAGCAAAAGGGTAGGGGGAAAGGACCGATGCCTGCCAGGGTTGCGGGACTGTTCGAAAGAGATACCGCGGCCCTGGAACGCAAAGGGCAAAAGAAGGAACATGGACGGGTTTTAGTCAGTACAAGTCTGACACTCCCTTCCACCCCGCCCAGAGTGGGAGGGGTGTCATTTGACGATTTCCCATCCGAAAAAAAAGGAGGTTAAAGCTCCTGCCAAAGATCACATCTCAGTCTAAAGGCTGCTACGGAGATAATCCAGACGGGAAACCTAATCACTGTATTCGCTGTAAAATCCCACTGAACTAACAGAAATTGTTTAAAGTTATCTCATTATTATAGTGTTCCAATATCTTTATCAAAACAAGGGGAAATTGGGAATAAATAAGGGTGTCCCGTATTAATATTTAATCTTTAATAAATAGTAATTGTCTGATTACGGAATCACCATTTTAATACGTTTAGGAGAGTATAAATACGGTAGGGATGGTTGAATGAGAAACATTGTGGGAATTTCAACCGTTTTGAGTACAATAGAGTAAGATGGCGTCTCATATCCTGGTGTATGTCTTCGTAATTGTCACTTTGGTGTTCATGTAAGTAATTCTTATTTATTTTATAAAATGTTTTTTTTTCTAATAAAAAATCTAAGTTCTTTCCAATCATAATGGGTGTAAAAGTACCTTTAACGAAGTTAAAAGACAACTATTATCCCAATTCTCAAATCAAGGTCCTGAGTCAACACGATAAAAAGATATGGGCAAACTTAGATTTTCGCGAAAACTTGTAAGTACCAAATTTTACTTTAATTTTTAACTTTTTTTTTTTTTCGTTTTTTTTTTTTAAATTGACAATTCTAGGTCAACCGGAACTACCCTATAGGTTTTGGCTCGAAACGTCGGTAGTTCCCGTTGACCTAGAATCACGAAATTTGGCAAAAAGCAAGGCCTTACAGCACAAATAAAGGAAAAATTAGAAAAAAAAATTGAAAATTAAAGGGTGTACTATAGGTGTAAAATAGTTGACGCCAGTTAAGTTTTTTTTTTCGACAATTGTACGGAACACTTCGTGCGCGAGTCCGACACGCACTTGGCCGGTATTTTTATTTAAAATATGAAATTTATTGTGAATGAAATAGGAAGCGTTTAATAAAAATACAAATTATGTCTTTTGATTAGTAGATTTAATAAAAATTATAAATTTGAGACTGTAACATATTTTCGCCTCAACTGAGACGTACGGAAAGCTTTATTATTAAATTTATAGTATAAAAAATCCGTATTCTGATAAAAAGTTTAATAAATATAATTTTGGAAAACAAGGAGGAGAAAAGTGAATTTCTTTCACTTGGTCATAGGTACCTGCAGCTACGATGTTCGATATATTTCCTCCATTTTTTCTACATATTCCGCGTTATTGAAGAATTCAAGCAACCAAAGACGAGCACAGTATACTCTATGATAACTCTTTGACATATTTAGTAAATACTTGACATACTTTTTTCATTTTAATTAATCATAGATAAATAGTTTAAAGCATACACTATAAAGCAAAAGTAATACATAGCATAAAAAAAATAACTAAGTAATATACTTTTAGGAACAACCTGTATCATTTAAAACTTCCTCCACTACTTCTGTTTTTTATGCACGGACGGTCGGAGTGGTCACCGAGGTTCGCTCGTTTGTATTAGATTATTTCGCCAAATACCCGTTGTAACTTTTGTAGTTATCAAATAGAATCCACCTATGTGGATATAATTCTAAATTATGTAGTCGATGATCTTGGTGCACAGTAAAACTCTAATGAGTTTATGTTGGCACCAACTTAAATTTATAAAATGACCTCAAACCTATACTACTGAATAAAAAAATTTTAAAAAATAAATATATATATTAACAAATCGCACGCTTACTGCTTACAAAACCATCACGACGTTCGTTCGTCAGTGCGGCGCATTCGCGACTGTTGCGTGCCGAACTCGAGGCGTGTAGGTATGACTCGTGTTCCGACCGTTTGTATGAAGATATACTGAGATATACTGTAGAAATTATTACCGTGGCTTGGTTGGCGACTTCGTGAAGTGCCGTTTACTTAATTTTAATATTTATTTTCAGTGCCTCTGCCGACGGGGACGGCAGCTACAAGCTACTGGAATACGGGGAAGAGTTATCTCGTCATCCCTGGCAAATGTTCGTACAGCGCGCACGGACCCCGCGCATTCAAAGGAGACAGTTAGTTAATTTTCGATATTTTTACAGCATTATGTCCTATGGTATTCTGCTGTGGGGAGAAGCCGCTGATATACAAAATAACATTTAAAACACATCATCAGCACAATGTTTTGAGTGCGTAACATTGGGTCATTCACCCCAAAAACAAAAGTCGTTTCCCAGCAATAATTTTTGCGTAAAATAATTTAGTCTGATGTACATAGTGCTTGGGTGACGGTTTCGTTAAGGGTCTTGCTACACCCTGTATGTGTGCCAAATGTCATCCAAATCCGTTAGTAAGCTTTGCGTGAAAGAGTCACAAACATCCATCCATCCATTCATCAATTCTCACAAACTTTCCCATTTATGAGTAAATAAGACCAAGATGAATATTTTATTACAGGTATGCTGATATGGCGTGGGACTATAGGTTACGTTCTGAGTTGGACCCCAACACAACCGAATCACCAGAGTACAAAAGAAAATCTAGTTTTGAGGATACGAATGAACACAACAATTTTCTAAAAGTGAGTTAATTTTCTCTTTTATATTAGCAGTGCTACACGGCTTTTAAGAAATAAATAATTATTTATTTGCACGATAACATAAAGCACAAAATAAAAAGTGCGAGTCGGAGACACGCACACAGCGGGCTCCGTAGCACCAAAAAATATAATAACAATATGTTTAACGCTCATTCATATGTCAATTTACACTCAACAGCAAAACTAAATTAGTTTATCACAGTATATTAATGAGAAATCAAAGTTACTGCAGTTCCACAAAAAAGTTGCATAATATCTAACAACTTTTTTTTTTTTTTTTTTTGGTGATGGCATCTCGCAGTTCAGCCTCTGAGGCTGGCTACTGCTTAACCGGACTATTCCCTGTGGATGCCTTAAAAATGAATCTAAGGCCTCCAGCCAGGGGCTTAAAACTATACTTAAAAACTAAGCGACCACTCGCTAAGGGCACCCCCTGTGGGGTACGGGCCTCGGCTTAGGGCGTCGCTGGGGGGGGCAGCAAAGGGACAGGCTGGATCTGAGTGATATTATTTAGGGGCTGGTTTAAAACTACCGGCTCAGCATCGCGGGCTGGCTCTGGCAAGGGTCGGGGGGGGTTCGTTGAACGTGGGCGTCGCGTCGGGCCTTGGCGGCGAGGACGGAAACATGGCGGTCTGTATTTGTATTTTCGTAATGTGCTGGTTTCCCTACTGCTCTCCTGGAGGAGGGTGATGGGGTCATCGGGGATCTAACTAATTGATTACCATGTGAAGTTATTGTGGAAGCTGCAGAAGATTGTAAAAATATCTTTGCATTGTATAGATTCAAGCTCTTAGTATTATTTAATTGCATAGCACATGTGTGAGTATTATGTACTTACTGTAAAGCAACCATTTACATTTAGTTATCCTTCATTGACTCGAATGTGCCCTGGTGGCTGAGAGAATGTCAGGCTCACTCAAATGTCTCGCTGATGGTGGCGCGTGTGTCGGGTCATTTAGTTCCCTTCAATATGGTGGAGTTGAATGGGGCTGATCCATGCGTCATGTTCGTGAACGAGCGCTGTCAGTTGACCATCTCTTAGCTGCCGCGGTTTGTTTTAACTACTTTGTTTTTAAATTGTTGATTTAATCTTTTACTCTGGACTTTGAACTAGCTTTTGCCCGCGGCTTCGCTCGTTAATTTAGAATTTGACAATCAATTCGGGTTGTACTCTGCTTGTAATAATATAATTCATTCATGATTCGAAAGACACGTGGCGCCATCTAATATCATAAGAACGTTATTGTTGTTTTCCTCGGGAACAGTACTTTTTTCGGGATGAAAGGTACCCTATGTCCGTTGCTGTACACCTGACAACGTATATGCAAAATTTCAGGATGATCGATTCAGTGGTTTAGGCGTGAAAAGGTAACAAACAAACTTACTTTCGCTTATATATTAGAAAGGATTGTATTTTTCTATATTTTTCAGGATTCCGGAGTAAAGGTCATCTACGGTCGTATGCCAATGCCTGTCATACTGGTCTCGTCCTACCCGAAACCTGAACACTGAATCTTGGAGACTTCAACATTACGATATTGATAACTACACATAACATAACATTGATATTACTGATGTAAAAGCCAATACCTAAGAAATAAAAAATACCGATGATCTATTGCGGACAATTATGTGTTTTAATAAGTAAAGGTTGGTTCGTAACACAAAATAATTATGTAGTTGCGCCATTAATTAATGGATGTTACAAGACCCTTAACGAAGCCGAAAGGCCCTTGTTCTCCCCGTCATTGCGATCATTTTTTGTTCTGGACCATACATTTCACAAGTTTTTTTTTTACTTCTTTTTAAGTTTATAACTTTACTTGAAATAACTCCATGACCCGTTTACTATTCAATCCATCCATCAGCACAATTTTTTGAGTGCGTTACATCGAGTTGTACCGTAAAACGTGGTTTCTCACCCCAAAAAAAGTAGTTTCTACGCAAATAGATAAATTTTGACCTTGGACAATCTGTTGAGAATGTGATGAGTACTGAATAATTTTACACTCCCTCTCGTAATGTAAAATAAACTTAAGAAGTTATTATATTACACACACCATAAAAAAACTAAATCAAAACCAGATACGTGTCATAGACAGACACAGAGATACACACGTTAACACCCCTTTTTTTAGTCATCAAATAACCCCTCCCGCTCTGGGCTGAGCAGGAGGGAGTGTCAGACTTTTACTGACTAAAACCCATCCATGTTCCTCAGTGGCGTGCAGTGGTTCCTCACGGAGGGTAGGCCACGCATACTGAATTACTGACACCCAAAAAAAAAACTTGGCAACAACACAGCGTCGTCGCTCTACTTAGGATGACCCTCAAAGTAGTCATATCTAGTCATCTATTGATATATTCAGTCACCCTTCCGGGCCCCCCGCACCCGCCCTTGGTGTTTTTAGTAAGCTTATGAGAAACAACGCCATCTAGCTTAAATATCAGGAATTTCAATGGCATTCAGTCAATACAAAAACGAAGGTCAAAAAAATCTTAAAAATAAAACAGAGTGCGCTGTCAACAAAAAAATAAAATTACCTAAAATTACCATGGTATAGTTTAGTTTTGGAATATTAGAAAAAAAAAACATAGAAAATAAGCCTGTAAAAACCAAAGTTATAAATACAAGAACTCACCACATTATTCAAAGTTCAAATCACGACTTTCTGACAATGCAAACAGAAGAAAGATTCATTTGAAATGACGAGTACGAGATGAATTTTGGGTTAATTCTCGTAATTCGTGTACCTACACCTTTAGACACAACTTGAATCTTATCATTAAACGATTGTGAATACTTACTGTTTTTAACTTACCTATAACAAACACACATTATCAGAGCAAACTTCACAACAGAACACCATTTTTAAGTAAATAAACAAATACAACAAATAATATTTACACTACTGTACGTTTCAAAGCGAATTACAACCGTCAGATATTATAAAAAGCAAAACATTCAAGACCGCGAAATAAATTTTGCTTGTCACATGAAACAAATATGGCTTACAACTTTCTAAGAAAAATATAATTGCTACTTTGTTGATAAAAAAACACTACCAAATGTAATTGCATCACTGCATACCGTTTTAGCCGGATAATACTTTGTGGCCAATCAGTGGCCAGCTACACCCGCAGGAGTTGAGCCCCCAATCTATCTATGATCTGTACATGTGTGCCGTTCATACACACGAAAACATGCATCAGTGTGCGTAAATTTATCAATGGAAATTAGGCCGGCGGTGTCGTTGCCTAGAAGAGCCGGGAGCGAGCGTCGTAGTCTTATTATCAGTTACGTCACACGGGTGCGACAAGTTGCTATAAGTATTATAACAGGAGTTTTTTTTTTTTAATGTTTTGCATTATTTTATTACATAGTTATAATAAATGCATTTGTTGCGTTGTTGGTAGGAATGGTAGGGTAGGCTAGGCCTAATTGCCTCTATGGACGGCACGCCCCTGATGTTCCTTCCTTTGCCCTTTGTGTTCCAGGGCCGCGGTATCTCTTTCGAACAGTCCCGCAACCCTGACAGACGTTAACACCCCTATGTTTGCGTGCGCGTCGGGGCTTTAAAATGAAAATTAGCAATGTATAAAATAATTTAGGTCAAAAATAAGTGTACACTTTGCTAACAATTTAGCATAATGACTATGTTTACCCGACTGCGGCGAAGCCCAAAAGGGGGGTTATGCGTTTGGCCTGTTTGTATGTGTGCATATATGTCTGTTTATTTGTTCCCTCGTAACTCCTAAACGGATGAATCGATTTCTATAAATTATACGTTGTTAGATTCGTCTTAGTGGCGCGAGTCACTGGTCACATGTATAATAGAAAATTAACATGGCGGAATCAGGGCGCCATATTGTGTGGTTCTATTTTTTTTTCTTCTTACTTATTTTTTAAAGTAATTAGAAATGGCAAATCGTATAAAAAGTTTTAAAAAAAGTATAATAAACAAAAGTCAAATCGTTTGCGAATAAAATATATAAAAAAAAAAACTAAAAACCAGTCCAGTTTTTGTACAGTAGTCGAGTTTTTTGTATTTTTTATAACTTTTTTGCTTGCTGTACATCTAAAAAAAATACGCAAATGTATACTGATTCACCCCTAACTTTACATACCTTATTCGCCGCAGCCAGCAACTCCGCCAGCCTGGCCGTCAGAGACTTAACGGCAGTGGCAGCCAGCTCACATTTACTGATGACAGCAAAGAATGGCAGGTCTAACGCTGTTAACAGGCTTATGTGCTCCTCCGTTATTGATGTTATGCCGGCTGTTGCTGATATCTGGGGGCAAAGCATCATAAAGTTAATTTTCGAAATTTTCTTCATAACGTGTCGATGGTAATCTAAATAGACTTTTAAAAAAAACTATTTGATTCGTCAGTTAGATCACCAAAAAAAAAAAGGAATGACGAAAATGACGACGATACAAAGCATCAAAGTTCAAGAGAGGGGGCCTGTGACGTCACTCGCTCGTAAAAAGTTATAAGCTTGTGACGTCATGCGAGATTTCAACGCGCTGTATCGTGGTCATTTTTCGTTTACATGACAAAAGATCCGAAGAAGTGTCCAATATTTTTGCTAATCTAACAACAGATTAAATAGTTGTCCTATTATGTCAACCCAGAACCAGTGTATCTAATAGTACGGTCGAACAAGCTATTTGGTATACACGCAGAAACATTCACAATCCTAGTACACTGACAATATTGTTTGCAATTTTATTTTATAAAGCTTATGTCATTAAGAGTCGGTCTCTTAGTGAACAAAGGTTTATTAAATAAAATTTGTAAAAGTATACGCTTCGGCATTGGATTGTGAAAATTTCCGCGTGTATACCAATTAGTTTATTCGACCGTACACCCACATTTCGCCAGTAATGTTTAAGTCCCATGTAATAGGGGGCGAGCCTATTACCATCAACGGGGCACATATCTAAACTGTGGCTGCTACTGAGAAATTCCTGATGAAAAAAACCAATTGCACTTTTGCCCGACCCGGGAATATAACCCAGGACCAGGGTACAGTCGCACTTGCGGCCACAAGACCAAAGAGGCAGTCATTTAAAAAAACATTTAAAATGTAAGCTCACCACCAGCATAGCATAATGCGGAGAGTATCCAGTAAGGCCGTGTAACGTGGTGCGCTGATATTTGCTATGTCCGGCCAGATCCAGGAAGGACACCAGCTTAGCGCTCCTCTCGCCAATTCTCTCTGCTGTCATCAGCTCTGAACAGCCGTAGTTTACGACGTTACCCTGGAAAGGAAATTTTTGTTAGAGGATTTATTCACAACAATAGTGTTTGTTATAGAGGGTGTAACAAGACCCTTAACGAAGCCGAAAGGCACTTGTTCTCCCCGTCATTGCGATCATTTTTTTGTTCTAGCTAGACCATACCTGCATAGCTATTTATAAACGCTTCGATTCGGAAAGTCGAAACAGATAGACATACGACTTCGACAATCGAATCGAAGCGATTTTAAATCGAGTGTGATGTGATATGCTGGGATTCTGGGAACCTTCTAGTTACGGAGATATTGGGGGTCAAAGTTCCAACTTTTTCACAAGTTTTTTTTATAATACATGTTTAGAATGTAAGATTTTTACTTTAAACACCTCCACGACCCCCGTACTATTCAACCCATCCATCAGCACAATGTATTGAGTGCGTTACATTGAGTCCTACCGTAAAACGTGATTCTTCACCCCAAAAAATAAGTCGGTTCCCAGCAAAAATGTTTGCGTAAAGTTACTTTGTTTGATGTACTTCTGTACATCAAACAAAGTAACTTTACGCTGCGCTTTTTTGCTTGGTTGACAGCTTCGTGAAGGGTCATGTTACACCCTGTATAGTGCTACTTTCGATGGGTTTTAGTAAGTAGATTATTTTGGCGCATGGACTGAATCGGAACTAAATCCATCTTGTTTTTACAAGCTTTTATGTAACTTGCAATGTTTGTATATTTATTTGTTTGCAACTGAATTTTAAAACAGTTGATGCGAAATATAAATGTAAATGTCACGATGTACACGTTTAGTTTGGATGAAAATGCATGGTTAGCTAAGTGACGTCATTCTAAATCCAATAAGGCGAACTTTCAAAGATGGCAGACTAGTTATTTGTTATGCACCCCCATGATATAGGTAATTGGGTATAAATATAAATTAAAAGGGTTTGCTGAGAATACGAAAAAAAAAATGTCACACCTATATTTAAGAGCTTGTTTAAAAAATGCTTTTTCAAAACAGTTGTTAAACATGGCGTACTTTTAGAGGCTATAATTATGATTCGAAAATTAAATCTTTTGCATAGACTTCGTAAATTAAATCTTTTGCGGCATCTTTCTGTTACGCGGTCGTGACTTATTTTTACGAGCTCGATCATTACTTTTGCAGTTAAGTTTTGATTTGTTTTTTACTATTACCTACAACTGTATTGAAAAACGTCGTGTGATACACGGGTGTGTAGGTTATTGCAAACTCGTGTCATTAAAAACCGTCGCCTACGCTTGTATCACAATGTACTATTTTGCTATAAGATTGTTTCAATACAATTTCCACAGAAAAAAAAATATATTTAAGATCCAAATGAAACATGCAGCACTGAAATAATAACTGAATAAAAAAAGCTATTCTAACAGTATTACCTGAGCATCGAACCCCAGTATCTCGTGGCTCAAAGACGACGTCCTGCCGCTTTTAACTTCGTGCAGATGTCGGAACATGTTCAAGCGGGCGCTCCCTCTGCCGTTGTCAAGTTCACCTGGATAAATAAATTGATATGACTTATCATAGCCTAGGCTAGCCTATAATAATGCCTATGTAATTTCTTAAAATTGTTTAAATCCCCACACCACTAGGCTATCAAAGAAAGAAAGAAAAAGTATTTATTAGCCCGCACAGGACAAAACATCAAACAAAAAAAATGGTCACTGGTATTCTCTCGTTGTCAAAGTGTATATTGAGCGTGTTCGGCCACATACCTTGAGTCAAAACTCCTATTAATGTAGACTTGCCAGCTTCGTTGGCACCCATGACCGCTACCCTTAACTCCACACTCTGCTTAGGATCTGGTAACTGAAACAATATCATATTATGTTAAGCAATTATTAATGTCAAAGCAATGCATTGTGAGGGACTCTTTTTGGGACCAACCCGCCACATTATACCCAGCCACTGCAACTCCTGTGGGTAAAAATCAACAGTGGGGACCGGAGACCACCAGAAAAGCGAGGCAATGAAGCTCGACGATTCTGTCTAACAATAACAGCAGTATTTAATACAGTGATGATTACCAGAAATCTAGTACTAGTAGCTTTGTCAATGCGGTCCCTAATAAAAATCAGAGAACTCACATCCAAGAACTATGCTATTTCTGTGGAAACAAGACATGCCCGGCAAAATTGTCCAGCTCCGGTACAACCTGCCTCAAATGCCCCCAGTCGATCTCCAAGGTTAGGCTACGTCTGGGTTCCCTAAAGCAGTTGGTCCCAGCCGTCTTTCGTCTTTATTTCACAGTCGTTACAAGACTGGATGACAGACATTTGCACTTCTGACTGGTCAAAGGGTATTACAGTAACTGGATTAAAGAAGTCAGATTTACGGCCCGGTTGGTGTAGTGGCTGTGTGATTGGTTGCTGCGCTGCGTGTCGCGGGTTCGATCCCCGCACGGAACAAATATTTGTATGATCTACAGTTAGTTGTTCCGGGTCTGGCTGTTTGTGTATGTGAGTTTAAATGTTTGTAAACTCACCCACGATACAGCCGATATTCCTAGTGTGGGGATACGTTTAAAAAGTGAATGGCTAAGCTGTCGCTCCATGTAAAATATTGGTATTCAGCTGCATCCGATTAGACCAGATAGCAGATGACGAGTTATGGGCAAGCCAAGCAACAGACTTGTGCGGCGCTTCTCGGGCGCGCGCGGGCGGAGCTCTACGAGGAGCTCAGGCGATGCGACTTGCGACTGCGACTTGTGACTGCGACTGCGACTAATGACTGTGACTTGCGACTGCGACTTGCGACTCTGACTTGCGACTGTGGCTCCGACTGCTACTTGCGACTTGCGACTGCGACTTACGACATGCGACTTGCGACTCACCTTTCTAACATAAACTTCAGCGACAGCCCTGTGCGGCGCCACTCTCCGGGCAGTGACATGCGTGAGCGTAGCGCCGAGTGCCTGCGCCATGCGCCGCAGCGCCACGAGGGAGCTCCGCAGTGCGCGCGCGCGGAGCCCTACGAGCGCTCCACAGTCGCGGACGCCTAGTACGTAGACTGCGCTGCCGCCGCCGGAGCGTAGACGCCATTTTAGCTGCAAAAGAATAAGATTAGAATTACTGATGAAAAATTTATATGTGCCGCATGCCATTACTTCCCAGTATTTGATCCCTATTAGCAGTATTTGATACTATCGAATGGTGTAATATTGCAGTTTTAGTTTTTATCAAAATCGGGTTCGAGACTCCTTTGAATATTTTTCGCTATTCCTCATAGTTTCGGATTTGGCCATCCACGCCTATTTGAAAGCTTCACCCTGTATGCACTGTCGCTTCCCATACCTGTGTGACTAGATGCTGGAACCTCCTCTCGCACAACGACACCAGCTGCAGCTTGTACTCCACATTGCCGAACCGGGGCTCGGGCGGCAGACTGCCGTACACCTCGTCCCCTGAGTCTTCGGGTTCTGATGTTCTGTGGAGAAATGTCTAAAGGTCATTTTTAATGTTTTACAGTTATGATTGCGACGATTTGGCATCATCATCGTTTGGGGGAGGTATACGTCTCCAGCATAGTAAATCTTACATTGATTGCTAAGAAAAGAATGCCAAAGCGGAAGTTACAAAAAATAAAACAAATATATTCTAGTATTATTTTCACGGCAGTTTGTTCCAAAAACTGAGGCAAACAAAAATTACCTAAAGGTGCTTAGAATTTTGATTCCGCGATTGGCCAGTCGCCAGCTCAAGTCACCACAAACTCAAATTTTCTCATTCGATTTTGAACTTAACCGTCAATATTTTATGGTTTAATTAAAAGCATTTGGATAAATTTGACAGGGTATGGTAAATTAATGTGCACATCAGTAGAATTTTGCTCGTGATTTAAGTTAGTCAACCGCACGGAGATATCACTTTCAACTACTAAAACAGCCCTTACGGCCATAAAATTAAGGTGCTGACGAAGTCAGTGTAACTAATGGACGTGCACATAACTATTAAGGGTAAAATTGAGTTAATTAGCCAAACTCTACTCACTGGCTTTACATGCCGTCGAGAAATATCTCTCAGGCATGCTGGTTTTCTCACGATGTTTTCCTTCACGTGAGTGATAATTATACAATAAGCACATGATCCGAAAAATCAGAGGTGCGTGTCTTGGGTTCCACCTTGAGACCTGACTTGGTAGTCCTACGGTCACACCACTAGGCTATTACGGCTACTCAGCACTCACACAAGATTTGTATCGATTTACATTTAAACATGATAAAACAAATAAAAAAAGTTTTCATTTGAAATTCAACGACTGCAAGTAGTGTAGTTACTTGAAGTACCTAGAAGTTTAGAATCTCGGAGTTTCGCTAGCTAATTTAATAGACCTTTACTTTTAAAAGTGATTTTCAATACTTACGAATCATCAATATACTCCTCCATATCATCGGAGCTATAGAAAAAGTCATTCTCCAGGTCGTTAGTGTCAAAATCTCCAGCCAAATACATATCATCTTTTAATATAACCTTTTCCAACTTATCTATGACATTATAGACTTCTCTGTCTCTAAACTTGTCTATGCTACCGTCATTTAGTTTTTTATTAATGTCATTTTTTAAATCGTTGACATTTTTGCCGATATTCTCGTCGCATATTTTTTGTACTGACAGTTGATTATTCCAGTTCCTGGTACAGGCTTCGGTACCGGTGTCTGATATCCATGCGCTGTTAGTAATGTCTTTGGCGGGTGAAATTTTGTTCTTTTTTCGGCGATATTTTCGGCCTGAGTTTCTGCGTTTTGGTTTTAGGGTGCCGTCTGTTCTGTCTAGAAAGTAATAACACATTTATGCTTAAAGCTAGTCGGTTGAGTCATCACTATGCTATAATCATAAATTCTATTTTAGGATCAAATTCCAACAAAAAAAAACCGACGTCAAAAAAACACAAAAAAAAGTCGAAAATAACTTTACTTTCGGAAGTCGGTGACTTTGTTTGCTTTATTGACATTTTTGCCACCAACTTACGACAGTGAAGTTACTTTTTTTTTGGAATTCGTTTTTTTTTTATTGAAAGTATTTATTTTACCTACATTTTTTAGTTGTAGTATCCCACACAATTTTACATTGTAACTCGAAGTTATTAAGGGAGCATCGTGTGATCAACATAGGCCCAGAAGTAAAAACACGTATTAACTGCTCAAATAAAGGTAATACAATTGATATGGGACCACCGCAAAAAGAATCACGCAAATCGGCCAGTAATCAGAGTTATCGGTTTAAAAACAGGGGGGGTGAAGATGCTGGTGGGATACATAACCTCCTACTTCTTTAGAAGACGGTACGAAGACGGAAGACGGAAAGAAACGAATTGACAACCAAATTACCCGCATAATCAAATCACAACTGTCACTCTCTGACAATGAAATGTAATGGCTATTAGAGCAAGATCCCAGGGCCACCAGACCTTACTTATTTTCACATGAAGAAAATGTGTGGGTCAAGTAGTGTTAGTATGTACTGTGAACGTATGCATACCTGCTAACTTGTCCCGACGGCCACTTTTAAGATATCAGGTGCTAAAGTTGCGTAAAAATAATACAAATTTTTCTCAAAGGCCGAGTGCTGATTTTTTAATATGTTGTAAAGAAAGTTGTTAAAAAAATATTGTTAACACTGCCAGATGCTTCAGGTCGGCAGAAATTTCTGCCAAGCACTTCGAACCATGGAAAAAATATGTGATTTTACTGATAGTCCGAGACTTAATTTTTATATTTGATACTCAGGAAATCATTTCAGTACTTATTTTGAGCCAGACCAATCATAGTTGGGCCAAACATCCCCCAGACACAATTAAAATGTCGCAGTATGAGCGCATTGGTTTATTGAACTGATATAAAAATGATGAATTGTGACTCACCAATTGTTCTGACTGCTTACAACGACTATTAAAAAACCATCTAGTATCAAATATTCAAAAAAACATATACTGACATGATATTTCACGTTATTTTATCCGCGCTTTAAAGCGTCTGGCAGAAATTTCCGTCAACGGCGGTGTCAGGCAGTGTTGTTTATTAGTTTTTGACAATATTCTCTGAACTATAAAAATCAGCACTCGGGCTTTAAGATTGTTTTTTTATTTTACGCAACTTTGGCAACTAATATCTAAAAATTGGCCGTCGGCACAAGTTAGCAGGTATAAATACGTTCATAGAACATACTAATACTACTTGACCACACATTTCGTTCATGAGTAAATAAGTAAGGTCTGGCGGCCCTGGGATCTTGGACTATATAGTGTGTCAATTTAATAAACTTTGAATTGTTTAATGCATTTTAAAACTTACCATCATCTTTCTTGTTAATCTCAATGAAGTTTTCAATATAACTAACATTTTTAACTAAGAGATCAGTACTGAGATCCGGTTCGCAGAGGAAAGACGATTCTTCTGGTAGAGTTTCATTCTTTACGTTCGATTTGCGTCCTCTTCTGCGACCTGGAAGAAGAATAGACAATGCTTAAAGAAGTAAGGTCATCATTCATTTCAGGTCAGCATAATAGCCTAGATTGGAGGAAAACTGCATGTCTTATACAAAACATCTCGAATGCATTATTTTTCACTGCAACTCCTGTGCGCCACAATCAACAGTGACCACCAGAAAAGCGTCGAGACAATGAAGCTCGACGAAGTCCCAGAGAAACAATTTAACTGTCTTGGATCCCGCAACGAAAAATCTAAAATCAAAATCAAAGCATTTATTTCAAGTAGGCCAGTTACAGGCACTTTTGAACTGTCGAAACAAAGATAACAATGAAATGTAGCTTCAGTCCCAGTCACAAGGCATAAAAACTGTGAAAGTACAGGGGGCCTAAAATGGCCACTTTACCAGAATCGCGAATCACGAATCACGTTAAAAGTTTAAAACTCTTAAAATGGACTTTGTGGGCATAACCAGGCATAAAGACCATTTTAAGAATTTTAACGTGATTCATATTATGATTCTGATAAAGCTACCTTTTTAGGCCCCCTGTAGTTGCCCATTCCCTAGCGTAGATCTCTATGGAGAAGAACGGGCAAGAAACTCCATGGACACTCTTTTAAATCAGCATATTGTTACAAAACCTTGGTTACATCATTCATATTGAGATGGTACATTATGTGAGAAATGAATCAGAAAAGTACAGCGGAGGAGTAGGATTTCGAAGATCGAAGGCATGTGACATTCAACAACCCGCAATGGGCCCGCGTGGACTACACCCGTGTAGTGTGAAACGGAGACCTGTGTGCCAGCAGTGGGAACAATATAGGCCGAGTATACTATGCTTATGCTAAATTGTGACGTCACTTACCTTTCGGAGCATTATCAGGTTTCTTCTTGACTGTATCCTGTTCAGGTTTGTGCCTCTTTTTATTAATTTTCTGCTTGTTCTGGTTTCCCTCTGCAGGATCAAATAAACTGAAGAAGGAATCCATGGCTCTGTAACAATGAAATTGTGTTAAGTATAGCAACTCCCTAAGCCTTCGGTCACGGCTGTCATTTGTTAATCTTTGACAGTCGGTACGAGTATAACGAACACATATGGGTTAAAATGCCTCTATTGCTTCTACCAACCGTTTAATGTAGGTACACAACGTGTAATAATGAAATAAATCATTTTTGATTTTGATTTGAAGTTTTTGTTACCTTTTCACGCCTAAACCACTGAACCGATCATCCTGAAATTTTGCATATACGTTGTCAGGTGTACAGCAACGGACATAGGGTACCTTTGATCCCGAAAAAAGTACTGTTCCCGAGGAAAACAACAATAACGTTCTTATGATATTAGATGGCGCCACGTGTCTTTCGAATCATGATTGAATAATAAATAACGCAAGCGAAGCCGCGGGCAAAAACCAGTAGGCTATAAATTATATTCACTTCATGCATATTAGCCGAGCTATCACAATTTTTGCGGACGAAGTCACGGGCGAAATGCTGGTTACTGTAAATATATCCTGTAAATATATACAGTCGGGTAGATATCGTGCCAAAATACATAAAGAGCTTTTATCTTTAGTACTAAGACTATCTCATTGCATTGTTCAACAATGTTAATACATTGCAGAAGGCGAATTCTGTTTTTTATTATTATTATTTTTGGTTATTTTTTGTTGCCTTTACGTATTGCCAAAATTTATACATATGAATATAAATGAGAGTTCAAAAAGTAACATACACCCAATTGTTCCTTGCGCTGCATGCTCTGACACCTGCACACTGACGAATTTATGCATCAGCGAGCAGAGTTCGCATGGCCGAATTTTGCGCCAAGTATTTTTTGTTGTTGTTAATAATTTGTTTCGTCTTAATTCCGCACAGCCAGCAACAGGGCTCTTCTGTGCGGGTTTTAAGAATTGGTTTACTAATCTTATCTACAATGTGACAAGATCTTTGATATTCGCATATTTGGCGGCAGGTCATTCACTCTTTTTTTTATCAAATGACCTCGATTTAGATTCTAATGTTATGTAATTAATTAAGCAAATGTGTCTAACATTTTCACTTATATTAGGTGACAACTTAATGAAAGTACTCTGTTGGATTTTCAAGGAGCAATAATAATTATGCATTAGGCACGGCAGCACATCGAGCTACACGAAACTGTCAAATTGTCCTTTCAACCTTAAACGTAGTGCTTTAGCGATAAAGTTGAAAATTTATCAAAGAAAGACAGATTGTAGTAGCTGATGATGTGATGGTGTCTGTAGGTACTCTGTTGAATTTTCAAGGAGCAATAATAATAATTAGGCATTAGGTACCTACAATCGATCCCACGCCTAGTGTTAATGGCAAGTAGGTACTTTTTGTCTGTGTGTTTTGATTATTTGGGTAATGTACTGATGAATTAATTTTTATGTTTTAGGTAGTCACCAAAGCTTCATTTCCTGTACATTCTGCGTCATCTTACTAATAATTCAAATTTCTGGGTTTCACCGAATTCAGTATACACAATTCTTGCAGTCTTATATAAATAGCTATTTACTATGTACCTGAACGCGTGCCTATTAGTTTACGTGGGAGAACAAATTAGAGCTACCTACCTACCTAAATGGGCTACATTTTTGGCTAGGGACAAAAAAAAATACATTTGCAAAATGAAGTACCTACAGCTTACATTACGTTTTTTCTGTATGTTATTTTGACGTTCAAAAATCGCTGTTTCTCGACCATATTTGAATGGGTAAATCACTTTCGATTTTAATAAATAAAATAATTCCACTGACCCATTTCTATTTATACATAAATGAAACAGCTGATTACTTTTAGTTTATTCCCCAGATATGTACGAGATATCTACGTAAGAGAGACAAAAATAAAATTCTATGTGTGGCATGCTTTTTTTCGAACTTGGCAATGAATTGACGTAAATTTTGGCGGGATATTGACAATCTATGTTGTTGTCAACTGGTACAGGTTTTTTTTAAATTAAATTACTACGATGTAGGAGCCAAATTAAATAATGAATTATAAAAATATCATGCTCATGGCTATATTTAAAAATAGAAATGACTTTGTTGGTAAACAATTTAAAGTTTTCACATAGTCACATAGGTAATAAATGATAGTACGAGTGAAAGGAATGCAGTGTGTCATGTCATGATTTCAATATATACCTAAGAATATTAATAAGATTTGTGTGATTTATTACAATAAATATAAAATTGATAGTATTTGATTTGACCAAAAAGTGTACTTAAACTCCTTGGATCATGATGAGGTCAGGTGGTAAGGTCAAGGTTGTGTTGAATATAATTATAGGAAGGTTGATCTGACAGTTCCCGCCAAAATTGAACTTTTTGGAGGAATTCAAATGGCTGTCTACAAAAAGTTATAATTGCTAGTACAATACGGAGTAATTTATGTAAGTATTAAAACTGAATACTTCTAGCATTGCACTGCTGGCATTGAATGTCTATCTAAACAAGTTAATTGTTTAATTAAGCACCATTTTGAACCAATTATAGAAGGGCAAGTCCGCAATTTAAATAGATAAAATAAAAACAATTCTTTTTACCATAAGAAATCGAAATTTAACCTGTTTACGACACCCGTAAACTTGGTACTTACCAAACTGTGTTCACAATTTGGTTTCCAATGTACCTAGGTATATGGTATTGTCAAAATAAACTTTATTACGGTCTACTCATGAACTCATCATTCTGAAATATGCAAACAAGGACTTTAAATTTAAATAAACTTGACACATAATAGACAAAAAAGGAAAACAACACAAATAAGTACCTATCTAACTTCATATTTTATTTTCCTCATTTCAAAATGACTCTTCAAAACGGCCTGATATAATTTTATTTGTTTATTTCCTTCACTGCAGCACTTAGTGCTATCAGTTATTATATAAATGCCTTTCATATCTGACATTGGTATCTAAATTGTATACAAATAATATAGATTTCAGCATAATGACCAATGTCAATAATACCTATAGCTTAGGGTTGCCACCAGTTTCCGTGCCTAGGGGCCAACAATACGGCCAGCCCATATGGCAAGCAGATTGTTCAGATACCCAGACCATATGTTCTATGGGTAAGACAAGCTTGTATGAAAGTACCGCCACAAGTATTATGCATTATTTCTTGTAACTGCGGGTTACATCCCACTCATAGAAAATCTTTATACTTCGGCTGATTCTGCCTAAGATGTATACAGCATGACAAGTCTCTATGACAATATGACAAGTCTTGTCTAAAAAGCACAGATGGAAGCAGGTTTGAAATCATTTCTACACCAATACATTCAAAGGTTCGATACAAGGTTCGATATTAGGTCCTTTCCTCTTTTTGGTATATATTAATAATCTACCCCATTTATTTAAAAACCAACCACAAATGGTGTTATTCGCTGATGATACTTCTTTAATATTTAAGATAAACAGACGTGCCAGAAATCTTGACGACGTAAACAACGCCTTAATGCAGGTCCATAATTGGTTCACCGCTAATAATTTAGTATTAAATGGGAAAAAAACGAAGTGCGAAGTGATTTGCTCTACCGAATGTTAAAAGTAGTGATAGTGACATAGTATTCAATCAAGAGAAACTGCAATTCGTCGAAAATACTGTTTTCCTGGGGATCACGCTCGACTCAAGGCTACAATGGGGTCCGCATATAACATCTCTTGCAGCACGGCTGAGTTCAGCAGCATATGCTGTTAGAAAAATCCGCCAATTTACTGATGCAGATACCGCGAGGCTAGTCTATTTTAGTTATTTTCATAGTATTATGTCATACGGTATTTTACTACGGGGACGGGCTGCAGACATTGAGTCTATATTTATTCTGCAGAAAAGAGCCATCAGAGCCATATATGATCTACGTAGGCGCGATTCTCTAAGGGAAATGTTTAAGGAAATTAACATCATGACAGTACCTTGTCAATACATCTATGAAAACATCATGTACGGTAGGAAAAATCTGCCTTTATTTAGTAAAAGAGGTGACAGACACCACTATAATACTAGAAACAGGGAACAACTAGTACAGCCAGGTTTCAGGCTAGCTAAACTCATCTTTCATGGGGTACTGTTTAAAATGTTATAATAAAATACCTCCGCACATTCAACAACTGAATGAGACAAAATTTAAATCTTGTATAAAACGCACACTATGTAGGCAAGCATATTATAAGTTAGGGGATTACATCGATGATAAAAATGCTTGGCTCAATGCTGGTCCTGCTCCACAACCATAGGGGCAAACTAATCAGAAGCTCATGTGAAATTATTGTGGAAACTGCAAAAGATTGTAAAAATATCTTTGCATTGTATAGATTCAATCTCTTTGTATTATATAACTGCATAGCACATGTGTGAGTACTATGTACTGTAAAGCTACCATTTACATTTAGTTATCCTTCATTGACTCGAATGTGCCCTGGTGGCTGAGAGAATGTCAGGCTCACTCAAATGTCTTGCTGATAGTGGCGGGTGTGTTGGATCGTTTAGTTCCCTTCAATATGGTTGAGCTGAATGGAGCTGATGCATGCGTCATGTTCGTGAACGGGCGCTGTCAGTTGAGACTGGTCATCTCTTAGCTGCCACGGTTTATTTTAACTACTTTGTTTTTAAAGTGTTGATAGTTATAATCTTTTACTCTGGACGCTCTTAATGTGCACGTCTTTCTACATCGTTCTCACATATATGTATAATCTCAACATGAATGATGTAACCAAGATCTTGTAACAATATTTTGATTGAAAAGAGTGTCCATGGAGTTTCTTGTCTATTCTTCTCCATAGAGATCTACGCTTTGGAATGGGCAACTACAGTATTTTTACAAGTTATTATACCTTGTGTCTGTGACTGTAGCTTCGCCTTTGTTTTTCTGACTTTCAAAAGTGCCTGCTAAGGTCTAATTGAAATAAACGCTTTGAGTTTGAGTTTTGAGTTTAAAAGATCCACGCCTTTTTTCGCCATGTGGACGTGCAAAAACTGCAGGACAACTATGATCTTACGCCTCATTCACATTCATTCATCTGGTAATCTCATATTTTCAATTATAATATTGACTCAGGCATTGAGTTACAGCATTACTCCAATATTATTATTTTGCCAATTTAATAAAAAAAAAATGGTATCCTTTTTTTTATTGTGACCCAATATTGTTGCTTAACTTTCTACAAAAAGAAACCCAAAATTGTTGCTTAACTTTCTACAAAAATAGTTGGCAACCCTAAGTAGTTCAGTACTTAGAAATAACAATGTTGGTATAATTTAATTCAAGCAACAAGACTCAAGAACAGAGACTGGAGTGTCTTATGAATAAAGTCCCTTTGTTAATTTTCGCCCAATTGCATAATATCAATGAAACCATTGAGAAAGCAAAGTTACAAAGTCTCTTATTGGTAACAAAATATATGATTATATTTTGGATGTGATAAAGATGTAGAGATGTATTTAAAAAATTAGATAAAATTAAAGAGTAAATTAGATAAAAGTAAAATCAAAGTAACAAACAAAAAAAAAACTATAGTATTCAGAGTAGCAGCCCGGTGTCTGGATTTGTGCCCATTTTATGGCAATAGGCTCGCCCCCAGTGGCGGGCCTATCATACAAGCCGAAAAACCCGGCTTTTTTTTTTACCAATGGGAAATCATCAAATAACCCCTCCCGCTCTGGGCTGAGCAGGAGGGAGTGTCAGACTTTTACTGACTAAAACCCATCCATGTTCCTTCCTTTGCCCTTTGTGTTCCAGGGCCGCGGTATCTCTTTCGAACAGTCCCGCAACCCCGGAGACCCGGCTTGCCTTACAATCAAACTCAACAAATAAAAATAAAAAAACATTCTCTAGGTTTCTTTAGGGGTTTCGGCCGGTGCTGACGCTTTCTCTTTCACACCCGCTGGCTTGCATCTGGCTTCTGACCTCTCACTTTCTCCTAGCAAATTTTTAATACATCTGAAAGTACTTATTTGGAGATATTGTACTGAATTTATTGTGGTAATTAGGCTTTGCCTCCCTTTCAATGAGAGGAAGCAGGCACGCCATTGTTCGCCCCATATTACTTTTGACATCAAAACATTACAGGAAAAACGTGGGTATATATATAAAATAAAAATAAATAGGCAATATTTTTATCAAGGCAGTAAAACCACAAAAAGTACACAATAACCAGAAAACATTTTGTTTAGAAATGACTCATTATGTTGTTGTAAAAATAAATTGTGCAATCATTAGACAATAATTTATTTTTTACCAGTACAAGATTCTTGCTTGACAAAGTAGATAATGTAGCTTTCTATTAGTGAAAGAATTTTTAAAATCGGTTCAGTAGATCCAGAGATTACCCCCTACAACCTCACAAACTTTACCTCTTTATAATATCAGTATAGAAAGTATAGATAGTAATTATAATAGGTACACATTGTTTCAGATTATTTTTAGAAAATGTTGCTGTTAAATTCATAAATGTGCTTCATACAAATTTAAGGCATATAAATTGGCTTCTCGCTGTTAAAAGTACAGCAATTGCCTTTCTTTTAGGCAACAATCACACTCATTAAAAGTTCTTTCACATAATCATATTCCCAAGGTCTTTTCAAAGATAACCAAAATAGCCCGCGAAATATTAAACTTAAATAAAACAGAGAACCGAACATGAACAATCTTAGAAAAAGATTTCGGTTTTAAATTTGTTTTATTTTTACAAAAAAAAATATATGGTACAAAGGTACTCACGTAAACAGCTGTTATGATACCCAAGGTTACTGCTTCACTAGCTTGTTGCCAACGCCAGTTCTGAGACTATTGTGAGTCAACAAACAAACAGAGGAACACAGCCAAATTATTTACTGTGACGTAAATTTACGAATTGTTACAACTGAACAAATATTATTGTACAACACTTCGGTAGTCATTCGCGACGGTCTCCAAGCGATTAAACGTAACGTCACACGTGAACTAATGTAGTTATGACCAAATGTATAGTGCTTTTGTTTTAAATCCGATAAGATAATTTCGTTACGGTTGCGAAAATTTCGTCATGAATTGCATTTCACTGGACATTTTGACATTTTACAACCATAACATCTGTAACATCAGTTGTTTTTTGTATGGCAAGGATTCTTTGATTTGCGGAGGGCGCTCGGAAACCTATGGCCACTATTGGATTCTAAAACGATTCTTTGTTATTCTTTTCATTGCTGTTGAAGATTGAGTTACATAAATTCATGTAACAAGGACAGACAAAATAAGTGGTGCCACGTAAACATACAAATAAAAAACAAATTGGAATCAGAAAATAAAATCATCCATGCAAACTATGTTTCAGAGCGCACCTAGTACCTATGTTGCCATTTTAAAGATTTTTATAAAGCTGGTTTTCATGAGATGAAACGAAAAGTAAATAGTGGAAAATAAACATGCGAAACTAAATCTGTAGTATAGTTTGGTCTAACCTTTGAACAGCTTATCAGGGACCCAAAAGCATTGCCAGTGCCTTAAGGTGGATGCGCAAGGGTAGCCCGCGAAATTTAAATGTTCTTACGTTTATTGCAATTTGCAGGTCAGTGTCAGGTTGTATGTTCATGAAAATATAAATCGCGCCAGTAACACGTATGGAGTTACAGAATTATAATCATTAAAATCATCAATACAACCCTCCCCCCTCCTCAAGTTCATATAATCTCAAAGAGTGACTTTTTCATGAAATAGCTATTGAATGTGATTATATGAACTTGGAGAGCTGTATTGATGATTTAAATGATTATAATTCTGTAACTCCATACGTGTTACTGGCGCGATTTATATTTTCATCAACATACAACTTGACACTGACCTGCAAATTGCAATAAACTTGAGAAAATTTAAATTTCGCGGGCTACCCTTGCGCTTCCACCTTAAAGAAAGTACAGCTATAGAACAAAACCACTTGAGCAAGGGTCTAATAAATGTGCTAATAACTAACTTTTACTCTGTGGAAACTCATTGTCTAAAAAGTGTTAATGTCAAATTCAAATTCTGTTGGCGGAAAATTGCAGTTTACAACTCCGAAAATTGCAGTTTACAACTCCGAAAAATACAGAATAAATCTGAAAATGTCTATACAAGTGGAAAATAACTTGAGAAAAGGAGAAAACACAGAGATATTTGAACAAAAAGCCCATTACATGGCGTGCTCAATCGCTGCCGACGGTCCTTCGAATATAAACAAATATTTTGAGCCCTACATTGCTGACTCCAATGGAGGTAAATAAAACAGTGGAAACATATTTACTGATATAATATTATACTTGTCTACTTCAAAGAGGTAGTCCTCTGACTAACTCTTTATTATTGGGTTTTGCCGCAAATTGTATTATACATCTCTATGTATAATACAATTTGCGGCAAAAACCAATAATATGGGATATTATTACTAGCCCCCTATAATTAGGTGCCCTAAGACGACCCACTGACCGGTTTTCCCCTAAGATGACCGTTTACCTGACTTAACCTGTAACTTTTAATTACTACAAAACATGAATTTACAAAAAAGGTGGACTGTAGCATCAATCATCATCAATATTTTATTTTTATTTTATTTTAATAAATAGGAACAACAAACAGCTACATTATGGAATATTACAACACGATATCATAAATAACTTAAATAATAATGTAGCCCACAGCGCTGTTCACAGATTACCATTAATAACTAAACTTAAATTGCTAGGAGATAAACTGTTCATGCATGACAGTTAAAAGTTAAAACAGTTAAAACACATTATAAATACAAAAAGAGAAGCAATCAAGACTTATGCCTACTGATGATAAATTACTAAATAAGATGGCTAAGAATATAAATTAATCTAAGAGCCTAAGTGTCTCATACAAAAGGCGTCGAAACTTTTGTATGGAGCATGTAAATATGTCTATGTGTTCGAGTTCTTTATTGTACGATGCTGCCATTCGCCGAATTGGTGAACATTTGCCAGTATTAGATCGACAGGTACCTATAGCAAATAGTGTACCTGCGCGCACCTGGCGTCTATGAACAGTTCTGGGGACAGCATAGCACAGTACATTATTCAGGTCGATACGGTCAAATTTGCCATTAACAATATTGTACAAGGTCATTGCTTCTAATTGTTTGCGTCTGGAGCTGAGCGTCAGGAGTTTGTATTTATTGAGCAACTGGTCATACGGCAGATAGGATCTGTGACACCTATAATACATTGCACGAAGGAATTTGCGTTGTACATTTTCTAGCATATCAATATATTTTTCATAATACGGGTTCCAGATGGGCACGGCGTATTCAAGCTGTGAGCGGACTAGAGTTTTATAAAGGCAGAGGTACGAAGAGGTCCGTTTAAAGTCATGAGTTTTGATCTCATTATAAACCCATACATCTTGTATGCTTTATTAATGATTTGTTCGACATGTAAATCCAAGCAGAGTTTAGAGTCAAGCAATATGCCCAGATCACGTATTGAGTTTACCTTATTCAGTGAGACACCACATAAAGAGTACACAAACCTAATAACGTTTTTATTTTTGGTAAAATTAATGTAATTGCATTTGGGAATGCTTAGAAAAAGCTTACTTGTGTAATAGTCCGTCAGTCTGTCCAAGTCCTCTTGGAGAAGATAGCAATCCTGTACATTTTGAATAGGTCTGTATACCTTAAGGTCATCTGCATATAACAAGAATTTTGAGTTGTGAAAGCAGTTACCAATATCATTTATAAAGATAATGAATAGGAGAGGGCCAAGAATAGAGCCTTGAGGGACGCCAGAGGTAACCTGAATAGCATCAGAGTGGTAACCGTTAATTACAACCCGTTGACAGCGATTGGTAATGTAAGAAATGAACCACCACAACAAGTTACCACGAATGCCATTGAAGGCTATTCGGCTCAGCAACAATTCATGATCCACCTTGTCGAAAGCCTTCTGAAAGTCAGTGTAGACCGCATCAACCTGTATACGATTATCCATCCTGTCAAATAGATCGCTAGAGAAAGCCAATAATTTTTTTGTAGTTGATATGGCAATTTCACGAGATTATTAACACTAAAGAGATGATAGTGTCAATAGAAATACTTCCACCATAATTATTTACATAACTGGGGGCCTAAAATGGAAGCTTTATCAGAATCATAATATGAATCATGTTAAAAATTTAAAATTCTTAAAATGGTCTACATGGTTATGACCACAAAGACCATTTTAAGAGTGTTACATTTTTAACGCGATTCGTATTATGATTGATAAAGCAGCCATTTTAGGCCCCCTGATTCTGTTAGCTTGCGTCATCCCACTGCTGGGTAAAGGTGACCCCATGACTTCCAGATGTATGATCCAGGGCCAATATGGACCACTGGTTGCTAATCTTGTCCGGCATGTTGCGCCTTTCTATGAGGATACATATTACATTAGATAATAATTATATGCATTGTACACATTATGTACCTATTGTGTTGCAGTTTGAAGGGTTAGGGCTGTATCATAATCAATACATATAATTATCATCTGTCAGTATTTTTTTTAAATTAATATGTCAGATTGGTTGTTACTTGATATGATCTGAATCTGATTAAAGCCGGTGCAAAGCAAGCCGGGGTGATTGCAGATATACGGAAGTAAAAAAATAATAATATATGACCAATCATACAGAACTCGCAGCTTCATTTCGTGGATACCCACTCACTGGTAAGAAGACAAGCTTGCCTGAGGGTTACACGGCAGTTGTAGTCACAGAAGCCAAGAGGCCACTTGCTGAAGATGCTGAGAGGAAGTTCCAGGTGAATATTTATTTATACTATCATGCTTGTAATCCCTGACAGGGTAAGCGGAGGTGTATACTGCCCTCCTTACTAAGATTTCTGTAAATATGTTAGGAGTATGATTGGGGTTACGAAGTTCAAATAAAAAAATTGCTCAGATTTCATGCTTGCAACCACTAAACCACAAGACTTTACAGGTAATCAGTGCCTAAAAGTGACTAGCAGTCATAAGAAGGGATATCGTATTACCCAGTACTAATTGGGTTGTGGAGGTCAGATAGGCAGTTGCTCCATGTAACATACTGGTTCAGCTGCACCTGGTTAGACTAAAAGCTGACACCAAAATAGTTGGTAAAAGGCTAGGCAGATTATGTACCACTTTTTCTTTTTTTTCCTAATGTGGAAATCCTCAATGGATGTCCTCCGCCCTGGGTAGAGCGGAGGGTTCTGGACTTGTACTGATCCAAACCACACCGGTGTTCCCTCGCACACTTGCGTTGGGTAGCAGCGGGATCTACTGCGACTTCCACTGACAGCCTGCTTGACCTGCAGTCTTCGTCCTGGGGGGGGAGTGAGGTGAAGATGGTGGATGACGAAACCAAGATCAAAATATCTTACTTTGTATCTTCAGGTGACCAGCGGTTTCAAAGAGTTCACAAACTGGAATTGGGACAAGAAGCCATCTGAGAACGACAAAATTGTAGGAGCATTAGACTGGATACATATTGCTGAAGCTGTAAGAACTTTACTTTCGATGATTACCGATGTCCCCCACCTATTTGTCCCCTATTGGCGGACAGTGAGACAACCTTTTAAAATTATTCCCCTTGGGCAACACTGGGGGATGATGGCACAACAAGTGGCACTTATTAATATTATGAGGATGATCAGTAGATCATAGGTGGCGTTCTGTAGTTTATGCCTACCCCCATAGGTAAAAGGCGTGACTGTATAACATCACGCCTGTAATTAACGAAGGATTAGGCAAAGGTGTGTCCCATGTATCCCAGGGGGCTAGCTTAAATCCAGACTCCGTAGCTGCTACTGTGAGAGTCCTGATGGAAAACCCTATAACACTGCGCCATCCGGAAATCGAACCCAAGACTTAATGCTCAGCTGTCGCGCTTGCGACCAGTAAACCACCGAGGCAGTTTTGTTTATATTACTTATTTAATATTAAAGAGCATAAGAGTCTAACCACACTTATTCAGCTCTGAATCCTATATGAATCTAATACCTCTATCCTAATATGAATCTATATACCTAACCTCTATCCTAATATGAATCACGTTAAAAATTTAAAATCCTTAAAATGGTCTTTATGGTTATGACCACAAAGTCCTTTTTAAGAGTTTTAAATTTTTTAACGTGATTCGTATTAAGATTTAGATAAAGCAGCCATTTTAGGCCCCCTGTATGTCGATGTCATCTGCAAATTTCAAGTGTGAGATGTACTCGCCGTTGATGTTAATGCCACGCGTTTTCCAGTTCAGCGTCTTAAATACATCCTCCAGTGCTCGATAGAGTCAAAAACCTTCTCATATTCAACAAATGCAAGACATACTCTTCGGACGTCTGTATAATCGGCCGCAATGTGTGGATGTGGTGTATGGTGCTATTTTCCGCTTGAAAATCGACTTGTTCCGTTAGCTGGAAGTCGACGAGTCTTTGCGCTAGACGATTCGTGACGACTTTTGAAACCAGCTTAAACGGCTTAGCGGCTAAGGAGCGAAATGGGTCTGTAATTCTTTTATTCCTCCTTCTTTTGTTCCCCTCTTTAAAGAAAAGAACGACCACGCTGCTGGAGTTCTCCCAGAGAACAGGACCGAGTTGGAAGGCTCCAGAAGCTCTCTCTAAAGAGGACTTCCTCCTGCTTTCAAACACTCGGTCGTTATCTCATCTTGTCCAGGGGCTTTTCCATTCTTAAGCTGTCTAAGAGCCGCCTCGATTTCATCTGGGCTGACTTCTGGCAGGTATTCTGTGAAATTACGGATTAAGGTGGCTCTGGAGTCCTCAATTTCCCATGGGAGTAGGCAGAAACCACAAAATGCCACCTGCTACGATCCTTTTCTTTTTCTTTTTTTATTTGGATGGGAAATCATCAAATAACTCCTCCCGCTCTGGGCTGAGCAGGAGGGAGTTTCAGACTTTTACTGACTAAAACCCATCCATGTTCCTTCATCGCCCTTTGTGTTCCGGGGCCACGGTATCAGTGGCGTGCAGTGCTTTCCGAAGGCGGGCAGGCCAAGCAAAAACAAAAAAACTCGCAACATCACAGCGTCGCTCTACTTAGGATGACCCTCAAAGTAGTCACATCTATTGATATATTCACTAACCCTCCCAGGCCCCCGCATCTGTCTTCTAGTCTTCTTCATCGTCTTTTTAGTAAGCGTATGAGAAAACAACGCCATCTAGCTTAAATATAAGGAATTTCAATGGTATTCTGTCAATACAAGAACGAAGGATGTCGCTTCGTTACAAAAAAACCTAAAAAATAAAACAGAGGGCGCTGTAAACAAAAAAAAATAGTTTAGTTTTCGTTCCGTACCCAATTTTGAGCGTCTGACCGGAATATTTGAAAAACAAACATTGAAAATAAGCCTGTAAAAACCAAAGTTATAAATACAAGAACTCACCACATTAATCAAGGTTCAAATCACGATTTTCTGACAATGCAAACAGAAGAAAGATTCATTTGAAATACCGAGTACGAGATGAATTTTGGGTTAATTCTCGTAATTCGGGTATCTACACATTTTCCTTTAGACACAACTTGAATCTTAACATCAAACAATCGTGAATACTTATTGTTTTTAACTTCTGACAAACACATTATCAGCGCAAACTTCACAACAGAACACCATTTTTAAGTAAATAAACAAATACAACAAATAATATTTACACTACTGTACGTTTCAAAACGAATTACAACCGTCAGATATTATGATAATCAAAACATTCAAGATCACGAAATAAATTTTGCTTGTCACATGAAACAAATATGGCTTCTAAGAAAAATACAATTGTTATTTTGTCAATGAAAAAAACACTACCAAATATAATTGCATCACCGCATACCGTTTTAGCCGGATAATACTTTGTGGGGCAGCCAATCAGTGGCCAGCTAGCCAGCTACACTCGCAGGAGTTTACGCCCCTATTTACTATGTGTGCCGTTCGTATTTCCGTGTATATACACGAAAATACTTATCAGTGTGCTTAAATTTATCAATGGAAATTAGGCCGGCTGGGGCCTTGCCTAGACGGCCGGGAGCGATCGTCGTAATATTATTACCAGTTACGTCACACGGCCGCGACAAGTTGCTTTAAGTATTATAACAGGCGTTTTATTTTTTTTATTTTTGATTAATATAGTTATAATAAATGCATTTGTTGCGTTGTTGGTAGGAATGGTAGGGTAGGCTAGGCCTAATTGCCTCTATGGACGGCACGCCCCTGCACGGTATCTCTTTCGAACAGTCCCGCAGCCCCGGCAGGCATCGGCCGTTGCGGACCCCTTCCTGTTGCTGAAATCTCTTTGAGGCGCGCGTGAAACACGAACGCGCCGTCGACACGGCCTGTCGTCAAAAGTCGGACGGACGGCGAGCTAGCCCATAGCTCACCGTCCACAAGCCCGCGCCTACGGTGGCCGGGGGCCACCACGTGGCCCCCGACGCCCGGTGCGTCTCCCGCGGCGGCTGGGACGTGAGGTTCTCTCCCTCTCGCGTTCCCCCGCCTCCTTCGTTAGCATGACTGCTTCGCAGAAGGAGGCGACGGCATCCCATTCCGTCTCGCTCCGGACCATGGAATGAACCAAGGCCGGACGCGAGAGGTCGCCACCGCCAATCGCCGCTACGAGGACACGGCGGTGCTCCGCCCACGCGGGGCAGACCTCCACCGTGTGCTCCACCGTGTCCACCGATCGATCCTCACAGTGGTAACACCCGGGCATTTCCTCCCGCCCGATCCGGTGCAGGTACCTCCCGAAACAACCGTGTCCGGTGAGAACCTGCGTCAGGCGGAAGGTGAGGACGCCGTGGCGCCTCTCAAGCCACTCCTCAAAGAGGGGACTTATCGCCACTATCGTGGCGTGCCCTGCACGGGGTTGCGACAGTCGTTCTCTCCATGTCGCCATGAGATCACGCCGGAAGTCTGTCCACTGAGCGGCAATTTGCCGCGGCAGCGGAGTTTCCCCCCGGCGTAGAGCCTCCGCGCGCCATTCGTGCAGGCGAGCGTGGAGTATTGCCTCTAGATCCCATGGCGGCAATCCGGCAAGGAGGCTCGCCGCCTCGCGGGAAATCGTGCGGTAACCACGGACCAGCCTTACGGCTACCACCTTTTGGGGCACGTTCAGGTAGTGGACCTGCTACGATCCTTACATACTCCTTTCATACATCTGGTCATACACGCACGCATGTATTATGTTAATTATAATTATATTAAATGTATTGTGTGATAAACACAAATTAGTTTTAGTTTATTACTAGCTGTTGCCCGCGACCTTCGTTCGCGTGAAAATATTACTTTCAGTTTTGAATCGGATTTTGTTATCAATTTATTTTTATTTTTTTGCGCGGAACCCTTATTATTTTTCAAAAATAAAAGTAACCTATGTTAGAACAAAAGTAATTCAGTTTCATGGTCTGAGACAACACACGAAAGGTGCGTTTATTATGTTACACGTTCTATACACCGTGACTTTTTATTTATTTATTTAAACAATAAAGGTTCACAGGTTAGGGCTTTTATGTAGGTACCAAATACAGATAATAGATAATAGGTGCAAAGAAAAATAAATACGGACTGCGCTTGCAACAGGTGTTCCTAACTACGTCATGCGTCATAATCATGAATAATAGTTTTATTTTTAAATTATTCTAATCTCATAAATAAGTACCAATCTTTTTTATGTTTAGTAGTCATTGGATACATGAAGTGGGCCGCCGTTGTAAGACGACTCAAAAGTCACGGTATTTTAAGATGTGCACAACCAATAGAAAACTAACTCCTTTGTCTCTCCTTGTTTGTTTGCTCTCCCATTTTCCTTGTTTACTCTCCAACTTGCTATGAATGCCATCGATTTATTATTGTTTCTTTTGTTTACAGTTACACGGAGATGACGACAGTAAATAGTGTAAGGATTAAAAACTACAATAATAACATAAGGTATTAAAATAAAACACAGATTTCTTTAACAAATGTAGTTTATTTTTTACTAAGATCAACATAATTAAATCTATCTTTTATTTATGTATATTCCATACACATCCTTATTATTGAATGTTATTGCAGATCAAAATAAAATAAGTATGGAATTATGAACACAAATGGGAAAAAATAAATAAATAAAATTGCAAACTTCGGCATTTCAGAAAAAAAAAATCTCGGAACACAATATCAACAAAACGCACTTCCATTTATACTGATTAAGTAAGAGTTTTTTACGTGAACATAATAAAAGTAAAAAAAAACACATTTTTTAATTATGCAAAACCTCTTCCAATTTGAACTCGGTTAAGTAAAAAGAAATACGACTCCGAATAAAAAGATAACTGCGCGTATACTACTGTTGTGTGTAATATTATTGCACTCGTAAATTAATAATCTCGTGAAATTCAGTAGCCGCACGTCACTGGCGACAATACACGGTGAAATTTTATTGATTATTTTCCCGCGGCGAACGATTTGCCATCTATAGTACTATCGAAACCAAAGTAAAACTTATTTTTTGTGTTAGGTTGTTCGCGGCTGCTGGCTGCCGACCAAGCGGCGAGGTAGGTATCACTATTGGTTCGAGGTCCCTTTCGGGTTTTATTTTTCGTAAATGAAACACCCGTATCTATAAACAAGTCAAAGAGTTACTTGAGTAACAGTAATAACTTAAAATATTATTTTTATTCTGTATAGTTCAGTAATTGCTTTAAGTTAAGGTGGATGCGCAAGGGTAGCCCGCGAAATTTAAATTTTCTTACGTTTATTGCAATTTGCAGGTCAGTGTCAGGTTGTATGTTGATGAAAATATGAATCGCGCCAGTAACACGTATAGAGTTACAGAATTATAGTCATTCAAATCATCAATACAACCCTGCAAGTTCATATAATCTCAAAAAGTGACTTTTTCATGAAATAGCTATTGAATGTGATTATATGAACTTGGAGAGCTGTATTGATGATTTGGATGGTTATAATTCTGTAACTCCATACGTATTACTGGCGCGATTCATATTTTCATCAACATACAACTTGACACTGACCTGCAAATTGCAATAAACTTGAGAAAATTTAAATTTCGCGGGCTACCCTTGCGCTTCCACCTTAAGAACTGTCAAAAGTTAAATACTTAGCTTTGCTTTCATTGACGGTTTTTACTTGGTTAATTATGGTAAAGTAATTAACTTTAACTTGACTATAGATGGGTTAATCTGCCATTTTTTTTCTATTTTTTTTTATAATGATTGTTCTTAGTAATCAAAACCATTTCACTGCGGAAAAAAAATCATTAAAATTTGAAGGTGTATTCTCCTGATATTCGTCCTCTTATTTTATTGATACTCCTTATTAGGTTAGGACGAGCTCAAGATCAAAGTGTTACCAGCACTACTGACGTACGCCCAAATGTACAGTCGATCAAGTTACTACAAACTGTCAAATTTTCTCATTCGTTTCTGAACTTCACCATCAACATTTTATGGATAGAATCATTTGAAGAAATTTGACAGTTCGTAGTAACTTGATGTGCTGGCGACTGTACCGTAACAATACAAATAAAGTCTCGTGGAAAACACTAATTTTACTTATTAACATAACATAATGACTTCCTTAATCAACCTTTCCTTAATATTAAGTTGAAGATTTCTTCACAAAAGAAACGAAATTACATGAAAAAAGAAAGATCTCAACTAAAAACTATTTCTACATTTACTAGTAAAATACCCAATGTGTCATCAATCATCATGCATGACCAATCAGCATTTTTTTTCGGTAGTCCGAAAAAGTCAATTTTTTCTATAAAGGGTGTAACAAGGCCCTTAATGAAGCCGAAGGGCACTTGTTCTTCCCGTCATTGCGATAATTTTTTTTATAGACCATACCTCAAAGGGTCAAAGTTCCTACTTTATCACAAGTTTTTTTTTTTAATACATGTTTTCAAAGTAAGATTTTTAATATAAACACCTCCACGACCCCCTTACTATTCAATTCATGCACAATGTTTTGAGTGCGTTACATTGAGTCCTACCGTAAAACCACCCCAAAAAAAATGTCGTTTCCCAGCAATAATTTTTTCGAAAAGTTACTTAGTTTTATGTAGCGAATGCTTGGTTGTTGACGGCTTCATTAAGGGTCTTGTTACATCCTGTATTATGTAACGATGTTCCATTACATACCTATATACAATAAACTCACGCCTTTTTCCATCGGGGTAGGCACAAACCACAGAACACCACCTGCTAACTTAAGCGCAGGCCACACCGCCAGCTAGCGAGCGAGCCGGGCAAGATTCTTTACAAACTTCGTTTCGGCTCTTTCGGTAGTTCGCGGTGTGAACCAAAGTATGAAACGATGTGAAGCGATGCCTCGCTCGCACGCTAGCTGGCGGTGTGGCCTGGCCTTTACTCGTGGATAATAGCGCTTGTAGGATTTGTAGTTCTTATTCCTGCGTCATAGATGGCGCTATATTACTTTTTTGTATATTTTATCTATCGCGCTAAAAAATGTTGACGTTTATATTTCGTTGACAATAAGATTTGAATAGTGTTATCTCGTTCACTCGTACTGCACGCACGTCGTATCTATTGTTGCATGGGGAACGTGCGGGCTCGCGCTCGACCTAAGTACTGTGGGCACATCTGATTTATATCTATGGCGTGTTGGCGATTTCAGAAAGTAGACATTTCTTCACTTTGTTTTTCTTTCTTCATAAATAGATAAACTACTTATAAGTAATTAATTCTAAAAAAAATTGAGATAACTATTATTATATGCCTATACTCGAATTCAGAAACTTAAGGCGGGTCCACTCCTGCGCACGTGAACGAACCGTGTATGCTACGCGCCTGGAATGGCTGCGGACGCGCCGAATCCGTGAAGGTGGATCGGACCGGTGCAATTGAAGCAGAAATGAATTAGATTTCCCTGAGATGCACACGATCCGCCCTCTCCATGCGCGTACGCAAGTGTGGACCCGCCTTTAGAATATCATACATGACAAAATCCAAATTCCTTTGCTACTTTAAATTCATAATTTAAGTGCTCGACTGTCCTATCCTTTGTCTCATTTGGTTTTTGATCTCCAGTCTTCTCAAATATTCTTTTTTACTTATCATTATTACTCTTGTAAATGCTTTCTTCTTATTTCTGAAAGCTTTTTTGGGTGTAACCTTACTTTTCTCTATTATATCTGCTTTATTCGATTCAGTAGTAGTTTCGATTGTTGTGGTATCATTATCTATTATATTATGAATACCAAAATCGATTCGATTTTCCAAATCTTTAAAGTCATTGACATTTTCTCGACTCATCTTGTTGAAAATCTTCAGAAATTGCCAGAATTCTATGTCACCTCCTTTTATGTTTTTATAATAGAAATCTATGAGTTCTCTATCACAATTATGATTATTTTTAACGGGATTCGGATTGGCAAAGCGATTTGCTACTTCAGGGGTGTTATCTTCTTTTTTATTAACAACTTTTTCTACTAAACGCGTTTTTTTGACACTTTTACTACTTGCCTGGTTATTAATAGCACTATTATTATTTTGTTTATTATTCCCATACCTTTTCCGCTTATTTTTAACCTTATTTACATGTCTATATTTACCACCTATACCATTCAGAATCTTGTTCTTCCATACCTTCGGTTTAAATTTCTTTGGATTGATCTCATGCTTTCTGCTATGTAGTTTTAAAGCAGCCATAGTCAGACATATTTTATCACACCCTTCACACGGATATAAAATTTTTGAACCTTTTTTCTTTGCCAAAATACTCAAGCTCCTTAGCTGTTCCAAATAGTCGTCTCCTATAGATTTTAAAGCTAAATATTCGTCCTTACTGAACTCTGGTAACAAATATTCAGTATTCACATCAACTTTTTCCTTTTGAACCATCCAGCTACCCCCCTTTTTAACCAACTTTGTCGTCCCCAAAAATGCATTTTTCGATGCTCGGTTCTTTTCATCGATTTTCATTGATGCAATCTTATTTAAATTACTGATACTTGGTATAATTTCTAAGTCGCAGTCTTTATCGATTTGAAAGACGTATTTAGAACCTGTCTCCGTGTCTTTTTCCTTGATCCGTGCGTAAGGTATGTCTATGGATACATTGTGGACAAGTTTCAGATGTCTTGACATGGTTCGGTTGGTTACATAGCCACAGAATGGACATTTTTTTAGCATCTTTTCGTTGCAAATAGCGAAATGGTGTTTGCAGTGGACTTTTAGGTCTGTTTTCGTTTTGAAGAGCTGGAAAAGTAATGATTTAATGTCAAATAGTTGAAACAAAACATACATAATACCACGCCTGTAATACCTGAAGGGTTAGGCAGAGAGGTACCTGTTGTATACACACATTTCGCCGTTATGTTTAAGTCCCGTTGTTTTGGAATGGGCATATAATGAGGCATGAAACGCATATGACTAAAATAGTGATGGATATGAATGTTGATGGATGGAGAGGGAGATGACGGCCAAGGAAAAGATGGACGGTTTGTGTGAAGAATGATATGAAAGAGAAAGGACTAAATGATGCCGTGACGTCTGACAGGGGAGCATGTAAGAAGAAAACGTGTTGCGACGACCACAAATATTTAGAATGGGACAAGAGCAGGAAAAGGAATAGGAGGCAAGCCTATTGTCACTAACGTCCGTGGTTACTACTGAGAAATTCCTGATGGAAAAGATCAATAACTATGCTCGACCTGAGAATTCAACCCAATACCTCATCCCATCAGTAGCGCTAGCGACCACTAGACCAACGAGGCACTACCTTTCACCTATTTTTTTATAACAATCAGACATGTAACCTTTTATTTTTACCCGACCGCTCCAGAAAGTGGTGTAATGTTATTTTTTTTCTTATCCTATATTGTCCCACTCCTGGGCAAAGGCCTTCAACTCTTCCCTCTGTGCGGTTTTTCCGGCTAATCTCTCACAAATGACTTTAAGTCGTCAAGCCAGCGTTTTCTAGGCCTCCCTCGGCGTCTAATGTTATACATACCTTAAAACAAATATAACACTGATGTGTATTGAATTTCAGTTTCCCATTCGGATTCGACTCTTCATCACTGTTACTTTCAAGATCACTTTCTCGATAATCAATGTCTTTTTTATTATCATCATTGATTGCTTTATCATCATCATCAATTTCATCATTATTGATTTTATCTTCACCTTTTTCATCATCATGAATAATCTTTTCGCCGTTTTCGTTTTCAGGGTCAATCTTTCGTTTGCTTAAATCATCATTTTCTTGATTATTAATTTCATCATCATTGTTTCTATCTTCACCATTTTCATCATTATGAATAATCTTTTCGCCGTTTTCTTTTTCAGTGTTAATCTTTCGTTTGTTTAAATCATCGTTTTCTTGGTTATTTATTTCTTCATCATTGATAATGCTTTCTTTATCATTATTGGTTTTATTTTGTGTATTTGTAGATTCGTTATTATTTTCTGCTTTTTTAAAGTATCTGATTGATTTTTGTTCTGAAATGGGTAAAATATATGTTGATTCAGATGTGTTGCAGGGGACTTCGTCTCCCCTGCTAAGAAATAGTAAAGGGAGAGCGGTTCTGAGGACTGTCTTATGTAATGTTTACGTTCCAAATGTACTAAATTTTCAGCCTAATTTGCAGAACTGAATTTGCTTCGTCTCTGTAATAGCTGTGTGGCAGTCTCTTTATAAAGCTGGATGTGTCACATTAACGACTGTATACTGTAGCTGTAAAATGATATCGTGGCGCAGGACTAACGCGGCCATCTTGTTTTTTCAATAAATTTCACAGATTAATTTACAAATGTTTACCAATAGCGCCCCTCCGTCTTCGTCATTCTAGCGCTAGAAGAGTCTTGTAATACATTGCTTGGTATAGTTTAGGGCTGTTTTATCAAGTCTATTTAAATCTGGCTACATACAAATATCTACTTTAAATGAGTTTACATTAAAAAAGTTGATTTGTATTGACGAGACCTATTGATTTCATTTAAAAGCTGTAGCATCTTAATACATGGGTAATAAAGTTACTTTTCCAAAATCACAAAATGTACTCGTACGTAGTTTTCTTACCTTTTTTCCCCCCACCGCTGGTCGCCATTTTGATCCGTCTGTTGTATTGTTTGCGCAATTTCTCCAGAACCATCCATTGGTTGCGAATTCTCACCGTAGTCAGGAGTTTTTTTAGTCGTTTCTCGACGCGCTTCTGCTTTTCTTCATCTACGATCTGTTTTGGTAATTCTAGAAGATTTTTTCGCAATTATAATCAGTTACTACACTTGTAAATATTGTTCAACGGCAGGCAAAGTTAGAGGGGCTCGTGGTTCAATAAAGAATAGCCACATGCATGCAGGTCGTCCGAAGGTTAAGGTAAGATACGCTTGCCGAAGTCAGTTTGTGGAGGGGTGACCAACAATTTCATACAGAGACCTTCGTGCCTCGGAAAACACGTTAAGCCGTTGGTTGTTACAGATCTTTGGTAGCCGATACTAGAAGTTAGAAGCCTGAAGTCTCACATGCAGCCTTAACATACATAAAGTCACGCCTTGTACCCATGGGGGTAGGCAGAAACTACCGAAAGCAACCTGCTACGAACCTTATATATTCCCAAACAAGTTTTGCCGAAAGATATTGTGTTACCCATTACCTAAGTTGTGGAGATCAGATAGGGTAGTCGCCAATGATATTATAAAGAAAGATACGCTACGTTCATACTGAGCGGCGTTCGAATACCGTTGCGTTGCTACGACTGCGATAGAAATACGGAACGTATGATACAGAAAGAGATAGCTATCGCGCTTGAAGTACTTAAATTACGACAATTGTCTGAATTTGTCTGTAACAATTTACGCGTGCTAGTGCGATATCTACTCCTTTTTACTTTTTTTTTCTCTTTATATAAAGGGGCTTGTTCAATTAAACCTTTTTTACTTGATAATATCATTGGTAGTCGCTACATGTACAACACTGGCATTCTACATCCGGGTAAACTGGAAGCCGACCCCAACGCACGTGGAAACCGACTACACTGATCGACGGGGCAAATTCGAAATGCCGTAACAGGCCTCGAGCGTGCCGTTGAATTTTCAACTTTCGGTGCTGAGCTCAAGGTTGCTAGTCCATCAATGATGAGATGAGATAAACTTACCGAGAACTTTGTCGAAGGCTACGCAAATCGACGGTACAAATGTGAAATGCCATAAGAGACATTGACTCAAAGTTTGCTCAAAGTTGCAAATCCAACGCAACGCTCAGGTGATAAAATTAACTTACCCTGCACTTGTTCAGGTTTCTTCTCAGGTTTGTTCAGCACATGTCCAATAAAGAAATCGTGGAACACATCTGTCTCTGTGGCGCGGTCTATCAGAGTCTGAGTTATATCCTCTGACAGCACCTTCTTTGAATATGTGATTGTGTCCGAGTCAATGGTAAAGTGTTCTGGGGATGGTGGCTGAAGTTTTACCGGGGATGGCTCTGCTGGGGCCTCTGAAATGGTATTACATAGATTAAACTGGAAACTAAAATACAGGGTGTAACAGGACCCTTCACGAAGCCGTCAACCAAGCATTATGTACATCAAACTAAGTGACTTTACGCAAAAATTATTGCTGGGAAACGACTTTTTTTTTTGGGGCGAAAAATCACGTTTTACGGTAGGACTCAATGTAACGCACTCAATACATTGTGCTGATGGATGGGTTGAATAGTACGGGGGTCTTGGAGGTGTTTAAATTAAAAATCTTACATTCAAAAAATTTTTATTATTAAAAAAACTTGTGAAAAAGTTGGAACTGACCCCCAATATCTCCGTAACTCGTAGGTTACGGAGTAACCTACGAGTTAGGTTAGGTATGGTCTAGCACAAAAATATGATCGCAATGACGGGGAGAACAAGTGCCTTTCGGCTTCGTTAAGGGCCTTGTTACACCCTTTATAATAAATAGGTACACGTCGCAGAATTTAGTGACTGTTAAGTTATAATGGGTGTAAAAATACCCTTAACGAAGCCGAAAGGCACTTGTTCTCCCCGTCATTACGACCATTTTTAGAGTTCCGCACCCGAAGGTTAACCAACGGGACTCTTATCTCATGATCCGTAACAAGTAGACAGTTGAAATTTTCACAGAATGAGAAATGTGTATTTCAGTTGCCGCTATAACAACAAATAATAAAATTAAAGGGGCCCTACTAAGATGGTAGGGCTTCGTGCGCGAGTCCGACTCGACCTTGGCCGGTTTTAACATGTTACGGTCGCGAATCATATTTCAATCAACATACAACCTGACACTGACCTGCAAATTGCAAAAAAATGCAAGAAAATTTCGGACGCTTCCTCGTTAAGAATCGTCCGTATAGTAGATTCCCTATGGATAATTTTCGACTACTAAGGCAAAACTACATTTACCCATATATAATCTGTTGGCTAATTTAATAACGATTCCAAATATAGAACTGGTAGCGAGCTAACTAACGTAATTTCGGGTATATCGTCGTTTACGTCAGACGCGCCGAATTAACATAAACAAAAGAAGATGGATGACACTACTGCTGTCATTTTCGGAAAATGGCCATCACACTTGAAGGGCGCGGGCGAATCCGCGGTCAAAACCTAATGAAATAATATTAATTTAATCTTACGATCCACTTCCTGTTTCAGTATCTCAACTTCATACATAAAATCTGCCGGGTCAGCCATCTCCTCTATTTCTTCCAAAGGCTCCTCTTTTATCGCTATTTCTTTCCTGAAAATACAAGTTTTCAATTAATGTACAAAGTCAAAGTGAATTTGCTAAAGAAACCAACCACTTAGGTGACGGGAAAACGTTACAGTGCATTTCAAATAAGAATAGGACTGACCTCCCGCCATATTGTCACGTCATAGCTGTCAAAAGTAGTTGGGTAGGGTCAGCAAAAAAGATATTATGTTCAATATTATTTTTTTAATTGCCAAAAAATCGGGTGCAGTATACAGGGTGTAACAGGACCCTTAACGAAGTTGTCAACCAAGCATTATGTACATGAAACTAAGGAAGTTTACTCAAAAATTATTGCTGGGAAAATATTTTTTTTTTTGTTGAGATATCACATTTTTCGGTAGGACTTAATGTAACGCACTCAAAACATTGTGCTGATGGATGGGTTGAATAGTACGGGGGCCGTGGAGGTGTTAAAAAGATCTAAATCGAAAGTAACGCCGCCATTTTCTTTTTTTACTACCAACCCCCTGTCAATGTCATTTGAGCGCCAAAAGATCCTTGGAGTACAGTATTTCTACTTACTTTTCATCCAATAAAGTGTATATCAAGTTGTGATTACTCAAATAATGCTCCTTCAAAGTTTGACATTTAAAATAATCCTTTCTGCAAATTTGACATTTTGTATCCTGAAACATAATCATATTTCTTTTTTAAGGCCGGTCGATAGCATGTAAAAATGCGATTCAAATAGGGAAGTAATATGTTTATAATAATTTCACGCGGACGAAGGTCGCGGGCAACAGCTAGTACATAAATATAAACTTACTTTCTCAGTTCCATGTCCATATTTCAAATGTTGTATGATACCTCTTCTGCTGTACGTCACCATATCACATACGTCGCAAAGATACTCCCTGGATTTGGGGTAGGGGCCGTGAGCATTCTTTATGTGCTGGGCTAGGAATATTTTGGCTGTGAACCTGCAACAAAATAGTACATTTTGATATAAGTGGGGAAACTTCGTTATTGCATTCGAGGCGGAATTCACACCCGAGCCGCAGGCGAGGTTGTAATAGAGCCGAGAACTGCAGTAACAAAATAATGTCCACGTGTATCAAACGATGTTTTCAATATACTTTCAAAGAAACAAAATAATAGAACGATTTGTCATGAATCCATGATTTAATTTGCGTTTTCGAAAAATAGATTTTTCAAATGTTTTTGAATTTAGAACACAAATAAATGTTAATTTGTTCATAAAAGTAAATATTTGTTTAAAATATAAATAATATAATAAATAAATATCGCTGGACATTACACACAGCGCCATCTAGGAGCCACACTAAGCAACGAGGCTTGTGTCGTGGACACCAGATAGTTGATACCACTACATAGATACTTTTTTGTTTGTAAAATATACTTATTATACATATAAACATCCATGACTCTGAAACAAATGTCCATGTTCATCACACAAACATTTGCTCCTACCGGGATTCGAACCCGGGACCCTAAGAACGTAAGGCAGCCTCGCAACCGCTGCGTCATTCGGGTCGTCAAATAATCATGTTCATCTATGTTATTCTATATATAAACACAATTTAAATACACAAAAAATATTTACGCCGTAAAGACGCATATCTGTTTGCCGAGATTAAAAAATTCATTGAACCCATTTGGACTTAATCTATGTATTGTTGCTGTGGAAATATTTATTACCGCACGTGCGCCTTCCACCCTAATTATTGGGTCCCTTGGTAAGATGGGTTGTCAGACCGGGTTCTGACTAATTCTCGTTTAAATTCTACGAATTATATGCGGAGACCCAATTCACTAAAACTTTGAACATCGAAGAACAGAGAAGTCGGCAGTGAATTCCACAGACTGGCGGATCGCACAATAAATGTGGAAGCATAGTTCTTTGTTCGGGTTCTCTGGAGCTTCAACCATATAACGGTGAATCTTCGCCGTATCTCTGCTCATCCGATGATAGAATAGGGACTAGGGAATTAGATTGTGTAATTCTAAAATGCAACCAATAAAAAACCAATAGGAACTTCTCCTAATTTGCCGTAATATTGAAAAGAAGAAATGGAAGCCCTGTTCCCGTAACCAGTGCGGTACCCGCTGTGCCTACGACGTAGTTGTACATTTCGCGTCTGCATTACTCCACGAAGGTTGAGAAAGTAGTGGGGTATTTGAGAGTGAAGACCGACTGGACTCTGAGGGTCGAAAGGTTGGAATCGCTCCACAATATCAACTTCAAGTCGTTCGTAGTTCGAGTTCCAACTCACCACCTACAGACCTTCATGAAAGAGGCCTTGGACTTGGAGGCCGGAAGATGTCGTATACCGAAGATTCCGAGGACGGTTACGCGACACCACACATCAAAACACAACATAGTCAACGATACGTGTCTATTTATATTTTATAGTTTAATAAGGTTTTTATATGCATTAGTTTATTATTGTATAAGATTAATTTGTGTATTTTATCTATGGGCCTTAGTTGCCTGACAACAAAATGATGATTATTATTATTGACCCCAAGGCAATAATTTGCAGTATACATTTTTAATTTTCTTATAATGTATACTGCATGTCCATTATTGTTTAAAACAAATTACTTGATGGCTTCAAAACCCTCAGCCTCAGAACATTTAAATGTAAATTATTTAACTTTCTTTTAAGCAAATGTTATTATTCGAATGAAGATTTTATGACTGAAAAATTTACCTAAATATTTGACATTATTGCCTAATCATGTTTTATCTCCGTGACTTTATTGAATTTTTGACTTGTATAATTTATCTCTTTTATTCTTCAACTTATTTAAATTATTTGTAATTCCAATTGTAATGATTAATAATTCAATTTTAATGTAATGATGACCCATAATTTTATAAACCATATTTGTACGCCGGAAACGGCAGAATATTATGATCCTAATACACTAAAAACATAACGGCGTTGTACAATATTCTGACACATAAATGCATTAATTCATTCATAAACTGATGATGATGAAGTATACTTACAACTGTCCACAGTGATGACACTGCACCCGCTTGCACCCGTTCAGCATATGTTTCTGTAGTCTAAACTTGCGAGGGAACCGTCTGTTGCATACGGTACAAACGAAGTGGTAATCTGGGTAGTGGATTATTTGGTGGCGTTTCAGGTCGCCCTGGAACCAAAATACAAGTTATTAACTTACTGTTTAGGGGCGTATTATACGGTCAGCTTGTCTTGTTTTTGGAAGATTTTCTCCAGGGTCAAATAAATTAGCTAGCGAAACTCCGGAGACGTGGTCAGTACCGATATTAATATCGGTACCGATCACGACTCGTCGTCGTTTCGCTTATCTTGATTTAATTCAAGATGTAAAAAAATACGATGATTCATTTGGTGGTAATGACCGCATGTTTCTATACAAGGTGTAAAGGTACCTTTCAACCGAGCATTCTGTACACAAAACTTAGAAACTACGCAAAAAATATTACTGAGAAACAACTTTTTTTTGGTGTGAAAAATTACGTTTTACGATCTGACTCAATGTAAGCCACTCAAAACATTGTGCTGATGGGTGCATGGGGTAGTATGGGGGTCATGGAGGTATTTTAAGCAAAGTTACACAAGTTCACATATATGTATAATCTTAACATGAATGATGTAACCAAGATCTTGTAACAATACTTTGATTGAAAAGAGTGTCCATGGAGTTTCTTGCCCGTTCTTCTCCATAGAGAAGGAATGGGAAAATACAGAACTTTCACAAGTTATTATGCCTTGTGTCTGTGACTGTAGCTTCGCCTTTGTTTTTCTGACATTCAAAAGTGCCTGCTAAGGTCTAATTGAAATCAATGCTTTGAGTTTGAGTTATAACATAAAAAAACTTTGAAAAAGTTTCCCAGGTGTGGTCCAGAACAAAAAGTAGTTGCAATGATGGGGAGAGCAAATGACAGACGGCTTCGTTAAGGGTATTTTTACACCTTGTATTTTTTATCTTACTCACCATATTCTTAAACCGCTTCCCACACGGCTTATAGCTGCACCTGTAGGGTCGCACGTCTATATGCCGCTTCATATGTGACTGTATATTGTTCTTAGTAGTCACCAGGCCGCAAATCTCGCATTTTACACGATTTGATTTCTTGTGGACTGAGGCCTGAAAAGACATTAAACTTGTATTCCCTCAATATCAAAACGTGTGGTCATATTTAAGGAGTAGCTGTTGCTCGCGACCTTCGTCCGCGTGAAATTATTATAAAAATATTGCTAATCCTTAACCATATTTGAATCTGATTTTATTAACAATTTCAAGGGGTTTCAATTTTTTGCATGGGATGCTAAATTACTCCTTATAACATCAGCTATCTGCCAGTAAAAGTCCCGTCAAAATCGGTCTAGCCGTTTCGAAGATTAGCCGGAACAAATGAAAAAAAAAAGTGTTTTTGTCAAAAGTATATTTTAGTATATTTAGTATATTTTTCATATGCATTCAGCAATAAGTTGTTTTTGATATTACAAACAGACATTTTTATTTATTTGAATACATTAAGATAAAATATATCACTTACAACATGCAAACGAAGCGTCGGTTTAGTTTTGAACATCTTGCCACAATGCTCACAGGGGTACTTCCTTGTATCCAGGTCAAAATGCACCTCGTCCACGTGTATTTGTAATGTCACCTTCTTTTTGAAACTGTTAATACAAACAAAAATAGTATGATAAGATGACATAACATAATATTACGGCTGTAATCCCCGAAGCGTTAGGCAGAGGTGTACCTAATAGTACACCCACATTTCGACAGTTATGTTTACATCCCATGTAATACGGGGCAAGCCTATTGCCATCAACGGGGCACAAATCCAGACTCCGTGTGTGTTGCTACTGAGTAATTCCTGAAGGAAAAACCCAATAACACTTTGTCCGACCCGGGAATCGAATCCAGGACCTCGTGCTCAGCAGTGGCGCTTGCGACCACTTGACCAACGATAAGATTGTAGTTATAATAGTGCTACCATAGGAACATGGAAACATTGTTGGAGCAACATGTTTTAGCGTTGCGGGAATATGTTCTTGGCAAAATTTCATACAGTTTGAGGGTATGATCACGAGGCGTTTTCATCATTCTCTTACCTTTACCCAGTTAATTTGGAGGTAGCACAGCATGTCTTCTTCTTCCATACGTCTCTATTACTCGTCATCTCAGCAGTCACCTCCTTTCTAGCCATATCATCCTTCACTCAGTCCATCCATCGTTTCTTTGGTCTTCCTCTACTCTTATACCCATCCACATTCATACTCAAACCTTTCCTCACGACAAGGCGTTTTATTAAGTGTACAAAGAACAAAACCGACACTAATCGAAACCGAAAGCTACTTGTTCTTCCCGCCTTTGTATTTATTATTATTTTGTTCTGGACAATAACCTTTTTTTTTCGGATGGGATATCATCAAATAACCCCTCCCGCTCTGGGCTGAGACGGAGGGAGTGTCAGACTTTTACTGACTAAAACCCATCCATATTCCTTCATCGCCCTTTGTGTTCCAGGGCCGCGGTATCTCTTTCGAACAGTCCCGTAGCCCTGGCAGGCATCGGTCCTTTCGGACCCCTTCCTGTTTGCTGACTCTCTTTGAGGCGCGCGTGGAACACGAACGCGCCGTCGACACGGCCCGTCGTCATAAGACGGACGGACGGCGAGCTAGCCCATAGCAGGCACAGGCCACCCCCCTTAATCTTATATTTACCATACCCGGGACTACGTTTTACGTCCGTTTCAATGCAGCTGTTTACGGTGACTCGCAATACCGTAAACAGCCTTTTTCACACCAAAATTAACTCATCATTCTTTTGCCCCTATCCCAACTTACTTGTGGTCGGCGCATCATGTCTTCTTCTTCCATACTTCTCTATTACTCGTCATCTCAGCAGTCACCTCCTTTCTAGCCATATCATCCTTCACACAGTCCATCCCTCGTTTCTTTGGTCTTCCTCTACTCTTAAAGCCATCCACATTCTTACTCATCATTCATTCCTCCGCATCACATGTCCATACCACGACAACCAATTACCACACAACTTTTCAGTCCCCAGCGACATTTTCAGACTTCCTCTTATGTACTCATTCCTTATGTTAACCATTCGCGTTACACCACACATCCCCCTTAGCATTCTCATCTCAGCCACATGCTATTGCCTTTCATTCATTCCTTTTGTGGCCCAACATTCTGATTCATACAAGACAGCAAGTCCCAATCGTGTCCCAGAAACAATTTTGGCTGTTTGATTATGATGATGTCACTTGGTTTGATGCACAGGCTCAGTTGAAGGCCAGGTCATGGGTCTTTTAACAGCCTGTAGAATAACTTACTTCTTATCACAAATGGAGCACGGATAGTCCTTGGATATTCCTAGATGTCTCTCCATATGCTTCCGTACCGTCGAGCTGTCGCGGCACGCGTAGTCGCAGTATCGACATTCAAACGGTTTCTCGCCTGAAATAAAACTACATGATTAATAATTAATCAGAACAGTGAATCCATAGAGGGGCTCAAAGCTAACTAATAACAGCTCCAGGGGCTTGCCGAGGGAGCGCAGCTTGACCTTTGATCGACGCCACATTGGAAAACGCGTTAAGCAGTTGGTCCCGGCTGTCGTTCATCATTTCATTTTTCAAATAAATGTTCATAATGTTATGCCTTTACTTTAAACACCTCCGCGACCCTCGTACTATTCAATGCACCCATCAGCACAATGTTTTGAGTGGGTTACATTGAGTCCTAACGTAAAACGTGTTTTTTCACCCCCAAAAAAAAGTCGTTTCCCAGCAATATTTTTTGCGTAAAGTTACTTAGTAGAATGCTTGGCTGACAGCTTCGTGACAGGTCCGTTAACACCGTGTCTGAGAGGAAACATTTCTCCTGCAGTTGGAAAATTACAGGCTGATATTAATCAAGAATTACATAACCTGCCTTAGTAGCTACTAATTAACTTTCTTAATGATGGTCAATAAACTATTACTAGTTAAATTAACTTTTATAGCCGTAACGTTAGGGTCCAAAGTAACAATGTTGAGTGATCTTTCGGAGAATGTTGTTAGTTCTCGGTTTGACGTTGAAAATTTTATTTGCAGGTAAGTAACATAACATAACGCCTGTAATTCTCGAAGGTAAGACAGAGGTGGACCTAATGGGACACCTATATTTCGCGAGTTATGTTTAAGTCCCATGTAAGAGGGGGACCCTTCTATTGCCATCAACCGACTCGTTGGGCAGAGTTGTACGTAATAGTATACCCACATTTCGCCAGTTTTTTTTTTTTTTTTAATTTGAAATCCCGTGTCATAGGGGGTAAGCCTATTGCCACAAGGGCACAAATCTAGCCTCCGTGGATGCTACTGAGAAATTCCTGAAGGGAAACCCAATACCCCTTTAAGTTCATTTAATCCCATTGAATGTCATTAATTCAATGGGAGTAAATTAACTTAAGAGCGGCCAACCCGTCATACTTTTCATACAAACGTTCGTACGTGATTATGCAGTTGTTATACATCTATCTTTATTTTTTTTGAACTAATAGGTATTTTGTGCATTATATCTAGGTTTCTATGGGAGCAAAAAATTAAAAATTGTAGAAACAAATTCAGTATAAACCTCCAAAAATGGCTGTTTTGCACAAATTTTACCTGAACTTTGGCCGTTTATAATGTACTCATAAACTCTAAAAGTAAAGAAATCATCACGATAGAAAACTTGCACATGTAATGGAGATTCTTAATGACAATTTTTTATTTCACACACTTGTAAGACTTATTCAAAAACACGTATTTTGCTGGAACAAGTTTAAGAAATTTTCGAACACTATTTTTCGTTCAATGTCATCGCTTTAGGCGGTATGAGGTGCGCGGGAGACGAGTTGTGCGGGGTCGGGGCGGGGTAAGACAGGGGAGTTGAAAGAAAATCGCCGCTGTGGCTCTGGATGAAACAACAAGCTTTTCGATCATGCTCGCATTGACGATAAACGCGCCGGGAAGGGCCCTCTTAAAGAGGTTGTATTGATGAGTTTAATGACTATAACTCTGTAATTACATTAGCTTTACGGCCGCGAATCATATTTCGTTCAACATAAAACCTGACACTGACATGCAAATTGCAAAAAAAACATTTAAAAAAAGTTTTTTTTTTTTTGCGAGCTACCCTCTCGCTTCCACCTTAAAGAAACTTATTTACATGTATGTCACTTCATAAACTAGGAACCCTAATTTTAGGAAATAAATTATTTGATTAAATCTGAACGAATTATCCTCTAGTGAGCGGCATCATAAGTTTTGAAAAGTTTTTTAGAATTGCATACAGCGTGATACATGGAGCGACTCCCTATCTGACCGCCGCAACTCACGTTACTGGGTTACTATATTCCTCGGTAAGGTTAGACTCATAATAATAGGTGTAAAAATACCCTTAACGAACGAAGGTTCTCTCAGTCATTGCGATCTTTTTTTTTTGTTCTGGACCGTACCTGAGAACCTTCTAGTTACAAAGATCAATACCTCCTCGACCCAAATGTATGGGACAGCTGATTATTTTTTTACGATTTCGATGGTGGTCCCATAGAGAAAGTTGTTCAGTTTGATGGTCCGTACCACAGTATTCCATATGATTATACCCTTTCTGTTACACGCTGTATATATATATATAGTATATATATATATATATACCTCCTTAAATTTGACAGGATGCAAAACGACAGCCTGTATATACATGCAATTTAAAAACTGTGAATCAAATTATTAGTTAACATTCCAATAAATTCAAATATAGTGCCAAACTGTTTCAAATACAATCCAAACAGTTTTAAATATAATGTCAAACAGTTTTAAATATCTTCATGCGATTGTCCTATGACGACCCGAATGGCGCAGCGGTAGTGAGGCTGCCTTACGTTCTTAGGGTCCCGGGTTCGAGTCCCGGTAGGAGCAAATGTTTGTGTGATGAGCATGGACATTTGTTTCCGAGTCATGGATGTTTCTATGTATAAGTATGTATTTACAAACAAAAAAGTATCTATGTAGTATTATCAATACTATCTGGTGTCCACGACACAAGCCTCGTTGCTTAGAGTGGCACCTAGATGGCGCTGAGTGTGTTATGTCCAGCGATATTTATTTATTTTATTTATTACTATGTTACTAGGGGTCGGCGCGACTCGTTCGGCTTTTTTTCTTCTAGTTTCCCTTGACTTTTCACTTTATCATTCTTACCTTTTTCAAACAAATCATAGACTAATGACATTTATTTTTTTCACAGAAGCACGTGTTTTCTGTCAGGACATTAACGCAATGTCGTGGCAGCCCTTAGGATTCTCATGCCCTATTACATGCGGTACTATTAAAACGGCAGTTGAGCAGTAAGTAAATTTACTCTTATTATAAACAAGCCGTTCCCGGGACCTTCGTCCACGTGAAATGATTATAAAAATATTACTTCAATATTTTAATTGGATTTTGTTGCCAATTTCAAGGGAAACTAAAAAGTTGTTGCGTTTGTGTGACGGCGCGTTCATAGGCTAGGAACAGACGGCGCAGTACCTCTGTACGTTCCAACTTTTAATACAGGTGATTTTCACTTACCAATTTCCGTAAAAAAATAAAAAAGCTACCCTTTTTACTATCGATTCGGGTCGAGAATCATTAGTAGATATAGATACTTCCATCAGATGGGTCTTTGCGCTCATCATGTCCTGTCAAGCCTTTTCTCTACTTTGGGATCAGCTTCCAGTCTAACCACACAGCACACAGCTGAATATCAGTATTTTACACGGACCGACTGAAAATCTGAGCTCCACAACCCTTAATGGCCAGTGCGAATATGTCAAAAAACATCCTTGATTCCATTGTCGCTTTCAGACTACAACAAGCAGACTACTCCTTGATTCCATTGTCGCTTTCAGACTACAACAAGCAGACTACGAATACATAATGCAATATAATAATCAAAACTACATTAATATGTCTGAATTGGAACTCTATCACATACGTCAAAATCTCGAAAACAATGTCTATAACAGAAGGGTAAACTCCTTATCCGCCGACGAGAGAAAACACATCAAACTCTACCAAACATACCATAGACTATTATCCAATGAGAATTTCGAACAGGCTTTAAAAAAAGAAGCGGTAAAAATGACAGCTGAACTGAATAAGACTTGTTCCAATATGGCGTCGAAAAACTTGTTGAAAAAGATTGTTAATATAAAGTGTACTAGAAGATTAAGCAAGAGGTCGGAGGTTTTGGAGAAATTTACGAATTTTTTGAATGTTTACGCTGATCTTAAGTATCCTTTTGACGAAGAGATGGCTGGGGTAAGTGGAAAGAAATCTTCGAGGTGCTCTTCTGAAGACGACAAAGCGGCAACGTCGCCCAATCACAACACGACTGGTTTTTTTTTACAAATAATAATCTTTATTACACAGTAGAGTGGTTTCAAATTGTGTGAAGTCCATGACTCCTGTGCCAGTGCCCTCTCCCAGGAGGAGATATTATAGAATCTTATGCAATAAGATTATGAAGTCCATGACTCCCGTGCCAGTGCCCTCTCCCAGGAGGAGATATTATAGAAACTTATGCAATAAGATTAACAAAAATAAAAAGATTTAGATTGAGATTTAATATTTAGAAAGAGTTTTTTTTTCATGTATGTACATCGATTCCGACTCCGTGATTACTGAGCTGATTTACGTGATCTTTATCGCGCGGTAGTCCCATATATAAATATTAACTTTGCTTTAGTTTATGAATTAGCTGCCTTGAATGTAACTATTTTCTCTTAAAAAACCGACTTCCCAAAAAAAAGACTAAAAAAGTCTGAACTAACTTTACTTTCGGAAGTCGGTGCCAAAAAAATCATTGAAACAAAGTCACCGAGTTTCGAAATTAAAGTTATTTAGACTTACAAGTTTCAATAACCGACAAAAAGTTTGAACGCTTGTGGATGTGCTAAATTAATCCAACAATTTACGCATCCCTTACACCGTCCACGCCCCTCGAAATGAAAAAATTGTCATGAAACCGGCATGTCCTAGAACCAAAAATTGTGTCAGTCATCAACCCGCATTGGGCTCGCGTGGCAGATTTTGCCCTTTCCCTCTCACAGAAGTGGCCGCTGTCCCAGCAGTGGGAACATTAAAGGCTGGTAATACATATTCTTGGCACAGATAGACCATCATCATCATCTCCCTGCCCTTGTCCCATTCTACTCGCGGTCGTCGCAACACGCTTTCTTCTTCCATTCTCCCCTGTCAGACGTCACGGCATCATTTTCTTTCATTATTCTCTTTCATATCCATTCCTCACATATAATCGGGCTAATATTTTTTCCAGATGGTATTACAAAAACTAGAAGGGAACCTGAACCTCCGCTACGGCGTAGTTGACTACAAGGAGATACTGGCTTATTTGCGACAAGCGTTGAAATACCACAAGAAGCAGTCGGATACGAATGAGGCCCGGATTATAAAACTACAATCTAAGAACTGTCTGACTTTATACAAGCCTGGGTGTTATTGTAGAATCGGGTATGTTTTACTAAGAGCAATGGCAATGGGCCGGCTATATTGGCCGTAGAACCAATGAAAGTTGGGGTAGTGGAGATCGCAAATCGGCAAGCGTAAGGTGGGACGCTCTCAGACTAGGCAACCGACGGGTGGCTGGTAGGTAGCAACTGGACGAGAGTTACCGAGAATCGAATAAAGTGGTAAATCGATTGAAGAAGCCCAGATCCAGCAGTGGTCTGCTATAGGCCGATGATAAACCACTGATAGATCTAAAAATGATAGGTTGGACCAACATTATGACGTGCTTTCCGAGGCACGAACGAATTTCGATATGTAATTAATGGACACCCATCCACTGGCCGACCTCGGCAATTGTTGTTTTACTTTAAATATCGTCCCATTCGGTTGTTATTATTTACTTATTTAGTCACGAGCCTAATAGGGCGCGTGGATGATCGCAAAGCATTGCGTACTTTAGAGTATCATCAGAAAAAGTTATGTATTTTTGTAATTATCTTCCAGGTATGTGGAGGACGATGGCGAATGCGTGAAACCAGAAGACTGCATCACTAATCGGATGTCCACAGAATATTTAGAAAGAATTATATTATACTAGCAAAGCTCTTTTCACTTTTACTGTTTCTGTTTTTATTTTACTTTTGACTAGCTTGCATTCTGCGAAGCCGAAAGGCACTTGTTCTCCCCGTCATTGCGATATTTTTTTTTATCTAAACCATACCTTGGATCTTAGTTACGGAGATATTGGGGGTCAAACTACCAATTTTCACAAGGTTTTTTCTTAAATACTAGTTTTTAATGTTACTCGTATAACTTTACTTTTAATACCTTCACAACCCTCGTACCATACAATGCATCCATCGGCACAATGTGTTGAGTGCGTTACATTGAGTCCTACCGTAAAACGTTATTTTACACCCCAACAAAAAAAAGTCGTTTTCCAGCAATAAATTTTGCGTACAGTTACTTAGTTTGATGTACAGAATGCTTGGTTGACGGCTTCGTGAAGGATCCTTTTATACCTTGTATACCAGGGTGTAACATAATAAACGCAAGACCTCTCGTGCGGTGTCTCAGACCATGATACTGAACAACTTTCGATCTATGACTTGGGAATTCATCTTTTTTTTTTAGTTTTACCATACATGTTGATCAGCTGATCGGGTCAGTTCCTATACAAAGTCCAATTTTTTTGCTAATTTCAAGAACTCTTAGAACAAAGGTTGTTCAGCTTCATGGTCCGAGAGACCACACGGGAGGTTTTGCGTTTATTATGTTACACCTTGTATACGTACAGATTTGTTTAGACTTACCGGTGTGTATTAACTTGTGGCCGTTTAAAGAATATGATGAACTGAACGCCTTGTCACATTGATTACACTTGTATGGCTTTTCACCTGCAACAAAAATAAAACATTTATACAACACCGCGCCCGATGGCCTCTGGATGAAGCGTCGTTCTTCAAAAGGTGACTGGGACGCAGAGCGGAGAACAGGGTATAAGAACGTTCTATGTCCAGCAGCTTGTAATTCCCGAAGAATTAAGCAGATGTGAACCCGCAAAAAAATATACGTCGTGATTCTGTAGATTTATAAATATGTCACATAGCTCACAGTAGTACGGTAACTATTATATATATTTTAATACCGTTATTGTACCGGAATATCTCGACGAAGTGTGACAAGGGGTGGGAAGGGGTTCTAAATGTTGTGACGTCACATGTCAAAATCGAATACATGTAACTATTAAAACACGAAATGGGAACTATTAACGAAAATCTTAAAAATATTTCCAACTTCATCTGTATGAACATGTAAAGTTTTCAAAATAATTGTGACATCACACTAGGGAGGGAGGAGTCTCGAAAATGTGACCAGCTGTGACAAGGACGGGGGAGGGTCATAAAATCATGAAATTCGTGTGACGTAATTTATGGACGACCCCTTATAAGACCTTATGGTCTTATAAGGGGTCGTCCATAAATTACGTAGGCGTGATGTTATCATCACGCCTATAATACCCGGAGGGTAAGGCAGAGCCCAGAGGTATACCTAATAATACACCCACATTTCGCCAGTTATGTTTTAGTAGGTAATAGAGGGCGACCCTATTGCCATCAACCGGGCCCAAATCCAGACTCCGTGGCTGCAACTGAGAAATTCCTGATGGAAAAATCCAGTAACACTTTGCCCGACCTAGGCATCGAACCCAGGACCCCATGCTCAGAAGCGCGCTCGCGACCACTAGACCAACGAGGCAGTCAGTTATAAGAATCTTGAATGTATTGGTATTGTGTACAAAGGTTTTTTGTGCCAATAAACATTTTTTTTTAAAATCTTATTGACGAAAGAGTATCACCACCTACCTGTATGCACTCTCATATGAGCCCTCAGCGCACAATCATAGTGGAAGCATTTCCCACACACAGGACATGGATGCTCCGTCGGCTTATTATGTGTCTTCTTCACGTGTCTTGAAAGGTACTTCTTGATCTTACATTTATAGTCGCATAGCTCACATTGGTAAGGCTTCTCTGTTGTGTGGAGTTTGATGTGGGCATGCCAGTTTGAGGTGTTTTCAAATGTCTGGAAGAGAAGTTAATAGGGTAATCTCAAAGTCACTCAACTAAACTCAACTCAAACTTTTGAATGTCAGAAAACAAAGAAATCGAAGCTACAGTCACAAGGCATAATAACTTGAGAAATTACCCTAGTAGGATACAGCTGTTCTTTTTTAGATTACTGATGAAATTTTTATTTGCGGGGGTTCAGGATGATGTACTAAGATTAATGTGGTAATGTTTGTGTGCTAATGTCCTTTCCTTCTTGTATAATACTAGCTGTTGCTCGCGGCTTCGCTCGCGTTTTATTCGGAAATTATCCCACGGGCACGTTGTAAACATAGCATATGGCACTCGTGAATAATGCAGTTTCCTATTCGTGACATAATTATCAAAATTGGTCCAGTCGATCCAGAGATTACCCCCTACATACAAACTTACAAACAAATTTTACCTCTTTATAATATTAAGTATAGACTGACCCGCGCAACTTCGTCTGCGTGCGTGAGTACATAAAAGAGAGTAGAGGGGAGGGAGAGGGAGTAGTGTGCGTCAACCTTTAAAGTTACACATATGGCCTTTGCGGACATTTTTTTAGAGCTTTTTAAGAGGGACAATTCCGACATACATGATAATTGCGTAACTTTAACCGTTCACGCACAACGGAAGCTCTCAAAAGGAATAAATCCCTTTTTTGAAATATTTTTCATTGATGCTCCGCTCCTCGATAAATGGGCTATGCAACACTAAACTAATTTATCCTTTCAAACCAGTAGTTCCAGAAATCAGCGCGTTCAATCAACGAAATAAACAAACTCTTCAGCTTTATAATATTAGTACAGATTCAAGTATTTAACAATTTAATTTCTCGGAAATATTTGCATTAGTCGCAAAAATATTCTACTTTATATGTTTTTCCAAATCAGGCCTTCCTTTTTTTTTACCGATGGGAAATCATCAAATGACCTCTCCCACTCTGGACGGAGCGGAAGGGAGTGTTAGACTTGTACTGACAAAACCCATCCACTTTTCTTCTTTTGCCCTTTGCGTTCCAGGGCCGCTGTATCTCTTTCGAACAGTCCCGCAACCCTGACAGGCATCGGTCCTTTCGAACCCCTTCCCGTTTGCTGACATCTCTTTGAGGCGGGCGTGGAACACGAACGCGCCGTTGATACGGCCTGTGGTTATAAGACGGACGGATGGCAAGCTAGCTCATTACTCAACGTCCACAGGCCCGCGACCCTCGACAATCTTACATCTTTAGCTTTAGACACTGGATGACAGTCATACTCCAGCTAGGTCTAAAGTTCTCATCAAGGAGCATGAAATGAGCCCAAACACGATTTCTCAATTTAAAGAAAAAGGATCATGCATATCATTCATAAAATAAAAGAATATAGACGCGTCGAATTGAGAACCTCCTCTTTTTGTTTCGTCGGTGAAAAAACCAAGCTTCAGACATTTGACACGGGCGAGGGTCATTCTTTCACGAAAAACACCGCGATTCAGATAATGGAGTGAAATGAACAGCGCCATCTATCTAGCACGTAGTTAGACCGATTGAATATACAGCATGGAAAGCGGTTGAACACACTCTACAGGGTTATAGCGTCATGTAGACTAATCTAGAGTACTTTTTTCCATCAGAACTTTTTTGTAAAGCCGGTCAGCCGATTTAAAAGTTATCTTGTGAGCACATTTTTATTAATTAGTACCATTTTGGTGCAATAGATGTCGTTGCATGTATCTTACACAATGATCATAAGTTCTTCTTGAACACTTTAAATTCATAAATCTTTTGATAGAGAGCACTGATTACAATGAAACAAAAACTAAAACCTTCTCTAAGTTACGCACAATATTTGTGCAATGAATCTAATCACATTGGTTTTCCCAACAACATGAACGCCCGCCTCGCACCGCACGCGGGTCTTTATTTTGATGCGGTGTTATTTTAAAACTGTGATATCTCCTAAGTTATTCACCTAAATTGAATGGTGTAAAGGGCAAATTTTCCCCTTGATGCTCCGCTCCTATTGATTGTAACGTGATGCTATATAGCCTTTCTCGATAAATGAGCTACCCAACACTAAAAGAATTTTTCAATTCGAACCAGTAGTTCCTGAGATTAGCGCGTTCAAACAAACAAACAAACTTTTAAAATAAACAACAATTAGTGTACATAGAAAGTCTTGCTATGGACATGTGACTAAAACAGTGATGAATATAAATGTTGATGGATGGCGAGGGAGAGGAAGACCAAGGACACGATGGATGGATTGTGTGAGGAATAATATGACAGAAAAAGGAGTCAATGATAGCTTGACGTCTGACAGGGGAGAGTGGAAGAAGAAAACATGTTGCGCCGACCGCGAGTAGAATGGGACAAGGGCAGGAATATACATAAAGTGTTACAATATTTATGTATGACACTGGATCCCGCACTAGGATAGTGATGATAATGATGAGTGTAGATAGAAATGTCTGTGTGGGGAACTATTGTCTATCTGTACAAACATATTAAATTGAAGTGCCTGTTTGTATTATCAAAATAACAACTTTTTACTGAGTGCATATGAAAATAATTACGGCACATGCAAAAAAAATACATTTTTTTTTTCAATTTTTGTCTTTCTGTCTGTTTTTCTAATCTCCAAAACTGATTTTGACGGGACTTTTACTGGCAGATAGCTACATAAGGTAACTAATGATACTTTTATTTTAGAATAAGAATTAGGTTTCTGTGGAAAAAAATTAAGACCCTCGAAATTGGTATTAAATTTTAATCAAAAAGGGAAGTCAAGGGAAGATTTTTTATAATAATTTCACACGAACGAAGGTCGCGGGCAAAAGCTAGTTTAATTAATAAATAGAATATAGATTTAGATTCAGTCAAAATGTCGAAATTCTTACCTTATGACAATATTGACATGGATATTCAGATTTCTTTTTTTTTGGTTTAGCACCTTTTTTCTTAGTTTTCTCCTTCATTGTCAAGAGCTAAGGACTTGTCTTTATTTAAAGTAATATGTCACACTTGACCTGTAAAAAAATGAAAATAATTGCCGAAAATTTCATTATTTTGTTATTTTTAAATTCCCTTTTTTTCATTTTTTCCCAATAGGATAATTAAAAACCACTGTTAATACTTAAAACATTTTTCATGTTTGATAGTGATTTAGCTTTGCCAACTTTTAATAACCACTTTACAGAAAACTGACAAAGTGTGGGCGGTAAACTCTGCCATAATTGTTTTGTTGCTGGTTGGCACTCGTATTGTCAAGTGGGGTAAGCAGAGGTGAACAGTAAACCCACATTTGACTGGTTGTGTTATCTCCCATCACCCATATAATAGAGGTTTCTGAGGATTAGCCCATTGTCAAGGAGCTTAGCTTGCATTTAAGCCTGTCCCAAGTAGCGGCACAATGCTCATATGAAACTTTTCGTATTGTCACAGAAATTGAAAAGCTTGTTCTAAAATCTATGAATTCATGCTGCTAAAAACCTTATTCTGCAAAAATAACACACCCTCATAATTTAATTACGATCTTACCGAACTGTCTAGGCACTTTTATGAATTACAAACGTAGGCCTTAGTAAATATTATACTAGCGGAATAGTCTCAGTTAGACAACACATTATTTTAATACTTGATGAAACAAAAATAATTAATGTTTTCCTAATTTTCTCAAACCGAATCCAAGGAGTTTTTTTTTGACATTGACACACTGACGTTGACGTCAGACAATCCGTTTGGAAAATTATTTTTAATCTTTTAATGCCAACATAACACTCGTGCTTTGAAAGCAAGGAAACCAAAACTACTGCGTTAACATATGTTTAGTTCTCTACTTACTGCTTTTTTAGAGCTTAAGAAACGTTAGAAAACTAAAAAAAAATGGAAAGTGTATACAAAAAAAAATTGAACCATCGTTTTTGAGCTCACCAGATGGCGCCACTATCACGTAAGGTTATGTAATTAATTATATTTTAAACTTTACAGTACCAATAACTCCATTAAAAGTTTATTGTATTACGTATAACAACATAGTGTAAATTTCAGATACATTTATTTACAATATTCTTCCTAAAATAAGCAAGCATGAAACATTTAAAAATCATTTTACCTCCAAGTACTAACAAATAAGATCCTAAGTTGCTACGTAAAATCTTCAAGTCTTAATTAATCATGAATACGTGATCAAAAAGCACGCACAGCGTGAACTTTCTCTGGCATCTAACATTTCGGTGACCTCGCACTACACTAGTGCCTCTAGCGGACAATTCACACGCGATAGCCCCCATTGGTTATGCATAATGAAGTGGTTTATACATGCATCGTGGATAACTTCTAAACTTTAATACATTAAACAACTACATATTTTAAATTCAACTTTTACAACTGTAAAACTAATGGCGGGCAGCATAACTGGGGGTCTACTCTCTAAGCACGAAACCCGTAATTTCGGCCGAAGATACGGGCGTTTCCTACTCCCTAGCACTTATGGACATACGATTCGTTCGAGCTGCTGGGTTCCAAGCATCGTCATAGGTTGAAAATCTGATAATGTATTTTTATTTTACGTATTAGCTTGAGCTCATTGGTTACATTGGGACTTAGCTTTAGCCACGCCTTTTACAATGACCGTTGACAGGTCCTTCCCATTGCTTATTTCCTCTGTAAGGTCTAATTAACATTTTATTCTTCTGCATTTATGGTGGAGGGTTAGTTTCATAAGCTTGAAAACTATCATCTTAAACGATCTCTAAATAGAAATAATAAGGAATGCTCTTGTTGTTGAATTTTCTGTAAGTTTTTATATTTTATTATTATTTGTAGAAATGAATAAAAAACCGAAAATTCTAAACGAATCGCTGAAAAAAGAAACATATGTCAACTGTCAAGCAAACGGTTGTCAATGTGAAATGTCATGTTCGGCACATTGAATTTATTTCTTGATATAATATAATTATATATTTAAATATTAATTTAATTCAGCTAATATGAAAACATCCATATAACGTAGTACAAACTACATTTGATACTGATTCGCTGCATCGTAACCGAACATCCTTGATGTCCTTGAATTTTGACATTAACCATTGAAAAACATTAGGATGATTAATTTTGGTTTTAATTTCGTATCATAAAAAGTGAATTGTTTTATAATTACGACTAATTTGTCGTTTTCTCACAACTGTTAACGAGGTAGAGGTGAGTAATGTGTCTATTGTTTAATGTTATAATATAGAAAAGAGGTTATATTCATTTCTAAGGTCGGACTTGCGGTGTTATGATAGACTGTCTTCAACATTTTTTTTTGCGTCTTTCAAAGGCGGAAGATTGATATTATTACGTAATATTTATATTTAATTGCTTATGTGAGCTATATTATAATTAAGTAGCAGCTGCCTACATATTCATATTTCCAGTTTTGTTACATTAAAAGTAATAAAATTTACCATAATGTATCCTTCTTTGGGTGTTTTTCTGGTCGGATAGTTCTGTATTACGGCGGTTTTGTTGTGACGACCCGAATGGCGCAGCGGTAGTGAGGCTGCCTTACGTTCTTAGGGTCCCGGGTTCGAACATGGATGTTTATATATATAATAAGTATGTATTTACAAACAAAAAGTATCTATGTAGTATTATCAACTATCTGGTGTCCACGACACAAGCCTCGTTGCTTAGTGTGGCACCTAGATGGCGTTGTGTGTAATGTCCAGCGATATTTATTTTATTTATTTATTTATTAAATTAATATTTATTTATTTAAGCTGTGGAAATCTAATAAAGAAAATTATAAATTGTATGTAGAGATTAGACACTGGGGTTTGTTTAGTTTCTGTCTACTAATAAAAAAAGGCTTGGTGTTTTTGGTAAAGATATATTTTACTACTATAAAAAGTAAAGAGAAAAAAAAAAAAAAACATAAAAACATCATTTTTTCCCATGGGTTAGGCCGAAACATAACTATCTTTAATATTCAAGACACTGATAAATCGCTCTTCAGCCTAATTGAAGTATTCCTAGTATCTGTGGGATTTTTTTAAACCCTTGAATTAAAAAAATAATAATTTTACAAAATTTCCATGCAAACAATGTAACGGGCTATGGCAATGTTGGCTGCAACTTCGTTCAAATGAAATTTTGATGTGTATAAGTGAGAAAAAAAAGAAAAGTAGCTTATATTATATTCCAGACTCTAAACTATCTCTGCTCCAAGTTTCATCCAGATCCAGTTAGCCATTCTGGTGTGATTGAGTAACAAACATCCATCCAAACTTTCATATTTTTAAAAATAGTAAGATAAACTATCATTTTTAATTCCAGAACCCAGAGCTGTGAAAACCCACCAAATAATAATGTTAAACAATAGTATTAAAATGTACAAACTAACACAAATATCTACGCTACTACAAAAAACGTTTACCCTGAATGCAAAACGAAAAATATACAACTACCCTCAAAGTTCATATAACTCTTGTCTATGCGGCCATATATATTTAGAAAAAGAACAAAACCACAGATATGAAATCTCTAGAATATATTCTACGCAAAGCGATCAGCATAGACAAAAAGTAGTTATTGAAACGACAACACCCAAGATTGTCTATGATAAGTGGGGGGGGAAGGTGTTGCCAGATAGAGAAGAAATTGAAGCTAAAGCTTTGTCTTGGAAGGAGAAGATTGATCCTTATTTGAAGTTAGCAAGATGGGATAGGCCTATTGGTATGTATACTTTGACATTTACTAGCGACCCGCCCCTGCTTCGCATGGCGCCACATAGCGGGTCCAAGACTATCTTATCTTTCAAGCTGGAACCAACTATACCCATTCACAAAATTTCATTAAATCAGTTTGTGAGAACTGGAACGGTATGGTTGGACGTAATTACTTGGTCAGTTGTCTTTACCGTTTAGTCTATTTTCTATCTGTGACACGGTGTGATTTATACTCTATGCTTTTCCCTCCGGCATTCATTCATTGTGTTTTACGTGTGCTTGATTAAGAATTAAAACTAAGTATTTAATATAATATACCGAGTTTTATTAATATCTAATACAGTTGATTGGTTTCGGAGATTAGCATGCAAAAAATAGTTTTTTTTACATATTAAGATTGCACAATTTAAAATATACTACATAGCATCACGACTGTAATCACCAAAGCGTTATGCAGAGGTGTACCCTATTCGCCAAATATTTTTAAGTCCCATGGAATATGGGGTGAGAGTATAGCCATCAACCGGGCACAAATCCAGATTCTGTGGCTGCTAATGAGAAACAGATGGAAAAACCTAATAACACTTTTGCCTGACCCAGGAATCGAACCCAGGAGTTCATGCTCACCAGTCGCGCTAGCTACCACATATAAAAAAAGGACAAAAATATTTAAAACTAGCACAATGTGTGGTCTTATCGCACAAGGTGATATTTTCTATGAGATATAACACAATTGAGTTTAAGATACTATTCATAAACAAGCTGCTTAGAAAATAGTATGACCTCATACTTCCTGTGTTGTCATTGACCTATCTATGCTGTATGAATAAAAGTCCTAAAATTTGAGATTTTCTCATATTTTAACCACCTCTTTAAGCCAGTCCCAAAGACCGGAGACCTATCTGTCAGGTCTTAGGTTGACTTCACAGACTGGGCAAGGTGTTACTGGGTTTTTCCATCAGGAATTTCTCAGTGGCAGACAGGAGTAGCTTTGTGCCTTATCAATTGTAATCAGCTCACCATCTATTACCTTAGACTTTATAATAGCCAGCAAAGTGATGTGTACCTATTGTGTTATACTGGCTGTCGCTTTGCATCTTGGTCAAATTCAAGGAGTATTTATACTAATGATTCTCGACCCGAATCGATAATGAAAACGGTAAGTTTATTTTTTATTTTTACGGAAATCGGTAAGTGTAAACCACCCGTATTAAAACGCAGCCCGTCTGTTCCTAGCCCTATGGCTAGGAACAGACGAGCTGCGTTTCGCACCGTCACACACACAAACGCAAACGTTTATTCCACAGTATAAATATGGACAGTATGGACACTGGGGGCTGGTTAAGACAAACCGATTTCCGTAAAAAAAACCTACCTTTTTTAGTATCGATTCGGGTCGACAATCATTAGTATAGATACCTCCTTGAATTTGACCAGAATGCAAAGCGCCACCCTGTATAATGTGTTGGTGTCCGCAACTCGATGTCCAAAGCGCTTATTTTTGCGTAAGATATTGAGAGGAAAGGCGTCGTCACCAAGGACGGGGGGAGGAGGGTATAAAAGTGGCATTAAATACCTCACGTGATTAAAGGATGGCCTGTCACTAGAGTTTCTCATAAAACAATTTTCTCCACAGGAATTTACCTCCTGTACTGGCCCTGCGCCTGGTCTATAGCTATCGCCTCAGTGGCCGGCACCGTCCCGCTCCAGTCCTCATTGCAGACGGCTGCACTGTTCTTAGTAGGAGCCGGTCTTATGAGAGGAGCTGGATGTACTATCAACGATCTGTGGGACCGGGATGTGGATGCTAAGGTATGAAGAAGTATCTTCTCCCTGAAATATCTTCAAAATTAAAAAAAAAAACAGGATTGTAATTACACGTCTGACCAGTTTCGCTAGATAATTTATGTTAACTTTGTTCTCCCACCGCCATCTCAGTAGTCTTGCTTCCTCACTCCCTTTTTATCTTTGATCTCAGTCCCTTCAATTTTTTTCTTAAGCCTAAACTGTTCCACTCTCGATTATAGGCATCCCTCAGGTCTGTCTAGATACTGTTCTCTTGCGCCACTTCAAATCAGCCTTGGTAGTGCAAATCTAGATCCTATCGCCAGTCTTGCCACCTGGGTGGGTTGCAGTCGTTTGGGAAGAGTGTGGTCGGAATGTCCGATTAAAAAAAAAAGTCTCGCCACCTCTTTCTAGGCCTACCTTTGCGGCGACGTCCATCCTCCACAACCGCTAGGTAAACGCAATGGGTGCTTCCCATTGCGTTTGCCTAGCGGTCGTTATGCATTCGACTCACATGACTCTTCCCGTCCTATTTGAGCCTAGCAGGCTATCTAATACGATGTTGCTGGGGAGTTTGCTGCCACTTCTTACTACCCTACCCCCCCCCCCTCTTCATTCTAGCCTACTGCCAATCCTTCCTGCGCACACAAAATAACAACACGTTCCGGGTGTTGATGGGGCTGCCGCGTTTCTGCAGCGCGTCCGGCATGTTTGCCGACGCCAACGTTGATAGTTTTTCGGCCATCATGCGCAAGAGATGCGCATCTCTGCTTCGCCGTGTTCGCGCCAGCACACCATGCACAACATTCTTAGAACGTTGGCTGATAGGTGGGACTCTCCGATGTTGGGGCGGTGGATACGACTGCACGCAGTCAAGTAGACATTCCCCAGGATCGGCGTGCCTTACGCAGCTTAGAATATATGTTACTAACACTAATATATAAGTGTTCATTGTTAGTAACAAATATGGAAGTGATTCTGATATAAATGTTTATTTATTTATTTCTAAATAAGAAGTCGCGGAACTATTAGAACGAATCTAAAGGGTGTAACAAGAGCCTTAACGACGCCGAAAAGCACTTGTTCTCCCCGTACTTGCGATATTTTTTTTTGTTCTAGATCATACCTGGGAACCTTCTGGTTACGGAGATATTGGAGGTCAACGTTCCAACCTTTTTACAAGTTTTTTTTTTTTAAACATGTTATTAATGTAAGATTTTTAATTTAAACACCTCCAAGACCCCCGTACTATTCAATCCATCCATCAGCACAATGTTTTGAGTGCGTTACAGTGAGTCCTACCATAAAACGTGATGTTTCACCCCAAAAAAAGTCGTTTCCCAGCAATAATTTTTGCGTAAAGTTACTTAGTTTGATGTAGTTAATGTTTGGTTGACGGCTTCGTTAAGAGTCTTGTTACACCCTGTATAATCGTTCTATAGATTCTCGATTTTGGTTCCTCTACTTTTTCTAACCCAACTTTTTTTTCTCACCAGGTAGAACGCACGAAGTCCCGTCCCCTGGTAACGGGCGCAATATCCGAGACACAAGCGGTGGTGTTCTTAGCCGCTCAGTTGAGTCTAGCGTTAGCGGTTCTACTGCAGCTCAACTGCTACAGTATAGTACTAGGGGCGAGTAGCATGCGTGAGTACATCATAGATGTAGCTTTCATGGTACTGAATTTGATTCCCAGGTCGAGCAAAGTGTTAGTGGGTTTATCCATCTGGAATTTCTCAATAGCAGCCACAGAGCCTGGACTTGTGCCCGGTTGATGGCATTAGACACGCCCACTATTACATGAGACTTGAATCGTGATTATAACCGTGATGTTATGTTATGTCACACTCATTTCTAAAAGAGAACGCCAACCGTTCACTAATCCCAAGTTGCATCATCAGAACGGTTGTTCTATCAGAACAGAGTCTTGAAAATAGACCGAATTTGACACAAAATTATCATTTCAGCCGAAAGACATCGACATTGCTGGGCATCGGCGGAGGCGTATGTCCAGCAGTGCATGAGCATGTAATTTAACCATTTGACATTTATTGAGAAATTGATTGTATATATATATTTTTTTTCTTTGGATATACTATGCCCATTTATACTGATTTTAACACTGACGTGAAGTTGACATAATTTCACCAATTTGTTATTTTAAAACTTAATCAATTATTATTTGTACGCCTCTGGGCAAAACATGGAGGATCTACCTATTTATAACACCTCACACTATGTGTAACTTGACCTATGTTCACAAATAAAGCTTTCTGATTTCTGAGTGAATTTTATAAATATTTTACTAATTAAAATTTTATTTTTCTATTCCAGTCCTAGTAGTGACCTACCCACTAGCCAAGCGATTTACGAACTACCCTCAAATATTTTTGGGTGCAACCTTCAACTGGGGAGCGCTACTGGGCTTCAGCGCAATACAAGGGACCATAGACTTGGCGATATGCGCGCCGCTCTACATCGGGGCGCTGGCCTGGACTGTTGTCTATGACACTATCTATGCTCATCAGGTGAGTTCGAACCCCCTCACAGGGGTAAACTTCTGTTGTGTATCCTGTATTTATTTTAATAGGTTTAGGTTTTAATAGTTGAGATTGCGGGGCGAAGACTATGAAAGAAAAAAGGTTAAAAAAAATGGTCAACATTATTAAGATTTGCGGGGCGAAATAAATTATTTAATTTCGGGTATGATCAGAATATTCGGTCATAAACGGGAAAAATAAAAGGCAATAGCATGTGGCTGAGATGAGAATGCTAAGGGGGATGTGTGGTGTAACGCGAATGGTTAACATAAGGAATGAGTACATAAGAGGAAGTCTGAAAGTGGCGCCGGTGACTGAAAACTTGTGAGGTAATCGGTTGTCGTGGTGTGGGCATGTGATGCGGAGGAATGAGAAAAATGTCGTGAGGACAGTTTTGAGTATGAATGTGGATGGGTATAAGAGTAGAGGAACACCAAAGAAACGATTGATGGACTGTGTGAAGGATGATCTGGCTAGAAAGGAGGTGACTGCTGAGATGACGGGTAATAGAGAAGTATGGAAGAAGAAGACATGCTGCGCAGACCAGTAATGAATTGGGAATGATGATGAGTATTGTCTACGTTTAACTTCCAAATTTGTTCAAAGTTTGTTTTTGTGCCACCTTTTAAGTAATTTGCATGGTTTTTAAGCGAAACGTAGCAAAAATTAAGTTGAATTAATTAAATTTGTTATTATACACCCCACAGGACAAAGAAGACGACATGAAAGTGGGCATTAAATCCACCGCCCTAACATTCGGCGCACACACTCGGCCCGCTCTGAGCGCGTGCTTGGCGGTGAGCTCGGTGTCGCTCGCGCTGGCGGGGCACGCCGCCGGGTTGGCGCTGCCGTACCAGCTGGCCGTAGTGGCTTATACTGCGCATGCTGCGCAACAGGTAATAGACTTGCACACGAACTCACTCACTACTATTTCTAAATCTCTTGTTTTAGTATCTCCTTTCGCAGGTATGCTGGAAGAGATTTCTTTAGAAATAAGCATCTCCTTTGTACCTATTTTCTGTTCCTTTATTCTTTTCTATATTTATTGTTTACATAAATTCTTAAATTACTACATAGTATAAAACAAAGTCGCTTCCCGCTGTCTGTCCCTATGTATCTATGCTTAGGTCTTTAAAACTACGCAACGGATTTTGATGCGGTTTTTTAATAGATAGAGTGATTCAAGAGGAGTGTTTATATGAACATTGCACTCGTGCGAAGCCGGGGCGCGTCGTTAGTAAATTGTCCTTCTCGAAAGCAAGAGCATTTGTTTAGATGATGCTCCTATGAGGTCATCATGAGTAACGGTGATGACCACAAAAACAACTACTATGGAGGTTACTACTGAGCATCATGTCTTGGGTTCCATTCCCATTTGCCCTGAAAAGCGTTTTTGGGATTTTTTAGTCTTCCGCGTCTGAGTTGTGCTCGGTTGTAACAAGACGTTTCTATGCCTTTTAAACTCAGCATTTATTTCAGTTATACCATTACAGGCACCTTTGAATGAGAAAAAACAAATAAGTTGTTTTATTAACTCGTACGATTATTATTATTATTTTATTGGTCACCTCTAAATGTTTTTTTTTTATTATCTTGTATTGTCCGACTCCTGAACAAAGACCTCCCCCATTCTTTCCACTTATCATGAAGGTGTGCTTCTTCACGCCAATTCGCGAGGAAGCCATCCAAGACGTCACCTCTACATAAATAAAATTTCCATGCCTGTTTCAGTAACTTTAAAAATATTTTAAAAAATATAAAATATTCCACCGAGGGCCAAGTGCGCCAGAATAACAAGGCCATTCTGTCGACCTTCATACAAACAAACAATGTTTTTAAACTACCCCTTCATTTCTATTACAGATATACACCCTAGACACAGAGAATCCCGAAGATTGCGCATCAAAATTCAAGTCAAACTCCCAAGTAGGTGCTATCATACTTATGGGTATACTCGCAGGCGGATACAAGCAGTACTTAGATAATGTAGCTGATCACGTCAATGATAACGATACGACTAAAGGATGTTTATTTAGCTAAGAGGGTTGAGTGGTACTTTTAGTACCAAGCGAGTATTTGCACTAAAATAATGTGGAGTTGTTGAGAATTATGAGAAAGATATGTAGAAAAGATTTTTTGGTTCATTTGAGATGTGGCTCAAGGTGGTACTTTTAGTACCATGTGAGTTTCGCTGGAAATAATGTCGATAATTCTAAAGAAGAAATATCTACATAAATGAATGTTGAGATTTTTCTTTTAGACAATTTGTGGCTTGAAGTGATACTTTCAGTACAGTCAGTACATACACACTTAGGAAATCTAAACTCAAAAGCGAGTTTAAACTAGTTTTTAATTAAATGTACTAATGGGTTACATTTTTGCCTGTACCAACAATGGGCTAGTACAAAACAATTTAGAAATCAATTATGTGTAGAGTAATATAAAGAAGCAACAGTGGCACTTCTGTTTCGAAAAAGAGCTTTCACGGAACTCTGATATTGTAACAAAAATATTTTTAAAAGATATTTTTGTAACTGGCTCTTTGGCAGGAAATTTTTATCAACACAAGCTCAAGCATGTTTGATATTTATTAAAGACAATCTCCAAGCGGTACTTTTAGTGCAATTCGCCATTTTAATACTAAAAATGCCTCATGATATTAGTTACTGTTACCAGTCTCTAGCCACTATAATAGCATTTATATTAGTTAGCTTTCGAATACTTCGGAATGAATCGACCTAGCAATTGCTTGACAACCCTATGGTTGAATTTGCACGTAATAAAATAAGCAGGTATATTTGTCTTCCTCAGTGGTCTAGTGGTCGCAAGCGCGACTGCTGAGGACCTGGGTTTGATTCCCAGGTCGGGCAAAGTGTTATTTGGTTTTTCCATCTGGAATTTTCCAGTAACAGCCACGGAGTCTGGATTTGTGCCCGGTTGATGGCAATAGGCTCGCCCCCTATTACATGGGACTTAAACATAACTGATGAAATGTGGGTGCACTATTAGGTACACCTCTGCCTCACCCTTCGGGTATTACAAGGCTTAATGTTATGTTATGTTCCACAACAGCTTGATGTGACATACTAACAACCGGGTACTAAAAATGTAAATATTTATTGAAGAAAGGGTGCTTTTTGTGTTTAGCCAAAATTTGTCAAAAAAGACAATAATTTAATTATTTATATTGTTGTGTGCTGTGACTAGTCTTAGTGATGGGGAATTTAAAGCTAATTTTGTTATTTACCGACTATACTTAAGTCTTAATATTGCTGTCTTTTTCTAACAGATATTGCGAGAAAATGGAAGTAACAGACTTAAATGTTTTTTTAATTACTCTTGTAATAGTGGTTGCGAGTACAACTACTGAGTAAAAGTCCAGAATTTAATACTCAAATCTGTCATGTTTTATCCATATATAGGGTGACAGTTAAACTCGACCAATAGGTCGAGGAAGGGTCAAGGAATACCTTGAAAGAGGTTATACTAGGAGTCATTAGCAACAAATTAAGTTCCATTAACTAGGGGTTGAACATGGATGGATACCGAGCTGTGTCGGTTCTTCGATTTTTTTTAAATATTCTGACTTTTTACCAAAAGCAACAAATTATGTCGACAACTCTGGTTCTCTGTCGGATCACCTCGTTCCGATCTCAAGTGATTGGATTTTTTTTAATGATCTCTCTTTTTTCAGCTAATCTAAGAACCGACACAGCTTGGTAACCATCCAGTTTGGACCCCTAGTTAACTAGACTTAATTGGTTGCTAATGACCTCTGGTATAACCACTTTAAAAGAATAGGTCGAGTTTCCCTGTCACTGTGTATAATTTATTCCATACGAAATCGTTTTGTTTGTTTTGTCTATGAGCAAAAAATAAATAGTTGGTGAACTTCAGAGTTGTAAGCTTATGTATGATTTGTATATAAATTAAGTACCTAGTTAATGTTGGAATACCTCGCTTTTTTAGTGCCACCATCGAAAAATGTTAGTTGTAGTGCCGCCCGCAAATAAATAAGCCCATGTGGATGTACGGACGCATTTTTAAAGCAACGTTTTCCCTGCGCTTTGGATTTTGCTCTCAGCGTTGAGCCGAGCGTTGATAATATCATCCATGGTGCTAGGCAACTGAGCTTATCCCAGTTGTTAACGTCCCTTTGTGCTTATTGGCCTTGTTCTGTTCTGTCTTCTGCTGATATGGAGGGAAGTGGAAATTATGTTTTCCTACTCCTCCGCTATACTCTTCTGACTAATTTCGTTGCGGGATCCAAGACAGTTAAATTGTTTCTCTGGGACTTCGTCGAGCTTCATTGTCTCGACGCTTTTCTGGTGGTCGCCACTGTTGATTGTTGCGCACAGGAGTTGCAGTGGTTTGGGACGAGTGTGGCGGGCTTGTCCCAATATGTAAGTCCCTAATGTGTTAAAAAAGCACTTCGATCGATATTTAACAGTCATGCGACCGTGAGAATAATTAATAGTTTACGACGGCTCTTAGAGGGTGAAAGAACCCACAACATGTAACTAAAATGGTGCATTATGTTATGCATACAAGGTTAAATTAAAATAGCTAGCGAAACTCTGAAACAAACAAGACACGCTGAAACAAAAAATAAACAATAATATAGTTTAGAAAAAAAATATAATAAAAAAAAAAAACTATAAAAACACGCTTTCTCGTATTCTTCTTAGCAAACCCTTTCCTTTGATACCCATATTAATCCACCATACAGCAAAAGATGAAAACCGGGAAGTGGGTAAAATTAAACTTCTAAAAGAAGCTAATAAAAGCGTTTTTTTTTAGGACGACGCCATCTTTTAATCCTTAATTCAAAAATGAATTGACAGATAATAGTTTGTTAGTCTGTTAGTCTCACTGGTTATTTTAATTTAACTTACGAGTAAATATCAGATAATTATATAAGTAAATAGAACGCAATCTTACAATCCAAAACTTATTTTAATTCTTTTGTTGGTGCTTTTTAAAGTATCTCTTTATTATTTGTCTATTTTTACAAGTAAAGAATCAAATTTGTATAGCCGGCCTCTTTATTGCTTTACCACTCAAAAGGTTGAATGTGCACGGCATACCAAGGTTCAGTCAAACTGATACGGACAAACTGCAGTCGGGATCTGCCAGTGTCCGGTGTCCACAGCTAGTCCACAATTTGTGGAACCAGTTTTACGGATCCTTTAGTGAAGTTTTAATAAACTAAGTGTAAAAGAGGTAATGGAATTCCGATGTCGACTAACCATAACGAAATTCACTCATAATACTTGAGGGTAGTTTTGAAAAAAAGCTACTTAAACATTAACGTAGTTTGAAAACAAGGTTTCAAAGCATTTAGAAGTAGGTCGCTAAGCGAACCAAATTGTATTGATGATGTTTTATTTATATACTGTACAGTTTGTTATGTTAATAAAATAATCTTGCCATTTATAAGAGTTTAATTTTAAGCCCTCTTTTACCACCGTACCACCTTTGGCCACCGTAGGCGCGGGCCTGTGGACGGTGAGCTATGGGCTAGCTCGCCGTCCGTCTGTCTTATGACGACAGGCCGTGTCGACGGCGCGCAAGTGTTCCACGCGCGCCTCAAAGAGATGTCAGCAAAAGGGAGGGGTCCGTAAGGGCCGATGCCTGCCGGGGCTGCGGGACTGTTCGAAAGAGATACCGTGGCCCCGGAACACAAAGGGCGATGAAGGAACATGGATGGGTTTTAGTCAGTACACTCCCTCCTGCTCCGCCCAGAGCAGGAGTTATTTGACGATTTCCCATCACAAAAAAAAAAAACCTTTTTTAATATTAGAAATTGTCTCATCATCGAAACAACAACTTGCATTAAAAAAAAACCAGGGGCCAGGGCCAAATAAATTAGGGCTGAGTAAGTAGCAGATGACCCCACCTATCCACCATTTTCGTATGTTCAACGTTCTGCCAAACACCCTGTATATATAGATTACTCATATTTGCTCATAGCAAAAAGACTCATCAGAGGTTGGAGGATGTAGGTTTAATACATAGAAATTGAAAAAAAAGGGGAAGTGGCAAGTGGGCGATGGGCGTACGGCATGTCATAGGCAAATGGCCGTCTTCGCGAACTAGTGTGCTTACGACCGCGATCGTGACAATTTATAAGAATGCCGTGTTGTTTAATGGTTTCTTGTAGAAACCAAAGCATAAACCAAAACTTTGTAACTCATAGAATCACTTTCTACAAGTATTTTACTATATTTGTCTTTAAAACCATGAAAAACAACAAACCATAAAATAGTTCTAGCTCTTACTATGTTATTTTTGTGTTCAAATATCACAGCGACTGTACTATTATTGCAATAAATACATTGCTCCTTAACCACTACCAAAGTTTATCGCTAAGTAACTGGACAAGCAATGTAAAAATAACAAAACGATACTTTTTTAAACGGATGCATCGCGTAGTACGGTCGCTGCTTCTTGCGACGAGTAAGTGATGTGCTTGTGCAGATCCACTAACGTAGGCTATCGACAATGTCGATTGATGAATGAAATATTACTATTACAGTTTGTTTTTCAATTTATCAACCGTTTTAACCCGGTTGGAAGATCGAAGTCGAATAATGTTTTTTACGTATTTTGATAATTTTACAGCGTAGTAGATAAATGCGTAACCAACTTTCGTAAAGTAAGGTAATTACATTTCAGTTTAATAATCAGTGGAGTGTTTTTGGCGTGCTATTTCCTTACTTTTTGTTTTTTTTTTGTGTTTTACTTCCATTAAAGCTTAGAATGCCTTAAAGTAATCGGCATGGTTCAGATAATATAATAGTGACTTTTCCTTAAAATAAGTCAACATACTCATGCTATTTATTTGTTATGCATGGGTTTATTTTTATTTATTTAACCATTTTTTACTAACTTGGGTTTTTTTATAACAGAAATCTATTACCCGCGGAGTAATTGCGTAACACACTTATAGTAGGAATAGATTTCATTATGTCAGTACAACATTATTTAATTTACATATTCACTTTGTTGCTCAGACCAATTTTTCGAACACATGAAGATTCGATAACTTTCCGGTTTAGTCAATAACTAGCGTAGGTATTAAATAAATTGCTTTTGCACAGCACAACGACAGCGACCGATGTTTTTGTGTGGGTAAGTTGTACGGTGCATGGTAAATACACGCTGTGTTTGATGGGATAAGGTTTATAATTGATTGTGTAGTACGTTCTGTTTTAAGCAATGAGTGTGTGCGCGACTGCGTATCTATTGCTTTTACTGAACTGCATGTGTAGTAGTTGCCGCGTGGTAGGGGCTAACAGAAGACAGACGGCACCGATACATTTTCGTCTAACGGGCATATCTCCTTGTTTTATATATCTATGGTTTAATAAGACCCATCATGGGTCTTTTGTAAAAAAAAAACTCAGTATATCCACATCTTGAAATTAGGATCCAATGAGAAAAACAATTGTCACTAGATCCATCATGGATCTGGCCAATGGATCTTCTGAGATTGAACGGTTCTGACGTGCTCATACTACCATAGCCTGGTACTTTGCGAAGGCTCGCGTTGACGTGTGTCCTGTCTCAAATGACGCATTGTCTCGAAGCGAGATTCTGCTCTTGGTATGCATTGACCCTGACGCGTCGCAAGGATCACTGCTTGAGGTGTTGAACGCGGACGGAGGGGTGTTTTGGCGTATGACACGCCCAGTTACAGCTTTGAAAAGAGCTAGATGTGTAAGGTATCGCATAGTAATTAAAACAAAGATATAAAAATAACATTTAATCATTTATTTAAGAAAAATTCATTGGACGTACAAAATATTAGGTATACATTAAATTGTTTAACAACAATAAATTACGAGAACTATTAGCTAAAATACAATTCTATGGATTACTAAGCGTTAAGTGTTCTTCTTTAGCGACTAACAAAATAGATCGTGTATTGGTTACCTTATAGAAATATAACTGATACTTCACTACATTTAAGGGGCCTGTAATCACTACCGCAGTATAACATTCAGAAAGGGATGTTGCTATGCAGGACGTGTATCTCGTTTTTTTCCAAACCCAAGTAAGATATTAAAAAAAACTTGGGCGTCACGGGACGCCCGGCAGATGTGAAACATGTTTGTTATTTTTTATTAATTTTAATTAATTAAATTAAATAAAAACCTATAACGAAATATGGAGTATAATAAAGAAAAAATAGTTACTATGGTAAAATTAATTTATTTTTCTTATTATAATAAAAGAGAATACTCACAAAAATCGTTCCAAAATAAACTTTATTGTAATGGGAAAAGGTTGATTTTACGAGGCTTATGGCATCACGCCATGACAGCGTCACGCCATCTTCCGTTTTCGCTATCGTCGGTTTTACTGTCCAGGCGCGCATATAGATGTTTCACATCAATAATACTCATAACGGCTGGTGGTAGACTCCAGTTCTGAGTCCAACGCACCATCGGCTTCCCACCAGATAATTTAACCGTAACATGTAATGCGACATGCTACCACTACATAAACAAGTTAGTTTGGTTTCCACGGCATGAGATATTCTCTATTCATAAGACAAGACCCGAAAAAAACGCTTAGTAATCCATCAAATTGACCATTAGAGTGCGGCCACACGATGCGTTAACGGTGCGGTGCCGCAATGTCATCCTACATACTAATCACTATGACGTCAGACGATGCGCTGGGCCACCGTGCGCTTGTGACCTGCGTATAGTTGTAAATAAACCGTTTTAAACCAAAATCAGTGGCTTAAAACCCGTTTTAAATTTGTTTAAAACGGTTTAAAACCACGACCACGTGGGCCGTACATTGATTACGAATTACTTAAAAAAATAGTTTAAAAGGCTAATTGAAATCATTTACCATTTTTATTAATATATGTGAAGTCATATATCATATTTATACTACTATTTAGGATTAGACTCTGAAAACAATCATGTTTTAGGTATTTATTAAAATAAAACGGCAATGCCGCATTTTTATTTTTCACTTTGCTACCAAAATCGCAACGTAGGAATGGGGAGAGATGGGGCAGGTAGGGATAGATTTTATGTTTGTCTGTCATGTTAATGAAGGTTATTTTAAAACATTTTTATTTTATTTTCCTTTTATATATTCTAAATCAGGAAGGAGGTGTGGTCTAGATAACTTCGTGTAAAGCCTCAGTGCATTCCAAAAAAAAAAACATTCTAAACCATATTAAACCGCTAAGTGTGGTTTTAAATCGTTTTAAACGAAAAAGACGGTTTAAAACAAAATGGTTTAAAACGTTTAAAATTCGTTTTGCATCTCTTGACCTGCGAGACGAGGCGGGGAGGGGTGATATTTGAAATTGTGCCGCCGCGGTAAACAGTGTTCTACTGCGGTGCCGCACCGCCCGTGTGGCACCCTATAGCTCGAACGTTAACGCATCGTGTGGCCTCGCTCTTATAAATATTACAAGCCTTGAATTCGCTCTTAATCTCATTAGAAGCAGTATTAATTAATAAATGCAATATGATATCTTTAAATTCCATATTATTAATATAGAATAAGAGATGAAGTAAAATAATTGAGATACATAAAGTGTATCTATTCATACACGAAATCTTTTAAGAGGTCATTGTACTCATCATTATGAACAACTTTCACTATGGGACCAACCCCGAAATCGCGAAAAAAAAATCAGCTGTTCAGTACATTTTGACGAGTTAATGCGATCATATTGTATCCCTACATCAGCTGTTCCCACAGCTGATTTTTCTTTCGCGATTTCGAGGTTGGTCCCATAGTAAAAGTTGTTCATAATGGTGAGTACAATGACCCCTTAAGAGATTTCGTGTATGATTAGATAGACCCTCTATTTAATCCCCTTATCATTGATAAATAAAAAAAACCTATGAGACATAGCATCTCAAAAATGTCCATAGAAAAAGTATGTCCGCATTGTGCGCAATTTCATTGCTTGCATATTCGCTCTCACGCCGACCAAATAAAGTTGTTTTTAAAACGCGAGCAACGCACGTGATGTCACGTTTCTAATGGAGAAGGCCGGTCAAAGCCGATTGTAGATGGCGTGTCCATAGCTTAGTCCCAATCTATAACCAATGAGACCAGGCTAATTAGACATTTAAAAATACATTGCCAGATTTTCTACCAATGATGATGCTTGGTACAAGCAATGCTAGCCCCATTAGAATTACAGTTGCCTTCTCCATTCTATTCCTGAAAAACAATAGCTGTCAAGACGTGACATAGCTACATTAAAAAAACAACTGTATGTGGTCGGTGTAAGTTCGAATTTGTGTTTCATCAATCATGAACTTGCGATTTTTTGGTTTTATTTATTTATCGAAGACACTTTCTGATGTGTAATTTGCAAGAAACTGCGCATTTCTATTTATTAATTATATAAATCGAAATCGCGAAAAAAAAATCAGCTGTTCCCTACAATTTGATCGCATTAACTCGTCAAAATGTACTGAACAGCTGATTTTTTTTACGCGATTTCGAGGTTGGTCCCATAGTAAAAGTTGTTCATAATGATGAGTACAATGACCCCTTAAGAGATTTCGTGTGTGAATAGATAGACCCTATATAGTTGAGGGCATGAGGTCCCGAGTACGATTTCCGGGTCGGACAACGTGTCATTAAGTTTTTCCAACAAGGTTTTTCTCATTAGCAGCCACTGAGTTCGGATTTGGGCCCAATTGACGGCAATGTGCTCGGCCATAGGGGTCGAGCCTATTGCCGTCAATTGGGCCTTGGGACTTACAACATAACTGGCGTAATGTGAGTATACTATTAGGTAAACCTCTGCCACAGATAATATAAAACTACGTACCTCTGTCTAACCCTTCGCGATTACAGGCGTAATATTAAGCCTATTATGTAATTATAACAAATTAGCTGCAAGGATAGTAAGCTGCATTATATTACTATGTTATTGTCTTAAAAATAGAATCTAGTCGTAATAAAATAACTATTTAATAGTACGTATCGTTTAAGTTACGTAGTTCGCTAGCCAGTTCATTTTTTGGGTTCCGTATCCGAAGGGTAACCGCGGGAACCTATTTCTAAGCCTCCGCTGTCCGTCCGTCTGTCAGCGGGCTGTATCTCATGATCCGTAATACGACAGATGAAATTTTCACAGAATATGTATTCTGTTGCCGCTATAACAACAATTAATAATAAATTGAAAATTAAAGGAGCCCCCCTTACTATGGTACGGAACCCGTAATGCGCGTGTTCGACTCGCACTTGTCCGGTATTTTTTTAAATAATTAGCATCTCAATGACTTTTAACAAGTATTAAAGAAGTCTTTTAATTTTGGCTTATTTCTAGTTTTAATAGATACAAAAATATTTGAGAATAATCATTTCAACAATGAACGACCGAAATAATCAAAATGCAATAATTATTAGGTCAAAGAAACAATTCAGAAAATTACTACACTTAGATTATCGATGTTTTTTCGGCTTGAGCTGATCAGGAAGAGTTCGTCCGTGCAATAAAAACGAAACGACTAATTAAAAAACTAAAAACCCTACGAAAAAAACTGAAAAGTTAGAAGCAGGCTGATCCCATTAGAATATAAAATTATGAAAATGAAATGGGTCTCGCCTGCTTCCAACTTTTATTTAATTTAAAATTTGCTTGATTTTTCAGTAGGGTTTTTTAGTTTTACATGTTTTCATTTCCAACTTTTTAGTTTTAATAAACTTGAATGGGAGAGATTTCGTAACGATTTGTCGTTCCGAATTTGTTTTAAACCATATTTTTGTAATATCGTAATTGTAATATAGTACATATCGAACTCCACAATATGGCGAACAAAACCACATTTTTTTAAATTTGTATGTAGCCAGTGACACTCGCGCTACCAAGACGAATCTGACTTATAATTTATCACTTTAGAAGTTACGAGGTCACAATAGAAACAACAGAATACATACATTTCCGACAGTTCTAGTACTAAAAAAATGTTAGTGTGCAGTGTGCGTTTCCTCACCGGGAGCATTCACCTGTAATGTACCAATGCAAGATATGTTTTTGTACAAAAACAAGTGATAATTACAATTAGTATCGTTACGTGCGCACTGTGGGCTCTGATCTCCTCAATCACTGATAATAAAAGATCAGATTTGACCATTACGCTCAAATCGGATCTTTTATTTTTTTTCTGGACAAGCCCGCCACACTCGTCCCAAACCACTGCAACTCCTGTGCGCAACAATCAACAGTGGCGACCACCAGAAAAGCGTCGAGACAATGGAGCTCGACGAAGTCCCAGAGAAACAATTTAACTGTCTTGGATCCCGCAACGAAATGAATCAGCAAAGAATAGCGGACGAGTAGGAAATTATGTTTTTTCGAATGTGGTGGTCTACCATGACGTCTTAAAGCAGGAGTAATTCCGGTGTGGGAAAGAGATGGCGCTGGACGACTTGTATAGCTCTCTTTCCCACACTGGAATTACTTCCGCTTTGAGACGTCATAGTAACTCCCCAGATCTGTTACATTACCGGCGAATGCTCCCAGAGATGGAGCTATTTCACTGTATAAAATCTAATTGAAAATATCCACTAATCATCACCATCTCCCGCTAAAGCAGCAAACTTATTCGCCATAGCAGTAGTCTCTTCATCATCACTACTGTCCGAGCCGTCATCACCGCTGTCCGACTGTCTGTCGCCGTCGGAGTCTGACGTCAGAACCTCTTCTGTCTTCGACGTGTCAGATAGCGCTTGTACCCAGCAGATGTATTTTATTTCGTCGCAGGTTTCGTATTTTTCTGTGGATAAAATAGATTGTTATTTTCAAAGAATTTCTTGCATGGTTTTAAATAGATTATAATTATTGATTATGCTTCTCAGTACTACTATTGAAATTCCGCGATCCCGTGGAAAACGCCATTAAAGAAATCAAATCAATTTATTTGTGTAACATAGGTAGTGATAACAGTTCTTAAATTGAAGATAGATCGCTATGTTATGCCAAGAAGCGTACAAATATATGGTGGCATGCGAAATGGAATAAATTATCAATGATGCGAGAGGTAAACACTTAAATACAAGATATTTGGTAGGTATGTCAAAATTAATAGAATCTTGGTAAAATAAAGATGATAAATGTCAAAAATTATAAATGTCACATTAGGGAGTAATTTCTACAGTATTGACTGTAGAAATTACTCGCTTAAATAAATAATCATAATTACAGTTAGTCTCATTATTCAATTAGACCTTAGCAGGCACTTTTGAAAGTAAGAAAAACAAAGGCGAAGCTACAGTCACAGACACAAGGCATAATAACTTGAAAAGTACTGTAGTTGCCCATTCCAAAGCGTAGATCTCTATGAAGAAGAATGAGCAAGAAACTCCGGTTATAGTGAGCATTCTCCAGTCGAATAATTAAATAAGTCTACTCTATTTTATCATTCAGAAACTCATCAGTCGTATCGTAACATTTTTCAATTAATATCAGTTTTTTTTTTTTTTTGAATTGTGAAATATTTTTTTTTTTTATGACATCTGGTAATTTATTGTAAATACGCGGTGCCACGCCTAGAACGCTCTTACTCACTAAGGCAGTCTTACAACGCTGATTGCATAAAGAGTTTGCGTATTGGCTGAAAGAAGCCGCTTCCATACTTCTGTACCCTTTGCCGGGAAAAAACGTTCTTTAAGTAAAAATGCATCCGAATATACGATCCCTAGTCATCTTCTCCTTAGGCTTTACCCAAAGATCCTTACACAACCATAACAGAAAATGAAAAGCTGAACGAACCTCTATGCTCGGTGTATCCGGGCGGACGCAACCACAGACAGATCCTTCCGTCGAGCGCCATCCGGAGCAGAGCGTTAGCTGCTCTGTAAGTATCTAACCTGTAATGAGAAATTATATTGATTAGCAGAGACCTGATAATATACAAATGCTTAGCATAATAGCCTATAATGTTCCCACTGCTGGGACACACGGTCTCCTCGCTATGAGAGGGAATGGGCTATAATCCACCACGCGGGCCCAGTGCGGGTTGGTAGATGTCACATGTCTTAGAATTTTTGGTTCTAGGACATGCCGGTTTCCTCACGATGTTTTCCTTCACCGTTTTTGAGAGCAGTGGTGATGATATAAATTTACACAAAGTAATGCGCCTGCCTGGGTTCGAACCCACGGCTTACTGTTCGTAAGTCGGGGCCGCCACCACTGGGTCACCGCTGCTCTCTGAGCCACCGCTGCTTTCCTCAAATGCTTATGTATGATGATTCGGAGGAGCTCGTGTCTAAATAATAACTGCCGCTCAGGTCCATCGGTTATTCCGTGCTTGCCTAGGTTGGTCTGTGGATGGGTGACCACCCATTTCATACCGAGTTTCCTCCGTGCCTCGGAAAGCACGTTAAGCCGTTGGTCCCGGCTGTCATTTGTAGATCTTTCAGTCGTTACAGGTAGTCAGTGGCCCGATAGTCTGACAACCAGTCTTACCAAGGGGTATCGTACTACCCAGTACTAACTGAGTTGTGGAGGTCAGATAGGCAGTCGCTCCATGTAAAATACTGGTATTCAGCTGCATCCGGTTAGACTGGAAGCCGAACCCAACTATGTTGGGAAAAGGCTAGGTAGATGGTGATGCTTATGTATGATGATTCTCCTCCTCCACTGCCAGACACTTTGTGTGGTGGAAAACCCCTGCCAGACGCCTTTAAAGTATGTTAAATTGTAAGTGAACTGATGACATAGATTCAATCTCTTAGTATTATATAACTGCATAGCACATGTGTGAGTACTATGTACAGTAAAGCTACCATTTACATTTAGTTATCCTTTATTGACTCGAATGTGCCCTGGTGGCTGAGAGAATGTCAGGCTCACTCAAATGTCTCGCTGATAGTGGCGGGTGTGTTGGGTCGTTTAGTTCCCTTCAATATGGTTGAGCTGAATGGAGCTGATGCATGCGTCATGTTCGTGAACGGGCGCTGTCAGTTGGGACTGGTCATCTCTTAGCTGCCACGGTTTATTTTAACTACTTTGTTTTTAAATTGTTGATAGTTATAATCTTTTACTCTGGACGCTCTTAATGTGCACGTCTTTCTACATCGTTCTCACATATATGTATAATCTCAACATGAATGATGTAACCAAGATCTTGTAACAATATTTTGATTGAAAAGAGTGTCCATGGAGTTTCTTGCCCATTCTTCTCCATAGAGATCTACGCTTTGGAATGGGCAACTACAGTACTTTCACAAGTTATTATGCCTTGTGTCTGTGACTGTAGCTTCGCCTTTGTTTTTCTGACTTTCAAAAGTGCCTGCGAAGGTCTAATTGAAATAAACGCTTTGAGTTGAGTTTGAAATGACGTAAGTTTGGTGGTCACGGGATTTCCCTCTATAACAGATAAGTATGGAAGAAGAAGACTCGCTGCGCCAACCGCTAATGATGATTTTCAGTGTTACATACCTAGCAGCTTTAGCAGTCAAATAGCTTCTTTTCTTGGCCCATCCATCGCATATGTCTCGAGGAGACCAAGTATTGTCTCCTTCTGGATGCTGAATTCTCAGGAGTTTTGGGAGGTCCATACGTTCAGCTAGGTACCTGAAAATAAACACAGGATTATAATGTAAATTCTGTCAATAGAAATTTAATTTCCCAGCTATGTCATAGTGTTCTCCAGTCTTACCGGATGCAGCTACCAGTATTTTACATGAAGCGACTGCCTATCTGACCTCCACAAACAAGGAAAATAGGACCATACTACCATTGTTTAAAGGCGCGTGGTCGAGACGTGAGCATGCGAGAGTCGTCGCTTAACGTCCGCAACGATATTCACACAATTTTCTACTTTTAAACAATGCCAATAATTGTACGCAAAATACGCGCTTTGGACGTGGAGTTGCGGACACCAGCACGTTATACAATAAAACATACTTATACAAGGTCCTATTTTCAATGCAGCCAGTAAATTGCGCGAGGATGTTTTCGTTCGTCTAAAATGACCGTAACGAAGCCGAAAGGCACTTGTCCATTCCCGTCATTGCGATTATTTTTTTGTTCTAGACCATACCTGGGAACCTTCTAGTTACGGAGATATTGGGGGACAAAGTTGCAACTTTTTCACAAGTTTTTTTTTTTTAATACGTGTTTTGAATGTAAGATTTTTAATTTTTTACTTTAAACACCTCCACGACCCCCGTAATATGTAATGCATCCATCAGCACAGTGTTTTGAGTGCGTTACATTGATTCCTACCTTATACAGTGATTTTTTTCACCCCCAAAAAAGAATTATTATCAGCAATATTTTTAGCCTAGAATTACTTAGTTTGGTGTACAGAATGCTTGGTTGACGGCTTCGTGAAGGTTACGTTTACACCTTGTATGGTTAACTTCAATATGATTCACCTTATAGTAGTATATTGCTCTCTAAGCTGCGCTATGGGGTATGAACCCATGAGGATCTGTATGGGACGCGGCACCGTCGATGGAAACACAAGTCCAGGACAGTCGCAAAGACGTACCTGAAAAGAATACATAATTATTGTTTGCGTAGTTAGCTCGGTTAGATCTAAATTAAGAAATATTCGAGTAGTTTTTAATCGAAAAAATAAAAACACTTGGGGGCCATTAATCCATTAATTACTTTCGAGCGGTTTTAGGGCGTGGGAGGTCGAGCCGAATCTCACCAGGGAGACATCGGAGAGGGGGGAGGTCGAACCCCACGCTTTTTTTTCCTCGCAAGAATGAAAAATGAAAATATGGCTATAACCTATACAATAATACGAGAGTAGCGGTGGCCCAGTGGTGGCAGCCCCGACTTACGAACAGTAAGTCGTGAGTTCGAACCCAGGCAGGCGCATTGCTTTGTATAATTTATTTCATCACCACTGCTCTCGAAACGGTGAAGGAAAACATCGTGAGGAAATCGGCATATCCTAGAACTAAAAATTCGAAGACATGTGACATCTACGAGTACCAACCCGCACTGGGGCCGCGTGGTGGATTATAGCCCATTCCCTCTCATAGAGAGGAGGCCGAGTGTCCCAGCAGTGGGAACATTATAGGCTGATTATGCTTATGCTATGCAATAATAAATATTCAATGAAGATAATTAAGCAAATTATGCTTTTTGAATAAATCCAACGCAATCAAGCAACGTTTTTACACTAAATACGCATTTTGAAAAACAGCACTTGAGATTAGTTGGGCTAAGAGGGTCAAGTCAAATTCTACGACATCACACAAATGGAGGATCGAAAAATCGACTGACGTAATTAATGGACACCCCCTTGGTACATTTTGAAGTCGAAAATGGATAAGACTTCAGCAGAACTTCAGCAGATGACCTAACTCACTTGCGGCGTCAAGTAGATGGTCTGGAAGTGCTTGGTGTGTCCCGGCGTGCGCGACACGGAGACGACGCAGCGCCCCATCAGAGCGTTCAGCAGCGATGACTTGCCGACGTTGGGCTGCCCGACGCAGCCTATCGACAGCACCCCGTTTTTGTAGCGCTCGTGCGTGTAGTATGATGTGTCTGCTTTCTCTAAGATCGTTTCGCCTGGGGGTGAACAAGAATTATTGCAATTTCTGTGGCTAAAATTAGAAGTATACTAAACAGATTATGGAAATTGACGTCACACCATCGTCGTGACAATCAATGATGTTTGAACTTTTAGAAATTCATAACTTTTTTTAATAATGTTGATCAGCTGATCGCGTCAGTTCCTATACATTTTTTTTTTTGCGTATACCAAGAACTCGTAGAACAAAATTTTTAACAGATAGATTTCTGTAGTAAGATGGCTAGTTTGAACACTCGATGTATTGAGTGTACGATATACAGCGTGTAACAGAAACGAAATCGAACGAAAACGAAATCATATGGAATACTATGGTACGGACCATCAAACTGAACAACCTTCTCTATGGGACCACCATCAAAATCGTAATAAAATAATCAGCTGTCCTATACATAATGTCAATACCTACTCGACCCAAATGTATGGGACAGCTAATTATTTTTTTACGATTTCGATGGTGGTCCCATGGAGAAAGTTGTTCAGTTTGATGGTCCGTACCACAGTATTCCATATGATTATACCCTTCCTGTTACACGCTGTATTGAATGTCCGATTTATTAACCATTCGAACCTCCTCGAACTTCTTCTTGTTCAGGTGCTTGGTCCGACGAGACACCGGTTGTGCGTTTATCATGTTACATACTAATATTATAAAGAGATAAAATTTGTAAGTTTGTATGTAGGGGGTAATCTCTGGATCTACTGAACCGATTTTGAAAATTCTTTCACCAATAGGAAGCTACATTATCCCCGAGTGCCATAGGCTATATTTACAACGTGCCCGTGGGATAATTTCCGACAAAAACGCGAGCGAAGCCGCGGGCAACAGCTAGTCTTGTATAACTGGCTACACTACAAAACACAACATTTAGAATACATGTGTTAGCATAACATAACGTCACGACTGTAATCCCCGAAGAGTTAGGCAGAGGTGTACCTAATAGTACACCCACATTTCACCAGTTGTGTGTAAGTCCCATGTAATAGGGGGCGAGCCTATTGCCATCAACCGGGCACAAATCCAGACTCCATGGCTACTGATAAATTCCTGACCGCAAAACCCAATATCACTTTGCCCGACCTGGGAATCGAACCCAGGACCTTATGCTCAGCAGTCGCGCTTGCGACCACTAGACCAACGAGGCAGAACAGGAATTAAAAAGAATAATGACGACCCGAATGGCGCAGCGGTAGTGAGGCTGCCTTACGTTCTTAGGGTCCCGGGTTCGAATCCCGGTAGGAGCAAATGTTTGTGTGATGAGCATGGACATTTTGATTCCGAGTCATGGATGTTTATATGTATAATAAGTATGTATTTACAAACAAAAAGTATTTATGTAGTAATAACAACTATCTGGTGTCCACGACACAAGCCTCGTTGCTTAGTGTGGCACCTAGATGGCGCTGTGTGTAATGTCTAGCGATAGCGATAATTGCAATTTCTGTTTGAAAATTAAGATATGGCTAAATATAGAAGTGAACAAAACAGATTGTGGAACTTTTTTTTTGCGGCCTTTCGCATTATGGCCGCAACAGTCAACGACGTTTGAAACTGTAATAGGAAATTGTAGGAGTTTAATTATTATTTATTTACAGCTTATTATAAGTGACAACGATACTACAAAACCTAGAATACATAATTTAATCCTTGGTATAAATAAGAAGTGAAAGAGATCAACTTAATTTACACAACAGTAAAATTGATATTCCTCCATCACTTACCAACTTCAGCGCCCTCATCATAATCAAACTCCACATTGGTCTCCTCCTGAATCTTTTTCTCCCAAGAAGAGAGATCTACCTCTCCGTTCACGATCTCCTTGCAAGCTTCTAGAATCTTCGTGGCGCCTTCCGCGCACATCTTCTGCTTCCCTTTGCGTCTGCGGACTTGGAGACCTGTAACAAATTGACTTAGCAGGTAAGCAGAGGTGAGGAAAATAGTCGACCTTGCAATGAGGGCTATCGTTTTTGAGCTCACCAGATGGCGCCACTGTCGAGTAAGGTCATGATAATAATTCTATTTTATTATTATCTTTTTATGAAATTTGGTAAGTACTATAAAGTACCAAACTTCATAAAACGTTTATTTAATTACGTATAATAACATAGTGTAAACTTTAGATACGTATTTACAATATTCTCCCAAATTAGCAAGCATGAAACATTTAAAAATCATTTTACCTCCAAGTACTAACAAATTAGATCCTAAGTTGCTACTTAAAATCTTCAAGTCATAATTAATTAGGAATGGCTCAATCTAGACCACAATCGTGAATATTAGTAAAAATAAGTTATACGCGCGAACACTCTATGACATCTGACATTTCGGTAACCTCACGCTACACTAGCGCCTCTAGCGGCGAATTCATACGCGGTATCCCCCATTGAGGAAGGCTAAATGTCATTTGGGGGTAAGTAGAACAGGGTGTAAAGTTCTTCATCCCCCATTCAAAAGGGAGGATCCTACGATCAGACGGGGGTTGTGTCTGGTGGACTACTGCCCGACGATTGAAGTCAGGTTCTTGATGGACGTGACTTCGACGCACTAATGGTTAGTACGTATTTAGTATATCATTTCGAACCTAGAAATTATTCATGGGCAATTTTAAAAATCAATGGCTTAATAGCCAATAGCGTAAACCAACATCTGAGGAGGCTCTCGCTTGGCAGCTGGATCAAGGGCTTGATTCAAAAAGCAATACAGTGAGTGATAGCAAATACCTGACCCACCTTTGCATAAATGGCTGAGATTTTTTTTATAATACGAATCGATAGAATTTTGTAATTCTTTTATATTTTATTTATTTGAGCAAAGTAAATAAAATCACTTGCTAAACTCACTGTACTCCTGGACACGGCGCGTATTGTTAGGAGGTTCCCCTCTCTGGAGCCCTGACCGCCGGTAATGATAAATGATGTTTATTTTGCAAATAGGTTTTTAAAAACACTTTTACACGACTCTTTTTTTAAACTAGATGGGGTTGGTATTTCGTACCTGACTACTCTGAGAAGAAACAGCCGAAACAAACTCAGAGATCATAGTCTCCATAATCTTGATAAACTCACATGAGGACTATGCAGATTAGTGTCTGAGATGGTCTCTTGAAGAAAGAACCACACAGATTTGAGTGGACCTGTCCAGTCAGTGCAAGCATTTGTCAGTTATCGTGTAGCTCGACTTATAACTCAAGGATAGGGTAGTTCAGACCCCATTCCCGATGCCGGTGGGCTACTATTTTTTATATTTTTACCTAAACGATTTTTAGTTTTTTTTTTTAAAGACTTTATAAAAATATAAAAGCTGTGTGTACAAAATAAATAAACGATTTAACCTAGCTTGCAATACGTAATTTCCTTATTTCAGAAGATAACGAAAAAAAAAACAAAAAACAATTAGTATGCGTACAATGAGTAGCTACTCACCAGCCTTATCACTCGTAGCACCCCTCAAATTATAAGCCGGAAGCGACGTAAAGTACAGCACTCTCAGCGCCGGGTATGACGTAGTGAGAAATTGCTTCCATGCGGCGACGACAGAGGGCGGCACCAGGTCGATCTTGTTCAATACTAGCACCATGTGCTTTTTCTGCTCCTGTATGTACGTGTACAGCGAGGGGGGGAACATCATGCCCTGGAGAGGAGAGGGAGACAAACAATCAGAGAACGGGACCTGCTTAAGGTGGAAGCATCAGGGTAGCCCGCGAAATTCAAATTTTCTTACATTTTTTGCAATTTGCAGGTCAGTGTCTGGTTGTATGTTGATTAAAATATGATTCGCGACCGTAACACATACGAATATTCAGAGTTATAATTATTAGTTATAGCCATTGAATTACTTTTTCATAAATACATAGTCATAAAATGGGATTGTATGAACTTAGAGGGATGTATTGATGATTTTAATTCTATAAATACATACATATTAAGGCCGCAAGTCATATTTTGACTCATTACTCAATACTTGATTGCATTCCATAATGTGTACATAAATATAACAGTTGGTATGTTAAAACATCGAATCAATTAGGGCCCTGATGGGCACAGCAGTTGGTCAGCACAAAGCCAGACACTGACCTGCAAATTGCAAAAATCTAAAAAAAATGAATTTCGCGGACACCCTGGCGCTTCCACCTTAAATAACAACAGCCGAATTAAAAAATAAATGAGTCGAAAGTTAAGCAACGTAGGCCGAGGTTGTCTATTGGATGGGTGACCATTCACATCGAGACCACATTAGGCAGTCTTAACGGGTAGTCAGAAACCAGGAAGTCTTACCAAAGAGTACCGTGTTATTCAATCACTGGATTAAATTAAACTAGCTAGCGAAGTTCTGCAGTCGAGATGAGATTCGCCACTCATACTTCGATAGTAACTAAACTAACTGCGGTATGATCCCAAAAAAACTAAAAATAGATTTTGAAATTTAACATGGCATTTTTTTTTTGTTTTGATTAATGACATGTTTACAAAAAAAGAAACCTTAAGGTGGTTCCTTTAAGGGTCACGTGACGGTCTCTTCATACAAGTTTGGTTGGGATTACACTGTAGACATGGACACTTTTTGTTTAAAACGAATCATTTTATCACTTTTCTACAATGAAAGGAGGGCGCGTGCGCCTTTTTAGGAAATAACTTACAGTATTTACTGAGAAAAACAGTCGTGAAATCCAGGCAAAATTTGACATTTCTTTACATGTGTGAGTAACTTGACAAGCAAAGTTTGCGTAACCAACCCACGTACGCCATCTAGTTCAAAGTTTCAAACCAACGCAATCATGGCGATGATTGCGTAGGTTTGAACTAGATGGCGTAGCCGGCGATATTATAATTCTGATAAATCAATACACAATAATTGTATTATTTTCTTTACATTTCATTAAAAAAAAAGCATTTTATCATCATAAAACTGACGACTATAAACGGAAATTTATTCAATTTAATTTCTTATTATTTTTGTGTGGTAACATAAATGTCATTCTTCGTACAATAGGTAGTTATTCTTATTGGGAAATTAAATAATACTGTTATTTGTTAAATCAATATACAATAATTGTTTTATTTCCTTTATTACATTTAATTAAAAAAACATTATATTACCATAAAACTGACGCCTTTTTAAAAAAGGTTTATTCAATTTAATTTCTTATTATTTTTGTATGGCAACATAAATGTCACTGAATCGTACAAGAGGTACAGTAGGTGTTATTATGCGACGTTGCCGTTCTTCATATCCTTGACCTACACGCACAACGCTGTTGCCAAACTTCGTCCGCCCGATTGACTTGTAGCTGTTACAATACTTTTTGAAGATCTCGCTATGCCGCATAGGATTCGCGCGTGGAAGTTCTCGCATGATATTGCAATATTAATTCGAGTATGTATTTTATTCCAATTTAATAGAATTAGGTATTGCAAATTATTGTAGGAACGGCAATTAAATTAATTATTCAAAATACGTAATTTTCCTGCAAATGAAAGTACCTATATTTCAGAGTATAAAACCCAATACGGGTTTTATACTCTGAAATCTCGTCACAATATTAAGTAGATACCTATGTTTCGATGTTGTCAATTACATAGCACATACAAAGTTAGCGTTAATCGTATTTTAATGTGTATATATATTTTTGGGTCAACAATAAATTACATTATTCGTGAAAACATTTGCATAATCGAAGAATGGGTAAAGTTGTCTTGTGGGATGTGCTTTTGTTGGGTTATGTTAAAAATACCTCGAACGCATTTTGCAAACCAACAGTTTCAGACAAACATACATTTTTGTATATTAGAGGTACTGTGTGGTACTGTGTGACATAACGCGCAGGGTTGGCGCGTTCAGAAACAAAAAATACACACGATTTCTTGCTTATCCTAAAAAAAAAAAAAATACTTCTGGTTTTCTTTCTTATTCGTCGAGTGGCGACCAATATTCTACTAGGAATATAAAGATAAGTAAAATTTTACTCTTACAATTAAATTACTATTACATTTAATTTCTATTTTGTCAGGATGTGATCCTAGTTCCGAACGAAATCCGTATGTATGGTTATATTATCTATGATTCATAGATTCATGTCATGCAATTGCAATTGCGTGCGATCTCATCAGATTATGGTTGTGAATTACTATACTTTTAAATTTTATTCAAATACTGAGTGTATAAAAGTTACATATTCTTTTGTTTTTCATTTGTTTTTTTTTATATTTCAGATTTAGATTACGACTACAATGTCGTATGTTCCAACAAGAAGAAAGGCTTACAAAGGACACAAATATTCGGGGCCTCCGAAATCGTTGAAGCGAGTTCGCGGTGGACTACGACAATTTTACGACAATGAGAGGTAATAAACATAACTCAACATAACTCTAAACAACTAAATCTATACTAATACTTTATAGAGGTAAAGTTTGTGAGGTTGTAGGGGGTAATCTCGGGATCTACTGAACCGATTTTGAAAATTCTTCCACTAATACGAAGCTACATTATCCCCGAGTGCCGTAAGCTATAACTATTTACAACGTGCCGAGCAAAACGCGAGCGGATCCGTGGGCAACAGCTAGTATACTATTACTCTAATTCTGTGTTTATTGTAATAGCTAGTAACCGCCATTTCAACTATTTACCTACTTTTACTGTTGACTCAAGTTTACATTCGTAATTTATTCTCTTTATAATATTAATATTCGTATTACAGCCGTTTGAAAGTTTGGCGTGCCGAAGAATCGAAGAAGCCAATGAATGAAGAAATCGTCATAGATAATTCTAAAGTGTATGTATCAAATTAGCATGATTTTTTGTTTGCTGCTCGTAAAAGTGACACTACATAAAGGTGTTAGGTGTATATAATTATGGTAATTCAATTTTGATTTATTTGTTTCAGTAATCAGAATAAACAACTAAGAACATATGCGCGTGTAAAACCAAAAATCCGCTTAGAGGCCACATACAGTGTTCCTAGTAATAGCACTGTGACTGTGACAGACACTGTGGTTGAACCTTTAGAGATTAATTGGCCACAAGCTGATCCTGAAACTGATTCATTTCAATTGACAGTGGAAACTGTTCCAAATAAGTGTTTATCTGGAATATCTGGGTATCGCATTGTGGACCTGAAGCATGTCATTGAGTGGGCATTCCTTTTGGAGAGACACAGAAATATGTGTGAATCGTCACTAATTGAATTTGTCAGTGAGAGACATAATGGATTTCAAAGTGAATTAATTTTCAAGTGCAGTATGTGTGGTAAAGTGTGGAGGCAGTGTACGGAGAAGAGTGATAAAATCAATACTGCGTTTGTGTGGGCAACGGTGACTTCTGGTAGTTACTACACTCAAGCGGCACATATAACACATCTCATGGATATTCCAACAATGTCCGCTAATAAATTTCGTCGTATTGAAAAAAAATTAGGCTGTGTGTGGTTTGATCATTTGACAGAGGAAATTCAAACTGCTGGTGAACAAGAAAGATCAATTGCCATTGAAAAAGGTCATGTCAGTTCAGACGGAGTTCCCTTTGTTACTGTTTATGTAGATGGAGGATGGTTGAAAAGGTCATATGGGCATAACTTTGATTCATCATCTGGTATGGTAAGTTAATATTTTACTAATCACAAATTTAGTTCTTTATGATCTTTTTATTTTATTCAATATTTTCAAGTTTGTTTTCATTTCCAGGCCTGCATTATTGGTAAAGAAACTAAGAAATGTCTATTTCTTGGTGTTCGAAACAAATATTGTTATACATGTCAATATTATGAGAGAAGAAACATGGATAAGAAATCACATAATTGTTGCAAAAATTTTACTGGACCATCTACAGCCATGGAATCACAAATTATTGTAGAAGGTTTTCAAAAGAGTGAAGAAATACATCGACTTAGCTATTTGAATTTTATTGGAGACGGAGACTCCTCTGTGTTTGCAAACTTGAGAGAAAAAGTGTCATATGGGAACATAATAACAAAAATTGAATGCAAGAATCATGTAATCAAAAACTATACCAGTGCACTCTACAAGGTAAATAAATCAAATTTGTATAAACATCTCAAGATCAGTGAAGCATATTCTGTAATTATATTTGTACTTTTTTTTTAGATCTTGGCCAACACTAGGCTACCACTTTATGGGCGAAATATTTTGAAACCTAAATTGATGAAACTTACATTAGTGGCACGGAAAATTATAATGTGTAGCAGTGACAGTGCTACTATGGCAGTAGATTTGAGAAATGGCCCGCTTCATGTATTCGGAGTACATGAAAACTGCAAGGATTATTACTGCAAAGTCAATAAAACATCTGCAAGTGAAGAGAAGGAAGAAAATCTCGTAGAAAAGAAAGAAGAAAGAAAGAAAAATCATTTATTTTGCACCGACTAGAAACGCGCAATAATAAAACATAACCATAAAAAAAATTGAAAAAGAACATCAAAGCAAAAAACAAATAAAATGAAATCTAATATTACCTTCGCAGAGAATACTATTCTACATCTACGATTCTGTCTTGAGATCCCCTATGGTCACACCATAGAGAACCCTAGAAAGTGCATGTCTTTGGCTTTGGTGACACCATAGACAAGCACTTTCGACGCGACATTTTGACACAACGTTGACATAAGGAGATCCCAAAACAAAAACATTCACATCACATCAGTACATGTACAAAACTAAACTTAAAACGTTACAATAAATATGAAGGCAAGATAACTATGTGAAACATAAATGAAACTGCGCGTCCCATCCGTGCAAAAATGGTCGATGCTCAGCTAAATGCTGTGGCTTCGGACGGACCGTAAGTCCTCAGCGCTGATTTTCAGCAAAGACCAAAAGAGTGACATATTGACGCCGCCATGGTGTTTCAGTCATTATTTATACACTAATAAGAATAATGGTAAGTACTAATATTAAATGTATGTATATTTGGAAAATAAATATATAAACATAATGATTGTGAGTTGTAACACGAATATCATATTTGCAAGTGTACAGAATATTTTGAAACAAAATAAAAATACATGCTTTATGTTATGCCAACATACAAAAACCAACACAAAGCTAAGATTGAAAGATGCTCAACAACTAACATTAACTAATTATTAAAATCTGAAATTAAATATCCATTTAAAAAGATTTCCATGTAGAAAGTCTGAAAAAGACTGCTCCAGAGGTGTGGGCTCTGATTTATGCTGCCAATGAAAAAATTGCTTTGAAGGCAGGCCGTTTATCAAATGAGACGACAAATGTGGCAGAAAACTTTATGAGCGTTATAAATAAATTCAACTGTGGAAAACGAATTAGTTTAGAAAGAGGGGGTTCATACCAGCGACGTGTTCATGTGGCAGGTAAATATAAAGTCAGAAATTTTCAGTACCAGTAAGAAATGCTTTGATTATCATGGTGCATACTTCCCTCCTATGGTATATAACAAAGTGCACTCATACCGAAACAGGTCAGATGGTGGACTACAGATGTACCTACTCTAACAGTATTGTTTCTTTGTTTGTTACGTAATAATTATCTATTGATATTATCTAGTTAAAAATATTCTGTTTTCAGGATTATCACTTGCTACTGGACACAAATGGCATGAAACTGCATGGAAAAAGCAGACCACACAGAGCCCAGGGACACATTTTAAAAAGTACATAAAGCAAAAGGAACAAAGCAGAATACGACGGCAATCGTCGATACGCAAACGATTGTTTGCTCCAAGAGAGAAAACCCATCCTGACAAGCACTATGGACCTGAAGCTTGTGATCCAATTGATATTGATGAAGCACAATTGAGAATACAGTGTGAAGAACGGTTAGCAGAATTCCAAAAGTCACCAGAAAACATAGCTTTGATTGAAATGTCTACTGTAGGGCAGCATGAAAATGATTTATATACTACTCATAGGTGTGACCGTTTGACTGCTAGTCAATTTGGGATGGTTAGTGGTGTGGTATAATTATGTTAGCAGAAATGTAGCTATAATAAGACCTACGTAGACAAAGCTGAATTTAATAAATACCCATAGCATACATTTATTTTATCTGGTCTTTTATGTTTACAGATTTGCAAACGCCGTATTACAACTCCATGTCATAACCATGTAAAGGATATTCTATATAAAAAGAATATTTGTACAAAAGACATGTTATATGGGCAGCAAAATGAGAATTTGGCAAAAAGCATGTTCATGCAACAATATAATAAAATTGTCAGGCCTTCAGGTCTTTTTATCGATGAAGAATTTGGATGTTTAGCTGGCAGTCCAGATGGTGAGTTTTTTTATCGAGCTTCAATTTTATCTACCTATTCTTATTTGGGAAATGTGGAAAAATATTACACTAGTTAAAATCGCGACTCGTCGACTGAGGCAGTATATTTCTTGTATTTATAAAATCTCATAAAGAGCTCCATAACATTGTTTTTTATTTTGTGTCAATTTGTTACAGGTATAGTTGAAAATGAGAGAGCTGTTGTTGAGGTCAAGTGCTTTCCATCATTGGCGAGGAAAAATCAAAGCCTAGAGGCAGCTGCCCTAGAAAAGAAAAACTTTGCTCTAAAATCGGATAATAATGTTTTAGTTATGAATAAAAAGCATGATTATTACTTTCAAGTAAATTAATAATTCTATTGCATGTCCACTTTATACTTTATTTCAGTATCTTGTTTTGTCTTATACTATAGAAAAAACTCTATTTCAGGTTCAAGGACAAATGCGTGTCAGCAAAATGGAAAAGTGCTATTTCATATGTTTTATTTCAGTCACTGAACCGTTGACTGTGATAGAAGTTTGTCGAGATAATGAATTTATCAGCAATATGATACCGAAGCTATTAGACTTTTTTAAAAACTGTATTCTGCCAGAAATCATTTTGAGACGTGTTAAAAAAAACGCGCAATGTATAGATTTGAATGGTATGTACACAAGGTTATTACTTTACTTCATAAGTTGAATCAATTTCAATGTCTAAAATATATTATTATGTTTTTCTAGTGAAAAATCGTCCATCAACATCAGTTGGAGATTCGAGCATGGAGTAAAGTTGAATTTTAGAGCAGCTTTGGAGATTGATGGTAAATAACATTTTAAAGGTAATTTGAAATTATATTCGTCAATAGGTAACAAATATACTAAGTACAGTTATTTTCATTTGCAGCAGATGTAGCTGATGCAGCAGCAAAAGAAGACTCAAGGCAGAGGATGACATCAAGCAGCCAAATGATTTTTGTTCCACAAGTTGTTTAGAATGTACATTATCATTGTCTTCCTGCCATTGTCCCATTCTATTTGGGGTCGATGCATAACGTTTTCTTCTTCCATTCCCCTGTCAGACCTCACGGCATTACTTACTCCTTTCTCTTTCATATCAGTCTTCACACAATCTATCCACCTTTTCTTTACAATGATAATGTACGTTCTAAACAACTTGTTACTTTTTATTTGTATTTATTATAAAATGAAAAGGTGAAATAATACTTTGGTATGTAGGTGTATAACTACCTGTTCAACCCGATAACATGCTCTTTAGATTTTTTGTTTTACTAGAAAGTTTTGTAATGAGTGCTTTGACATTATGCAATATTATTTCGCCTTCCTGGTTCTAATTACATACTAATTGCATTTTAGATTTATTGTCTCTTGTTTATGAATTACAAATCTTGAAGATCTTGTTTCTTTGTAATTATTGTAATAATTGGTTACGGTATAATAAAAATCATCAGTGTTATTATATTACAGAAAATATGTATGGGAATAAAGAAAATATTGATTGCTTTTGAGTGAATAGGCATGTAATAGATTATCCTAATTATAGGTATTGTTATGGTTATTATCAGTATTGCTTTTACTTTTAAAAGTTGATAAAATAGTAATGTTTTGCATATCCAAAAACTTATAACAACTATGTAATACCTAAATTACATTATTAAATAATTCTTTCACTATTTCAGTATTTCTGTAAAATATGTAGAAATAGAAAATATTCCAAACGGATATCCACCTTTTATGTCGTTGATATTTTGGATGACGGTAGATAGAAACGTCAAAGTTGTTTGTTCACGACTATAAAAGACGGTGCTCCGAGTGGCAGAGGTTGGTATTCTATTGCTGTTATTATTGTGTTATGATATGATACTATTTTGAAATGTTTGTTGCTTTACTGTTGTTATTATGTTGGATATAATAATGATCATGGACCATGGTAATATTCAGTACAAATTCAAATTGGTATTATACTATGAATTATTACTGATAACTATGTGCTAGAGATGTGTGTTATATTATGGCTTATATTGCTTAGTGTTTATCTTCACTGATAAACTGCTGTTACTTGAGAATGGTCCAGGACAACGGATAATTGTCCTGGCTGAATACTTATAACATGTTACCGTGGAGTTTCTTGTCCATTCTTCTCCACGAAGACCTAGGTTAGCGAATGGACGTAGCTTGATAGGTATCCTACTAATAACAGACAAGCCTAATTGAAATAAATGAAAAGTCTTGTCTTTCTGTATTTTTCTTCACAAAAACCCTTTTCCCTATACACCTCTTTAGAGCTACTTTTAGACACAGTAAATAACAAGTAACGATCCTGACACTGAAATATTGATAATTAGTGGATATTATTACATAATACATTTAGTCTCTCATCTACTTGTTATTACATGCATCAGGCATGTGTTACTTTTGTCAAATACTTTTGTTTTGACCTTTGTTATAAGGTAATAAAATAAAGCTATATTTTCCTATAAATTGCATATTTATTTTCATAATATAATCACATCATCGTAACTTATTCGTAGATAAAACATGATTATCTCATCAGACATTCATTTCCACATCAACAGTTTTTAAATACGCGCCATCTAGTGGTCCGTCTTAGTAACTAGTTCTCAATCAAGTCTGTGTGTGTCGGTGTGTAAACGATACTAAATTCAATGACGGATATTATTTTGGGATTATATGTCGAATTGGGTGGGTTTTGAGGCAATGTAATGATCAAGTTCAATGAAGTGTAATGTCCGCGTGGCGCTCGAACTACTTCTACGGCTTACTAACGTTCCAATTACAAATAAAACGAAATAAACTGGAAATGTTGACTTCAACGCCATCTAGCATCTAGGGGAGGGACTGTACTTATGCTTTTGCGGTTGCACAACGACATGCTTTGCTCATGCTTTGCTTGGTAGTATAGATGCAGGCCTACCTTACTGCCTCCCTCAGAGGTGGCAAGGTGGCGGGGTCTTGAGGGTGAGCGCTACAGTCGTGTAGATCCTCAAGGCAAGTCTGGGGGATTCACCTTCACGAGGTTGCCGCCCTGTTTTTGGTCTAATTCCATAAGAAATAGACACAACAAAAACCCCCGGGCGCTTTTTCAGAATTCCCAAAAGCCAAAATCCCAGGCCTAGGGTAACCCAAACCCCACTCCCATGATCCCACGCCCAATCCCTCCCTCCCTTTTCCTTTCTTCCTTCGGTCCATGAGGAGGGGTAACCTCTTATCCAAAAAAGCCCACAAACCCCAACATGTCGCAGAAAGATGAAAATAATCCCCAGGTGGGTCCCGGCAATGCCGGGGAATCCCATGCCGACACGTCGGTCAGCTCCCTTCGTAATCTGGGGGGGGCACCAATCTGCCACTTAGGGCCGCGCCTTCTGCGCGGCCGGCTGCTTTAGCGCCAACAGCACTGGCTGCGGCTCACGCGCCACCTGACACTACCATGGCTGCAACCTCTGCGCCGGTTGACACGACGGCTGCGACATCCGCGCCTACGACCCTGACACCCGTTATACTTTCCATGAGGGCCTGGCAACAGAGCATCGTTCGGAACAGTATAACGAACAACCCCGACAATGACACCGACAATGCACGACTCTCCAGTCTTGACGGCGAACTCCGCGCGCTGGCACTCCAGCGCGAGAAGATCGAAGCAAGGCTGAGAGACATTGACTCTCGACACCACGGGACGGGAAAGGTAGTTGAATCCGGTGGCCCTGGATTCATCTCTGTGGACGAAGTACGCTCGCTTAAACGTAAGCGCGGAAAAATCCGAAACAGAGAGAGAGATCTCAACAACCGTTTGAGCAAGATCCGCGAAGGCAATAGCCAGCGCGATGCGAAAACGGTTGCTTGTAAGGGAGTACGCGACCAGCCGCAAGTACGCGAAGGGGAAACCCAGCGCGAAAAGCAGCCGGACGCGGAAACATGCGGGCAAGGACCATTACGCGAAGGGGAAACCCAGCGCGGAACGACACTGCCCGCACCAGGACCATCCGGAGGAAACAACCGGAACCGCACCGAGGCGACCCAAGACCGACCCAAAACGAAGCGAGGCAAGCGATCTGGATTGTCGCGCAGGGTGTCCCTGGCACGAAACACCGTGCCAAGCCCTTCGGAACCGCAACCCGGGCCAAGCGGCCAGGGAACGGCGAAGAGGGTGCGCCCGGACGATACGGCTTCGCCGAGTACGCTCCAGGGGGACGCCAAGCGCGTCAAAATCCAGACCGCTCAAGGGGAGCAGAGAACCTACGCACGGGCCACAAAGGATATTCCTGCGCGGCTCGCCGTAGCGATCTGCCTCTCGCCTCCATCCCGCGACATGACCCCTGACGAGGCTGAGCACATCAAGCTCAGCCTCGAAGACCTCGTCATGGACGCTGACCCCTCCAAACCACTCCCGGCCTTCCGCGGCTACCCACGGGTTGCGGATGGCACTGTTCACATGTGGTGTGAGGACGACAGCGCCCTGGCTTGGCTGACTGAGAACGTGCCCATGATTAGACTGCCTAACACAGACGCGACCCTGACAGTCATGAAGCAGTCCGACGTACCGACCCGTGTCCGAGCAGCGCTCTTTGTGCCCAGGTACAATGGGGACATAGCGCGGCTCCAGAGTGTTCTGACTCGTCAGAACACCTGGTATGACATAGGGAGGTGGTCGCTGTACAGGGCGACATCCATCGGTGGTGATAACCATGGGACATATTTGACCCTGGGTATCCCACCGGAGGAAGTCGAAAAGGTCTTGGGGAGGGAGCGGCGGGTATCGTACCTACTTGGGTCGATATACGTGCGCTTTTTCCCCAACACCCAACCCTCTGACACCCAGACCACGACCACAGAAATTGCACAAAAAAGACCGACACCGACAGAGCTTGACCTGACGATGACACAACTGGAGGAGGAGATGGCCAGAACGGCGATGGCTGATGCTGACGCTGTGCGCATGCCGACCTCACCAGGGTGGACAGAGCAGCGGCTTACTTCTTCACCGACACTGAGCGACGACCGGCATGAACTGGAGGATGGGAGGGATTTATCCGATGGATCCATCTCCTCCTAACTCCACCTCATTGCCGCCGGCGCCCCCGCCCGCTGCCCTAAACATCATCCAGACCAACCTCCAGCATAGCCAGACTGCCACGGCTTGCCTACGCAGGACGCTGGAGACGAAACCCCGAACTATCGTCCTGATCCAAGAGCCGTGGATTCGAAATAATAGAGTATGCGGCCTTGGAAACATTGGAGGTAAGCTAATTCTCGACACACAGGGCACAGAAAAACCACGAACCTGCGCCTACATACCCAAAGATGTACCTACGACAACACTCACACAACTATGTTCCAGAGACCTGACAGCCGTCAGACTCAAGACTGACGGCGATGCACCTGACATCGTCTTAGCCTCGGTTTACATGCCAGGCGAGGATGAAGACTGCCCAACTAAAGAGATGGCCGACCTGGTAAGGTACTGTGAGGACGCCAACCTGGACCTGGTCATCTGCACGGACTCAAACGCCCATCACCCGCTTTGGGGTTGTGTCAAAGCCAACACTAGAGGTGAGGTACTATGCACATATCTATTCTCCACTAACCTTAACATCGTAAACCGCGGTTCGGAACCCACTTGGGTCACAGCTCGCGGACAAACGATAATTGACCTAACGCTGGCTTCAGAGAGCGCGACAAAACTTATCTCTAATTGGCACGTTTCCAACGAGCCTTCTTGCTCTGATCATAGAAGGATTCGTTTCTCACTAGTAGCTAACACAAAAAAACCCGAACCTAGGCGCAATCCACGCCGCACCAACGTACCCGGCTACAAACGGCTTCTGGCCTCACTGCTAACACGGCACCAAATACCCTTAACTCTAACAGATCCCAAACAACTTGAGGACATTGTAATAAAACTCTCGGAATATATAATTGAAGCCTACCATGCCTGCTGCAAACTACCAGATCCAAACACCAAGAGCAAGGGAAACTCTTGGTGGAATGCAGAACTCAGCAAGCTCAGGCAAACGATGCGCAAACAATTCAACAGAGCGAAAAACTCCAGGCTCCCAGAAGACTGGGACTCATACAAGAAAACACAATATATCTTCAAAAAACAAGTCAGGCATGCCAGCAGAGCAGCCTGGCGGAAATTCTGTGAGGACATTGAATCAAACAGCGAAGCCGCGCGAGTAAGAAAGATCCTGTCCACCGACCAGGATCGCACCCTCGGATCGCTGAAAAACTCAGACAACACTTACACAAAGTCGGACCACGAGACTAGTAAAATTCTTCTGGAAACCCACTTCCCAGACTGCAACCTCTCCGAGGACAGAGCATGGCCAAGCGAGCCAATGCACACGCCAAACGACCGGGACTGGTCCAGAGCCCGTACAGTGGCAACCGAAGATAAAATAAAATGGGCAATCAAGACCTTTAAACCATACAAATCCGCAGGCTTAGATGAAATCTTCCCAGCCCTGCTGCAATGGGGAGCAGACATCCTTACGCCGTGGCTGGCTGCCATCTTCCAAGCCTGCTTAGCAAATAACTATATACCACTTCAATGGCGAGAGGTGAAAGTCATTTTCATCCCTAAGCCAGGCAAACCTGATTATACACAACCTAAAGCATACAGACCAATAAGCCTGACATCATTCCTACTGAAAACCCTTGAGAGACTCTGTGACCGACATATTCGGGACGGACCTCTTCAGGAGATGCCACTCCACAAACAACAACACGCCTACTCCACAGGTAAATCAACGGAATCCGCACTCCACAGTGTAATCTCCAAGATCGAATGTGCAGTAGACCACAAATGCTCCTCACTAGCTGTTTTTATTGACATAGAAGGCGCTTTTGACAAAACCATTTTCCATAGCATCAACGCAGCCCTCGAGGAACACGGTGTGGACTCGACCCTGCGAGGATGGATCACAAACATGCTCAGACTGAGAGCCGTACAGGTTACGGTGAACGACACCACTAGAGCCATCGTGGCGAAGGGCTGCCCCCAAGGGGGCGTCCTCTCGCCACTCCTATGGAACCTCGTGGTAGACAGCCTCATAAAGCGTCTCAACGACAGAGGCTACTTCACGGTGGGATATGCCGATGATATAACCATAATAATAAACGGAACACACGAAAACACACTGTGCAACCTTATGCGACAAGCCCTGAAGATAGTAGAGGACTGGTGCAAGGAATACAAACTAGCAGTGAACCCTACCAAAACTGAACTCGTCCTCTTCACAAAGAAAAGAAAGTTGGCAACCCTACAGTTACCACGCTTCTTCGGGACCACCCTAAGCCTGTCGACTGAAACCAAATACCTGGGTATCTATTTGGACAAACAGCTGAATTGGGCAAAACACACCGATTACATCACCACAAAAGCCAGCATAGCCCTATGGCAATGCAAAAGACTGCTCGGCAGAAATTGGGGCCTAAGCCCCAAAATCACCTACTGGCTATACACTACAGTTATCCGGCCAATCATCACATACGGCTCCTTAGTTTGGTGGCCCAGGACCAACCTGAGCACAGCTCAAAAAAATCTCGAGAAACTACAAAGATTTGCCTGCGTAGCAATCACCGGAAGCATGAGGACATCACCCACTGCCGCTTTACAGGTGATGCTGGGGCTGCCACCTCTACACCTCGTCGTAAGAGAGGAGGCGACCCTAGCGATTTTCAGGCTCGAAATATCCGGTACCCTGAGTAAGGACTCCAGAATCAAACATACACGCATAAAAGATGATGCTATCAAACAACAGCCAATGATGGTATCACCCTGCGACAGAACCCTGAAGACCCACTGCTTTCAAAAACACTACAACATAGAGCTCACAGCGGAGATGTATGATTACTCCGGTCCAACAGAGCTAAGGATCTACACCGATGGATCAAGGACCGACGAAGGGACAGGTGTCGGAGTCTTCTCTGACGACCTTAACATTAAAATATCCAGACCCTTGGGAATGCTCAACTCGGTATACCAAGCTGAGTGCGTAGGCATTATCCAAGCGGCACACGCCATAGAAGTCAGGGAGGTTACGGATACCCATATTCGTATACTCTCCGACAGTGCCTCAGTTCTTCAATCCTTGAAGAGAAACCAGATTACGTCGAGACTAATACTAGAATGCCATAATGCCCTCGAACGTGTTACGGTACTAAACCGCAACACGGTGACACTACAATGGATCAAAGGACACAGTGGATCACTTGGAAACGATGCAGCTGATGAACTCGCTAGAAGGGGATCCAGCACTAAAGCTTTCGGACCTGAACCCATTGTGCCCATTCCTTTCCAGCAACTAAGGAGCTGGTTAAAGGAACACACTCAAACAGAAGCGGAAAAATGGTGGACCTCGACACCAGGGTGTAGGCAATCCAAGGAGGCTATGCCATCCCTGGATACACAGCTGACCAAGCGCCTTCTGCGCCTGGACAGAGATAGTCTGCGTCTGGTGGCGGGGACCATCACTGGACACTGCTCACTGAATAAACACTTCCACACCCTAGGTATCACTGATAGCCCCCTGTGCAGAGCGTGCATGGAGGCGGAGGAAACGGTAGCGCATGTACTCCTCGAGTGCACCGGCGTCACCCAGATCCGCGAGGAGATTCTTGGAGCACCGAGATCCCTTGCGGATGTCCTGAGAAGACCGGGAAGTCTGATCTGCTTCTGGAGGGTGGTGGGCTGGTTGGAGTAACGGCCACCATGGCTCACGTACAATGGTCCACTTTAAGGACTAAGTGCGGAAACCAAACCCTTAACATAGATAGATAGAACGCCATCTAGCGAGAAAATGTCTATGAGCAGACCGTATCTTCATCCTTAACTTAGAAACTATGCCCCACAAAACCGTTTTCACGGTTTTCCTGTGGGAACGGAACAAACAGTACTAAAAAATTAGGTTTACTAGTGCGGACAATTTGCACTTATTGGGCTTATAAAGCAAACTAATAGTAAAAGACAGTTCACAAAGTCTTGAGATAGTACAGCTTAAGTAATTTGGCAAATTTACCTTTTATTTAGCATGATCACGTCTGTAAGCCCAGAAGCGATAGGCCGAGGTGGAGGTACCCATTAGTACACTCACGTTTCGCCCGTCCCATGTAATAGGGGCGAGCCTATTGCCATCAACTGGGCACAAATCCAGACTCAGTGGCTGCTACTGAGATATTCCTGATGGAAAAACGCAATTACGCTTTGCCCGACCTGGGGATCGAACCCAGGACCTCATGCTCAGCAGTCGCGCTTGCGACCACTAGACCACCAAGGCAGTCCATTTGAAGTTTGATGATATTGAAATTTTGGTGCAGATAATCGGTTTTTGCATTATGAGTACGACATAGGGCCTAGACGGTCCGCGAATAAACAGGAAAAGCCAAATACAACTTCGATTTATTAAGTAAATTTTCTTTCTTCGTTATCAAAGAACGAAGAACCCCCCCGCGCGTAGAAACGGGTTTCTTCGACGAAGAATCGAAAAAAATTACAGATTGTGGAAAGATTTCTATCGTCGCAAGCATAGCGATGTTAGAAATGACTGACAAGACATGTCAAGTTTTGAAAGAGCTTTGTCTATTCTTGGTAGAATAGAGATAGTATTGCCATGCTACGCGGGCTGGTGTCAGAGTTTTTATGCCGGCCATGGGCTTCTGACTTGACTTTACATGCCATTGAGAAATATCTCTCGGGCATGATGTTCTCCTCACGATGTTTTCCTTCACTTCGGTGATAATTAATATGAATTCGAAAAATCAGAGTTGCGTTGTGTTGGGTTCGAACTCGAGACCTATGATTTGGCAGTCTGACGGTCACAAGAATACTATCACTTCTATATTAAGTAGGTGATAGCATACTCACAGCATATCGCACATCGACGATAAGTAGCAATATGTCGCACATCTCCAGCACGCGCCACAGTTGTCTCCACGTCTCCAGGTTCAACTCGAAGTACGACATCTCTTTCCAATGTTCTGACGCTTGGAGGGCATCGACGTAGTTCTGTGACAAAAATAGACAGATCGTTTTTAAATGACTCCAAAAACGGGAGAGGTTTTCTATTCTGCTCACGTTGATGGCGAATAATAATTGTGATTTTATTTCTTTTATTTATTCATGGGAATGCATAAAAAATAACTAGTCCCATCTTCTTCAGGAGTCCACCATATTGGATTTTGAATGACGTCAGCTAATGCATTGTCACACATAAACTGTCACTTACCGGATATCTTGCGTGATGGTCTTTAATTTTGAGCTCCCAATATTTCGACGGTGTTGCAAGGGCCATGATCGCGGGTTGGCTGGAGAATGCGGATGGATAGAAAATAAATTGTTAAGAGCAGACAAATCTGTCTACCCTCTTTCTTTGTCTTTTGCTACGCGCACTACTGGAACTCATCACTAAGTCACGCAAAACACACTCACAGTATCACAAGGCTTTTTGGAGTCCTTATTACTATGCCGGCTGCTACTTTTGAGCATACTCAAAACTGGATTCCACGTACTGGACAATTTGAAGCCATCCCTCGATTGAAATTTTTATATTTTCTTATTTCAATTGCTTCTCTTGTCAGCCTTGGTAAGTAATGTTTGTCCGTTGACAAAATACGTGGCTTGTGTTGTCAACCCGCGTCGAAATATCGGGAGCTCAAAATTAAAGTCCATCACGGAAGATATCCCGTAAGTGACAGTTTGAAAGTTTAAAGCAGTGTTTAATGCATTGTCATCCAAATTAAACATGTATGCTTAATTGCCGATTACCTCCTAGATGATCTTATTTGACCATCTTTACAAATTAATAAAATGTAGTGCCTGTTTGTAACATCAAAATAACAGCTTTTTACTGAATGCATATGATAGTATATACGGTACTTAAAACAGAAACACATTTCTTTTTTATTTGTCACTCTCTTTCTGTTTATTCCGGCTAATCTCCAAAACGGCCGCGCCGATATTGACAGGACTTTTACTGGCAGATAGCTGATGGTATAAGGTCTAACATAGGCTAATTTTATTTTAGAAAAATAATTTGGGTTCCGGGCAAAAAAAAGTAAAACCCTGAAATTGTTGACAGAATCCAATTAAAAAAGGAAAATAATAATTTCAGGCGAACGAAGGTCGCGGGCAACAGCTAGTTTAACCATATAATACCGGGTGTAACAGGACCCTTCACGAAGTCGTCAACCAAGCATTATGTACATCAAACTAAGTATCTTTACGCAACAATTATTGCTGCGGGAAACGACTTTTTTTTTTGGAGTCAAAAATCTAGTTTTACGGTAGGACTCAATGTAACGCACTCTAGAAACATTATGCTGATGGATGGATTGAATAGTACGGAGGTCGTGGAGGCGTTTAAAGTAAAAACATGTATTTCAACAAAAACTTGTGAAAAAGTTGGAACTTTGACCCCCAATATCTCCGTAACTAGAAGGTCCCCAGGTATGATCTAGAAAAAATAAATGATCGCAATGACGGGGAGAACAAGTGCCGGCTTCGTTGAGGGTCTTTTTACACCCTTTATAAAATCTCTAATTTTCGGAATACATCGTCAACATGACATTTGAGGGCCTGCCATACACCAGCAACGGCAGGGCAGGGAATTTTGGCAACGCATCAAAATATCTTGGTAATGCGATAGTTAAGAATACTGGAATTGTATATGAGAACGGCTGCTTACCTTAAAGTACCTCTGTTCCTGTGCGTCCAGTTGGGCAGGAGTCATGTTGAAGTCCCACGGCGGTCTCTTGGGGAAGGACAGGTCGGTAGGGAAGAAGTCCACTGGGTTCACTTCTAGCTCCTTCTCTGGCACTGGCTTCAATTCTCTTCTGTGGAAAAAGATGATAGATAGTAATTTTAGAAATTTGATGTTTTTTTTGCAAATCTCGCAATCGAAGTAAGGTTTGCTAAGCTCGCCGTTCTACATGAGCTTTATTATTGCAATTTTTACCCGACTACGGCGAAGCCAATAGGAAGGGTTATGATTTTAGCAGTCTATATATATATGTATGTACGTTTGTTTGAATTTACGTATGTTCCTCCAAAACGCCTAAACTATTCATCCGATCTTCATGAATAAGGTGTCAATCGATTCGTTATTATGGCCCAAGTAACATAGACTACAAACCGAAAAAAAATCCTCCGATTTTAATTAGAAGGTGATTTTTCTGTAGTCAGGTTTTTAGTGGTATATATACCCCACAAATTCTTGTTGTGTATTTTATAACATTTTGTATGCATGTCTGCATTGTCCGAAGTCTCGAAGGGGTGCCATGTCATGAGGTGACATGTCATATCGGGCGAAATGAGCGTATTTCGGAGCAGTGCATTAGCCTGAAGGTAAAAACCTTGACTTACATGTAGGGTTGTGGGAACCGGCTGATATTATTTAGCCATCAGCTCCTCCACATACTACTTACTGGATAACGCAATACCGCTTGGCGAGAGGTTGGACGTGGAGTTGCAGACACCAGCTATACATTACATGCTATGAAGCGGGCCCGAAGGCACCTAAGAAGCCGATTCCTACTGGCTTTTCTTAAGGAATAAGGCACTCTACGTACTTATGAAGGTTCAATATACTTACAGTGCATCCTCCTTCTTCATCCTCAGTTCTTCTTCCGTCTCCCGGTAGAACTTGAGCGCGTACCGGTTGGCGTCCCTGCCGCCACCTTTGCCGCGCGCTGGTTGGTAGTTCACTGAGACCACATCGTAGGCTGTCGTGCCTCCTGATGCTGTAAAAGGTAAGGTTGAGTGAAATATTTACTGCAGGTAACTCCTGCTCTACGCGTTTGTGGCTAAATATTAGCAGCCGCTCGGGTCGACCTTTAGGTAAAGCAGCGCTTGCCTAGGTTGGTCCGTGGATGGGTGGTGGGGACCCATTAAATACTGAGTTTCCTCCATACCAGCAGGGCCGGATTAACCATGTCGGGGCCCCTAGGCTAGGCAATACAATTCTCGGGCCCCTTTTTGAAGATCATTAGCTCTTTTCACGTTGAAGGGATGTGATCGACTGTAAATTTGATATCCTGTCCTGTTCTGTTACTTCAATGTATGCAGTGAGTGATATGATATGGCAACAACATGGTAATGCTAAACTCCGCAGCCCCAACATTTCTTTTGTACGCGCGCAGAGCCCCTAGCTGATGTGGGCAGCCCTAGGCAGTTGCCTACTCTGCCTAAAGGTTAATCCGGCCCTGCATACCAGCTGTCATTTGTAGATCTTTGTCATTTGTTACAGGTAGTCTAGCCTTTCCCAACTATGTTATGTTCAGCTGCAAGTCTTACTGGACGCAGTCTTCGTCTTTATTCATTAATATTCTGTGTGCATTGTTATCTGATATTGTTTATTAAAAAATATTGATGATAATTATTTACTCTTTTCTTTGACTAATTCTTTTGTTTACATCAATCTGGGTGGATGGTTTCAAATATCTGACAAAATGCGTATCTGTGATGTTGTGTCTGCCGAACTGCGTGTCTATCGAATTCCGTTTCTGGAAAGTTGCGAGTATATCCTGAGAGATGACGAAATGCGTCTTTGACCACTTGCATTTCTGACGAAATGCTAGAGATCCAGCTAGACTGGTTGTCAGACTTTCAGGCCACTGACTACCTGTTACAACTGACAAAGATTTACAAAGACAGTCCAAACCAATGCTTAAAAATGCTTTCAGAGGCACGGAGGAAACTGGGCATAATGTAACGGATGGTCACCTATGCACAGGCCAAACAAGGCAATTGATGCTAAACTTTGCCGATCGAACTGTTCGGCTGTGTTGGCTACACACAACAGGCTCCTCTAAAAAACCATCAGTTCGAAAGAAAGAAAACTCCAAGACAAGTAACAAATTCATGAATACTTACTGGACATCAATAGCGTCTTATTCTGCTTTTTACCCTGGAGCTGTTGCTTCTTGGCCTTCCCGCTGAACGGGGTTTTACGCCGGGCTTGCGGCATCTTGTATTAAATGCTAGAAAATAAAATAACATAACAGGTGAGGTGTACCTAATAATACACCCACATTTCGCCCAATTATTATTTGTAATAGAGGACAAGCCTATTGCCATCAAGAGGGCACAGATCCAGAATCCTGTGGCTTCTAGTTTGAGACTAAGGGGACCTATCTGTGAGACAAAACTGAGAAAAAAAAATTCACTGTATTAAATAAATAATTTATTTGTTTATTTATTATCCTAGACTTGGCAGCAACCACTGTTGACACCAGATGAATCCAAATTAGTTTTTTTTTATTGGTAAAATGATCTTTGATTTCTTTATTATATAAGATTGATAGCATACTCAGGCTCGTAGCATTCTCAATATTAGAGACTCCGATCTAATGCACAACACCTTAATACGGTCTAAGACAGGCATTGCCATGGTTGGCTTGTCGCCACTTAAAATGGGACAGGGCGGATCACGTTTCCAGAATTAAGACGGACATATGAGCGAAGATAGTCACACAGTGGGTGCCTGAAGACGGCCGTCGTAAATGGGGCAGGCTCAAAAAACGGTGGTGTGACGATCTGGACTCATTCTTAACGGATTGGTTGGAGACGGCAGTTTGTTAACAAAATTATAAAGCAATGGGGAAGGCCTTTGCCCAGCAGAGGGACAACAGGGTGATAAAACAAAATGTCCTTCTAAGGATGCAAGTAACACCAGTAACAACCATATTTATATGCTAAGTATTCCGATATTCCCCCTTTATTAGATTAACTTATTTAAAGACTTCGTACCAAAACCACCTGTAGCACTATTAACTTGTTCCAATCATATTAACTTTTTGTAAGCAAAAGACAATGCAGTTAATATTTAAATAAAATAACAAGAATGAATAGACCCAAAGTACTTGTTTTTATAAGAAAAAATAAATAAATAGGGTATTATTGTTGATTTTTATTTCCATTAATTTTATAGGCATGAATGAGTTTGTTAGAGGTTTCATAAGGGAACGACCCTCGCCGCACAACTCAAAAAGGCAAAAGAACCAAAAAAAAGGTTAAAAACGATACCAAGGCAGGACTGGTTTAACCTACGATAACAGAGTAAATCGCTTATTTTAATATTAGGTAATTGATAATTCAATCCATATTAGTTCTAGTAGTCTAATATTAATCAAAAACAACGTACACCGGCAAAACGTGAGATAACCGAAAAATAACTGTTATTTAACCACGTTTGCAACGAAAACCTCTAAAGATATTCCTGCTAGACTGTTTTGAGTAACTTTTACGATTAATATAATAAGAAATTATATTAAATAAGATAGTTACACGAAGCTACATGGAAATATATTTCATTTATTTTTATTGCGACACGCGGTTTGAAAATTCTAGTTTTTTACAGGAACTACATTAAATATACATGAGAATTGTACCTGTAAGCCACTGACGGAACAGCCGAATTATCGAACGAGTTTCAGTAGCAGGTTCACAAACGAAATAATTCCAGAATTTTCAAGTAAAATCTGCAATCTTCCGTTTTGAACAGGACATTATTTTTTATTGATTGAATGTTCCGGTCTGGTACTTGTGTTAGAAAGAATATGTCATAGTTCTGTCCTTCTCTCTGATGCATTGTACGGTATTGGTTTAAACGGGGATACCAAAAAAACTAATGCTTAAAAATGTGAGATGTGGAATATTGGAACGTGCTAAATGACAGTTGGTTTTTAGTTAGCTTATTCTACGTATCGTCTAAATTACTAATAATTAATTGGAAAACATAAATAAATATTTTGCTTACTTGCATTGGATGGACACCGAATTTCTGAGTTTTTTAGCAACACAGTAAGAAGTACCAACCATTAACTGAAACCCAATAGTGTTAATTTTGCCTCAAATAAAAAATAATTAGTTAATTAATTTGGTTTTTAGTTTGTTTTTTTTTTTGGAACTGAGTAGAATACGTTTTTTCTTTTTTTGCATCAAATGTCAATGTCAAACTTTGAAAAAAGGTTTTTAAATTGAGCATTATACAGCTTGCAAATAGTTACAAATGTTACAATACAATACTTATTCGAAAATAATCATAGGTACATACTAGAAACTAATACGCAACGAAAGTTTTATTTGACAAAAACTCGATTAACGATAGTATCGTTGCAATAATCCTTGCAAAGAAATCGCAAAATGGAATACAATTCCATAGTGCCACTCTAAGACAATTTCATTCAGTGTCAAGTCAACAATAAAAACCCATTATCCTAACCTAAAAACCGCGTCAAACAAACAGAAGCGAAAGCTATTTATTTATATAAAAACAAAGTCTAAATAAAGTTAAGTAGCAAAAATGTTGCCTTTATCACTGCTCCGTACTGCTCAGAACCATCCAATGCTGGTAGAGTTGAAAAATGGCGAGACTTACAACGGGCATCTTGTTAGTTGTGATAACTGGATGAATATCAATCTTAGAGAAGTTATCTGCACGTCCAGAGACGGTGACAAGTTCTGGAGGATGCCCGAGTGTTATATCCGAGGCAGCACTATCAAGTATTTGCGTATTCCTGACGAAGTCATCGATATGGTGAAGGAAGAGACACAGGTATGTTTGCATTCAGTTGTATTTTTTTCATTTTATTCATCATAGAGGCAGAACTGCAGCATATTTCATGCATAAACTAATGATAAATAAATAAATTATTCTTCTGACTAACTAATTAGCTACCTAAGCATTAGAAATGTGTTGCAATATTACTTTCTTTTCCATTGAAGCTTGACTGATCAAAGAGTGATTCCAAGTCATATGGCATTCCTTGGGCCAGCAGCAAAAGCAGGACCGGATGTAGGGCAGGGCACCAGGCCCTCCACAAATTGTTTTCCAAAAGTAATAAAAAAATACATCCTTTGTGTCCAGGAAAGAGAGAAGAGTTCCTTTTCACATGGTTTTTTTTTAAATTTTCTTTTCAAGTTCTGAACAAAATAATGATCGTAATGATGGAAACAAGTCCCTTACATATCAAATTTGTATGTGAAAGTTTTTATTGCGTCAGGGTCTCCTCACCTTTAAATCCGCCCTAGCTAGAATCTATTGTTTAAAAAGAAAAAAAGAACAGTGGGCCTGTAAGCTGGTTGTTGTTTTTTTGAGGCTAGATTATAATAGAATAATATTTGTTTAAAACATGCTAAAATAAAAAAAAAAGCACAACAATAGTTCAGTTTCATGGCCTGAGAAACCATTGATGACACAAGTTTCACCAGTTCCATGACGTCGTTCATTTAATGTGTGATATCCTTAGTTTGTAAGCCCTGGCTGGAGGCCTTAAAGTAATTTTTGGCCACCACAGGATAGTCCGGTTAAGCAGCATCAACCTCCGAGAGTTGTTGCGTTGCGAGTGGCCCCTTCAAAAATAAAATTTCCATGACGTCATCGGCCCTACCATCACTTTTATATTTCATAACTTCTCACAACATAATTCAAAATTCCATCTCAATTCGCAGGTCAAATCCAGAAGTCGAAGTGAAGTCTCCAAAGGTCGAGGCGGTGGCCAGAATATGAGAACAGGCCGCGGTGGCAACCGAGGCGCCTTCGGTAACCGTGGACGACCAGCCCCTCTCGCTAGAGGTGGCAGCAACCAGGGGAGAAATCCTCAGCAGAATAAGAATAAAAAATAGAATTGATCTTGTATTAGGAAAATCGTTTTTTGTAATTTTATTAAAATTAAATTTAAGTTGGTTAAGTACTGTAATAAGGTTTTTAATTGTTCTGGGGTGTATAACATCACGCCTGTGACCCCCGACGGGTTAGGTAGAGGTGTCCCTAATAGTACACACACATTTCACCAATTAATTTTAAATCCCATGTAATAGGGAGCGAGCCTATTGATATCAACCGGCACAACTCCAGACTCCGTGGCTGCCACTGAAAAATTCCTGATGGAAAAACCCAGTGACTATTTGGCTGACCCGGGAATTGAACCCAGGACCTCATGCTCAGCAGACCGACCTTCACAATCCAGTTAGTACCTAGATGCTCTGTGGTACCTACTCAGCAAATGATACCCCTTGGTAAGACTGGTTGTCACTTTCGGGCCACTGATTACCTGTAACGGCTGTCAAAGATCTACAAATGACAGCTGGGACCAACGGCTTAGCGTGCTTTCCGAGGCACGGAGGAAATTGTATGTAATGGGCGGTCACCCATCCACGGACCAACCTTGGCTAGCTCTACTAGCAACGATTGCGAACAAAGAGACAGTTGCTAAAAAAAACTTCTTGTGGGAGTCAAACCCATCTCATACTGTGCAGTTGCTCTACGTATTTCTAAACCAATGAGACGGTTGAATCAATCTTATCGTCATCTGATTAATCTTTTGCAAACTATGGTCGGCCTACAGCCAAATAATTTAAAAAAAAAACCGTCGTATTATTTTCATATATTTTATTAGACATATTACAAAACATACAAATATGTATAATATTATTTATTAACACTGATTCTTTACATCGATATACATTGTACATAAGTTCTACATTGATTATTATAAATTTATAACTGGTATAATTCGTATAATATTATGGCTAACTTAAAAAAAAATTGCACCTCTTGTTCAAAAATTACTTTTTTTTTTTATTATTGTTGTACAGGTGGATAATAAAAGCACCTCTTAGTTCAAATTGCGACGTCTCTGTCCGAACATGATTTAGCGAGGATGCCGAACGGAGTTTGCCGATCGACATTAGCCGAATTGAATTTGCCGACGCGAACTGAGGTATCATTTAAGCTATAAGGGAATATTAACAAGCAAAAACATTATAATTCTACTTGGCCGCACCAAGTTGTCCCACCAGATTATCCTTCTATTCTACCGATTAATGACACTTTCTGAGAATAATAATAATTAATAACATACCGAACAGCAGTCATTGTACCGATAGTCGTGTCGGCCAATGGCCTAATAGCCAGTAGCCTCGACCAACATCTGAGCAGGCTCTCGCTAGACAGCTGGAGGGCTTGATTCAGAATACTTTTGGACACGGTGCGTATCGTTAGGAGGTTCCTCTCTCAAGACCCCTGACCATCGGTAGCTCGGACCCTGTTCCCGATGCCGGTGGGCTTCTACTATTTTTTTATATTTTTAATTGTATGTTTATAATATTTTTGTATAGATAAATATCTAGAAATGTTAATAGTATGTAAGGAAAATTAATAAAAGAAATAAAATTTTAAATTTTAGAAAATTACGTCAGATCATCTGCCTAGCCTTTTCCCAAATATGTAGTGGTCAGCTTCCAGTCTAACCGAATGCAGCTGAATACCAGTATTTTACATGGAGCGACTGCCTATCTGACCTCCACAACCCAGTTAGTACTGGGTAATATGAGCACCTTGGTAAGACTGGTTGTCAAACTTTCGGGCCACTGACTACCTGTAACGACTGTCAAAGACCTAGAAATGACAGCCGGGACCGTGCTTTCCAAGGCATGGAGGAAACAATAAAATTCCATTACGTCCCTCTGGTGGGATCACTTGGTGGGGCAGAATGGAATAATTTTTGCTTTCATTTGCATTAAAACGCATGTATATTTAATTAAATATACCTATTTTGTACATATGGCATATTTATCTATAATGTGTATATGGCATTATTTATGTATTGTTTTAAAGTATTCAAAACCTTTGTGCATTTGTTTCTATGGCAATTAAAATATCAGTGCGTTTATTTGTGAATCAAGGCCGAGACAAACAAATATCAACGTTACGAATGTTGAGATAAAGTTGAAATTAAGTAAACTTCTGTTAGTCTAAGAGAACCAGCAAGATTGAGGTTATTGACTTTTTTTTTTTTTTTTCGCTGGACATTACACACAGCGCCATCTAGGTGCCACACTAAGCAACGAGGCTTGTGTCGTGGACACCAGATAGTTGATACTACTACATAGATACTTTTTTTTTTGTTTATAAATACATACTTATTTAACTTATTATACATATAAACATCCATGACTCGGAAACAAATGTCCATGCTCATCACACAAACATTTGCTCCTACCGGGATTCGAACCCGGGACCCTAAGAACGTAAGGCAGCCTCGCAACCGCTGCGCCATTCGGGTTGTCAAGTTTATTTTAAGAGACCCTATGTTGATATTTGTTTGGCAGGGGCATTATGGTATACAACGGTTCTATGTAAACCTAGATATTTTGAGTTGAAAGGAACATTGTAGGTAACATAAGTCTAGGTCTAAATGGATTTCGAGATATTAGCGGGTCTGTACGGGGTCTAAATTGGTTTTTTTGGGGTCTAAATGTGTTACTAAGAAGCTACATGGATGCTTGCCGGGGCTGCGGGACTGTTCGAAAGAGATACCGCGGCCCTGGAATACAAAGGGCACAAGAAGGAACATGGATGGGTTTTAGTCAGTACAAGTCTGACACTCCCTCGTGCTCAGTCCAGAGCGGGAGGGGTCATTTGATGATTTCCCATCCTAACATAAAAGGAGTCTACTTGGGTTCATACACATTAAATGCTGACGGCCTTTGATTTTAAAGTTGTATTTTTTATATTGATTTTTTAGGAACTGTTTGCTTTGGGTTCGTTTTTTTTTTAAAAAGAAAATAATAATCATTTTTTTACAATATATCGAGCCCTATTAGCCATAAATACTAATTAATCAAATTCATTATATATTTCACACTCACATATAAAAAACCGTGTATAATTGATATTTTTTTACATAACAGTTTATAGTTTCCACTTGTAAAATTTCTTGTTTACATTTGTAAAATTACCATCTATCTATTTATTTATATATTTTTTGTATCAAATTGACGTGATTTATATGTTTTTACAAATATCAACTTTACAGAAGTATACGTGAGGTTGTTTTCGGACTGACAAGCATTATTGAAATTGTGTCAAGAGTCAAGTTTTAACTACGAATTTTCCATACTTTATACAATTTTGACCTACATATTAGCCCGTGACAATAATCAATTTTTCTAGGGATTCTGATGGCTATTTTTGGGGGTCTTACTGGATTATTTTGGTGGTGTTAGTGGTTCCCATAAGTTTAGAGGTCTTAGAGTGTACTTATCGGGAGTCTGTGGGTTGTCGAGGGGTCTAAATGGGTTCTTACAGCGGTCTTTGTGGGTTGTCTAGGGGCGTAAATGTGGTCTTAGTGGGTACTTTTGGGGTTCTTTCGGGGTCTTAGTAGATACATTTCGGGGGTATTATTGACTTCACAGCTTAGCCTGTGGTAGCAGTCTGTTCGCCTCCCTGAAGCCGGTATCGGTAGCTCCATGCACGGTGGAGAAGTGCGTGTTGTCCGTCGCTTCTCCAGCAAACAGCACGCGAGGGGCTCCGCTGCTGTCTACTAGGGGGGCAGCTAGGGTCGCCCTGGCGTTGGGGAACTGCGGGGTGAGGACGTTGTCGTAGGTGTAGCTGCCGCGGGTGTAGGGGTTTGAGTGCCACGATGATCTGGAAAAGAGGAGTGGAGATTTTTATATCACCAGTTTGACGTATGAATGTTGTATGTTCCCGATGAACATGATGTTCCTAATTCTTTTTTTGACCGTTTTCTATGTTGATAGCCAAGCTCAGTGGAGACATCGACGTATTATACTCGTAGCACTCAATTGAGCGCGCCAACACAGATGACATGATCCAGGAATTGAACCCAGAAATGTTATCAGAAAGCCGTCGTCCGGACAAGCGATTCATTAACGCAATGTGTTTTTACATAGTACTGGATTTTCCAGTATTATAATTATATGGAGATGAGAGTTAGAGACAGTACCGTAATCTTCATCTCTTAGTAGAAATATTTCTCCTCACCAAACAACAGGTTTTCGTGACAGACATGAACATTATGGCGGAGGTATAGAGGGTGTAACATGACCCTTAACGAAGCTGAAAGGCACTTGTTCTACGTCATGGCGATCATTTTTTTTTTGTTCTAGAATGGTCTAGAACAAAAAAAAAATATATCTCCGTAATCTCCGTAATATCTCCGTAATTTAGAGGTTCCCAGGTATGGACCTGGGAACCTCTAAATTACGGAGATATTGGGGGTCAAAGTTCCAACTGTCTTATAAGTATTTTTTAAATACATTTTTTATATGAGATTTTTACTTTTAACACCTCCACGAACCCCGTACTATTCAATTCATCCATCAGCACAATGATTTGTGTGCGTTACATTGAGTCCTACCGTAAAACGTGGTGTTTCACCCCAAAAAAACAGTCGTTTCCCAGCAATATTTTTTGCGTAGAGTTACTTAGTTGGATGTACATAATGCTTGGTTGACGGCTTCGTGAAGGGTCCTGTAACACCTTGTATTTGAATATAAGAACGTCGTCTTCGAGACGACCGCGAACTGGAAGACGTTGCATTGGAAGGCCTCCCACTAGGTGGACCGATGACCTGGTGATGGTTGCAGGGATCCGCTGGATGCGAGTCGCACGGGACCGGTCAGTGTGGCGACACTTGAGGGAAGCCTATGTCCAGCAGTGGACGTCTTTCGGGTGACATGATGATCATGAACGTCTCTTACCTCAACATAGCTATAGGCTCTGGTATCGTCTTATTTTTGCCCATAAACCTCCGGATGAGCTCCATTACTTTCCTCTTTACCACATCTTCGGGTAATGTTTCAACCTAAAACGTTGGCAACATTATGTAGAACACAGCTCTATAGACACAGAAGTGGTACGCACGGAGACCAATCAAGCTATACAAAACCAGTTTATGCGGATCTCAATTTGTACGGGAAATCTGTACAAAACGAGGCCATGTTATACTGGAAATGTATAGGTTGGTGTGTCGCCGTGTGTTCTTAGTCCTATCACAGATTTACCTTTGATTTTTCATTTCTGCTATAATCTATGATTTTTATTTCGCGCCAGAAGGTTTCTTTTAATGATTATTTTATATTTTTAAGGGTGCTAATGGGTTGCTGCTGTCAGAATTTAAATAACTACGAAAAGTCTATAGAGGCAAATATTACGGTAGTTTTGACAGTCATGTAAAATCAGAGTGAAAGACTGTTGTGTGGTAATTTCATCAACCTGACAAATGCAGAATGTGAGCTATTAACTTTTTCTTTTTGATTTCTTTAAAATAATCACAGTTTTTGTTGCAAATATTAGAAATTGATAAAAGTATCACACGTAAGTAGGAAATTATAAATTCAATTCAACATGAAAAGTAAAAAATCTTTCACATGCAATAAATTAATAATTGTTAGATGTGAAAATTCACATGCCATGCTGTATAGTTGAGCAAAAGTATTTCATGAAATTATACAGGGTGGGCGGTAGGTGACACCGCCATCTTGTTTTTTCAATACAAGGTGTCAAGTATTGAAAAAACAAGATGGCGGCGGTATTTCTGACTATGGGAATCCGCCAAAAAGACCATGCAGCACTATACAAGCTGTGATTGGATAATATGTCAACCATACTATTCGATATGAGTTAGACAATCTGTCAGCAATTTTTTAAGTTGATAATGCTCTTGAAACCGAGTGTAAGTTTATCTTGGAATAGCAAATTCTCGCTCTTCTGCATTACCCCGCTCTAAAGACATGCAATGAAAATGTACCAACCAGTTTCGCGCCATCTCCACTGGTCCAAAGTGTCAATACGGTCAATGAACCCATAGGAGTACTAGCCCCAAATATCTTAGTAGTCCAATAGTCTTCTTTAGACACTTTCATTCTCTCCACCCCGTTCCATATGAAGCCAAAGAAGGTTGCAGTTTTAGGCCACCATGCTTCAGGAAAATGAAGGACGATTTTATCGACAATACCTATCGCTAGGTTGTCGATGGCTGTCACTTTGTCTTTGGGTAGACTTGGCGAAAATATCGATGTGTGCCTGGAATGTGTTTATTTTTGGTATTAAGTGGAACAATGCCAGAATTATGGCTGTCAGTGGCTACTATGCCAGAATGTTGGCTGTCGGTGGCAACTTTACCAGTATCTTTTATTGGAGCTAGACTCAAGGTACAATTATATTATGAAGGCAACTGCAAACCGTACTTTAGACCTTGAGCTGGCCTGGCGTAGTACAGAGTTTGAATAGAATAAGAAACCAGCTTATACTGGTTTTGTTATCACCGACGTGTGATTGCCTGTACTTTGATTGTTTCACATTATTCCAGCATTATTTAAAATTGAAATATAACTTTCCAGACACGTCAGATATTTATGCTAGGATGCAAATGTAGAAGAATATGAGCCATAGACAAACAATGGATGTGTGAACCCCAATCATGTATGATTTATTTATGTTTTTTTTTTTTTGAAAATGTTTATTGAAATATCATGCAGTCATTGACTAGGTAGTAGTTTGATAATTTGACATATAAGTACAATAGGTGCTTTCAATATGTCATGTGCGCGTTCCACCCCAGTATCATCATTCCTAACAATTTCTGTAGATTAAAAAGAAGGTTTGTTTTATTATTCACATACTATTAGGTGCTTGATAGTTTTAATATTTGAAATATAAATACTGGGAATATAATAAAAACATAAATCCGAGAACCGATACTGTTCTGCTCAGTAGGTTCACTGAACTCCATGTGTAGCGGGACCGATGAGCCTACTGTGCAGGGGTAGGCGATGTGTCTAGTTTCTTATCTTTACTTTTGAATTACTAACATTAGTTATAAGCACAATCCTTGTTACTAACAACTTTGCCTTACCTATGGGCTTTTGTGACTGAAATAAATGATTTTTATTTAATTTATAAATCTGAACTTGAACCAATATGTACCCACTGTTAGGTACAAAATACGTTCGTCACCTTAAATTTTCTTGACAAGCAGAGCCACCTTGAACTGCACAATTAAAGTGGACATACTGTACCCCAAATAGGTTGTTTGGACAAGCCTGTCTATTTAAAACTATCCGAGAAAAGACACTCTTTCAACAATTTTACTAACAAGTTTCAGTAAATTAGTAATAATAAAAAGTGAATTAAAATAATAATTTTTTTATTTTATTTTAATAAAAGTAAATTAGTAATTAGTTCCATGCATGATTCTTACACTTCTCTTTTACTTCTTCTTTCGAGCAACGGGCATAAAACCAAAGTGGCAATGTGGCATAGGCCCTACACTGATTTTGATTCTTCATGTAGCTGGGGTGCACGAAGTTGGCAGATGTGGGTAGAGGAGGCTTCAACTGAGATATTTCGAGGTAAAGTTCTCACACAAAGACATGATCTTTAGGGCACCATATTTATTCATTATTTCTTTGCCGAAGTGTCATCCACCGATATATGCTAGTTCAATTAAGCGCTGCAACTTTTCAAAAAACTCGAAATGGCGATATGCCAGCTCCAATTGAAAAAAGTACGAACCCCTTTCATGCAGAATGGTTCAAAACTAGACTTCCAAAAAAGTTTCTTAGTCTTTTACCCATCCTAGAGTAACCATAAATATTTTACTCTACCTACCAATTTAGCAAACTCCCCACAAGTCCACATAGTCATAGTATTGCCACTCCCGCTGGGGGGCGAGGCCCCACTGATGTTGGTCACCCATTCATCCTCCTTGCTCAACCCCTTCCTATCTTCACCCCTCCAAAAGAAGGGGAACCAGGTGTTTCCAGTCCACCAGGTCTTGTCAAATGTAAATATAACTTTACCTAAGACGCCTATAGAGAGTTTCTCTATGATTGTGACTTTTTCTTGTGGCAACCCTGGCGAGAAGAGTTCGTTGTGTCTATGGAAATATAAAAAGTTTCGGTTTTAGAGGTTTTTATATGACAAATGGGTAAATTCATAGATTGAAGCTTAAACGCCACGGAGTGAGGAATAGCCCAAGAGATGCTGACGAGTTTGTTTCACCATAACACTGGGAAGTGGCCATTTTGGGGGAATGTCTCATGTAATTTATGACATTCAAAAGGTTATGAATCTCTGCCTAGTTTGAAATAAATGAAATGATTTCATTTAAGATATACGTGTTGAAGATGCATTGGAGCCCTACGTAATTCGGCGGCGGCGACCTCTCGCGTCCGGCCCTGGTTCAATCCATGGTCCGGAGCGAGACGGAATGGGACGCCGTCACCTCCTTCTGCGAAGCAGTCATGCTAGCGAAGGAGGTGGCGGGACGTGAGAGGGAGAGAACCTCACGTCCCAGCCGCCGCGGGAGACGCACCGGGCGTCGGGGGCCACGTGGTGGCCCCCGGCCACCGTAGACGCGGGCCTGTGGACGGTGAGCTATGGGCTAGCTCGCCGTCCGTCCGTCTTATGACGACAGGCCGTGTCGACGGCGCGTTCGTGTTCCACGCGCGCCTCAAAGAGAGTCAGCAAACAGGAAGGGGTCCGTAAGGGCCGACGCCTGCCAGGGTTGCGGGACTGTTCGAAAGAGATACCGCGGCCCTGGAACACAAAGGGCAAAGGAAGGAACATGGATGGGTTTTAGTCAGTACAAGTCTGACACTCCCTCCTGCTCAGCCCAGAGCGGGAGGGGTCATTTGATGATTTCCCATCGATATTCCTAAATAAACGATCGCTATTAATCCTAACATAGATAGCAGATTGCCAAACACCCGGTTAGCACGGTTTTTCATAATATTTGCTCGGTAGCCGTTATGGCTTGAATAAGTACACATACTGGCGTCCAGTACAGTGGCCAGCGCATAAAGATACCACAAACTGTCAAATTTCTCCAAATAATTATAAACCATAAAATGTTGATGGTTAAGTTCAAAATCGAATGAGTTAGCACTGTGGAAGATGTCATGCTGCGCGGCTTTATCATAATAAGTAGAGCGTTAAATAAAGAAATAACAGAGAAATCGTGCGCTGTCATGCCGATCGTGCTTGCGATAGCATTTTACTTGCAGCCAGAGTGGATTTTAGAGAGCACTTAAACAATCAACAAAAAAATTGAAAAGCCTACCACTTTAGCAATATCCCCACAAGACCACAACGTCATAGACTGCGAATTCCCCATAGGCGTTGTCGCATAACTGAGGTTCGTCAGCCAAGAATCGTCCTTATTCAACCCCTTCCTATCTTCACCCCTCCAAAGGAAAGGATACCACCCACAACCATTCCACCAGGGCTTTTCAAATAACAATACAACTTTTCCTACGACCCCGATAGACATTTTCTCTATGGCTGTGATTTTTTCTTGTGGCAATGTTGGCGAGAAGAGGTTTTCGTGTCTATGGAAAGGAAAAATATTTCTACAATTTTTGGCGCTAAATAATTGTCATTGTCAGAGGGACGCTGTCAGATGAAATGGTATAAAAAACAAGATGGCGTCAATACTTCCGATTTTGATCACGCGCCTTAGATAGTTGAAAAAGGGTCAGGTATCTTGGCCATAACCTCAATACTTAACAAAAATGCATCTTGTTCGTTGTCATGTACGCAATATTTGACAAAAAGTGAAGTGCTGTACAGTGTTAGATAATGTTGAACCTTGAGCTGAACAATTACTGTAAACATGACCTGCCTTGCACTTAAACTTTTCTGCAAATGATTATGGTACGGGCCCTTACTATAATCATTTGTAGGTCAGTTGATGTGCAGAGCAAGTTATAGTGACGGTTATGTTAACACTTGACACATGTCATGAGTAATGACACTTCTCTTTTCTCTCGTAAGGAGCTGTACAGTTTGGCAAATTAGAATATGGAAAAAATTAGGGCGTTGTTACCGATTTTCTGACAATCCCTGATAAGTGACAAGCCAATGACATTGCCGAGTTTGACAGCAAACGAGGCATTGCCAGGTAGGAAATATGTAGTTCCGCGTTTCGCTACCATCTAAAGTTTTTTGTCGGGATGTAAAGAGTGCGTAAGTCGCTGTTAACGCAAAAAGGGATATTTATACGAACTAAGAACTAAGAGCATTAGCTCTAGAGTCGAAAACACTACAAAGACGGACTTAATTTCCTGGGTATTTTTTACAAGCGAGAGATAGAGATATTTGTTTCACTTTTAGACATCGAAATTAGGGTGATGAGTTCAAAATTTGGACTTCCTAAGTTTCTAAGAATATAAAAATACTATTTATATAGAAGTTTAGTTACCTTTACTCCGATCGAAACTGTATTTCCTCCATATCGAAACTATATACCCAACTCACCCACAAGTAGGGTAATCTTTTTTTTAAGTAACAGGTCAAATCTCACGTAAATTCACGGATTTTTAATCGAATATACAGTTAACCTACAATCGTAGGCTGTCAATATAAATATATGATTTTTCCGTTGTTTCCCAGCAATAATTTTTGCTTAAGTTACTTAGTGCTTGGTTGACGGCTTCGTGAAGGGTTCGTTCACACCCTGTATATACCTGTATATAACTAGCACTTCGCCCGCGACTTCGTCCGCAAAAATTGTGATAGCTCCGCTAATATGCATGATATAAATATAATTTATAGCCTATAGCACCCACCAATAATATAGCTTTTTGCCACTGAAAGAGTTTTTAGAATTGGATCATTAGTTCCGGAGATTACCCCCCACTTATAAACTTACAAACAAAATTTACCTCTTTGTAATATTAGTAGGTATAGATAATATCATTTGATTTCCATTTGGTAGACATGCGTACCTTTTGGTACCGTATCTTCCTCATGACACCAAAACACCAAATGCATGCTACAACATGAATGCAGGAGTTGGCTACTCAAATGATCATTTTGTTAGTAATTAGTTGTACCTAACCCAGCACCATACCACAGAAGATGCTAAAAATAGTTTTAGCATACGTCCACATTGCAGTAACGTCAGTGTCTAAAATATCGGAACGAACAAACGGTTCAGAACGATCAGATCAAAAAAAATCTTAATGTGACAGTTAGATAGGCAGTATTATAAATGGCTCGACTGCCTATCTGACCTCCACAACCCAGTTAGTACTGGGTAATAATACGATAACACTTGGTAGGACTGGTTGTCAAACTTTCGGGCCGAAGACTATCTATAACGACTGTCAAAGATCTACAACGGACAGCTGGGACCACGGAGGCACGGAGGAAGTTTGGTATTTAGATTGGCAGTCACCCATCCACGGACCAACCCAGATCGACACGAGCGACAGTTATTCTTCTTTCTTCTTAGCCACGAGTAACTGACAAGAATGTTTTTCAATAAATGTAAAGAATATTTCTGTTTATCAGACCCTTAGAGCAGTCTGTGTCCCTATACTTTAACACTGACTTTCTAAACCAAATTACCGACGATAACCTACCAATTTAGCTCTATCACCACTCAACCATAAAGTTAAAGCATGATTATTTCCCATAGGCACATGGCCTTCATCAATCTTGGTTGTCCAATAATCCTCTTTGTTAATATCCTTCTTGTCTATGCCTCTCCATAGATTTAGGAACCAGCTGGCATTTGAATGCCAAGAAGGGTCGTCAAAGAGTAGTATGACTTTTCCTTCGACTCCTATAGAGATTTTGTCTATGGATGTTACTTTTTCTTGGGGTAGTGGCGGTGTGAATAGTGTGGTATGTCTAGAAATAAATAAATTGTTTGTTCGTATTCTTATTAATATTGTGCACAAAAATACATAGGGGCTACATACATACATACATATTACTACATACATACATATTGGACTTTCTTTGCGTCACCTCATGGCGTCAGTGAGGTTTGCAAAAGACGATAATTGATGTTAATCGCCACGCCTGTATTTGAAGGTGTAGGTAGGCAGAGGTGTCAAGTAAAACCCAATGGCTTCGAGTTACAAGTACAAGGACTCGTTGGCGCATGGTAAAAATCGGAAATATCCGCCATTTTGTTGTTTTATATAGCCTAAAATCCCTTGTGACCGCCAATATGTACCTATACACTTAGCAAGATTCGATTTCGATTCGAGCGATTTTCCAGTCGAATAACGAATAATTGATGATCTTCTGTTTCATAATTGTACGTCTTCCAAAAAATGGTCAATTCATTCAACCAATGGCCTCTTACACTTGTATCTATAATCAAGTTAAAGTAATTACTTGTGTTTAAGTAATAACGTATGCAACCATTTTTTATGCAATAGACAAGAATTTGAACGCAGTAAGAACCGTCAAAGAAAGCAAAGATAAGAATTCTAACTTTTGACAGTTCTAACTTCGAGCAATTACGAAACTACAGAATAAAAATCGTATCTAGTAATTACTTTTACTCAAGTAATCGCTTTGACTTGGTTATAGATACGGGTGTAAGTCTCTACCCCATTTCATTGATGAAATGATATTTTGAAGCAATTTAATTGATGACCGGTATAGCACCCCTTATTTACAATATTTACTGACCAATTTTCCTACATCTCCTTTCGTCCAAACTGTCATGACGTTAGCCGCCCCCAAAGGGGTTGAAACAGCCGCTATTTGACTACACCAATCGTCTTCTAACCCCTTTTTATCTGCAGGATACCAAATAAAGTACCCAGCACAACTTTTATTCACCCCCCACCAATTTTCGGAGAATAGTAAATTAACTTTGCCTATTAAACCCATCGATAGATTGTCTATGGCAGATATTTTCGTCTGTGGCAACACTGGCGTAAATAGTGTTGCGTGTCTGAAAAATAAACATTAAAAACACACGTAAATCACACCTGTAACTCGCACTGTAAACCCTCATTTCAATTATTTTTGTTAAGTAACATGTAATAGGGGGCGAGCCTGTTACCATTAACTGGGCACAAAACCAGACTACTAGCTAAAACTGAAAAAATCCTGATAGAAAAAGCTACCGATTTGGGACTCGAACCCAAGACCGCTCAAAAGTATATTTCTAAAAGGTATGGATGGGTGAAAATTACAGGTACAAAGAATTTTCATCGTTGATTCCGTCCTGGGGGGTTACTACGACGTCTTAAAGCAGGAGTTTCTCCAGTGTGGGTAAGAGACAGAGCTATAAAGGTCGCCTAGCGCCATCTCTTTCCGCCACTGGAATTACTTATACTTAAGACAGTGGCTTTTTGGTATTCAGCTGCATCTCATCACCTGCATAAATCAAGAAGACTCACCTCTCCTTCAGCACTCCCAATGACACAGTCACAATAACAGTCCTCGCTCTATAGGATGTGCCGTCCTTGCAGGTCACCACGACATCTTGTGTGGGGTCCTGCGGCCAGGTGATCTGGGACACTTCCTTCTTCAGTAGGATCTCCAGGTTGGGGTAGCCGGGGCCGTTGTTGTATGTGTTCTGTGGAGGGAGGGTGGGGATTATTCGTCAGTTCGTGACTTATGTTTGTTTAATTGACTTTTTTGCCATCAACTACCATTTAAAGGGTTCTGTGCCCACAGGTAAAAACGAGACCCTATTTCTAAGCCTCCGCTGTCCATCTGTCTGTCGGGCTGTCTGTCACCAGGCTGTATCTCATGAACCGTGATAGCTAGACAGTTGAAATTTAAAAAACAGAATAAAATAAATTTCAAATCCCATACAGCAAACGTGTTTTTTTTTTTAGGGAATGTTACGGAATCCTTCGTGCGCAAGTCCGACTCGTACTTGGCGGTTTTTTTTACCCTTTTTAGTTGTGGTGTCTCACACAAATCCTTATCAAGTATAAATTTTAAATTGTAACTAGACGTTATTAGCACATCATCCACATAGACGAAGAAGAAAACACCGAACAAGTGCGACTTCAACTCGCGTGGAGACCGTGGTTCCGCACGTTAACTATCAAAATTCCGTAAGTTGTTTTAAATCTTACCCAAATTTGTTACTATAGATTTCTTTTAGGTTTTCCATTGGGAAAGAAAATTGTTTTGTATTTTTTTTTCAAAATTTTCGGCCCTTTAATTTCGGAGTTATAGGGGTGGAGGGGAAATGTAAATTTTCGCCTATTTTTTTTAAATAACTTCAAAACTATTAATCTTAAAATAAATAATATTCGAGTAGCTCACAATGAACCTTTTATTTAATATGTTACACGGTATAGTTTGCAGAAATGCAAATGACCGCAAATGTGACCCCATGTAAATAAATTCAATTGTAAATAAAATAATAAATTAAATTGTATTGTTTGTGTTGTATTTGTATTGTAAATTCATTAATTTACGTTACACGTCCGTCTTTGGGTCACCAACTTACACATGTGTACCAAATTTCAATCCAATCGGTCCAGTAGTTTCGAAGTAAATTGGCTGTGACAGACAGACAGACACGCGAGTGATCCTATAAGAGGTTCTGTTTTTCCTTTTGACGTACGGAAGTACTCACCAACAAAATCTGGAACAGCGTCTTATATCCGTGCCTGTGCCAGCTCATATGCTGGTTTCCGTCAAGCTCCTCATACATAGACAGGGTGGAGACGTCGTTCCAGCTGTTCGAAGACTCATAGTTGTCTATGACGAGGTCCAGGAATTGGAACAGGTTCTCCATGTAGTCCTGGTCGTTGAGGAGCTGAGGGTGCTTTGTTTTGATGTAGTCTGTTAGACTGGAAATTACGAGGATTTGTTAAAAGAAATAAAGTTATTTTTATTTCGTAGGGTCAACAAGTGCTGGAAGATAATTTATTGCTTGATATTACTAGCTGTGCCCCACAACCTTCGATTGCGTGAAATTATTATAAAAATATTATAACGGGTTATAATTTTTTTTGCACGGATCCCTAATCTTTATACTAAAATAAACGCTGTCAGTAACAGTCGCGTCAAAATTGGTTCAGCCATTTCGGAGATTAGCCGGAACAAACAGATAGACTGTTAAAAAAAAAACGTGTTTTTGTTTAAGTACTATAAACAGGGTAGCGCCGACAATAAATTAAGCATACAAAAATTTATTCGAATATATGCAGTAGTTTAGTCACAGGACATTATTTTTCATTTTCAGTATTTTCTACATGATTTAGATTAACAGGCAAGCACAATCCCTTTTTCAGTGGTAATGATAATGTAAGGGACCTTGACCATGTCAAATTTTTAAAAACATATACTTCATTGTGTTTGCCCAATTTCGAATTAGGAACACGAAACATTTGATTACACTAGAAACACTGTTAGCTTAACTATGGTTTTGTTCCATTACTTTGAAAAAAAGGCAATATTGCATTCAAAATCACAGTGATAATACTAATCTGCGTTTATCAGAACAAGTCATTAATAACATCAATATTATCTGGCCAGCTGTTTTTCCACACTGCACCCGATAAATCACTTTCTTTCATGATTATGCATTACATTGCATCTTTATTCCTCGAAAGACTACCTAGGCAGAGCAGAGCAAAATAGTGAACCCTTTACCCTTAATTTAATTCATTTCAACCGTAATATTTAATGCATTGTATTGTACCTACCGTCAATTTAATTGTATTGTATTTTGATACTTAGGTAATCATTTTTTTTTTTCTTTATTTTATCCCATGTTTTTAAAATCTATAATAATAAGAAATATGTAGTGTGAGTCCTTTATCCTTAATTTAATTTATTTCATCCCTTTTAATTGTTTTATTAATCTATTGTAATGGCAAATTAATTGTATTGTATTTGATAATTATTGATTTTCTCATTTGTTATTTATATAAATGTATCTGAGTAATGCACCGGTCAGTGTGGCGACACTTGGAGGAGGCCTATGTCCAGCAGTGGACGACTTTCGGCTGAAATGATGATGATGAATGCTCACTTTTTACTAATCCTAATTTTGTCAACTTGTGGATAATGTAGTGGGCTGCAATGATGTTAATACTACATAATTATGTATATTATTGTCATTTGTAAACATTATGTCTTGTAGCCGTTTGTTGTCCCATATTAAATAAAATAAAATAAAACCCAGATTTTTCTAGTTAAAAATATTATACAGGTTGAACGCGACAGCGACACACACAAAGTGCAATACCTACACGGTCAAAATGTATGGAACAGCTTTTATTTTTTTTAAATCGATTAAAATTTTCTATATGGGGGGGATGATATACTTATACTGAATACGTGGTAACCATTTTCGTGTCCCTTCCACTTCGTATACGATCGATGTTCAATGCAAGTACAATTTGTGTACAATGGCGGTCTTATCGCTAATAGCGGTATCATCCAGACAAAGATGTCGTCGGAAAAGTCGCGCGTTGTTATCGTTTCAGTAGAGCGTTGCAAATACGCGACAAATGCGCGATAGCATTACTACATAAAGTCGTCGGCGGCAAACGGCCAATACAAATTCAGATAAAAAAATAAAATCTCACTCACCGCTTAGTAATATACCGCCCCAACGGCTCTGGCACCTCAGGCGGATCGTCGACAACCCCCAAACTGAAGGTGACCAGCTCATTCAACAGGTCCTTGTCTCCCGCACTGCCGTCTGACCGATACACGTCAAAGTTCAGGTCTTGGGGTAAGATGGAGACGTTGTTCCGTATCGCGAGGTCGTACACCCTAGAGGGGTGTTGGCCGTGGATCCTGTTGGAGACAAAATGTGGTGGTTAGAGACCACAACTAAGATGGTGGTTAGAGATTGGGTAAATGGAATTAGGGAGAGGTGGCTCAATCAAAGTAACAGATCGTAGCGGCACGACTGATTTCTGTGTATGGCCCGGATGCCATCAAAGCAGAGACGTGCGAAGATGTGTGAAACTGGGAGAAGAGCAGATGTTTAGGAGCTAGGATGTATCCACCGAAGCTCTGCGGAGATGTGTACTGGCTAGACCGGAACAGAGATGTGTGTACCGGCTTCTCACGGCTAGTTTAGCGACCGCCGCACACTGCTCGCCGAACACCACACTCCACTTACGTCTCTTCTCGTCTCCGCTGTGCGCTACTGCCGAGTGCGGAGTGCCTAAGCAAATATGAGACATCTCCCTCTCCTCTCGTCTCGTCTCCGCTTCATAGTCTTCGCGTCGCTTTCGGAGTCTGGGTCTGGGTGTATGAAAACGGGGACGACTATGGAAGTGATTCCATAGAGCTTTAAACAAACCGCGATATGCAGTCATTTGCATTTGCGGGTCGTCTTCGTAAGAGCACCTTGAGGGGTATCTACATCATTTAGGAAAAAACAATATAGATTGTAATAGAATCGTTTTCTTCGCCTATAGTTGTAGATTAAAGTGCGCATAAAACAGGCATTAGGATCGAAACAACCAGTTGTCGATCGACAACACTGATCCCCCCTGGCACCTGCATTATTAATGTGTGCTTATATGCTAATAATTTGGCAACGTTTTGGAAATACATTATATTGGTTTCCAGCAAATCAGCTTAGCATTTGTAAGGAATCTGACAGGTACATTTGTTGGTGACCGTACTCATCAACACGATTATCTAGAGGGGCTTCCAAACACGGTGTGTCGATTAGTCTTGCGAAGATTTGGGATTAAGGTGTGTCACTGTGTGGCATAAACAACATACGTACTGCTACATTTTAAATGCCTGTGAGTAGCATTAGGGATCTAAAGTTTCTTCGACAGCTGCCTTCCATGTATGTACATATAGTTTGAAATCGGCCTCTTGCCAGAAAGCAGGGCGTCTCTTATGTATTTTATTATTCATTATCATTATTCATCTCAAAGATGTCCACTGCTCAACATACGCCTACTCATTAAGGATTGTTTTCTTCCGTTGGTCTACTCCAAGCATCACCATCGTTTGGCTCTATAAAGGGTGGAAGGGGCCCCGATGGACAATCGCTTCCCTCTCATTCAGCACATAATTCCGAACCCCCCTTGAAAATGTCTAACTAAATGTAAAACGTTTGTATGTCGGTGACCCTTCCACGCTGTATAAACACCTTCGATCGGCCCTAAATATGACAAAGGTTTCCAAAACAGACAAAAAAGGGTTACGGGACTCACCATTCAGCCCCCAACTCGACGACTCCATCGCCAAAAGGCACAGTATTGACCCTGCCTCCGACTCTGTCCATGGCTTCCAACGCTAGGACCCTTTTACCAGCTTGGGCAAGAGTGGAAGCTGCCGTGCAACCTGCAGCTCCCATGCCCACTATGATCGTGTCATAGGTTTGAGGCATTGTGGCGCTGTGGAAGAAGAGGGGTTAGTTGATTAATTGTCAAGATGTAGTGGCAATCGTCTGGCTAGTAGCTATACAGAATCAAATTATTTGCAAGTAAAACTCCGTAGCGAGACTAATCTTTTGCCAACTGAGTTGGGGTCGGCTTCCAGCCCACCGAGCACAGTTGAATGCCAGTATCTTACATGGAGCGACTGGTCTATGTGACCTCCACAACCCAGTTATTACAGGTACCGTAGAGATTAGAGGTACCCGTATTAGAGGTACCGTATTACCCAGTTAGAACTGGGTAATACGGTACCTCTTGGTAAGACTGGTTGTCCGACCTTCGGGCCACTGACTACCTGTAACGACTGTCAAAGATCTACAAATGACAGCCGGGACCAACGGCTTAGCGTGCTTTACGAAGCACGGAGGAAACTCGGTATGTAATGGGTGGTCATACTGGTCACCAAGCCACGGACCAACCTAGGCAAGAGCGGCTTAACCTAAGTACGCTAAATTCGCGCTTGGACGTGGAGTTGCGGACACCAGCCCGTTATATAATACAACCTAAAGATCGACCCAAGTGGCTGTTACTATTTAGCCACGAGCTCCTCTCTACTAATATCGTTATCTAAACAATATTTACATCTTATGATTTTTATGAAATCATTATATACAACGAAACTCGCCAGACGTGATGGATGAACTTATAATAACGAACACTACAACCCAAAGAAGTGTTTTTCAGGAGGCATAGGGTAACATATCCTGTAGAGGGGCTCCACACTGGCATTCCGTTTGGATTCAATTGAGCATACCCCATTTAGCCAGATTATATCTACAGTGGCCAACTTGGGCCTGCAATCGGTTAAGAGATTTCTAGATTGGCCACTGCAGTTTGTATCCGGGCGGTAGGTGTTCTTCCGGGTAGGTAGATGTAGTGTGCTGGGATGGGTGAAATAGAGGGAAGCCTTTACCCAGCAATGAGACAGTACGGGCTAGCTATCAAAATTGGAAAAGCAACTTAAAGTTCAACAATACAACAACTGATCAAAACGGTCATTGTCCTTCTGATAGGCTTTAAGTGAAGTGTTGTTCAATGTCAAGTACAATTGAAATGATTAAGAGTTTGAAGACTTGTGAAGTTGTGACTCACACTTTAGACATTTTATAATACATGCTTTATCCTTTTGACTGCCGTAGTCACATATACGTGACAAGCAAGCGCGTGCCCTGTGAATTTATTGTGGTAATTGAGCTTTGCCTCCCTTTCAATGAAATTGAGCTGGCACGCCACCGGGTTAAAATGTGGATTGAAGGGCACGCGCATGTGTTTATGCTCTGACGGTCCAAAGATTAAATTGAACATCAATTAAAGTAAAAGTGCATTCACACATACACGCCTAAGTTACTTTTTGTAAAGTCACATTTAGCATCATAACCATACAGAGTGGAAGGGACATCAATGCACAAACGGTTACCGCGTGTTCAGTACATCATTCCAAACCCTTCACATAAAAAATTTTCAAGGGCAATTGAACAAAAGTGCTTTTGTATGAAACTTCTGTTTCCTACAAAAGTGCAATACCTACACAATCAAAATTTATTTTACATTATTATGTAGGTAGGTAATGCTTGAATGCTTGAATGTCGTGATGGCCCAGAGGTTAAGGCCTCGCCTCTCATGCATGAGGTTGTGGGTTCAAATCCGGGCAAGTACCAATGTGACTTTTTCAATTCATAAGTACTTTCTAAGTTTATCTTGGACATCACAGACATCGGTGAAGGAAAACATCGTGAGGAAACCTGGACTTATAAAAGTCTGAAATCGCCAACCCGTCTTGAGCAAGCGTGGTGATATCAATGCTCGTGCCTTCTCTGTTGAGAAGAGGCCTTTGCCCAGCAGTGGGACAGTAACAGGCTGGTATGATGATGATGAGGTAATGCTTATTTTGTTCAATACAAACTGTTTTCTATGACTAATTTTAATTAAGATCATCATCATTCTTCTGCACTGACCACAAATGAATTGGGATCCCTTATCCCATTTCCCTTGTCTTCGTATTCCATACTTCTCTATTACTCGTCATCACAGCAGACACCTCCTTTCTAGCCATATCATACTTAACACAGTCCTTCCATTGTTTCTTTTTAGTCTTGTTCTACTCATTCATTAATCTTAAATTAGATAATTATGTACCTAATGATAAAAGTAACTATTACAAGTCAATAAAACTATTTACAAAACAACTGTGTATATTCTTTATGATTACACTTTGTGCTGCATAAATTCTTGTTGAGGCTAACAACAATTTTCTATCAGATATGTAATTTTATTGATTTAGCAACTCAAACAAAAGTAATCATAATTTTACATTATGATGTTTAAAGTAAACAAAAAACGATGACAAGCGGTGTCAAGTCTTAAGAAATGTTAACAAATAATGTATGAGCTGATGTTATGAAAACTTTTAAATTATTGTTAATTATAATAACAAAGGAAACTTGTCCTTAAAGCATTCAGTAATAATTCTTAAGTTTTCATTCAATATTCTGAAGAATAAATATTTTATTTTTTCATTCTTAAAATTGCTTTCTAATAGTTCAAAAAAAGAACAAACTAGGAGTTAGGTAAGTACTCACATAAAACCGGTAACTTCGCGAAAGAAATATAATTTGTTTGGTCGAGTTTTGGCCTCCGAACAAAGTTTTATCGCAAGAAAGTTTCGCGTTGCGCACCTTTGAACCAACTGAGATAAAATAGTGTAGGTTAGATTTGAAATGCACTGTATCCACGTGTAGTGGATCCACTCAGTAATTAGAAGATAAGTCAATAATTATATAATTAAACACTTGTCTAGAGTTTTCTAATCTAGATAACGTGTATTTTAAAATTATCGCCGTTGTAAGGAAATAACAATTTGACGTTTTGTTCCCATACGGGTTTAAGGCTGCCAGCACTGGAATTTTAATTTGCCGAATGTCATTTGGAAACTGGTTGGAACTGTTGGAAGAAGTTCTTGTTCTTGGAGTAATTTTTTCGAGATTTTGTTTAAATAAAAACATGGGTTTTTCAATCCTCAATTTAAAAACTACAGATAGCTACGATCGCAACAGGTGGCGTTTTGTAGTTTCTGTCTAACCCCAAGAGAAAAAGGCGTTCGTAAGTACGTATGTATTTAAATAGACTATTTTAGTGGAACTGCGCAATGATTACGTAACATTATTTATTATTCTTCTTGTATGAATGTTAACATCTCAATCCAAAATTCATTTCTCTAAGGTTTAATGTAAATGAAATATGAGAGGACTTCATAATAATGTCAGAATTAAATTTTGATTGCCAATGTCACGTTTAAAAAAGAAGAATGTCGGTCTTTTTAAAAACATCGATTTTATTCTATTTGAGCACCAGTCCAATTGTTTTTAATTAAATTTACCCACAGAGGCTGGTAAAAAAAATTACGTGGTAACACTCCAATTGTCAAAACATAAACGTCCGTCTCATGCCAAAAATATCTGGATCTTTAGCATCACATTTCTTTACGGATTTTTCCACTGAATGTTATACGGCTGATGGAGGTTGAGTGCTTATCATAATAGTATAGAATGTATCAAATTCTAAGAAGGTTTTAATTTTTCATTATAAAAATTGATAACTAAATGGAGAAAGAATTGCAAAAAAAAAAAAAAAAAACTGCCAAGCGTAAGCGAATATCAAATTATTAAAATCTTACTGTTATAAATAACCGTCGGTCGCCGTCGTGCAAAAGATTACCCCCTGGGAGCCCTGCGCGTGTCTCCTGGGTTACATAAGCGGATAGACTGCATTTGGCCTAATGGCAGGTAGAATTTAATCCTACGACCAACAAACATCTTAGTGCTTTTCTTGGGAACGCTGCTGGTTTAAGGAAGACGTCAAAATACTGTCAAATCTAGTACGTTTATTATTAGTTCTTAATTTCGCCACATGCATTTGTAAGTTTGTCGATCTAAATAAGCTAATTTGCATTAATTAGGTCATCAGGCATTATTATCTAATTTTACCTAGTGCCCCATAAATGAATGTGATTTAATAGAATAGGAAGTCTTTGCGAAACCTTTCATAACGGCAAACCGCACCGCCCTGTGCCCCTAAGGATTTTACGCATCTAAATATATTTATATCTGAGTGGGTTAGGGAGGGAGGCCCCTCCCGCATAGGAAAACTTTAGAAAATGCATAGTTTTTTAAATCTTTTTTAAGTATACAGGTATACAATTTTTGAAAAATATTTTTTTTTATTCAAATACAACATGTTCGATTCCTAGCCGGGAATATTGATTTTTCAAAAATCCAATGATGCAGTTTTAGTTTTCATCAAAATCGGGCTCGAGACTCCTTTGTGCATTTTCCGCTAATCCTCATAGTTTCGGATTTGACCATCCACGCCCACTTGGAAAATTCACCCTGTATAGTTATTTTAAGTTCTTATACATACCAGGAAATACCAAAATAACCGCTGCCTTTCCTAGGAATTGAACCCAGAACTCAACTTTGAACTTACCACTATAACGCTATTAGAACCCCAAGGCTGATAGTAAACTGACAAGACAATACACTAGTCACTCTGTACAATTTGAAGTAGTACAGACAGATTTCCTACCTCCAATTTAATGATATTTTAACAGGTTAAGCACGGTCTTCCTTTCATCGTCAATTTATTTTATTAATGACTCTAATGATTGTGTCATTTGTTCTGACGTCATCAAACAAGACGGTACAATTCGTAGAGAAACTGGCCTATCATCGAAACAATTGATTTTCTTTTATGTCTTCCATTATTTTCCGGTCGGTTCGGTTCGGTAAGGTATTACAACCTTCATATAGTCGACATTTAATTTAGCAGTTTGTTGGTCAGTGGTCTTGTGATCGCAAGCGCGACTGCTGAGTTAGAGGTCCTGGGTTTGATACCCGGGTCGGGCAAAATGTTATTTTGTTTTTCGGGAATTTGGTCATCGGGAATTACTCAGTAGCTGCCTAGCTGCCACGAGGACTGGATCTGTACCCGGTTGATGGCAATAAGCTCGCCCCTATTACATGGGACTTACACATAACTGATGAAATGTGGGTGTACTATTAGGTACACCTCTACCTAACCCTTCGGGGACTACAGGCGTCATGTTATGTTATGTTTTTTTCTTCTAAAAACAAAGCACTTGCACTACAAATATTCGCTTTTCATTCGCTCGTGTTAATCGGCATTCACCGTTCGGCATGTCCCGTCAATAAACCATGTCCGGGTCGGCTCGGCCCCTACTCTGTTTTGTAGCTTTCAATTGTATACACAATTATAGAAACAACAATGGATGATGGTTGTAGACAGTGAAATGGTTCCTTGCCCCAGTTTACATATGTTTGAGGCTGACTGTACGTATTATTTAAGTATTCAATTTTGGCGCCCAACTGTACCGAACCGAATCAGGCCGACTTCACAGAGTAAGTATATATAGGGTGACTGGTAATAGGGTATATGCAAGAAATACAATTTTTTTTTTATTTCTTTAAAATGCCTTGTATTGGCCCATAAAAACATTGTGGTACACTTGTTTAATTCTCTAATATAACACTTATTTTACAATTTAATATTTTATTTAGCGTGTTTTTGGTGAAACGGAACGCAAACACAAAACGCATCGATTCCGGTAGTGACGTCACAGTCCATGTGTCAAAGAAACACTTTTAATTGAAAAGTACTTAAAGTTTCAGAAAGATTTTACTATAAAATTCTTATTGCAATTTTTGCTTAAATGAAGCACTTACATTTTAGTAAAACTAATCTACTAAGGGCAAAAATTAGATTTAAGCAAGGCAGATAGAGGTAAGTGACATCAAAGTCCTGACATGAATGGCCGCGATAGTTATGGACGTTTGAACTGTCGTAGAAAATTGCAGGAGTTTAATATTTTTTTGTGCGACAAGCAGTAGTTGAAATTAACTTTTAATTATTTTCTTGGGTTGATAGTACTGCATATTAATGATTTAAGTGAAAAAAAAATACATGCATATTAGTGACCGATACTTAAATACGTGATTCTACTCATGATAACAAACAACTTTCCCAAAGAAACTTTTGCGCGGGCGCCGCTTATGGAGCGGGCTTGCGAGCCGCGCGGGTGCTCTGCTTACCCATTGTTGTGTGGTCCGATAGTAGTGAGACATAACGGCGTCACGCGGCTACCAGTTGATAGGTCAAAAGCGCGCGCGAGGGAATTTCATACAGCTGTTGTGTTATTGTGATAAAATTAAATGAGTTTAAAAAAAAAAGTTTCTTTGGGAAAGTTGTTTGTTATCATGAGTAGAATCACGTGTTTAAGTATCGGTCACTAATTACCAGTCACCCTACATAGGTAACCTATTGCCGCCCTCAAACATGCATACCGGTGTACCAACCCGATATCGGCGACACAGCAAAAAGACTAATTTATATGTATGTGTAGCACCCGTTTAGCACCCGTTGATCACGCGGCAAGTCGACAACAATGGTTTTAGGGTCCCGGACTCAAGGGGTACAAAGGGGACCATATTACTAAGACTCCACTGCCCGTCTGTTTGGATGTCTGTCACCAGGCTGTATCTCATGAATCGTGATAGCTAGACAGTTGAAATTTTCACAGATGATGTATTTCTGTTGCCGCTAAAACAACTAATACAAAAAAGAGAATAAAATAAATATATAAGTGGGGCTCTGGCTCCCATACAACAATCGTGTTTGTTTTTGTTTTTTAGGTAATGGTACGGAACCCTTCGTGCGCGAGTCTCGAACTTGGCCGATGTTTTTGTTTCATATCATTCCTCACACAATCCATCAGGAAGGCTCATTACTTCGTGTAATTGATTTTCAATACACTTTCTCGAAAACTGGTTCTAATCGTACTACGATTAGGTTCACACGCGTGCGAAAGCGCGGAAAAAAAGCAAATTAAATCATAGTTTCCTAATAATTCCTGACAAAAATACTTTCCGTTCTAATATTTTATTTCTTCGAAAGTGTATTGAAAAACGTCGTTTGATACGCGTGGGGATTTGTTATTGCAGTTCTCGGCTCCATAACACCCTCGCTTGCAGCTGGGGTGTTAATTCCGCGCTCGAATGCAATAACAAATAAATTCGCCCGGATCACTGACGCCTAGTACTTAGAACTGCGTTTTAATAAGACTCCGTCATACTACAGTCATGCTAACAATTTATTATGTGAATTGTTAGTCCATGTCACGAACTTGATATCTGCGGAACAAGGACAGTTCACGCTGAAGATATACGCCAATTGTCCAACCCCTGAGTCGACTTGCACTTGTTATTTACTTCTGTGTTTATGAATTACTGATTACAAATTGTAAGGTCAGAACTAACAAATAACGTGTGGAGATAAATATTAGTTAGTTACATAATTAATGATAAACATTGTGAGATTAACATCTTATACTTAGTTTTAAGTAAGTAGATAAACTTACATAACTATTATTATAAGCAAAAAGTAGTTTTTGACGTTTTAAATCATTATTACGGTAAAATATGTTCCACCTCCCTCTGTGCCCCAAAAAATGCAGCCAAAGTGACCTTTGCGCAGCCACAGACGACGCGACGCCCGCGCCGTGGAGTTAGCGAAGTTTTGAGCCCACAAAATATAAAATGGTGTCGTACGTAGTACCAGAGACACGAAGTAAGATTTTACAGGAAAAGCGCGCCCGCTTGATTGTATTTTGTTTTTTTGAAATGAAGAACTTCTATTCGTTTATATTATCCTCTTTAGGGTAATTTTCAAACGACTTCCTTAGGCGGGGTTTATGCAGAACAGACCTGGCGTGGTCGCAGAAAATCAAAGAAACCTAAAATGAACCTAAAAGTTATTTCGCATAGCGTCGTTGTTGAAGCGCGGGCGCAAATCTTTTTCCGACAAAACCAACGCTATGCGACATAACTATTCGCCAGAAAGCAATCCAGCATAAAATCCTTGGACCCGAAGCCATTGTGCCCATTCCTATCCAGCACCTGAGGAGTTGGCTAAAGGAACACACTCAAACACAAGCGGAAAAATGGTGGACCTCGACACCAGGGTTTAGGCAATCTAAGGAGGCTATGCCAATCTGGATACTAAGCTGATCAAGCGCCTTCTGCGCCTGGACAGAGATAGCCTACGACTGGTGGCGGGACCATCACTGGACACTGCTGACTGAACAAACACTTCCTCACCCTAGGTATCACTGGCAGACCCCTTTGCAGGGCGTGCGTGCGTGCGTAGGAAAGATAGCGCATGTACTCCTCGAGTGTACTGGCGTCACCCAGATCCGCGAGGAGACTCTTGCGGAACACTGTGAGATCCCTTGCGGATGTCCTGAGAACTATTAGGTTCATAGGTCAGGTTTTAGGTTTCTTGATTATCTGCGTCCTCGCCACGTCTCTTCTGTATATAAACCGCGCCTTAGACCGCATCTTCGTTAGGTATGGGTACAAGGAAATCTTTTGCAAAGTTGTATCCTTCTAGACCCAGTGGTTTGCGTTCTGTGTTTTCCGTCAACGAATATATTAAATTTAGGTGAGCTCTTTGTTGGACGATTCACGGTCGACATTCTAGAACACATTTCCTTAAGTTCTGTCCATACCGTCTACGGTTAATAATGAACAAGTATGATCCACTTCTTATTCCGACTTTCTTCAAAAAGGAGGAGGTTCTCAATTCGACTGTTTTTTTTCTTCTGTTTGTTACCTCATAACTCCGTCGTTTTAAATAAATAAATTATTTTATATTGTAAAAGGATATACTTCGCGATTGGTCCCACAGAAATTTCATCAAGATCGGTTCAGTCATTTTGTTGTTTTTCCTTGACATCCAAGCGATTGCAGAAATCACGACAGATTTTGCCGTCTATTTTTGAAGAGTTCCATAGTATATCTCCGAAGATCAGCATCAGATCTTCACCAAATTTAAATGGGACCACCTCAGAAATATAATCTTTCAAATAAAAATTTTGAGAATCGGTCGTGATCGGTCCACAAATGGACGAGAGATCAGGTAAAATACATTAAAAAAATACTTACACACGAACATATAACCTCCTCCTTTTTTGAAGTCGGTTAAAAAATTGTTTCGTGACTAGAATTTGTATACTACAGCTAAAAAGGGTAAAATAAAAAGTTTTTGGGGAAGAAAAGGTGTAAGTTTATGTACGTATGAATGGGCTGTCGGGTTTTTCCTTGAATCGATTTTCCTTGTTGACCATAATGAACTACCTTTTTTATGACACAAAAGAATAAAAAACTTTCTGCGGAAAAAAAACCGACTTCCAAAAAGATACTAAAAAACGGTGACTTGTTTGTTTCACGCCTTTTTCTTACGGGGGTAGGCAGAAACCACAGAACGCCTGCTACGATACTTACATACTCCATTCGCCTCATCCGTAGCCCATTTCTAACAGATAAACCTACTGTTTAACCGACTTCCTTCAAAAAGGAGGAGGTTCTCAAATCGTTTTTATTTTTTTATTTTATAAATAATATCCCTGCCATGTTACTTTTGAATTTTACGACTGTGTTAAAAGTGATGTATGACTTAAGTAGGTATTATGGCCAGAAAAGAGGAGAGCACTAAGATGACCAGTAATAGAGAAACATGGAAGAAGAAGACACGCTGCACCGACCATAATGCAGGAGAATGATGAAGATGTTAAAACGACCAACAACAAATAAATACCTTACTTAGTGGTCTTTGCTCAAAAAGGTTGGAAACCTCTGTACCAGACCAACAATGCTAAGGAAATTAAACGCCTAGTTGACGCTTCCCGTGGCCCCAGGGCTGGATTTTACCTTGGCCAGTGGTCAAACGTTGCCATACACAACGTGGCAACACGCCGTCCACCGATCTCTTGGGCACATTACCAGTTGGCAGCGTTGAGAAGGAGTTTGTTGAAGCCATTTTTTAGTTTATTGTTAGTTTAGTTACTTGATTAGTTTTGAACATATTAAATGAGTTCCATTACTTTCTAGACAAAAAAAACTGAGTGGTTTTTCGTCCAAAAAGGTTGGAAACCACAGAACTAGATCAATACTGACAAAAAAAAAGTTTACTTACGGTCCAGCACTCCCGCGCGCGGCAATCGCGCATAATAAAACAACACTACACCACAACATGGTTGACATTTTAGTGCTGCCCTACGCTGGCCATGCGCGCGTATTTATAGTCCACCACCGAGATAACTGACCACCTAATGTAAACAACAAAAAAACTCAAATAATAACTAGCAACGTGATAAGTTGATAACTTATCGTCTGCTTTTTAAGTTGGGGTAGATGTGCTCAGCTGAAAACTAGGATATTGCTGAATGTCCTAAAATATATTTGTCTTCTATTAAAACAAAAAAAATCCGCGCGGCGAAGTCCCGGCACAGATTAATTATTAATCTGGGGCCCCCCGGTAACGCTGTTATAATCATTGGGTCCCGGGCAGAAGTTAAAAAATCATAAAGTACAGTCTCCAGAACATCAAGTTACCAAAAAATGTCTCCAGATGATTTTAAACCAAACGATGTTGAAAGTTAATTTTAAAATCGAATGCGATTGGCAGCGATTGATTGCGACTGAACCTAAATCTTTCACGCTAAAACGATTGAACGGATTTAATTGAAATTGGGCATACGGACAAAGCATGAACCTGGAAAAAATGGATGTTCCAACAGTTTTTTTTTATCCCCGTAGTACATCCCGACCATAGACAATCCCGACCGACCTCGTGAGATAATTATCGACCTTCATGCGAGTGAAGCTGCAAGCAAATTCTTATAACTAACTAATAACGTGTTGATAGCTTATCTTCGTAATATGTTGGGGATAGGGGTATATGTGAAGAGTAAGTATATCGTCATTACATAGTTACAGTCTTTAATGTTCCCACTGATGGGATACACATAAACAGGCCTCCTCCCTGTGTGAGAGAGTGGGCCTGTAATCCCATAATTGGGCTCAGTGTAGCAAGACTGCCTCGTTGGTCCAGTGGTCACAAGCATGGCTGCTGGGCTTGAAGTCCTGCAACGGGTTCGATGTCAGGCCGGGTCGGGAAGTGTTATTAGGTTTATCCATCAGGCATTTCTCGTGTCCGTCAAAGTCGCGGGTTTGTAACTTCCAAATAGATCAAAAGTAAACTATATAAAATAAATGTACGTTTTCGTACTAAAATAAGTATAAATATACGTGTTGGTTTGCGTAGAAAACATCATTTAATCTCAGTAGTACCTACCCACAGCCCACAGAGACTGGAGGTGTGCTTGATTAATGGCAATAGGCTTTATTCTACCACAGTTTACCAAATTATTAAAAACAAAACAAATAAACAGAGAAGAATAAAGGCTATTTTTAACCGACTTCAAAAAGGAGGAGGTTCTCAATTCGTCGGAACCTTTCTTTTTTTATGTCTGTTCCCCGATTAGGTACTCGAAGATGGTTGGACCGATTTGGATTATTTTTTTTTTCATTTCAATTTGGTGAAGATCTGATGAAGGACTTCGGAGATAGGCAACAGAACTCCTCAATAAATGATAGCAAATGGACTGGGATTGCTGAAATCTCATGTTTGTCTATTGTTTACACCAGTTCATAACATAACATGACGCCGGTACGCTGTGAAGGGGTAAGCACATGTGAACCACTAATAAGTGAAAAAATAAAATAAAAAACTTTTTTGCAAAAAATTAAACCGACTTCAAAAACACAAAAAAAGTAAAAAATAACTTTAGCTTCAGAAGTCGGTGAAAAAAAAAGAAAATCAAACTAGCAAAAGTCAGACTTCTGAAGCTAAAGTTATTTTTTTTGTTTTTGAGGGTTTAATTTTTTGCAAAAATGTTTATTTTTATTTTTCTGGCCTCCTATTACTTGAGTGTTATAACTGGCGATGTAGGAAAGATAGATATTTGGGGATGACACTGATGGGCCACCAGTCCAGTGCCAGTACTGCTTGCTTGCGGAAATCGCTGACTAGACAGCTCCAAAAACATAAATTGCTCATGGACTGAACTCACGGCTAAATAATAACAGGCGCTCGAGCCGATCTTCATATTAAGCCACGCTTGCCAAAGTTGATTCATGGATGGGTGACCCGTATTACATACTGTTACGGCTGTGCCGTTTGCGTTTTTGTTACTTCGATAGCTATTTATGTTTAAAATGAAAGTTTGAATGCTTATGGTTTTCTGTTTAATTATTACAACTTTTTAAATGACATAGAAAAGAAAAATGACAGTGACAATGACAATTAGACGTCACTCGCGTGAAGGCGCAGAGGGCTGGCCATAGAGTATAGTAATATAGATTGGGGCTGGCGGCACACTGACTGCTCGTGACTCGTGGCATACGCTGTGGGCGGAGCTTGTTGCTGCTTTCGTGGCGTCGCGGCCTTTCAGTATATATGTATAAGATGCTCTGTGGGCCTTTCCTTATATGGTCATAAGATGCGACCAAGGTGACCTTCAAAATATTGTAGGGCACACGCACACCCTCTGATGGTCGTGAGAGAAACGCCCGAACACATACCAAGTTTCCTCCGTGCCTCGGAGAGCACGTTAAGCCAGTCCCGGCTGTCATTAGTAGATCTTTGAGTCGTTACGGGTAGTCAGTGGCCTGAAAGTCTGACAACTAGTCTCACCAACGGGTATCGTATTATCCAGTACCTACTATCTGGGTTGTGGAGGTTAGCTAGGCAATCGCTCCATGTAAAATACTGGTATTCAGCTACATCCGGTTAGACTGGAAGCCGACCCCAACATACCTAGTCGGGAAAAGGTTAGGTATGTGATGATCTCATGAATATTGTAGAAATAAAACAACAAAATCGTAGGTATTACTAAAACAGTTATATTTCTTTACAATTCAACTTATTGGTAAAACGAGGTGAAACAAAGATGGAGGTACAGAATTTGTGTTTAGGTAACACAAATTCTGTATCTCAATTTTTGTTTCCTGTTTATTTTAACGTATCTAGACATCTAGTAGACAGTAAATAATTGATAACAACTGCTTTTTCAGAAGACTAATGACCCTTTTTCACTGTTGAGCTCTGGCTAAAATTTAAAAAAATCGCGCCATCCCGAGACGCATCTCAACTATTTAATTTTTTGAACGCCATTGTCACATGTACGTGACAAGCAAGAGCGTGCCCTGTACCTACCTACGCCAAATGACACAAATTGGTAGGTGAAATTGTCGCTTGGGGTGGAGGGCACGCGCGTCCGTTTATGCTGCGGCATTCAAAAGGTTAAATTAGGACATCCTAATCCGTAATCTCCGAAGGGTAAGGCAGAGGTGTATCTAGTACACCCCCATTTCGCCAGATATGTTTAAGTGTCATGTAATAGGGGCGAGCCTATTGCCATCAATCAGGCCAAAAATTCAGATTCCGTGGCTGCTACTGAGAAATAACAAATAACACTGCCCGATCCGGTAATCGAACCCAGCCCGCGTAGCGTGACCACCGTAGAAACGGGTTTGTCGACAAAGAATCGAAAAAATTACAGATTGTGGAAAGGTTTCTATCGTCGCAAGCATGGCGATGTTAAAAATGTATGACAGACATGTCAAGTTGTATAGAAAGAGCTTTGTCGATTCTTGGTAGAATAGAGATAGTATTCCCATGCTACGCGGCAATACTCATCCTCATGCTCATGTAGTCACACATGCACACGCACATGCACACACATGCACATGCACATGTATATTTTTTGTAGTGTTTATTATATTTCTAGGTAGCTGTTTTATTATTATAACCCAAGTACTGTTTATTTTATTTTGTTATTCATGTAAAATTTATTTATTTATGCTGTTTTGGCTTCCGTACGTTTTTTCACGGGTGACCACTGAAAACCAGCGCTGTGCTGTGGGCCCCCCATAGCACAGCATCATGCTGAGTGGTAACCTGTTTGTCGCAGTCACGACGTGCAAGCTACGAACGTCTTTTTTTTTTAATGCTTTGTATGTTTATTGTTATTTTTTTTTGTGTTTTTATCATTTTGTATGATGCACGTCATGTCCCTGCGACAAATAAATATATTTTCTTTCTTTCTTTTTCTTTCTAGTCGCGCTTGCGACCACTAGACCAATGACGCAGTCTAGCAATACATTGTATTCATTTCATAATTTCGTATGTGCAGAGGCAGGTCAATCTACTACATTCTGTCAAATTTCTTTCAACTTTATCACTAAAGCATTAGGTTCAAAGTGGATTGGAAAAAATTGATAGTTTCTGGTAGTTTGATGTGCTGGCGTCTGTACCTAAATCCAGGAGTATGACCTTTTTTTTCTGATGGGTAATCATCAAATAACCCCTCCCGCTCTGGGCTGAGCAGGAGGGAGTGTCAGACTTTTACTGACTAAAACCTATCCATGTTCCTTCCTTTGCCCTTTGTGTTCCAGGGCCGCGGTATCTCTTTAGAACAGTCCCGCAACCCTGGCAGGCAATCCAGACGTATGTCTGTGGTTACTAGTCGCCTTCAGTTTCAATCAAGGTTAACAGATCTTGAACCCAATGTATTGATACCCTTATATTATAACAAAGTATCAACGTAATTTATTTATATATACATATTTATTTACTAACAACAATCTGAGGGAGAGTAATTAATTAATTATATACAGTCTGCTATTTAGTTTCGAAATATATAAACAAAAACATGACTTAGGATTATCAACTTCAATACTCACACATAAAGTTTTTATTAAAATTTCAGACATACTTTAATATTACTGTGACTTATCAATCTATACTGCGTTTTGATTTAGATATACAGAGTGGAAGGTATTATTTATTATTTACATAAAGACCTACAGAATATAAACACTGTTTTAAACTGTCACTTACGGGATGTCTTCCGTGATTGAAGCTCGATTTTTCGGGAGCTCAAAATTAAAGACAATAACGGAAGTGACAGTTTATACATAATATAAATTTAGTTTGCGCTAAACTTCAGACATTTATAACTTCAGATATTTAACACGGACACAAAGTTGATATTCTCTTTTAAGTAGAAACAAGTATTTGAACAGACTTTAGGTACTATTTTCAAAGATGTTGATATTCGTTTAAGTGGAAATAACATCTATTAAGTAGAAACAAGTATTTTAACAGACTTTAGGTACTATTTTCAAAGATGTTATAATATTACTTATCTTTAAACACTTGATCTCCGACATTGACCCAGAGGAATTAGATATTGATAACTTTGGTGATTATTGTATCTACAGCTGTCAACAAAAACGAAAATAATACAGGGTCAACCAAAATTGTCTCTAGAAACTTCACAAATATAACATAACCTCACGCCTGTATACCCCGAAGGGTTAGGCAGATAGTACATAATGTCACATCAGTCACATAATGTCACATCAGTCACATAATGTCACATCAGTCACATAATGTCACATCAGTCACATAATGTACCATCTCAATATGAATGATGTAACCAAGGTTTTGTAACAATATGCTGATTTAAAAGAGTGTCCATGGAGTTTCTTGCCCGTTCTTCTCCATAGAGATCTACGCTAGGGAATGGGCAACTACAGTACTTTCACAGTTTTTATGCCTTGTGACTGGGACTGTAGCTACATTTCATTGTTATCTTTGTTTCGACAGTTCAAAAGTGCCTGTAACTGGCCTACTTGAAATAAATGCTTTGATTTTGATTTTGCACAGGTGTACCTAATAGTACATCCACATTTCACCAGTTATGTTTAAGTCCCATGTAATAGGGGGCGAGCCTATTGCCATCAACCGGGCACAAATCCAGACTCCGTGGCTGGTACTAAGAAATTCCAGATGGAAACCCTCAATAACAAGGCCCGATGCGGGAATCGAACCCAGGATCTCATGCTAAGTACCTCCAAATGAATCACTCATAACAATTACTTAAAATAACTTTATTTCCCGAAGGACAGCGACATTTCTTTTCTACACCCATTTTAATATACACCGTGACTTTTTAGTCGTCTTACAACGGCAGCCCAATTCATGTGTCCAATGACTACTAAACATTCATTAAAAAAATAGGAATATATGAGATAATTATGTATTTATAACAATATGTTCGCAATAACTCGTCAAAATATATGGAACAGCTGATTTTTTTTGCGATTCAGGGTTAGGTCTCATAGTAAAAGTTGTTCATAATGATGAGTACAATGACCCCTTAAGAGATTTCGTGTAAGAATAGATAGACCTTGTATATACAGGTTGAATTTTTCAAGCGGGCGTGGATGGCCAAATCCGAAACCGTGAGGAATATCGAAAAACGCTCAAACGAGTCTCGAGCTCGATTTAATCGAAAATCAATAGGTTCGATTCCTGGGTAGGAATATTGATTATTAAAAAATCTAACGATGCAGTTTTAGTTTTCATCAAATTCGGCCTAGAGACTCCTTCGAGCATTTTCGCTATTCCTCTTAATTTCGGATTTGCCATCTACGCCCATTTGGAAAATTCGCCCTGTATATATAGGGTCTATCTATTCATACACGAAATCTCTTAAGGGGTCATTGTACTTATCTTTATGAACAACTTTTACTATGAAACCCGACTCGAAATCGCGAAAAAAAAAGTCAGCTGTTCCCTACAATATGATCGCATTAACTCGTCAAAATGTACTGAACAGCTGATTTCTTTTTTCGCGATTTCGGGGTTTATCTTAATTAATGTTCAAAAAAATTGCGCCTAGAGGTATTTTATGTCGGATACATTGAGTGGACCATCTTTATAGGACGACTAAAAAGTCACGGTGTATAGCCGTACAAGGGTATTTTGGCTGCTCGCCTTGTACGGCGACGATGCATTTACTTAAGATCCTTATTTGTGGCACTTATTTTTTTTTCTTTCAACCGGCGATTTCGGATTTTTTGAACACAAATGTTATATGGTCTACATATTAGACGGTGGCTGCCAAGTCACAGCAGATATCTTCCTATTAATTTCCTGCAGAATCAGCCGACATCTCGCGAGCTGTGGGGGTCTTAATTGTGGGGTGGGGTCTCTTGTCCTCTCCCCGCTGTTGTTACCCGGTGGGGGTCGTTGTGCACGACGGAGGGCGCGACGACGGCGAGCGCGAGCTGAGGGGGGGGAAGGGTTATGAATGGAAGTCGAACAGGGGGTGAAAAATCTACGTCTAGATTTTGTATTGCTAGTAAGAGTGGTCTTGTAACTTTGTTAACATGTTTGTTTTTTTAAATGTGAACGCAGTGTGGCGGTTACGGCTTTTAATGATTTATGAATAGAAGCAAAATGTTAAAACTACAGTTTTTTTTTAATACTTAATAGGCTTGTGTTTGGTCGCAACTCGCCTGATGTGAAGCGAAGTTGCGGCCTAGAGTGGAGCAGGCTTGCCTAGAAGAAACCGATTCACTCGAACTTTGAGGAGATCCAGATCATAATGATCGGGAAACAGAGAAGCCGGCAGTGAATTCCACAGACTGGCGGCTTGCATAGTAAATGTGGAAGCATAGCGGTTTGTTCAGGTCCGAGGAACTTCAACCATAAAACAGTGACGCTTCGCTCCAAAATAAACATTTCGTGATCTGGCGCAGATTCAACTATTCAGACAAATTGGTGTCTGATCCTGTGATCCATACAAGGTGGCCTTAAAACTACGCTTAAAAGAGCAGCTTTTCAGCAATCATTACTGCCAGTAATAATGCCTGTTTATGTATCCCTCAATATGGTGTGGTTGTGTCAACATTTGCCACATATACTGATTGTATAATGAAAGTTAGAAAGAAAGCACAAACACCCAAAATTGATAAATGATGGGCTTGCGGCCAATGAGTCCATTTGTTGCTAGCCCAAACGATCATCATCATCTGGGCAGATGGTAGGTAGATGTGACATCTTCACATCTTCACCATCTGCGTGCTTTTTCCCAACTATGTTGCATCTAACCGGATGCAGCTGAATACCAGTATTTTACATGGAGCGACTGCCTATGTGACCTCCATAACCCAGTCAGTACTGGGTAATACCCCTTGGTTGTCAGACTTGTGTGAATACTGATCGCTAACTAATATTTTAATCGTTCGCTGCGCGTCGATGTGCATATCAGTTGATACAATTTATATGTACGGGTTTGCTCGTACATGCTCCCCGAGGAAAAGACAAAGATACTGAGTAACTGGGAAAAAAATATTTATAACAAATGATTTGATTTTAAACTGATTTTTTAGTGTCTCTATCGTGAACACAGTGTTCACAAATTAGGTAAGCTTGTGTAAGAAATTAAAATAGTGGTGTGATTATACATAATACTTTCGATTTGAGGAACTGCAGAACGCTAATACAGGCTTAGCAATTGTTGCCCGTGTCTGCTGCGCGTAGGTTAATTAGTTAAGAGCACGGTTGGCGCAGTAGCTGAGAGATTGACTGATGCGCTGCGTGTCACGCGGTATCGGCTCCCCACGGAACAAATATTTGTATGACCTAAAATTAGTGGTTCTAGGTCTGGCTGTTTGTGTATGTGAGTTTAAATGTTTGTAAACGCACCCACGATACAGGAGAAATTCCTAGTGTGGGGCATGACGATAAAAATGAACAAAATAAAAGTTATAAGATCATTCTAGTTCACTCTGGAGTGTATACTGAAATGGTCTGCTTCAATGTTTCCGGTGGATACGCACCGATGAGACAATCGTTTTGTAAGAAATTATCTGCTACATTACAAAAAGTAAACACCGGGGCTGTTGAAAGAGGCCAAAAATGGTATCCCATCATTTTGAATCTAATTAATATTTAATTAGCTTACGGCAATCGTCCGGTGCGGACGTGCGCGCAGTCGCTCTGCCCATTCGGACAGTGTCTGCAATGGCGGAGGGTGTAGATATATTAGTCACACACAGTTAGTACGGCATGCGAAGCGAGGGAGTGAGGACATAGGACAATAGGAGGACGAGAGGACGTAGACAGGACGAGAGGGAGCATAGAGACGAAAAGACCCAGGATGAAGCGAAGACGTGATGGAGGGCATATGACAAAAGGAGGAATAGTGACGAAAGGAGGACGTGATAGAAGACATGGAGGAAAGGAGGCCACGGAACGAGAGGACATAGTCTAGTAGGGACATGCGCGCAGACGCTCAGCCCATTCGGACAGTGTCTGTAATGGCGGAGGGTGTAGATACACAGTTAGTACGGCATGCGAAGCGAGGGCGTGAGGAGTTAGGACTAAAGGATGACAGGACGAAGCGAGGACATAAGATGAAGCGAGGACATAGGGTGAAACGAGTACATGATAGAGGGCACAGGACGAAGTGAGGACATGAGAGAGGACATAAGACAAAGTGAGGATAAAGATGAAAGAAAATAGAAAGAAAGGAAATGAGGGCGGACATAAACGAAATGATGACTAACGACGAAGCCAGGACGTGCGGATAAAGGAGGAATCGAGGACATGATGGCGGACATAGACGAAATGATGACTAACGACGAAGCCAGGACGTGCGGATAAAGGAGGAATCGAGGACATGATGGGAGGACATAGACGAAATGATGACTAACGACAAAGCCAGGACGTGAGATAAAGGAGGAATCGAGGACATGAGTGCGGACATAGTATGGTGCGTACTCAGGGCATCGAACATAAGGGTGAAAAGCGGTCGAGCATCACTGCGCGCGGTAGTACGAGATTTAATGACAAGAGAAGGGAAGACGGCTAGAAATGGGGTGACTACTTATAAAGGGTGTTAACGACCCTTAACGAAGCTAAACGGCACTTGTTCTCCCCGTCATTGCGATCATTTTTATGTTTCAAAACGTAAACGGAGATAATGGTGGTCAAAGTTCGCACATTTTCACAAGTTTTTTTTAAATACATGTTTCGAATGTAAAACTTTTAATTTAGACACCTCGAACGTACTATTCAATCCATCCATCAGCACAAAGTTTTGAGTGCGTTACATTGAGTCCTACCGTAAAACATGATTTTTAATCCCAAAAAAAAATTAGTTTCCCAGCAATCATTTTTGCGTGAAGTTACTTAGTTTGATGTACAGAACTCAAACTCAAAGCATTTATTTCAATTAGACCTTAGCAGGCACTTTTGAAAGTCAGAAAAACAAAGGCGAAGCTACAGTCACAGACACAGAAGGCATAATAACTTGTGAAAGTACTGTAGTTGCCCATTCCAAAGCGTAGATCTCTATGGAGAAGAATGGGCAAGAAACTCCATGGACACTCTTTTCAATCAAAATATTGTTACAAGATCTTGGTTACATCATTCATGTTGAGATTATACATATATGTGAGAACGATGTAGAAAGACGTGCACATTAAGAGCGTCCAGAGTAAAAGATTATAACTATCAACAATTTAAAAACCAAGTAGTTAAAATAAACCGTGGCAGCTAAGAGATGACCAGTTCCAACTGACAGCGCCCGTCCACGAACATGACGCATGGATCACAGAATGCTTGGTTGACGGCATCCTGAAGGATCCGTTTACATCCTGTTTAACAGCTGATAAGATGAATGGAAGAAGACAGTCAGGCTGCCCTGACTAAAAATAAAATTGGGTTACGGGCTTACGGGCAGGAGAACGAATATGATTATGATGTAGTCTATCTACACACAGTTCAATAGGAATGCGACAGGCTAAGGCACATAAATCCAGATAGTACAGTCTAGTGCACACGAGCGAACGAACTAAATTGCTCAATTCTTCCTTGCAAGGTGAAATTCTGGCGACATGTTAAAACATCACAATTTCTGTGCTACTTCTATGTTTTATTTTAGTCGGAGTGCATTAAAGTTGCCTTTACGAGTGGCGTCCGACACACCATGTACGCATAGCATAACTACCGAAGAAATGAAAGAAAAAAACAGACTGTTTTTAGAACTGTATAACTAAAAAGGTGCATCCTATGGAACGCCACTGACAAAATGGTGTACAATATATGAGCATAACCATAGATGACCGTTGGAGTAGACGTGTTCTTGAGAGAAGACCGCGAATCGGCAAACGTAAGGAACGCCCTCAGTCGAGCGTGGAGTGATAATCTTCGTAGGGTGGCTGGTAGCAACTGGATGAGAGTTGCTGAGAATCGAGTTGAGTGGCGTGCGATTGAGGAGGTATGTCTAGCAGTGGACTGCCGTAGGCTGATGAAGGTCCGAACGTAACCGCGATACAGCACTTCAAAAATTGGCCTTTCCCTAAGACGTTTGAGTCGGGTGAAGAGACGACGAAGTACTCCCGGCAGTTTATTCCGTAGGATGCACCTTTTTCGTCTTTATCGTGTGGTTAGTGCCTAACCTGGTGTCAGAGTTTTTATGCCGCCCATGGGCCTCTGACTTGGCTTTACATGCCGTCGAGAAATATCTCTCAGGCATGCTGGTTTCCTCACGATGTTTTCCTTCACCGAAGCGAGTGATAATTATACAATACGCACATGACTCCAAAAAATCAGAGGTGCGTGTCTTTGGTTCGAACTTGAGACCTATGACTTGGTAGTCCGACGCGACGGTCACACCACTAGTAGAACTGCTACACCTTTACACCAGGATGAGTCAAAGTCAAAGTCAAAACATTTATTGCGAACTAAGTGTACAATGTGGTCTTATGTGATGCACCTTTTAGAAGTAATATCGAAACCAGAAAAATATCCAAAAATTACAAGGTTTTCCGAGCACCACAAAGCACTACAAAGCCAAGTTGCCAACACTATTGACTAAAAAAACAGTACAGTGCATTTTTTGCGACCTAAAGGCGCTCCTCACCGCGATCATAGGCCTAGGTGTAAGCTGACCCTTCACGAAGCCGGCAACCAAGCAGTCTGTAAATCAAACTAAGTAACTCTACGCACAAATTATTGCTGGAAAACGACTTTTTTTTTTGGGGTGAAAAATCACGTTTTACGGTAGGGATCAATGTAACGCACTCAAAACGCTGATGATGGATGAAAACTAGTGTTTAAAAAAAAATGTGAAAGGAACTTTGACCCCCAATATCTCCGTAACTATAAGGTTCCCAGGTATGGTCTAGAACAAAAAAAATATTGCTATGACCGGAAGAACAAGTACATTTCGTCTTCGTTAAGGGTATTTTTACACCCATTATAACAGTTCCGATTTATTCTGTACAAAATCGAATCTTGGATTGTCACATTACAGTCGAATGTTCTTGGGGAGCGCCGTCACGCGATTTTTTGGTCCACAGTGACTGGCCTACTAACAATAATTTGAAGGGGAATGTTCTAGATTAGAGTTCATTCGTTCGTGTGGACTAAAGCAAGTAATAGCAAGAGTCACTTACGTAACTTACCGCTCTCATTCTTGTCTTTTGGCTTGTTGTCTTCGTCCATTGACCGCGACAGGGACCTCTTCTTTGGCGACTGGAAATAGAAAATACTTTCGAGTTATTAGGATCATAAACCAAGCCAGGTTTACAAGGCAGAGGTCGGTGGAAAGACCGGAGGGGGTACCTTCTAGCTAGAAGGACATTCAAGGTGTACTGAATACCTCACGTTCCAGCCAACGCGGGAGACGCCCTGGGCGTTGGGGGCCACGTGGTGGCTCCCGTCACCATAGCCGCGGGTCTGTGGACGGTGAGTAATGGGCTAGCTCGCCGTCCGTCCGTCTTATGACGACAGGTCGTGTCGACGGCGCGTTCGTGTTCCACGCACGCCTCAAAGAGAGTCAGCAAACAGGAAGGGGTCCGAAAGGACCAATGCCTGCCAGGGCTGCGGGACTGTTCGAAAGAGATACCGCGGCCCTGGAACACAGAGGGCTAAGAAGGAACATGGATGGGTTTTAGTCAGTACAAATCTGACACTCCCTTCTACTCCGCCCAAAGTGGGAGGGGTCATTTGATGATTACTCAATGAGAAAAAAAAAAGGTATGCTATGTCAGGTAATACAATACCCTTGGTAAGACTGGTAGTCAGACTTTCGGGCCACTGGCTACCTGTAACTACTGTTGAAGATCTACAAATGACAGCCAAGACCAACGGCTGAACGTGCTTTCAGAGGAAACCCGGTATTTTATAGGTGGTCATCCATCCACGGCCCCGCCTAGGCAAGCGCGGCTTAATCTAAGGATGAATCCGAGCGGCTGTTATTAATAAGCTATAAGCTCCTCTTGTATATATTTGTTAAATAACACTCACCCTCCGTTTAATCTGCTTCTGATAATGCTGAGCATCATAAAACTGTGGCTGCGACCTCCGGACCCTGCCCGTCCGTCTCTTGATGTCCTCCACAGCCGGCAAGCAGTCTGCACCGCGGCGGGAAGCGAAGAATGTGTGCCCGCATTTACAGGATTTAGAAGCTACCGCTACCTGCAAGGATTTTGAAGACTCTTGTTAGTTTATTGTTTACTAGCTGTTGTCCGCGAATTTCGTCTATGTGAAATTATTATAAAAATGATTTATTTCTATTTGAATTGGATTTTTTTTGCACGGAACCCTTTTTCTTATATAATAGTAGCATATACATACTCCTTGTTACAACCTCAGCTATCTGCTGGTAAAAGTCCTGTCAAGATCGCTCCAGCCATTTTGGAGATTAGCCAGAACAAGTATATGTATGTATATCTCCTCAGTCATCAACCATTGACTTAAGAAAAAAAGTATTTGAGACCTCTATATAATTTTTCAGTGTTGTTAATTTTGACACTACTCAGTTTATTTATACATTTTTTTTTACTTCACACTTACAGTTTCATGTATGGAGGGCCACACCTACTTTTTTAAATTCATAAATTCACATCACTCATAAATTGTTATTAATTTTAGCTTTGTAGTGCCAACTATCTCGGCGTAAAATGGCTGTGACATGCGGTGGACACAGATGAATAGGACGAATCTTCCATAAGGGTACTGTTTATAAATGCCATTTGGCAACTGAACCCTAAAAAACAACAAAGCACTTATGTACAGGCTTGCTTATAGGTGTCGCCTTAATGTCGATCAAAATGGTCTAAACCTTGCAAACGCAAGTATGTAGTAATATCGATTTTAACTCAATTAGTATTAATATTCCTAGTTTCTGGAAAAACCATGCAATTTTTTTTTAAATTAGTGACATGAACCAAATCTATGTTGCCCTGTAATATTAACAGCATTTCAACATTATGACTAGTTTACGATAATACTAAAACCTGTGCAAATATCAATAAAAAACTTTTTTTTTGTCCCTCACCTGAAGCTCGCATTTAGGGCAGCTTTTAGCGATCATTTTGTGTTTCCCCATTTTCCTCATTTGTTACCGTTCACTGCCTCATATTATCTAACAATAATTAACTACTTAAATGCCTGTAATTAAATTAACTATAAACAAATGAAAGTAATTTTATGTTGACTTCTTCGTTTCTTTTCTTTGACAATTGACATTGATTGAATTTGATTGACAAATGACAGTCAAGTCATTTTTTTTTCGTTCGCCTGTAAAAAGGCAGGCATCGATCTATAGACCATTCAGCCTAACAGTCAAGTCAACAAAATCAACAATGACATTATTAAAGATGACCAAGCCAGCGGTAAGATACGATACAAAATCGTTAAATCGGGTGTTCTAAAAAAATTAAAATACTTTAAAATTAGAGTAACAATGTAAAAAAATCATATCCGCCTAGTAGATCCTGAGATCAGCGCGTTCAAACAAACAGACTTTACAGCTTTGTTAATCTAAAAGAAGAAGAAGAATATGGAAGATAGATAAATACTGAATCAACAAATAATGTTAAACAGCGCGAGCGCTACAATTTGCAAAAACGAAAAGGTGGATTACATTTGGAAATTAGCATATCGCATCCTGCGTTAAACGAACTTTGCGTTATGTTTACGAAAATTGACAGCTGGCTCTACGGTATTCGTAATCCCAATTTCTCATGATGGATTCCGGCGAGTTGAAGCAGTTGACGCCTCGTCAGTACCATTGTTTGTAAACAAGTACTGGATTAAAATGGAGATAACTAATAAATTACATACTTTTAAGTCGCCACATCGCTGATTCATTAGATTTAAAGACATTCTAAGTATAAATTACAACGATGTCAGGGGCAAAACGGTAAGCAATTAAAGATTTAATAATAATTCCATATAATTAATTCCTTTTTATATTTATTCTTTATTGTGCTTGTCTATTGATCCTAAGATTTCACAATGTTTTTGTTTTTACTCGTGAGTACCTAATAATTGGCTCTGTGTTTCTTATACAATTGTTATCCATCTGTAATAGCTGTTAATTTATTCTCCTATTTATAAATAAATAAATATGATTCCAGAAGAACCTAGCATTATACGTATGTTTACAAAGGAATGAATAAAGATTCCTACTCTATTTTGAGTGGATAAGTAGTTTATTTTGAAAATTCTTAAAGAAAAGTCTTATTTTATATTCATAAACATAACCAGCCTATAATGTTCCCACTGCTGAGAAACGGGTGTCCTCCCAATGAGAGGAAATGGGCTATCCAACATACAGGCCCATTGCGGGTTGGTAGGTGTTGTACTAGCAATCACAGTTTACAGAGGTTTACTAATATAACCACACTGAAGGTGCTGTATGACGATCTGGTCTGGAGGCATCTTGAACACCGTGCAGTTGTTTGGGAACCACATGAAGCAAATTACATTGTCATGTCAGAGCAAGTCCAAAATAAGTTCAAAAGACACTGGTCTTTTAAACTATACGGGGTATATACATAGAAAGCTTTGAGTATTGTTAGGTCTTGAAATCAAACTATGGATACTTTACGTCACATATATTGTAAGAAATTATAACCACACGTCACTCTCCCGCGCACTCCCGAATATACTGTTCTATCGATCGCTGTAGTGCCAATCGATAGTGCTGCCTGCCCTGCTATGCATAGGATTTTGACAACCATGGGATTGTCGCTATCAGTATGAATGTGGATGGCTATAAGAGTAAAGTGTGGTATAGGTTCATCGAGTTAGACTGGAAGACAACCTCAAAATAGTTGGACAAAGACAGGCAGATGGTGATTTATTTTGATGCTATTATTTTGATTACCTAGAAATTGTTTTTTTCTCACACATAGTAGTTTCTTAGTTTCTCAAAAACTTATTTCGGTTAAAAGTATTTGTAAAGGATGATGACCAAATTTGTATGAGGTTCATAAGGCTCTATAAAAAGACTAGCAACCAGTTTTAACTTCAAAATCCATAGGGATTAAAAATAAAATAAAAACATCATTTATTTACTTTTTCATATTCGATGCAAAAATGTTATAAAACATTAAAGTAACAATGTTAAAGGCTGTTTTTTTTTTTGCTGTTGTTATGTTATATTAGTTGTCACCCATTATACTCGTAATACCTACTATTAAGCAGTTCCACCGGTGGATTAAAATTAATGTAATGCCACTAACCCCACGTACCACACAATTGAGATTATTTGTGCACAGCTTCCTACAGTTTGATTTCCTGTAATAATTGTAATTTTAATTCTGTATTACTTATATATATATATATATATATTTTATTAGTATTTAAATTAAAACTCGATATTTAAAACTTAATTAATGTGCACAGAAATTTATATGTATAGAAAATAATAAAAATACTTGGAAAATAAAAAACTATTGTTTACAAACAGTTATTTTGTGCCAAATGTTAGTATTTAACATTTCCGAGAAAAAACATGATTTTTCTCGGAAATGCCACACTTTTGAGAGATGTCGCCTTAGTAAAAAATTATCACTTCAATAAGATGTTTTGACTGACATTATACATTTTAAATCTGTTGGTCGGAGTTAGGGTTGGGGGGACGTTTTGACGCATCGTCCTTTTGCTGAATTCTCTTTTTGTTTTTGTTTCCTTGGAAGATGGGTAGGCCTTTAAGCGCAGGCTACACCGCCAGCAGGCGGCGGGCGAGCGACGTGAACGAAGCCCTTTTCATACTTCGTTCGGCTCTTTCGATGGTTCGCAGTGTGAACCATAGTATGAAAATTGTTTAATTGTTTGCAAAAAAAGTTTAGTTTTCGTTTATTTTTCAATTTTTAGTTGTAATATCCTATACAAATATTTGCGCACTGCTCCAATGAGCGAGTTTTCGGAGTAAACGAAGATATCATCGATGCATACAATTTTTTGATTTTTGTTGATTTTTCAAAACCCGCCTGAGAAGTAAACAAACAAAGAATTTTCCAAATCGGTTCAGGCGTTTTCGAGTAATCGGTGAACATACAAAACCCACAACAAACCGAAAATAAAAAAAGCAAAATTAAAAATTTTGAAAAAACCCAAACCCATAACTGAAAACTGCATCAAAATCGGACCAGTAGTTTTGGAGAAAAATGGCAACATTGATTTGCACAAAAAATAATTGCTGCAGCGCCCCCTGGTGAGTTGTCACCGTGAAACGTATCTAAGAACATGCACCAATGAAACCCGGACCCATAACTGAAAAATGCATCAAAATCGGACTAGTAGTTTTGGAGAAAAATGGCAACATGTATTTGCACAAACAAACAAACTAACATCCTCTCACCCCAAACGCATATACCGTCTCCGTTCCGTCGTGGGTAATAAAAAAAGATTCCGACGAATTGAGAACCTCCTCCTTTTTTGAAGTCAGTCAAAAAGAGGTTAACATGTTTGTTTCGATAATAATCTTGCGCCACCACATCTTCCAAGCTCAGCGTGCAGTGCAGGCGCTGCCATGGCGGCTGCAGAGAACCTCAAGCGACGTAATATTTTCGAGCCGTTTTGGGGTTAAAACTCTGGGGCCATGGGGTCCGAGTGCTCATAGACTGTTTAAGGAAAACGCCTAATTGACGCGTCTCGTGACCCAAGACCCACCTTAGTGTTACCATACAACGTGACACAACATCGCCAGTCTCTTAAGCATATTACCAGCTGACAGCATTGAGGAGGAGTTTTTTGATGCCCTTCAATAGTATGTGTTTAATTTATTTAATAGTTTGTAATTAATAATGGAAATAGTTGGTTTACTGTATTTAATAAATTCCTCTTTATTCTTTGTTCCCTCCTATATTACAGCATGAATAAAACACCTAAAAAGGCAGGAAAAAAATCGGGATCATACAAGAAATATTCAAAGGATTTGATGGAATTGGCGGTTGACGCGGTACAAAATAACAATATGTCAATAAAGGAAGCTGAAAAGAGGTTCGGTATCCCACAACGGACTATATACCACAGAGTAAAAAAAAGAGTCACATTTCCTGAGGAAGAGGAAGAAGAAGAAAACACAGATGAAGAAATGTACGTTGACTCCAAATTATAATGATGTAATTTCATGTGATTGTGATTGTTGACTGTATTAGCTTTATATTAACCTTTTGACCGCCATAGTCACACATACGTGACGAGCAAGCGCGTGCCCTGTACGCCAAACGACACAAATATGTGACAAAATGGTAGGTAGATGAAATTGTGGCTTGGCGTGGAGGGCACGCGCGTGCCTTTATGCTCTGGTGGTCAAAAGGTTAGAGGAAGCTCCAGGGTAGCCCGTGAAAATCAAGTTTTCTTAGTTTTTTTGCAATTTGCAGGTTAGTTTCAGGCTGTATGATAAACAAAATATGATTCGCGACCGTAAAACGAATGTACTTACAGGTCACTCAATAGGGTTAAATGGGCTTGGAGGGTTGCATTGATGATTTGAATGATTATAATTCTGTAACTCCATACGTGTTACTGGCGCGATTCATATTTTCATCAAAATACTACTTGACACTGACCTCCAAATTGCAATAAACGTAAGAAAAATTAAATTTCGCGGGCTACCCTTGCGCATCCACCTTAAAACCATCACCACCTCCTTTAAGAGGGTTGTGTTTATGATTTTAATGTTTTTTTTTCCTTTATATTTGTTACGCGAATCGTATTTTAATCAACATACAACCCTACACTGGCCAGAAAATTGCAAAAAACGTAGCAAAATTTTTTAATCTTAATATCATAATGTTTGATTTGAAATACTGCAATTTTTATTTGTTCTTTCTTTCTAATTTTTTCTTGATGTGTTTTGCTTGTTATTTTTACGTGTATTGTAAGGTATTACTTTAGTATCCTTTCTTAATGTGAATATGTTTTGTTTTATTGATTTAAATTAACTGTGTAGTAGCTTAGATTTTATTTGTAATATTGTGCATGTTTTGTCAAATATATGAATAAACTAGCTGTTTCCCGTGACCTTCGTTTGCGTAAAATAATTATTTAAAAAAATATTACCTCCCTTTTTTAATCGAATTTTGTTACCAATTTCAAGGGTTTTAATTTTTTTGTAAGTACGGAACCCTAATTCTTGTTCTAAAATAAAAGTAGCTTTAGTTACTCCTTATGACATCAGCTATCTGCCAGTAAAAGTGTCGTCAAAATCGGTTCAGCCGTTTCAGAGATTAGCCGGAACAAACAGACAGACAGAGAGACAAAATTTGAAAAAAGTGTTGTCTTGTTGTAAGTACCGTATGTACTTTCATATGCATTCAGAAAAAAGCTGTTATTTTGGTATTACAAACAGGCACTACAATTTTATTTATTTCTATAGATAAATAGTTGATTGGCTGACTGACTGTTAATAACTGACTGCGACTGGTCTATGATAAAAAATAAACATTTTGTGAAAAATAACGAAACGCTTTTGAGGTTATGATAGCTTATTAATTCATAACTTAGTTAAAAAATTGCCTCATTGGTCTAGTGGTCGCAAGCGCAACTGGTGAGCATGAGATCCTGGGTTCGATTCCCGGGTCGGGCACAGTGCTATTGGGTTTTCTCTGAGATATTTCTCAGTAGCAGCCACAGACTGGATTTGTGTTCAGATGATGGCAATAGGCTTGGGTGGAAATCTTAGTACACTTCTTTGTACAGGCGTGATGTACGGTAAAATTTATTGGTGTGATGTTATGATAAGATTATGATGTAATAAAAATCAAACTTCAGAAAAAACAGATAAAATTACTGGTTGTCAGTAAATTCTAGTGGTATTTTAATGACAAAATGTTACATAGACCATTTTCGACCAGTTTTTTTTTTTTTAATGTTTAAAAATGGGCATTCATGGATTTTACCAAAAATATGCTTAAACCGCTTTGATTCCAGGCTAGCCAATTTTTTAAATATTTTTAGATCAATGCTACGTGGTCGTAAAGTACCTACGTACTAGGAAACAGTGAAAAAGTTGTCAAATAAAAAGGTTGTCAAACCCTAGTTCATCGGTTTATTTGAATTAAGAACTACGAAAAATAAAATTTTCAACTTTTCCCACTCAAATGCGACAGATAATACGAACATAGTATTAAGGTCATATTATTATGGTAGATTGATTATTTTTCTAGAGTAATCCCGTAATCCTAAGTTCATAAGGTATAAAATAATTTGTTAAAAGTACAGGTGCCAGCACATCAAGCTATGTAACTGTCAAAATTTCCCAATCAACCTTAACCTAATGCTTTAGCAAGACAGATTAGTGGCTTGATGTGCTGCCATATATTTTTAGCTGCACATATAAGGTCCCCTTAAAATAGATGGACAAATTTTAACACAGCGTTCAGTACGTCTAAACCAGTGTTTTTTTTTGCTTGGGTATCTTTGGTTAGACGTACTGAACGCTGTGTTAAAATTTGTCCACCTATTTTAATGGGACCATAAATAAACAATTTTCCTGATATTATTAAATTCTATGCACACGAGTGTCCATAGAATTTAATAATATCAGGAAAATTGTTTATTTTATTCAGTGAACAATACAGGGTGAATATTTAACTGAATTTGTTCATTTTGTTGACGCCCACTTGAAAAATTCACCCTAGATGGTCAAATCCGAAACTGAGAGGAAAATCGAAAAAAGCTCAAAGGAGTCTCGAGCCCGATTTTGATAAAAACTAAAACTGCATCATTGCATTTAAAAAAAAACAAACAATATTCCAGACCAGGAATCGAACCTGTTGGTTTTGAAAAAAAAAACACATACTGTATTATTATACCAGAGATATAGAGGCGATAGAGTCGCCATTAAGAATCAAATAAAATAAAAAATATATCTTTGTCTTCTTTTATGTAACTGGTTTGATTATTACAATTCTTAGTAATCCATCAACTTTATGAAAAAAAAAAACAAATTTGATTAAAATTAATTTAAATTCGGCATTTATCCTTATTAGGTATTGCGGTTTTAGTCCAAATTTTATGTATTTTTAACCGACTTCAAAAAAAGAGGAGGTTCGCAATTCGGTTTTTTTTTAATGTTTGCTACCTCAAAACTCCGTTATTAATGAACCGATTTAAAAAAATCTTCTTTCTTTGAAACGATACACTTCTTGATTGATCCCATAGAAATTTCATCAAAATCGGTTCTGTAATTTGTTTTTTTTTTCCCTCTTAGATTATTTCTTCTTGGGCTGTGTTGATGATTGACATGATTTTACAATGGAAAAATTATTTCATGACAAGAATTTGTGTGGTTTAAATACTACAATTAAAAAGGGCAAAATAAAAAAAAAACTGCCAAGAAAAAAAAAAAAAACTACTTCGAAAAAAAATACATCTTATAACTACTTTAGGAAGTCGGTGGCAAAAAAACTCAATGAAACAAACAAAGTCACCATAAAGTTATTATAGACTTTTTAGTGTTTTTCTCCGTTCTTCTCCTTTTTGGAAGCAGCCGCAACCGCTTTTCAATAGACCATATTATTTGCAACGCACTAAGATCCATTCTATGTGGCTCTCTGGACGACCGAGCGTGGCTGCAAGCCACCTTACCAATTCGTTCTGGTGGCCTCGGCGTCCGCAAAATTTCTAGTGTAAGCTTACTGTGGGATCCTGTCTTCTGTCCACAGTACTGAAAAGCTTACCCAGAAAATTTTAAAACTCTCCCTGGTTGACTCGGAAGTGCCGTGCTTGACCGACGACGACAGCTGGAAAGTGACTTGCCCTGATAAGGATCGGCCCGAGAACCCGTTTTTCCAGAGACAGGGGGACGAGCCGCTCAGCAGGTTGGTACGGAATAATCTTATTTATTACATCCACCAATACTGCTGAGTGTGCCCCGCCTGTTGGCTATGGGTGAGTGGGAGTCGGGCCTCTGGCTTCAGGCGCTACCGTCACCTAAGATAGGCACTATGCTAGGTGACACAACTTTCCGGCTCGCTGCATGTCTGCCTTGTGGAGCTCCACATCGTTGTCAATGTAGTGACGCATTCGACTGCCTCAGACACTAGGGCTTTTCCTGGAGTGCAGTCCGGATTGCGCGGCACGCTAGCATTATTGATCACATCCGTCGCGCGCTCTTGCCACCGCTGGGGTGCCAGCTGCTTTAGAATCCAATGTCTTGGCACGCGTCGATGGGAAGAGACCAATAGGATATATGCAAGAAATACAAAACTTTTTTTATTTTTACACTTGTTTAATTCTCTAATACAACACTTTTTATACAATTTAATATTTTATGTAGCGTGTTTTTGGTGAAACGGAACGCAAACACAAACAAAACGCATCGATTCCGGTAGTTACGTCAAATGCTGTGTCAAAGAAATACTTTTAGTTGAAAAGTACTTAAAGTTTCACTAAAATTTTACTATAATATTGTTATTGCAATTTTTGCTTTAATATAGCACTTACAATATAGTAAAACTATTCTTATAGGGCCAAAAATTAGATTTAAACAAGGCAGATAGAGGGAAGTGACATCAAATGCTATGACTGGAATGGCCGCGACAGTCATGGGCGTTTGAACTGTCGTAGAAAATTGTAGGAGTTTAATATTTTTTTTGTGCAACAAGCAGTAGTTGAAATTAACTTTTAATTATTTTCTTGGGTTACTGCATTTTATTGATTTAAGTGAAAAAAAATATTATATGCACATTCCCTATTGGGATGACCTTAATGCCATGATGAGGATATCGAGAAATCCGAGTGCCCACCTAGTATTTCAGGATATTGCCAAGCGGTTGGTCGTCTCGTAAGGTGACCAGAGGGCTGGCCTTTTTTTTGGCCAAAGAATCTAGGAGAAGAAAGCTAGCAGCATTGCGCCGTTGTATGGCAATGCTGCTATAGCCTTCTGGGCACTTTTCCTGTTGACAGCTATGTAGACCGTTTTGATATTTGTACATTTATTATTATTTGCCACCGGTGTCGGCTTCCGCCTTAAATACGCATCGTTATGACTTTGGGACCGAATTCGGTTGTTTTGCGATCGCTATCTAAAGAGTGTAACAAGACCCTTAACGAAGCCGAAAGGTACGTGTTCTCTCCGTCATAAAAAAGGAGGAGGTTATGTATTCGGCTAGCATCTTTTTTTTCATCTATATGCACCGATTTGTCCGTGATTCTTTTTTTCGTTTGGTAGAGGAAGCTCGCGCGAGTTATCCTCTTTATTATGTTTTTTTTCTTTTTCGTCAATATGAATGATGTTATACCACAACACAACTAAAAAGGGCAAAACAAAGTTTTTTGCAAAAAAAACTTTTTTGCATAAAAAAAGCTGACTTAAGACAAGTCACCGACTTCCGAAATAATATTGTGTTTTTTTTTGGAAGTCGTTTTTTTTTTGTCAACACCTTTTAGATCTTCTTGTAGTTTGTAAATAATGTAGGTAACTACTTAGGTACCTACATAGTACTGAATAATAAAAGTTTGATTGAAATATTGATTTTTGTTAAAAAAAATACTGGTATTCAACTGCATCCAGTTAGACTGGAAGCCGACCTGAACATAGTTGGGAAAAGGCCAGGTAGCTGATGATAAAAAATCACTTGATATAAATCGATCAACCCTGGTTTCATATCGATTATTAATTTCTGCTTAAGCATAATCAGCCTATAATGTTCCCACTGCTGGGACACGGCCTCCTCTCTATGAGAGGGAATGGGCTATAATCCACCACGCGGGCCCAGTGCGGGTTGGTAGATGTCACATGTCTTCGAATTTATTGTTCGAGGACATGCCGGTTTCCTCACGATGTTTTCCTTCTCCGTTTTGAGAGCAGTGGTGATGAAATAAATTACACAAAGTTCCGGCCTGCCTATTTTCGAACCCATGACTGTTCGTAAGTCGGGGCCGCTACCACTGGTCCACCGCTGCTCTTAGTCTTAGTTGCTGATTTGAGTTTAATATAATCTTCTTTTATTTTCCAGAAGAAGCCAGAAGACTGAAGCTGAGCTCAGATATGAATGCGGTCCGTGCAAAGTCTTTTTCCAGTTTAACAGCCTACTAAAATATCACATCAGAAGACATCACTTTAACCGGGTTGGTCGTGTACCTCATGCAGAAACCCAAGAACTTGACCAGGTAACTACTTTTTTGCACTTTTCTTTGTGTACTACACTTTAGGGGGGATACACAGACTAAAGTCATGACTAATAGCGCAATAAGTAGGGTTGAGGTAGATGGGCAAAAATCCACTTCGTCGATGAGTACATTTATTTGAGCCAGCTAATCTCCTTCGAAAACAGGCAAGACAGAGAAATCGACCGTCGTGTCAAGAACGCCTGGAAGAGCTTCTGGTCCATGAAGTCGCTGATGAAGGATGACCTACCTTTATCCCTGAAGCGCGAACTCATCGACATGTGCGTCATGTGCATGGCGTGACGACTTAGAGGCGGTTGTGAGAAATTGGCCGAAGAAAACCGCACGGAGAGAAGAGTGGAGATGGGGGAGGCCTTTGTCCAGGTGTGGGACAATATCATCCATCAGCATCATCATCATTTCAGCCGAAAGACGTCCACTGCCGGACATAGGCCTCCCACAAGTGTCGCCACACTCACCGGTCCCGTGCGACTCGCATCCAGCGGATCCCCGCAACCTTAACCAGGTCATCGGTCCACCTACTGGGAGGCCTTCCAACGCAACGTCTTCCGGTTCGCGGTCGCCAGAACCTTTCGGCCCCATAGGCCATCCGTTCTGCGAGCAATGTGCCCTGCCCACGGCCACTTCAGTTTGGCAATTCTTCGGGCTACCGGCCGGTAGTTGTTTCCCCTGCCGCCGAGAGAGGGCGCGCAGTGGTACGCGCCGACGCCGAGGCGCGGGCATTTTAGTTCTGTGCTCTACGAGACCAGCTGCACGGTGCCACGATATTCCCCGCGTTTGCGCTATGTATTAGACCACCCCAATAGCCCACGCAACGCTATAATATTTTTTTTTTTTTCTAATTTTCTAGGTATGGTACGAGAGAGTAGCAAATACAGATGTCGTAGTGAAAATGAAAAAAGTCAGCGAAAATGTGCTTATAATACAAAAGATAAACGACCTAACGGACCTACCTACAGAAGTTATTTCTGAAGAGCAAGAAGAAGTCTTAGACGTCCGAGATATATATCCCATAAATTCTAAAAGAGAGAAGAATTTTCTTGAGTGTTACGTGTGCCACAAGAGCTTTGGGAGAAGACTTTTGGGGAAGCATTTTGCGAAAGTTCACGCACACCTTGTCAAGAAAAAATGTGATGCTTGCCAGATGAAATTCAAACGTGCTTATAACTGCGCCAGACATGTTTGTCCTGAGAATATTCAGTAAGTGGAATAGTATACTTAATTGTTTTGTAACTATACCTACTGGTAACTTACCATGACGTCTTAAGATGGATGCGCAAGGGTAGCCCGCGAAATATAAATTTATTGCGATTTGCAGGTCAGTGTCAGGTTGTATGTTGATGAAAATATGAATCGCGCCAGTAAAACGTATGGAGTTGCAGAATTATAATCATTCAAATCATCAATACAATCCTCCAAGTTCATTTAATCTCAAAAAGTGACTTTTTCATGAAATAGCTATTGAATGACACTGACCTGCAAATTGCAATAGACTTAAGAAAATTTAAATTTCGTGGGCTACCCTTGCGCATCCACCTTAAAGCAGGAGCAATTCCAGTGTGCGAAAGAGATGGCGCTAGACGACCTGTATAGCTCAGTCTCCTTCCCACACTGGAATTACTCCTGCTCTATGACGTCAAGTAAACCCCTCAGTATGTTAAAAAATCCTGTCCGATCCGATGGGCATATAGGTATACCAATGTCATTACCAAATATAATACGAAACATAAAATATTCATTAAAGTAGACATTTAATGTATTGTAAAATGCATGATTTTGGTGCCCATTTTACAGCCCTATTTCCCTAAAATCTAACAAACTTTTAGAACCTGACAGACAACACCATCTTCATGTTCGATTGTCAATTGTTTGCGACCTGCAGTGCTATTGCGTATCTCTGTTGACGGTTCATAGTGATCATCACTTGGCGAGTTTTGATATACAATGACCGTTCTGCACGGGTAGCGTCAGTTGAAACCAACAAGAACGGTCATTGTATATCAAAACTCGCCAAGTGATTATCACTATGAATTGTCAACAAAGATACGCAATAGCTCTGCTGGACTGTCGCCCCCTGTGTTGCCATGTTACTTACATGGCATCCTCAATTTAGTACCTGCATTTAATTAAATTTTTATCAGGGTATTTTTTACCGGGATAAAAAGTATCCTATTTGTTAATCCAGGTTATAAACTATCTGTGTGCTAAATTTCATCCAAATCCGTTCAGTAGTTTTGGCGTGAAAGACTAACACAGACATCCATACCTCCTTACAAACTGCCGCATTTATAATATTAGAACTAGTAGGATTTATTTTACTAATAGTTGACGTGTAGTTGCATGTGGGTTTACCTTTAAATTATAATAGACTCTACACCACAAACCCTGTAAAAAGTTTCAAACTGTCGTGGTGACAAACATTATCATTAACACTAAAAACGGGGCGGGGCGGGGGACTGAGTGCAAAAAACGAAAAGAAAGAGGGTAGACCGATTTGTCTGCTCATAAACACCCACCCGCAATAACTCGAAATAACTTCAGTTTATGCGTGACCATGGTGCTTGCAACAGCGCCGAAATAGCGGGAACTCAAAAGAAACAGTAAATATCCCGTTTCTAGTATTAATGGTAAACCTTGTAACTGTAAAAAATGTAGCACATCTTGTGCTATCGAGACTACTCGAGCTGTCTGGCTTTGGTGTGTAGAGTACATAACAATTGATTTTAATACTTATAATAATTTGCTAGTAGAAGAGAAGTTTCATAGCCTAACAAATTAATCAAACTCTAAAACATTTTTTTTTGTTATTAATACAGAATTGTTCGTATTGTTGCTTAAAGAAAAGCGAGTTTTAAAAAACAATCACCACAATTCATAATAACAATAAAATTGTTAGTCAATTTTGTAATGACTTCGTTTATTCATCTTTTTTTTTACATTTGAAAATATTAAAAAATACTTACTATTGTTAGTCTAATTTTACTTATGTACTAGTTTTATGTTAGCCTTTTTAACCCACGGCCATAATTAATAACTTTCTTTCAGTAGTTGATACTTACCTAAACTGATGTAAATATTATAATTAACTCAGCTATAGCGAAAACAATCGCGAATTGTAATGCTGCCAAGCGATGTCATATATATCGCGATCATCAATTTTGAGAATATTTAACAAAATATGTATAAATAAATAATCAGTCTAAATGTTCCCACTAGATACAGATTCCTTCAAAGATTAATGTCAGGTTTACATTTTTTTAGAATTTTGTAAGTAGGAAAATGACCTCGGTCAACCAATTTTCAATCTTATTTGAGCTTAGTTCTGGCAAAATGTACCAACCCACATTATTTTTTTCTCATTTTCAAGCATATATTTTGTTTCTTTAAAGGACTGATTTTACTTGATAGTAATATATCACATTTAGAATGTTGAATTTCGTAGTTAGCTGAATTAATAAGAGTTTGTGGGTTGGGTCACTTTGGCAAAACTACGTCCAATTTTAAGAGTGAAAATTAGTTGTCCGCCAAAGTTGGCAATTTTTACCTAACTAGCATTTTTTCTTTGCTTTGTGTTTAGGTCTTGAAATGTAAGGCTGCTGAATGTTGAGGATGCAAATATGGTTAGTTAAACATGTATTATTATTTTTTGTTATTAATTTCACAAATCAACCCTTTAAGTGATAAAGGATTTTGTTATTTTCAGCAAAATACTCAAGAAAAAAGAAAACGATGAATGGGCTGTGGTCGGATAACTTTTCTGACGATTTGTCAGGTAATTCAGAAACGAAAATAAAAACAGAAGTTAACGCCAGAAAGCCTGACTACCAATTTTCTTAGTAACTTGGTCGTGAAGGTCAGATAAGAAGTCATTCCATGTAAAACACTGAAAAGTCTGTTTATTCTGCAAACATCACACGCACATTATAATACATAACATAAATGATACGTACCCAAAAACCTACAGGTATTCAGCTGAATCCGGTTGGACTGGAAGCCGGCCCAATATAGTGGGGAAAAGCCTACGCAGATGATGGCCTTTTCTTTTCGTCACATATCATGACTAAAATAATTTCTAAAAGCTTGGTTTTGTCAGTAATATATCGCCTTTCCTCAGAAAGGCAGTTTAAGGTTTAATAGTCATAATAACAAGTATTCTGTAAATATCGGTCATTGCTTGGGCAGTGTGGCGCTTGGCGCGTGGCTCATGTCAAAGATTTGAATCTTTAGAATGAAATGATCACGTACCAGTTTCGTTTGAATAGTATTTGTCTCACTTACCCATACTGAAACTTCATGTTTTGTATGATTTAGAAGCATTTTTTTATGAATGTGTTTATATGAAGACCTTTTATTGTTGGGTAAGGCTTATCCTAATTGAAACGGATTGTTATATAAATAAGAATAATGTATTCAGGACTGGGTAATATCTAACTTAATTTAAAAAGAGTGTTCTTGAAGCTTCTTGCCCATTCTTCTCCATGAGATCTACGCTTTGGAATGGGCAACAACAGAACTTTCACTTGGTATGTATATACAGGTTGGAATTTCCAACGCCATCTGGAGGGAAAGTACTCTAAATACTGGAGGTTAAAATTTTACTCAAAGAAAACACTCCTTTATTTTTTAAAATAAATAATTAATTACAATTCATACAAGCAAAGCATTCAAAGTTTTTCGAAAATAAATTCGGCTGCCACACTCGGGAATTTATAGTGGTCAATCATAAGGATCAAATCTTTCTATATTTGGCCAAAGAATCAGCATTGCCTTACAACGTGGGAATGCTGCCAGCCTTCTGGGCACTTTTCCTGTTGACAGCGATGTGGACGAATTTTTTGACGCCCTTTAACCCTTTTGATACTTGTACATATTTTTATTACTATTATAGATTTGTAGTTTGTAAATACAGTAAATCTCTCTAACAAATATGGTAAATTAAATGAAAGAAAATCCAAAAGTAACAAATTAGTTGCTCTAAATGAGCTCCATCTTATTCGATACACAAATTTATTCTTTGAGTAAAATTTTCTATCTCCATTATTTAGAGTACTTTCCCTCCGGTGGCGTTGAAAAATTCCACTGTATATAATTATCTGGTTTTTGACCATTCAAAAGTGCCTGTAACGGGTCTATTTGAAATAAATGCTTTGAGTTGGTCCATGGGAGAGACAATTTTATCGTGTGACCTAAGTACGTTGAAATCACATCTAACGATTTAAACTTTTGGCCCATGTAAGATAAGTGTAAAAAATACTTTAAAAGAACACTACGAAGAAAGTGTCAGTAGGAATATCAGCATTAATGTATGCATGCTAAGGCTGATTTTACAAATGTCGGGACTACCAGTAACAAGACTGTGCAAGCAGAGTAAATTGATGGACTGCGTAATTAAAAATTCATTTTTTTGTTGAGCGCAGATATGCAGACGCTCCATGTAAATATTGGTATTCAGTTGCATCCGGTTAGACTGAAAGCTGGCCCTAACATAGTTGGGGAAAGCTAGACAGATGATGAGGGAGAAGAAGACCAAAGAAAAGATGGATGGGTTGTGTGAGGGATGATAATAATATGAAAGAAAACGGAGTAAATTAAAGCGTGGTGGATGGACCCTGACTTTAAAAAGGTTACCGCATATTCAGTACATATCATTCTGAACTCGGGGACATAGAAAAGTATCGGTAATTTAAAAAAAATCAGTGTTCCATACATTTTGTCTGTGTAGGTATGAAAAATGGGGGGTACAAAATGATGTACTGAATACGTTTTAACCGTTTTAGCTTCCGTATCTCTTCCATCCTGTATAAGATTATGATATAACGTAACAATCAATAGGTTAAAATAATCGGGTAATAGTAGGGTAATAAATTAATAATAGGGTAAAACAGTCATAAGGTGTGGTCATATTACAAGATGTAGTCTATACGGGATTATGGAGTTAGTTTCATTGAGAAAGTTGTGCAGTTTGATGCTCTGTAACCACATACCTAAATATGTCCAAACCTTTCTGATGCATGCTGTATTATTTAATCATGAAATATTGTTCTTTATTGTCCTAAAATATTGATTTTGTATTGCAGCTCTTAGCCTTTTAGGATAGCAATTAAGTACAATGTTTATTAATTTATTAAGAATGATTTCATCACATGATATTATTTTATGATAATTTATTTGTTACTATATTATTCGAAATTCTTAATGATCTCGAAGTAGTGTTCATAAACATAGTATGAGTATTTTAAAGCTAAGCTTCGAATTATACATAGTATAGTTAGGAATTACGCGGTCGTCTGTATATATCGATGTATTTACGGTACCTGTTACAACAAAACATTCTGACAAACATCTGAATATTTTCCTAATAATCGCCGGTGACTGAAAAATTGCTAAGTAGTCGGTTATAGTGGTATGGACATGTGATGCGGAAGAATGACGAAATTGGTTTGAGGAAAGTTGTTGAGGATGGATGAAGATGGCAATAAAAGTAGAGGAAGACCAAAGAAACGATGGATGGACTGTGTGAAGGATGATATGGCTAGAAAGGAGGTGACTGCTGAGATGACGAGTAATAGAGCAGTATGGAAGAAGAAGACATGCTGCGCCCACCATGAATAAGTTGGGATAAGGGCAAGAGAATCATGAATATTTCCCATTTATAAATAATTTGATTCCTATAATTATGAAGCCAAATTAATTATTTATTATATTTTATTGTTAGTTGTAAGTGATTCCGACTTGAAATAAAAATATGATGATATACTTATAACATCGTAATTTTCTGTAGGTTGTAAGACTTAGGAATAAGTGGTGTGAAAGGCCACACGTGGTAAAAAGGGTCTTGTTAAAATGGGCGTAAGTCCAACGAATTGAAATAAATCTCAAACTGTTGCACAATTTATATTACTGGGATATGCTATAAAATTGCCAGAGACCAAAGCCTACGGTTTGATTGTTGTTGAATTGAAAATGTTGCAATTCCCTGTATTTTAATACAAGATATCTATGTAAAACAAAAAAAAAAAACATGCATTGCTTTAAACAACGTAATGCTTTGCGTTCTTAACAAGACAAAATAGGGAAAAGTTTCGAACTTATATCAACCTACTTGTAATAAAGATATTTATGAAAAAAATCGAGTTTATTATGTGTATATTTGTGTAGGTATAATTATTAACTTACCAAATAATTCAAATTACCACAGGGTAAATTGTTAAAAAAAAATAACAACACTAGTTGGTCATTTTTATTCTCGACCTATTTTCCTTAGGAAAAGTGTTCCAGTTTGATGGTCTGAATCATCGCTTTTTGGGTTAAACCTTGTCTAGTAATAATATAAGCATAATACTTGAATAATTTGATTACAGTGACATTAAGGTGTTAAGGTCTCACTTTTAAAACAACCATGTATTTGGAGAAAATAAACACTTGCTTTCATCTCATTTGATTACTATTTTTTAGATTCCGCTTGATATCGGTGTCCATAATCTGTACTTTAGCATTTAACATGGGATGGGAATGGGACACCCCATTACTGGGCATACTGTAGTAAAATATATTTTTGTATGCATATTTTTGGGCTAAGTTGTGCCAAAATGTTCCAACACACTTTTCAATTCAGTTAAATTTAACAACATAATCCAACATTTTAAATGTTGTTTATTACTATCCAGTAAAATCAGTCCCATAAAAATCTAAAATGCATCGAACAAGTAAAAAAAATCAGTATTTAGTATTTAGAACCAGTCATTCCAAGACACACAACGTTAAAGAATTTCCCGTTTAATTTTCAATTTACTAAAGTGGAAGCCCCGAAGAAGTATTGTATCAATTATTGTATGAGTCAAAATCTTCTAGAGCGTCAAGTTTCCGAAATATAAGATTAAAGATCTGTGTACGAATCGCGAAGGTTGCAACTGTGATTCAATCAGAAATGTGACGCTTTAGAAAATTTTGTCTCAAACAATACTTGTTTGTATTGTTGAATACAAGTTTCATGAGTGGCTGCTATTTTTAAATTAAAATTATGGATTGAGACCTAAAAATTAGTAAAGCTCACGGCATCGAAGTTGAACTATGACCTTGAATGCGCAGTAACACATTTCGGGTACCCGCGGACGACTGCCATTTTGGTTCAACTTACGTGCCGCGATCTGTATGTGGGTTGGTACATTTTATCAGAACTAGGCTCTAACTAGGTACCTATGTTGTAGAATAGTCACGCTGGCTAAAGGCATGTGATGAAGAATAATGAGGGAAATGTGGTGAAGAATACAATGATTGAATCATGATGTGAAACATATAATTGTACCTAGAAAGTGAGGGTCCCTAGTAGCAATTACCGTTGGCTTTCATATGCCAACAGTTGGGAATGTATTGGCAGACGGTTAGTTATTCCGCCAACCTAAACTTAAAATAGGCCCATTGTCGTAAACATGCACTATTTGCCCAACAGATAGCCAACGGCGGGCCTGCTGCTTCTGTTCCTACTGTTGGGAGATTTTAGTAGGGATTTAAGTTATTTTAACAACATCGGTCCAACTTAAAAACCCTTCAATGGCCCTGTTACAGCCACTCCTACCTACGGGTTGATAGCGGCCTAGCGGGGTGCGCGGGGGGCGGGCGGCGGCGGCACTGTCGCCCGACCCGCCCGCCATTTTGTTATTCATTCGTTGTTTGTTGTTGTGCACCTGCAGTTGCGGAGTACCTATTTGTTTTTTTCGCGATCGCAAGATAACATTAATGTATAAAGTTGTGGAATTTTTCGACAATGATGGATGCGGTGGGGAACTCGGTGTGGTACGTAAAGAGTGGATGACGCCGAAGAAGACTCACTGCATGTGGCCTCCGTTTAAAACCACAAATAAATTTAACAAATGCCTTGCCAGTAACGAGTCTCCCAATAAGCTAACGTGGACATTATGTCCAATAAAACGTTTATTCTATGAAACGGGTAAGTACCTAAGTTTTTCTTGTGGTAGTTTAATTAGTTATGTACCTAAAACCCGTGCGAATAAACTTGAGACCTGGGATTATGATGCTATAGGAAATACAACAGATCTGTTCCAACAACAATATACTATTTTGTTCATATTAAATAATCTCTGCAAATCTCTAAAATTTCATATAAAAATAGGTACTACGACGAATCATTAACCAAACTTTAATTGAATTTAATCCTCGGCCCGGTCTCAAGTTAATTCGCACTTAACCAGCTTGCGTGAAGTTCACATTCTAGCGCCGAGAAGTCGTGAGACAATCAGTGAACTGCTAATTATGTACCTAACTTTAAAGCTATAAAGCAAGGAAAATTGAATCTTGAAATAAATATGAGCGTCATTACTCATTAGAAAACTTATACCTAGGTAGGTACTTACCTGACTAAAACGCTCAATAAGTCAATTTTATTTTTAGATAACCTCTTAAAGGCGCGCCAGAAGTGTAAAATGGCAGAAAGTGATTCAGAACTGACTACTGATGTAGAAGAAGGTAGTAGAAAAAGAAAGAAGAAGAAAATTGTTTTTGATAGTGATGGTGAGACCGATGGAGAAAAGGAAAATGAAAAGTATGTAAAAATAAGTTATCCGAAACCACCTCACAGATCACTGGCTAGTAATGGTAAGTACCTAATACTTACTTAAATAAAATGTTGTGTGAAGTGTGAAGATTAATATTGTATTATCTTCACACAACATTTTATTACATACATACTAAAGTTATTGAGAAAATATTAATACAGTTGGGACCACGCCAAGCTTGACACTATAAACTTTGGACCGGCCCTGTAATGTATGGCATGTAGTACAAATCAGTGATCAACTTAAACTTGTAGGTAGTGTCTTGACGTGCTCCCAACTGTACCTATGTACCTAGCTATTTATTTAGCGCTGATCTACCTATTTAGTCGACCAAAAAAAAAACTAGATGAAAAAATAAAATCAGCATTTCAACATCTCTTAAACAAATAGGCATGTGTAAGTATGGTACCTACAGTGTAATTTTGTTTCAATAATTTTATAAGTGACCCTGTTGATGTTAATATTTTGTTCTATTTATGTAGGTACCTACCTATTTTTGTAAATAATTAAATAACTATTTAATCTTCTTACCTACAGTGCCTTGGATGGCAAAGGCAAGTACAAAACTGTATTGGTAATGCATCTGTTACTATCATAATAATAAGATACCTAACTAGGAAAGCTAATTATGAAAGATTAAGTTTGGATGTCTGGATGGATGTTTTTTACTCAATCACACCCAACAAGCTCATAACCCATTGATCACATTACACCAGAATAGCTGAATGGATATGGATGAAATTTGGCACAGAGAAAGATTATAGTCTAAATAGCACATAGGCAATTTTTTATCCCGGAAAAATGCACAGTTCCCGTGGGATAAAAGAATAGTAGTCCAAAGCAAAGGCAAAGCTGTGGGTGTTCACTAGTAATATTAGGTATTTCTCATAAATTTTATGTGTAAATAATATCATAATAATTATCCCAAAAAAGTGGGAACTAGAGATTTAGGTATGAGGATCGCACAATTCAAAATTTGATTGTGGTGCATGTTTCATTGTGATTTTATCTTTGTTTCTTCTATAGATTCTTCCTCAAGATATGACTATGTAAGCAAACCCAATAAAAAATTAACTCAACACTTTAATGTTGATGGTAAGCTTTTTTTTCTCTATTTTGACAGAATTAACTTCCACCGTTTTACAATTTAATCTAAGTAGTTCTATATGATTGCTTGTTTTTAGATTCTCCAATGCCAAATAGCCCACACAGTGTGGACACACAGCAAGACAGTAAGTGTACCATGTAATATTAAAATTAGGTATTTCTCATAAATTTTATATGTAAGTAAACTAGCTTTCTGCCCACGACTTTGTTCGTGTAAAATTCGGTTGTCCGCAATGACCACTTTAAATGACCTCCTCATTGTATAAAATTTAGTACTATGGATAGGTCCAGCTGTAGCTCTGTTTCTACCTACCCGAATGAGACCAAACTCCCTTGCAAGTGCACACCAAGGGCCTTCTACCACTGCAACTATGAATGGGTGGCAGTGGGTGGTCATGGAGAAAACGCTGGAGACAATAACAAACACTTTCCTATATATTGATAATATATTGATTTAGCACGAAAAAGTGAAATAAAAATTTAGGAGCATACAATTTAAAATTTCATTAAGGTGCATGTTTCATTGCGATTTTATCTTTTTGTTTATTTTATAGATTCTGCCTCAAGATACGAGTATATTCCCAATAAAAAATTAAGTCTGCAAGATTTTAATGTTGATGGTAAGCTTTTTTCTATCTTTTGACAGGATTACTAAACGCGTCATTCATTGTCGTTGAAATGTCAGTGCAGGTACATTGAGTGACAGTTATGTAATATTCTGTAATTTTGGTTTGATAAATATGTGAACGTGTATTTTATTTAAGTAAGTAAGTGAACGTTTACTAACATAGGTATTATATTAAAATGCTACTTTGTAGCTAATAATCCCAAAACTATTTTATGAGCCAACAAGATATTCGTCGGAAGATTTCATCTGTCAAAATTGAATGAACAATTGAAAATATGAATTTGACTCTTTTACAATGAAATATGGTCTTGGAAACATTAGTAGCAACCTAAGAAATAGTGATAATTCATTATTTCATGTTTTCGAGGCATAAATATTCATATCTAAATAGATTTCAAGTATTTTCAATTCAAGGTTTCCAGCGCAGGATTGGCATTGAAGTGTCAATGCCCAATGCCCAATGCCCAATGCCAAATGCCAAGATCCAGTGGGATCAGGCCGTTTACGTTCAGTCCAGTAGACAGTCTTACTGTGTTGAGGTACATTACGCGGCGACCACTGACACGCGTTGCGTTTACACGGATCCAGTGCCCCTGGCACATGGTGTACGGGGGAGGACACTGGATTGAAAAATAGGAACGTAGTCTATTCCAATCCAGCGCTGGATGCTGGACGCTGTACTGGACCAAGTGCTGCAGCCTTGAGAGTTATTATAAGTGGAGCGATAGGCATTTTTGTGATTTAATCCTTGTTTTATTTATAGATTCTTCCTCAAGATATGAGTATGTAAGCAAACCCAATAAAAAATCAACTCTGCAAGGTTTTCATGTTGATGGTAAGCTTTTTTCTCTTTTGACAGAATTAAGTTCCACCATTTTACAATTCAATATAGGCAGTTCTAAGTTATTGCTTGTTTTTAGATTCTCCAATGCCAAATAGCCCCCCCTGCAGTGTGAACACACAGCGATACAGTAAGTGTCAAACTCATTTTGATGATAAAATTATGAAGTCAATTTTATTATTCTTATCATATTACTGTCTTAATTACAGGTCCAGTATTATCAACACATTCAACACCAAGCCAGCCACTAATACTGACAGAAATCAATTCTTCTCTATGTAAATATGATTACTTTTCAAGTACATAATAATGACTAGCTTATGCTTGCAACTTCCTCTCTACTAGTTAAAGTGGACAGCCAATAGTATAAACACACTAAAACTCAGAGCTCACATAAAAAAAATAAAAAAATATATTAACAAAGATTTAATGTTTCAGCTAAAATTGCAAACTACCTAGGGGAAATCACGTCTGCAATAAAGGAATTACAACTGTCCCAAGGGGAAGTTTTATCAAGATTATCAACCACATCTGCTGCTATACCAGAGCGTTTACCAGAGAATGTATCTTTACCATTAAAATCAGGAACAGATATAATCAGTTTGGAAGTTTGGCTGGAGAACGAAGAAAACAAAGAGCTTTTGGTACTTATTTATTTGCAACTCAAAATTTGTATATAATTTATCGTTAAGTACTGGCAAATTTGTTGCTTACTGGCATACTTACTATAGTGGGTTGTTTTGTGTTTGTTGCAGATAAACTACTTGACCTACATTGGTGGGAACAAAACTGGTCCTATCACAAGAAGAATCCTTGAACGAATATTTGACAAAAACTTAGCTACAAAGTGTAACTGGACAGGAAAAAATAATAAAATTGCTTTAAAAGATTTACAGCTGATTAAAGTAATTATAGGTAAGTTAAGCCTTAATTATGTTTTTTCTAAGAGAGTGATAAGATAAAAAATTAAGTACCTAACTGTAACTATCATACACACTCATAGCCTAGGAAGATCCTGTATTGTGGGTGCCATGGACACACAAAGAGATATGCAAACTCAATATCTGCTCTAATCGGGAATGAACCCGGGTCCTTCAATAACATTTGGATGATTTAAATAAACTGCACACTGGTAGAGTGATCAGGTTACTGTGCGAGTGGTCACAGGTTCGATTCCTGCATTAATATTTGTAAAGACTAATTACTTATTACTTATTTTTGTATTGAAGTGTATTTTTGTATATTTTAGGTGCAGTACGTAAAAACAAGGCTGCAGAGAAAGAAACTGATCATGGAATAACTGAAATTATAGTTAGTTGGTTTAGATTCGCCAAGGACAGGGATGGAGGACGTGAGAGTCGTAGAGCAAGAAGCAATTAATTTTTCTAGTTACTCTGGTGTGTCAGAGAGAACAAAATCCCGCCATCGAAGTGCTATTAAAAATAGTCTTACACGTGAGTTACAAGTTGAGGTTGAACGTATTTCGAATAACTATTTTAGTTTGAGTCCACCCTTAGTTTTGTATAATGTTAATAATGATAGTCCTAGTGAGATTGAAAGTAATTTGGAAAATAATAATGCACCGCTTATATCTCATAACAATAATACAGAAACGAATTTTGCTACATCTCTCATTTCGTGGTCTCATGACCACAATATTTCGCACTCAGCTTTAGATGCTTTGTTAAAAATACTAAAACCTTATCATGCATCATTGCCTAAAGATTCACGGACATTGTTACACACGCCAAAGCAAATTAATGTTAGAGAATGTGATGCCGGCTCTTTCATATATTTCGGACTTTTACCTAATATACTAGAAAGAGCTTCTACTGGGTTAATTGACAATCAAAACTACCCTATAATTGATTTAAAAAAATTAGAAATTAATAGTGATTTATTGACTGTAACTGTTAATGTGGATGGCTTACCCGTACATTCTAGTACAAATTATTCTTTTTGGCCCATTTTATGTATTCTAGATCAGTGTATTAACAAAAAGCCTTTCATTGTCGGGCTTTTCTATGGTGAATCAAAACCAAATAATGTTAATAATTATTTACGACCCTTCGTTGACGAGTGTTTTGAGTTAGAAACAAATGGTATAACCATTCAAGGAAAAAAGTATGCATTTAGATTGAGTTGCATTGTAGCTGATGCACCTGCACGTGCATTTATAAAATCCATTAAATCACACAATTCTCTACATGGTTGTGAAAAATGCACCCAGGAAGGAGTGTACATTGGTAGAACCACATGGCAATACTCACGAAACTTAAATCTTAGAACTGATCTTGACTTTAATAATGTGCACTATGAAGATCACCAGATTGCAAAATCTATTCTTACAGAACTGGAAGTCGGTTTAGTGACACAAGTACCCTTAGACTATATGCACTTAGTGTGTTTAGGTGTAGTAAAAAAATTAATACGTGTTTGGATTGAAAATGGACCAAAAAAGTGTAAGCTTAATTTTTTAAAAGTGACTACAATATCACAAAGGCTATTAGAAATTAAAAAACATTATCCAGCTGAATTTTCTAGACGACCAAGACCTATACAATTATTTAAACATTGGAAGGCTACGGAGTTCCGATCTTTTGTTTTATACCTCGGCCCTGTAGTTTTACTGAACATCTTGTCTAAAAATTTGTATGAACATTTTCTAGCATTACATTGTGCAATATATATTTTATGTAGTGATTTTTTTTCAGTAAGCGAATGGCGCACGTACGCCAATGACTTATTGCATTGTTTTGTCCGTAATGTTCCAACCCTGTATAGTAAAGAACTTCTGGTATATAACTTTCATAATCTTTTACATTTAACAGCAGATACTGAAAAATTTGGTAATCTAGATAACTTCTCTGCTTTTCCCTTTGAAAATTTCATGAGTAAAATTAAACAAATGGTTCGATCTCACAGTCACCCTTTAGAACAGGTTGCAAAAAGGATGGGTGAATTTAAATGTTCAAGTAAATATTCACAAAAGAAAACAGTGATAGTTAGAAAAAAAAGAATTGTAAAAGTAATTTTAGATAATAAATGTATCTTAAGTGTCAATTCTTGCTTTAATACTAAAGAAGGTGATATTGTGGTCATAAAATCTATCAAAGAATTTCCTGAAAGAGGGTCTTACAAATTGGAATGTGATAATTTTTTGGATAAGGTTGATTTTTATACAGTACCAGTAAGAAGTAGTCTGATAGGCATATATAAAGTTAGTCGTACAGAAAAAAAATATATTTCTTCATCAACATTAAATAAGAAGTGTTTGTTGCTACCAAATTTTATTGAAAATGATACTTTTATTTGCATTCCATTTGTAAGTATGACACTTAGTCATTAAAATGTTAACGTACTTACTTTATAGATATTTTTAGTTCTGTTTTTTGTTATTATAGAGAAGTTATTTTTAAGTTTTGTTTTTTTGTTATTCCAAAGAAGTTATTTTTAAGTTTTGTTTCTTCTTCAGCCGTGGTGTAAAATTTGAACTGTACACAAATATACTTATTCAATTACTTAACATAATTTGTATTTCATTTAATTTCAGCTAATTAACTGACAGAAAGTAGGTCAATGCAGACGACACAACGTCCTCTCATGTACTCATCACTTCAAAGTGCAAAAGAGAGACAATACTGTATCGGTGACGTTTGTATGTCGTCGTCTGGGTTGGCCTCGAAATTTTTCAGCCTCAAATATATACTATTCCTAATTGCATATAAGGCCTCGGGGCAAGGGGCTCATTTATTTCAGGCTCCGTCTATACGTATAGGTCGATCGATGCAAAAATCCAATAGGAGTGCCAATCCAGAGGTACAAGCCTTTTTGATAAATGTTTTTTCGCAGGTTTAAACAATATCTTAATCACAATCACATAAGATTCCATTTTACGCTAATTTATTACGTACAATACCAGTCTATGGCATCAGGCAGGGAAAGCTATAACTTTTAAAAATCCTGAGCCTCTAGGCTGGGGCAGCTGCCTCCTCTTGGCGACGCCCAAGACAATATATATATAATACTCAACTAGAATAATTAGTTTTAAACTAGTTCAAGCTTGGCTAATGACGTACCTATTTGGTCCAGTTCAGGGGGGGGCAATTGCACCCATTGCCTCCCCCCCCTAACTGTATCCGCGCCTGCGCCGGCCGCATGCACGTCTCTGCAGATGTACCTTATCTGCTTGAAAATAAGGTTGGTTTTTCAAAACACATCGCTAAAACCAACTTTATTTTGAAGCCACTATGGTTCATGTACAGCGACGGCCGATACGGCCGCGGTACGAGACGCGTCGCTCTGAAACCAGCCATAGAACCAACCAACATACAACCGCTTGCCTACATGTAATATGTATCGTTGGGCCTACCCATAACACGTTGTTTTTGGGCCTTCGTAGGGCAATGCACGTTGGCCCCATCGCAAGTTGGGCCTTCGTAGGCAAATCCACGTAGGCCATCAGTGTTTGGCCCAACCCGCAAACTGCCCGCCAATTGTATGCATTTGCCAACTAACCAGAGGTATGTGGCCCAACTAAATGCCAACAAAAAATGCTACTAGGGTGATGACTAGATAGAGATAATAGAGAAGTATGGAAAAATACTGTAATCGATTTTACGACTAACTCGACCCCGAGACATGTAGACCCGGAGAACTCGAACCCAAGACACGTTTGTGTCGAAATGGTCTGATAACGTTGAATAATAAAATTTTGATACAATACAAAAAGTTTGGTCTAGATTTTTCACAATAGTCGTTTAGGTATTTGTCATGTAAGCGGAAACTATAATCCCTTCAGTATGTTCCACATTTTACCAGGCAACTACTAAAGATACGTGTAGAATTATCGTAAGATATGAACGAATGCACAGCAAGTGTCTCTCGACTCTCGACTCGCAAGTCTGTCTAAAAAATGTCTCGACATTAAATTGTGACAAAAAATAAAATTGCCAGTTTCTGAGTTGCATAATTGAAGTTTAAGTGTGGTATAATCTTAATACTTAATTTAGGAACTTGGTATAAATCGCTGATGTATTGTAATATACTCATTTTAAAAACACAACTAGGCCTAAAGGTCAGTTCACAATGAGCAGCACGCACTGACTGTAATGGCAATGGTACTTGGTCGTTCTCCCCAATCCAATTGCCAATTCGGGCAAACGACAAACTGTAAATGAACGGGGTCGAGTACGTCCGTCTTCGGACAATCTAGTCCAGCTTACCTGAAGTCAATTTTTCTTTTACTTCTATTAGTGCACGCGGGGGCAGGTACTCGACTTCATTCAAACTTCTCGTAGTCAGCCCGTATTCCAGTGCGATGACCAGTGAATTTATGCATCGGTTGCCCGAATTTGGGTAGTTTTTCGAGCACCCGAATACGGGCTAACGACCAAATGTAATTACGCCATAACGCATACATTTTTGAATGCTTTTAATGTTGATATTAAAATTGATTGGTTATACTATATCATTTTTTTATTATTACACTTGTCCATCTATCTAAAAGCGCTATCGTACATTGCTCACATGACATAAAAATAGACATTTAAGGGATCGTGGTAGTATTATGTACTTTACAATTATCACGCGATCCTTTGTACAGACGCCAGCACATCAAGCTACCTAAAACTGTCAAAATTTCCCAATCCTCTTTGAACATAATGCTTTAGCCATAAAGTTCTAAATCTATTCAAGAAATTTGACAGATTGTAGTATCTTGATGTGTTGGCGTCGTTTACAATTAAGTCGTGGTGTATTTTATGAATAGTTTACAATCAAGTGGTGGTGATTTTACAATTAATAGTATTTATTAATTTATTTAATGTGTTTTTGTTAATGTGGGTGGGTGTACTGTTGGGTACCTCTGTTTAACCCTTTGGGGATTATGTTATACATGTGTGATGTTATGTTATGAGTGTCAAATAATTTTGATTCTTAATAGTTAGTAAATATTGCTTAAAATTAACTGCCATAAATAAAATAAAAATCTGCTGTTCCTTATTTTGACCGGAACCTACCCGGTCAAATTGCTTAAAAATTTGCTGTTTCCTACCAATTTTGTAAGGAACATCAGATATTTTCAGATTTTAGTTAATGAAAAACTATAAAAAAGAAATGTGTGGATTCAGAGTGAACACGTGGTAACCGTATGTACCTACGTCGATGTTCTCTTACATCTTGTTTAAATAATAATACAAAATATTATGTCAGTATTGTAAAAAAATATTTTGTTTCGATTTTTTTTTATTGTTTACACAGGTTTCCCTTAGTTTTACGAATTGTTTGCAAGACATAGTTGTTAATTCAACGCGATGCCCACTAAATACATCTATACATATAATAAAACAGTAAAAAAACTGTGTCTGTACATTGAATATATTAAAAAAATAATTATTGAGGGGGGTTTGGAAACAGTAATAGAGCACGAATCCAAAAAAAAAATTCTGTCTGTTTGTCTGTATGTCTGTTTGTTTGTACACGCTAATCTTCGGAACTACTCGACGGATTTAAATGATTTTTTTTTGTTGTAAAGGTATTAAATCTGGGCAACATATAGGCTATAATTTATCTTGGAAACTTGAACATCTGATGCAGCACCGGAACAGACCAGCTAAACTATAAGAGATACAAAAATGGTACCATAGCAAAAATTGTTCCACGTGATGAGCATTTTCTGCTAAGAGAATAAATTTGAAGATCTGGAACACCTGAAGTGGAACTCCAAGAGTCCAGCTACACTATAACATATATAGGAATGACGTCTTAGAAAGAATTGTTCAGCCTGATGAGCACTCTCTGTTGTCGTATAAAATTTGAAGACCTGGAACAGCTGATGTGGAACTCCAAGAGCCCAGCTACACTATAACATATATAGGAATGACGTCTTAGCAAGAGTTGTTCAGCCTGATGAGCACTCTCTGTTGACGTATAAAAATTGAAGATCTGGCACACGCGTAGTAGAGTACCTCCACGCGGTGAAGGCGATAACAGTTTAGGACTGATTTTCGATGAAAATTGGATGAATCATTGAAAATTTGACTCTACTGGCCAAAGCTCCCATTTATTATTTTATTTTATCAAATAAATAAGCCTTCGGGCTTATGTTATTTGAGTGTTTAATTTCCTTTTTCATTTATTTTCGTGATACGGTAGCCTACCCGGTAAGGTAACGCAGGGGAGCAGTCACTTAGATTTTAATTGATCAGGTATCTTCAGAATTATACTATAACTATGTCTAGAAAGAGGTCAAATCTTTCCCAAAGTTCCAAAGGAGCTAAAAGATTGAGGATCATAAGATCCCAAGAATCTACCAAAGAGCGTCAGGAGAGACTTGATGCTGTTCGAGAACATCAGGCTGCAACTCGCTCCGTAGAAACCTCTTCGGATCGCAAAGAACACTGGAGCACCATATCAGGTGATATGGAAATCAAAGCTATCACTGCATCAGATGTTCAAGTTTCCAAGATAAATTATAGCCTATATGTTGCCCAGCTTTAATACCTTTACAACAAAAAGACCCTTCACGAAGCGGTCAACCAAGCATTCTGTACATCAAACTAAGTCTTTACGCAGAGAGTGCTCATCAGGCTGAACAACTCTTGCTAAGACGTCATTCCTATATATGTTATAGTGTAGCTGGGCTCTTGGAGTTCCACTTCAGGTGTTCCAGATCTTCAAATTTATTCTCTTAGCAGAAAATGCTCATCACGTGGAACAATTTTTGCTATGGTACCATTTTTGTATCTCTTATAGTTTAGCTGGTCTGTTGCGGTGCTGCATCAGATGTTCAGTGAGGAAGTGAGGAAACTCGGTATGTAATGGGAGGTAACCCATCCACGGGCCAACCTAGGCAAACGCTTAACATAGTGGACAGTCGCGCATCATGTTCCGCACTTATCTCTAGAGACCTAGAAGCAGATGCGTAGATACGCTGAGAACTAATGTGCAATTATCTATCCGTGGACGTCTGCGACTCACGAGACAATGCATGATTTCTTCACTGGTCTCTAGAGACCTGGATGTAAATGCGTAAATACGCTGAGAACGCAGGTGTGCTTCGCGATCCGAAGAGGACGGAGCGAGCGAGCGGAGCGAGACGGAGGACGAACGGAGCGAGTTGCAGCCTGATGTTCTCGAACAGCATCAAGTCTCTCCTGACGCTCTTCGGTAGATTCTTGGGATCTTATGATCCTCAATCTTTTAGCTCCTTTGGAATGTTGGGAAAGATTTGACCTCTTACTAGGCATAGTTATAGTTTAAATTTGAAGATACCTGATCAATTAAAATCTAAGTGACTGCTCCCCTGCGTTACCGGGTAGGCTACCGTGTCACGAAGATAAATGGAAAAGGAAATTAAACACTCAAATAACATAAGCCCGAAGTCATATTTATTTGACAGAATAACGGGAAGAAAAGGTATTTGTTGTGTAGGTATTAAGTCTGGGCAACATATAGGCTATAATTTATTTTGGAAATTGGAACACCTGATGCAGAACCGCAACAGAACAGCTAAAGTATAAGAGGTATAAAAATGGTGTCATAGCAAAAATTATTCCACGTGAAGAGCATTTTCTGCTGTGAGAATAAATTTGGAGATCTGGAACCCTGTTGTGGATCTCCAAAGCCCAGCGACACTATAACATATTAAGGAATGACGTCTTAGCAAAAGTTGTTTAGTCTTATGGGCATTTGGGCTTACGAAAATGAAAGATCTGGAACGTCTTCAATCGTCTCGCTCATCCAGTTGTTTTCCCGTCCCCGGGCCTCAGAATTCTACATCAGACGTTTCAGATCTTCGATTTTCTTGACGACCCCGTTGTCGCTGGCAAAAGCAACAGGATCCGCGTACGAAGTCGCGGGCAGAAGCTAGTCATGAATATATTTGAATATTGTAATGTGATTGTACATACAGTACAGTCGACAAATAGATAATTATATTGATAGAATACTCTTTACAATGTAGAAATTATAGATTAGGGTAACACAATAGGCGGTATTATTACAGAAGCGATATTGAAAAAATGGATCTGGTTCTTAGGTGGAATTGATTTGGATGGTTCTTCCTAAATGGATTTGATTTGAAAACGATTGCATATTCGTGGTAACACACTGAAGCTGGTCTAGTCAGTAAGGAGTTTCAACAGAATCAGAGAACAATCAATAATCTTTACTACACAAGAAAGTGGTTACAAATTCACAAGGGCCAGTGCCCTCTCAACAACAATCAATATGAAATATCAATAATATATTTTCTAACTCCCACTGAATTTCCTATCTTTTCTATTTTTATTATGACAAAGGGGCGTAGTTCTGTCATAATAAACTTACCCATAAACTCTTATCATTTCAGTTAAATACATCAAACTTACCCAACATTCTAAATGTAGAATATTGCATTGCTATTCAGTAAATCCATAAGCTTGAAACATGGCCCACCATGGCGTCTTGAAGCAGGAGTAATTCCAGTGGGGAAAGAGATGGCGCTAGACGACCTGTATAGCTCTGTCTCTTCGCCACACTGGAATTACTTCTGCTTTAAGACGTCATAGTAACCCCCCAGATTCATAATAATGAATTTACAAAATCTCTAATAAATATCCAAATGCATAACAATTACTTCAGTAAAAGGGGAAAATATTCGTGTGGATTGGTTCGTTTTGGCAAAACTAATATAATATATGAATGTCTAATAAAATGGCAATTGTGCCAATGTCAAAAATAAAGTAAAAACAATGGGATGTATAAAGTAAAAAAAAAATGCATGTAGTGTGAAACCAGTTGAATTATTAAAATACTAGCTTATGCCCGCGGCTTGGCCCGCATGGAGTTTGGTAATTAATTGTCCCATGAGTTCATACTACTGGGATAAAAAAGGATCTTAAGTGTTAATACAGGGTGTAACAGGACCCATCACGAAGCCGTCAACCAAGTATTATGTACATCAAACTAAGTAACTTTACGCAAAAATTATTGCTGGGAAACGACTTTTTTTTGTGGTGAAAAATCACTTTTTACGGTAGGACTCAATGTAACGCACTCAAAACATTGTGCTGATGGATGCATTGAATAGTACGGAGCTAGGTAGTGGAAGTGTTTAAAGTAAAAATCTTCATTAAAAGCACGGATTTAAAAAAAAACTTGTGATAAAGTTGGAACTTTGACGCCCATTATCTCCGTAACTCTATGTATAGTTCCCAGGTATGGTCTAGAACAAAAAAAATATCGCAATGATGGAGAGAATAAGTGCCTTTCGGCTTCGGTTAAGGGTCTTGTTACACCCTTTAAACTATCTTTGTACCCATAAACTGTCACTTACGGGATATCTTCCATGATTGTGTGTACTTTTGAGCTCCCAAAAACAGCAAAAAAAGCTCAAAAGTACAGAGAATCACGGAAGATATCCCTTAAGTGACAGTTTATGTGTAAGTGTAAACCGTGATACAGTATCTTTGTACCCATCCAAATCAGGGTCAGAGTTTTTGCGTGAAAGATTAACAAACATCAGACATCAACACATCCGTACATCCTCACAAATTTTCGCATTTATAATATTAGTAGGATTGTTACCTAATCGTTTTGTGTTGGCCAATGCATAACCCTTAAAATACCCTAATATATTTTTTATGAGGAAACAAATCCGAATTTTAAATTGTACATAATCGTAATAAATGTCTTTATGTAGGTATTCTTCATTCAAAATTGTAATTGTAAAAGGTAAAAAAAAATGTAAATAAATTATGTACGTAACGTACCTGATGATTAAAATACATTTCTCGTAATGGGTAGTTTTATTATTTTCTAGAGAATCCTACGACTTTGCCTACAGACAGAGTATGCTAATGTGTAAAATTTCTGAGATATGGTCTCTCAAATAAAAGTAAGGAATGGGACGACTTTTTACACGCAAGTGTACGTAAGTAGGTAGCCCAACTGCCCAATTAATCATTTACATCAGAACGTTCGGCCAGTCGAGATAGGGCGCTGGCTGCTACTCCAGTTTTAGTGACGATTATGTGACGCTTAAAGATGCCAGCTGCTACTCCAGTTTTAGTGACGATTATGTGACGCTTAAAGATGCCAGCCCAAAAAATTTGTGACAGAACAGTTCGAGAGTTAGAAGCATTTATTTATGGCCGAACGACCTGATATCGGAACGTTCGGCCATTGTCCATAAAATAATTATTTGATTTTCAATTACCCTTGGTAAGCGTAAAAAAACATCCTTAACAGTCCTAATACCAGACTTGAGTGCTCGCTGGATATCAGGTTAAGGTGCCAAAATTGTACACGCAAATTGTCGGTTTAGATACCAGATTTACAGTCAAATTAGGAAATAAGAAATGGAGAGAATTACAGAATCAGGCGTTACTTTCCGGAAATCCATGATATAAAATGTTATACAAATTAAGGTGGATGCGCAAGGGTAGCCCGCGAAATTTAAATTTTCTTACGTTTATTGCAATTTGCAGGTCAGTGTCAGGTTGTATGTTGATGAAAATATGAATCGCACCAGTAACACTTATGGAGTTACAGAATTATAATCTTTCAAATCATCAGTACAACCCTCCAAGTTCATATAATCTCAAAGAGTGACTTTTTCATGAAATAGCTATTGAATGTGATTATATGAACTTGTAGAGCTATGTTGATGATTTGAATGATTATAATTCTGTAACTCCATACGTGTTACTGGCGCGATTCATATTTTCATCAACATACAACCTGACACTGACCTGCAAATTGCAATACACGTAAGAAAATTTAAATTTCGCGGGCTACCCTTGCGCATCCACCTTAAGTAGTTTTAATTCCGTGAAAAGGTCCGCCTGGATGCAGGACCTGCAGGAGTGACTTTTTCATGTAATAGCTATTGAATGGGGTTATATGAACTTGGAGGGCTATATAGATGATTTGAATGATTATAATTCTGTAACTCCATACGTGTTACTGGCGCGATTCATATTTTCATCAACATACAACCTGACACTAACCTGTAAATTGCAATAAACGGAAGAAAAGAAAATTATTGTACTCGTAACACCTCACTGTTCACATGTTCCTATTCCAGTGCAATAATAGCTAGTTCATATAGTAATTTAAAATGAAAATGAAAAAGAGTATAACCTGTGTATAGTTATGTACCTATTTCGTTTAATTGTTAATATAAGTTTTTATTTTATTTTTGTATACCAGAAATGGTTAATATGAGGATCTTTATTGTTATATCATGTAATATAACATTTATGTACATACCACCTATCTACCCATATTATGCGAATAAATTATTTGACTTGATTTGAAAATTTAAATTTCGCGGGCTACCCTGGCGCTAACGTATCATAATATTTTAGAGGTCTGTGGTTTTCGAATTACGAAATAACAAATCGACTAACGTATTGTATCATCCATCATAGCAAGAACCGTACTCTTCGGCTCGCTAGAGTATATATGTTCTGTGCTCTTCGGCCAAGGAATAACAAACAAAATACATCACTATAAGACTACATTTTTTTTTCTTTTTCGACTGTCTCGAACCGTATCTTTGTTTTGATTCTCTAAACTAATAAATTATTAATTAAAAATGACTGAAAACATAAGCTCTAGTGTTTGTAATATGAAGAATACGTGTCGAGCTTGCCTTCAGACAGCGGAAAAAGTATATCCAATGTCCTCTGTGGAAATGAACGCCTATCAAAAGTTTACCGAAAAGGTTAGATTTGTATTATTGTTTATTTGTCGTAGAGTTCATAACACTTGAGCAAATGTCGGTTAAGGATATTTGATTTATTTAGGCAGTTCTAAACATTAACAAGGTTTCCCCAAAGCAAATAGGTTCGACTCACGACGGCCCCTATTTTAAGGAAATCTATCTCAAGATCGTCCTGTTTACTCCTTCGGGAAAATACACTTCATGTAATTTTATCTTATTCCTAATTTAAAATTAAAGTTGTTATTTTTATCACTGGCACCCAGATAGTTTACCAAACCACCTCAAACTCCTCCAAGGCAACACTGACCAAAAACACAGCATTGGAGGCAAAATTAAAATGGTGGTTAAACTTACACACACAAAGTGATGTCATACAATCACGCCTGTAAACCCCGAAGGGTCAGGTAGGGTATTCCTAATAGTACAACCACATTTTGCCAGATATGTTTGAGTACAATGTCATGGGGCGAGCCTATTGCTATCAACTGGGCACAAATCCAGGCTCTGTTGCTACTGAACAATTCATTATGGAAAGGACCCAGGACCTCATTCTCAGCAGTTGTGGTTGCAACCACCAGAAACCACATTAGTTTCACAAATAAAGTATATTTTACAGGTGAGCAGCGAGGATATCACTATGAATCTTTGTTTATGGTGTAGATGGATGTTAAAGAAATGTATTAAGTTCACGCAGCAATGTCTGATAGCTAGTGAAATATTAAAATTAAGCAAAACTGTGGAAGGGGTAAGTAACTCTTGGGGTTTCTATAATATTTTTATGCGATTTGTAACTTGCTGTCTTTCTGTGTTTTAACCACAGAACAGTAACGTAATACAGAAAATTATATCAAATAGAAGTGCACAAACCGAATACAGGGTATAAGGGAGAGCCATCCACAAACTGGCAGAGTGCTTTCAGCTCCTTATTTATTTATTTATTTATTGGTTTACCAACAATTGTTTACACTGGATATGGTCTTAGAAAACAAGCATAAATAGATAAACAATAGTGCACAATCACTTAAAGGTAAACTCAGCATGCAAAACTAAAGTTGTACGTACAATAGAGAGAAAAAGAAAAGAAATTAAAACTACCTTAAATTATACCAACTACTAGTATCTAAATTGATTACAGGTTAATTAGATTATGACAAAAGAACAAAAAAAAAGTAAAATAAAAAGTAAAATTAATCCTTATCTAGGTATTTCAAGGTCTTCGCTTTTAAACTGTTTAGTGAATCAAAGTGCACGTCGATCAGATCGCTACATTCATTAATTATCTTGCTTAACCTCGCAACAGGGGAACTAGCGCCTAAGACCGTTCGTCGGAGCGGTGGACAGAGTGGCGTAATTGGCTTACGAGGATATTAAAACGTATTTGAATCATATTCCACTGGAATTTTTCTCCGGATCAGTTTCTATTCCTTTATTTCAATATAAAATTACATTCCCTGTATGCAGCACTCCATTTATGTAATTAATACTGCTAAAATCAAAAATCCCACAATGGATGTTGAAATACTCTAACAAACGACGCTTGAAATCAGCTGTCCACTTCCAGCTACAGAGTTCATCGAACTCGTCGTCGCGCTTGCCGTTCGCTATGTGCGTTTTGCCACGGTAACGATACATTGCGTATGAGGAAATAAAAGAAATCAAATTTATTGGATTCCCATAACATTCCTGAAATAATTTCTTGTACCGGTCATCTTAGTATGATATACTGAATTCACCACAACAGTCTGTGGAGGGCTGTCCCTTACACCCTGTATGTTAGCGTCCACCTATCCATTGACCAACCTCTGGAAGCTTACTTAACCTTGACGATCTATCTGTGTTCCTGTTATTATTTAGCCACAAGAATAAAATCGAAGTCACTCTGGTCAATCTTCAGGTTAAAGACGCACTTGCCTAGGTTGGTCCATGGATGGGTGACCACCCATTACATACCGAGTTACCTCTGTGACTCGGAAAGCACGTTAAGCCGTTGGTCCCGGCTGTCATAAACAGATCTTTGACAATCGTTACAGCTCAGTGGCCCAGAAATCTGACACCCACTCTTACCAAAGGGTATTGTATGTTCCAGTACTAACTGGCTTGTGGAGGTCAGATAGGCAGTCGCTCCATGTAAAAACCTGGTATTAAACTGCATTATTTTAATCTGGATGCCGACCCCAACATAGGTGGTAAAAGGCTAGGCAGACGATGTAGATCCATTAAATAAATAAAAACTCTTCAATAAAATTATCATCAAACATTATTTTTCAGGAAACAAAATCTGGCTTTTTCTTGCAACCAAACTCCATGTTTGACTTAAAAACCTGTAGTATGGAGATTCACTACTTGGGCCCAACCAATGTAACAGATTTCAATGGAGAAGAAAATGAAGAACTGATGCCTTTAGATGATGGGGCTGTTGATGATGGTGATGAAGAGGATGAAATACCTCTAGTTATGCTACAAGATGATTATAAGAATAAAAGGATTGAGTCTGACAGTTATGAGGTAATCAATAATCTTTATTACACAATAATCTTTGTTACAGAATTGTGTCCCGCATGCAAAATACGCGCTTAGACGTGGAGTTGCGTACACCAGCCCGCTATACAATACAATACAGAATTGTGTCTCTGACTGCTGTGCTAGGTGATATACCTGTGTTACAAGAACCAGTGGTCTCACCCAGGAGGAGATATTACAGAATCTTAAGCAATAAAATGAACAATAAAAAACTTTCTGCGAAAAAAAAACCGACTTCAAAAAAACAATACAAAAGTCTAAAATAATTTGACTTTCAAAAGTCGGAGTCTTTGTTTGTTTCATTGACTTTTTTGCCACCGACTTCCGAAAGTTTCGCTGCCAATTGTAGATGTTTGACAGTCACTACAGTTAGTTAGTGGCCCGAAAGTCTGACATTACCCAGTACTAACTGGGTTGTGGAGATCAGATAGGCAGTCGCTCCATGTAATATAATGGTATTCAGCTGCATCCGGTTAGACTGATAGCCGACCCTAACATAGTTGAGAAAAAGGCTAGTCATATGATGTACACCTCTACCTAACACTTTGGGAAAAACAGGCGTAATATTGTATTACATTTTGTGTAGAAAATACTTGACTAATTCAATTTCTTCCATTTTTAGACTAAAATAGAGATAGAAATCAAAACAGAACCAGTCATAAAAGAAGAGTTGATAGAAGACTTCTGTCCTAAAGTGAGAAGGAAGAAGAAGAAGAGAGAAGTAAAGGAAGGCTTCTCTTCTAGAATGGTGCAGGAGACTGACGAATATGTTGTTATTAAACTTACTAAAAAAGAGGTGATAAACATATACTAGAACATCTATACTACCTAGTCGCTTCTCGCTATCTGTCCCTATATATGCTTAGATCTTTAAAACTACGCAACGGGTTTTGATGCGGTTTTTATTAATAGATAGAGTGATTCATGACGAAGGTTTATATGTAAAACATTGTACCCGTGCGAAGCCGGGGCGGGTCGCTAGTAATAATATAAACTATACGAGCGTAATTTAAAAGATCTAGGCGTACAAACAGCGGGAGCGACTTTGTTCTAAACTAAGTAAAGATGCGCAAGTTTGTAAAGATGGATGGACGAATGTTTGTTACTGTTTCAAGCGAAAACTACTGAACGGATTTGGATACAGTTTGGCACACAGATAGTTTATAACCTGGATTAACACATAGGATACATTTTATCCCGGTGGTATGATGCTGTGGGACAGTTACCGAACTAAACGCGGGCGAAGCCGCGGGTACAAGCTATGATAATACCCATTACCCTCCTCAGTCGGATAAAAAGTTAAAGTTCGTAAGACTGTTTAGTGCTGAGCATGATGTCCTGAGTTCGATACCCGTGTCGGACAAACTGTTATTGGGATTTCCATTAGGAATTTCTCAGTAGCAGCCACGAAGTCTGGATATCTGCCCGATTGTTGGCAATAGGCTAGCCCCTATTACATGGGACTTAGACATAACTAGCGAAATGTGGGTGTACTATTAGGCAGTGATGTACAAGATACCTTATATAAAGTATCTGGAATACAAAATGCAAAATACTTTTAAATTAAGTATTTCAGATACCAGATGCAAATAACTTTCTGGAATGGTATCTGAAATACTAGATATAAAATACGTATCTTTTGAATACTTTATATAGATAAAATACTTTTGTAAAAAAAACAACATTTTTTTATCGCATTGATCGCGCAAACGTGACAAAACATTATATTAAGGTTTTAATTGAGACTTAAGTAAAACCAGTTCTTCAAACAGTTTATCACTCATTTTTCTTCGATGAGGCCTCATGATCATACCCCCAAATGAGAAGAGTCGCTCCTTAAGGGCAGAACTTGAGAAACAGGTGTTATATTTGAAAAAAAAAAATGTTTGTTAAGCTCTTTATGTTGGTATACACACCCCGCCATCTATCAATTAGGCCCTAAAATGCTAAAGATTCAATGGCGCGTTCAGTTTTATCTACAACACCATTGACATTTAACATTAATTTCACAATAGAATCAGTTAACTATTACTGGAAGTATCTTAGCAAACATAGTATCTACAAAATACTAAGATACCAAACAAAAGGTATTTAAATACAAGATATGAAATGAATTTTCAAAAAGTTATCTAGTTACAAGATGAAAATACGTATTTTGTATCTTGTATCTGTATTTCAGATACTTGTTTCTTAGGTAAGTTACATCTCTGCTATTAGGCACACCTCTCCATAACCATTCAGGGATGGAGGCGTGATGTGGTGTATGTAAATGTTGACAGGTATTAGAAGAACTAGCCGAGAAAGCCAAAGCGGAGTCTTACATAAGATCTCCGTACAAATGTGAGAAGTGCGTGAAGGGGTTCAATTACGAAGAGGTGCTGGCCGCTCATATGATGAAACATACTAGAGTGAGTGTTATTCATATTACTAGCCAGTAAAAAAAAAACATTATTTTGATTTGACGACCCGAATGGTGCAGCGGTAGTGAGGCTGCCTTACTTTCTTAGGGACCCGGGTTCGAATCCCGGTAGGAGCAAATGTTTGTGTGATGAGCATGGACTGTTTCCGGATCATGATTAGATTAGATTTATTAATTTCTGAGTATATGGTACATACATTGAGGTCTTAATATTAAACAGTTTCACATACACTACCGTTGCCGGTATAGAAATATTAAAACTGACTTACAAATATTCAAAGTGGCCGAGTTCTAGGCCGCACCAATATAATTATAAATTATTTGAGATGAAATTAAGTAATTTTTATACAATGTCAACTTTATAAGAACCTTTTTTTATTTTTGAATTAAATGTCAAAACGTACTAATTAAAAGTCAAAAGTTAAAAAAAAAAACAAACGAAATAAATAAAATAAAACTATAATAAGTCAATAGGTATACACAGACACACAAAGTATTGATAAAATGAAATGTCAAAATTTATAATTTAAAAATTCATTGACTGAATAGAAACAGTTGTCTAAAAGCCAGGCAAATAATGTTTTTCTGAATTTTTTAGTGGGCAACACTCTGATGCGTGGGGGAAATGGTTAAAGATTTTGATTGCCATGCAATTGGAATTTCTGCTATACAAATGTAGTCTCTGGCTAGGTGCAAGTAATTTATTTGGGCTTCTGCTTTTCACTCTTTTAGAAATGTGTTCATATAATGGGAACATGTGCGAATACCTTTTTATAAACATACAAATTTCAAAAATATATAGGCAAGGAAGTGGAAGAATTTTTAGTGCTTTAAGTAATGGCTTACAATGCTCTAAATATTCTGCTCCATAAACAGCTCTGACACATTTTTTTTAGGCCTTTCTCCAAATAAGTTTTTTTTTCTGAACTCTTTCACCGTCGCGCTATTATCATGCAACTTACCTGTCCATGTCTTTGATTAATCAAAATGGTTTTTTGTCCATATTCAGGAGCATGGCACATATCAATGTGACATGTGCACACAGTACTGTCCCAGTCCCGTATCTTTGAGAGGACACATCAAGTCACATACGACGAGGTAAGTCATCAGTCTTACCTTTGGTTTTTTTTTTTTAAACGTTGCCCCTCACTAGGAATTTCTCCTGTATCGTGAGTGCGTTTACAAACATTTAAACTCACATACACGAACAGCCAGACCCGGAACAACTACCGGCCATACAAATTTTTGTTCCGTGCGGGGATAAACCCGCGATATGCAGCGCAGTCAATCACTCAGCCACTGCGCCAACGGTGTTGACGATGTAAAATAGCAAGCCAAATAATTCAAACTCCTTTCTTTTATACTATTACAAATAAAGCAATAATAGAAAAAAAAAAAAACGTTTTTATTAAATAACTATAAAACTTGTAAATAATTATAAACTATAATTTTGTAAACTCCAGGCACAGTTAGTTACAAAAATAGACCTACTTTTATTTGTAGAGTTTTGCTAGTTCATTCAATTTGGCTTTATTTATTTAACACTTCAAGCACATAGTACAGAGGCGGACTTAATGCCATAGGCATTTAGATAGGCTTTGTAGACTGAAAAGAGAAAATATCTGCAGCAAATAATCTTAAGATTATTTAATCAATTATGAGCCCCCGGTGCAATAAGTTGGAACTCTTTTCAGATATAAATGCAAGCTTTGCGGCCATATCCGTCTGTCACGGCAGCATCTCCTGGAACATCATGCCATCAACCACACGCAGGCGGCCACAACGTACACTTGTGATAAATGCCAGTTTACTACCAAGTAAGTAATATTACCGCAGCGTGGGACGGCCACCTGCCAGATGGACCGACGACCTTGTTAAAGCTACAGGGAGTCACTGGATGCATCATGCAGGTGGCATTGGACCGGACACGTTGGAAATCGATGGGGTAGGCCAAATCCAAACTCCGTGGCTGCCTGAGAAAATGATGGACAACCCAATAACATGCCCGACCCGGGAATAGAACTGAGGACCTCATGCTCTGTAGTCACGCTTGCGACCACTACACCAACGCGGCAGTTCGCCGTTTGGTGAACTCGAAAACGACAGCACTTATGTGCAAGGGTGCAAGGGCATTTTTCTAAGTGTACAGGCTACAGGTGTCACGTCTGAGGAGCTCGTAGCTAAATAATACCAGCCGCACGGGTCGATCTTCAGGTGAAACCGTGCTTGCTTAGTTCGGTCCGTGGATGGGTGACCTCCCATAGCATACCGGCACGTTAAGCCGTTGGTCCCAACTCTCTTTTTTAGATCTTTGGCAGTCGTTACCGGTAGTCCAGTGGTCCGACAACCAGTCTTACCAAGGGGTATCGTATTACCCCAGTACCAACTGGGTTGTGGAGGTCAGATAGGTCGCTCCATGTAAAATAGTGGTATTCACAGCTGAACATCACTATTTAGGCTAGCCATCAGGTTAGACTGAAAGCCGACCCCCACACATTTGGGAAAAGGCAGGCAAATAAAGATCACATCTGCTGCACCTTTCAAAAATGTATTTATTTAAGTTTTATTTGTTTTACAGCAAACGGACAACGATTCAACGCCACGTTAAAACTCACTCATTCACAGCGCAACACGCGTGCTACAAATGTGGGAAGCTGTTCAACACTGTCGAGTCGCTCAGAGTGCACACCGCGTGAGTATTCATCAAGATATCATATCACCATGTTCCTGACCTAGTCCCATGGTACGGTCAGCATCAGAAGTAGCTTAACATTTCGTAATTTTAATTATTTGATGTACAGGACTCCAGCTATTATATTTAATGTTTCAGAAGATTATTCTTTAAAATATTCCTTACCCTTCAATACCTTGTTAGAAACGAGTAATATCTAAATTTTTTTTTATTAAAAAACCTGATTTGAAACTTTGAGTGGTGTTAATCTACTTCTGATGCTGACTGTACTTGGGGTCCGCAACACGTTTTTTTCATCCATTCTCTCTTGTCAATCGTCACGCCACAGATAAATATAATTTAAGTATCTCTTTGTAATTTAACAAATAACAACTAATAAATAACAGCTGTTTACTGAATGCGTATTAAAGTATACAGGGTGGATTTTTCAAGTGGGCGTGGATGGCCAAATCCGAAACTATGAGGAATAGCGGAAAATATTCAAAGGAGTTTCGAACCCGATTTTGATGAAAACTAAAACTGCATCATAGGTTTTTTTGAAAAATCAATATTCCAGTGCGTTACCAGTGCCTTTTGAGCTAGTTGTTTTAACTTCACAGACGTGATGGATCAAATTGAATTAGATAGCTTCTTCTTTACGTGTCGATTAAACTCAGATTGTGTTAAATTCGATTTAATCGAAGCAAGTGTTACAGCCTGTAACACTTGCTTCGATTAATCGAAGAACGATGGATCGATCGGTGTCGATCGATGGATTTAAATCCTGAAAGTTTCAAGTGGTAATGCAATATGGGCAGGACAAGTCCCAAGAGGTGGACCTCTTGGGACTTGTCTTGCATATCCTGCAGAGGGGCTCCGCACTGGCATTCTGTTTGGGATCGGGTCGTTCAGTTCCCGTCAATGTGGTTGAGCTGAATGGGCTGATGCATGCGTCATGCTCGTGAACGGGCGCTGTCAGTTGGGACTGGTCATCTCTTAGCTGCCACGGTTTATTTTGTTTTTAAATAGTTGATAATTATAATCTTTTACTCTGGACGCTCTTAATGTGCACGTCTTTCTACATCGTTCTCACATATATGTATAATCTCAACATGAATGATGTAACCAAGATCTTGTAACAATATTTTGATTGAAAAGAGTGTCCATTGAGTTTCTTGCCCATTCTTCTCCATAGAGATCTACGCTTTGGAATGGGCAACTACAGTACTTTCACAAGTTATTATGCCTTGTGTCTGTGACTGTAGCTTCGCCTTTGTTTTTCTGACTTTCAAAAGTGCCTGCTAAGGTCTAATTGAAATAAATGCTTTGAGTTTGAGTTTGCACGGGTAGCGTCAGTTGAAACCAACAAGAACGGTCATTGTATATCAAAACTCGCCAAGTGATGATCACTATGAACTGTCAACAGAGATACGCAATAGCCCTGCTGGGCCCGTAATCGGTTAAGAGCGTTACCGTCTTACGGCATTTCATACAAACTTTGAACTCATTTGTTTTCGAAATTACTGAAACAGTCATTTCGAAAACACATGCGTTCAAAGTTTGTATGAAATGCCGATTTCCAGATTGACCACTGCAGTTCGTATCCGGGCGGCAGATGTTCTTAGCTAGCGAAACTTGTTGTCTCTTGCAGCCGCCACGACAAGTCCCGTCGCTTCCAGTGCGCGCACTGCGACAAACACTTCATCGTCCCGTCTCTGTTGCACAACCACGTGACCGCCGTCCATGAGAGGAAGGACTACTACTGTGTCGAGTGTGATGTGAAGTTTAAATCATCGGTGAGTTGTGCTGTTTGTTTGTTTCGGTATGTACAGTCGAGGTATGGAAATGATAGTACTGTTACTGTTAGCCTGTGTCAAATGCCTACCAATAAAAAAAAAAAAAACAACTAAAATCATTTATTTCTTCAACATAAGTATTTAACAAGAACATAATTAGTGATTGGAGCCTCCCTTTAAGCAGGTAATGCCTGAATTAGGAGACTCTGCCCATCCATATCAAATACTATTAGAAAAACATACAATATTTGTGTGAGTATATGAGCCATGACTTTCGAATCCTTCGAAAGTGTGCCAATGTGGACCACTGATCGATGGTTCCATCCAGCTCGTCCCGCCATTCCCTGCGATCATGGAGCGCAGTATCCTAGACGTTAAACTAACCGAACATATACGCAACACCACACCGCGCTCCAAAATACAAATTACTGACGTTGCTCAAAAGGCCGCTAAGCTAAAGTGGCACTGGGCTGGCTATGTCTGCCGCATGCCCGAAGAGCTGTAGCAAAGAAAATGGAAATCGAGCGAAAATAAATTCCAATTATATACATATAGGTCTCAAAAATATTGAATATGGTCTACTGAAATGCTAAGTCGGCGACAAACAGTGGGCGAAAACAAATGTTTAAAACCATCAAATAACTCTGCCGCTCTGGGGTGAGCAGGAGGGAGTGTCAGACTTTTACTAACTAAAACCCATCCATGTTCCTTCATCGCCCTTTTTGTTCCGGGGCCACGGTATCTCTTTCGAACAGTCCCGCAGCCCCGGCAGGAATGTTTAAAACCTTGTCTCGAAAATACAAATTTCAGTTACTAGTTGTTCGATGGGATCAGTGTGATAATCCAAGGAAAAAAAACTAAAACAACCCAACCAGCAAAATTGTACTATAACTAGAGCTTATTTCGCAAAAAAGTTTTGTAAACGTGATATAACGGTGTTTATGGTGAGAGCATGTTGTATAAAGGTGTGTCACAAGACTTTTTTGCTCTATAAGCTTATACAGCCAAAATGTTCTATAAGTTAGTGATGTAAACAATTACATTACCATTTTAAACAACCGTTATAGAAAAGTACTAAATAAGGCTTAATAAAAACATGTATACAACTACTTAGTTCTATAAACTTGCTGATCGTTACCCTTTTGTATCTAATTTAATCTATATAAGTTTACAATTTACCACTATAGGCCTGTCTCATTAATGGTTATTGAATCTCAAGAATACGACGTTTTTGTGATATTGTGTGTTTTGATGTATCTGCTATAGTACATAGTGTCATAATAGTCATGCCTCCTCAAAAATAGAGCGATTTGGTGATATAGCTGGGTTCGGTGTTACTCCTTATGTGTGAAATTTAAGCTATAAGAGTTTTTAAATCGCTATTTATTAACATTCTTATACCGGTCACGAAGACACTTATTTAGCGCAGAATTATTATGTAACAGGGTTTTAGATACCTTTAATACACTGTAATGAAACCACTGCTAGCAATCAAAGTCAAATCGAGAATGCAAGTGCGGAAAGTGGTTCCGTACAAAGTAATATTCTATTTAAAAAAATCGAAAAGCAGAAAAGAAGACAGCAAAGAGATAGTAAATGATTTAAGTGCCGATATGGAGTTCAGCTGTACAGGTGAAAGAACTTCTCAACGCTCAAGTGAACACAAAACCGAGAACATAAAAACGAGCAATTATGCGAAGAGCTGAAAAATTGGGCTAGTATATGATACATCACGATCTAAGAAGTACAACTGATTATTATCTGAGCTGCATGATGATATTTGTAATAAAAGATACATTTACAAATTAAAAAAAGAACTTTATTTTAAAAAATAAAAAAAAACTGTTCACAATTCAATTCAACAGAATTGAAATCAAAAAGTGAATTGAATTTCTGTTCCTCGTCAGTTACATAAAATAATTATTAAAAATAATCAACAATACAGGGTGGAAGGAACATCAGACATCACAAAATTATAATATGAATTCAGTCGGTACGTGATTCTAAACGTCACTCAATTTTAAAGGTACAGTTCCGAACAACGCGACCGCTACGCAGCCGCCGCAAATTATTTTATTGTGAAGACACTGGAAAAGATAAAGAAAGAAGATGGGTTATTTTATCTACGAGAATTTTTATATTATGATTTCAAAGGAACCCTAATATATTTAATCACAATGGCGGTCACTACTTTCCCAATAGTACTATAGAAGGCCTGTAGTCGCTAACATTACACTTTTTATTCTATAGTGGAAAATTATGGAACTAGTCTTCGATTAAGTTAATTTATTTTAAACAAAACTCACTAATTTGAGAGGGGCATTAAAAATATCGTACTCAACTATGCCTACTTAGTCAGTAAAATTGTGATCGCAACTCTATTTCAATGCCTGGGTCGCTACTACTAGCGCATTTTACTACGGCATGGACGCCATAATAAAAATCTTAATATTGTATAATTACTTACCACTGTTTGGTGAAATAAGGAATGTAACACAATCACTATATCAACATACGAACTAAATGAGAATGAACGATTTACTTACCACTGTTTGGTGAAATAAGGAATGTAACACAATCACTATATCAACATACGAACTAAATGAGAATGAACGATTGAACGAATTATTGTGATATAGTAATGTAAAAGCACCACAATCACTATTACATAACATAAAAGTACAATAACAGCGTTACGCGTTACAACTACATCACTGTTTGGTGATATATCGCAGAGTAACATCAATTTTACAGGTCAAAAATGGTACGCCGAAGCTGCTATAGAACTAGTATATCAGCGAATAACGCTATATCTGCGCCAAATCCGGGGTGTGTAAACGTTCTTTGGTCTTTTATAGAACCGTTCACTAACACTAATTAGTTCTTGAAAAACGTTCTATGGGCTGCTATACGATAAGGTTTTGCTGGTTGGGAAGCTTATAAACCACTAAATTGTAGTTAAGGCGTAGTCGACGTAGCCGGGGTCTTAGTTCGCGCGCCTCTCCCGCTCCCCGCCATCCCCTTCGAACCTAACCTCTCCGAGTCGGGGAGCCACAAGTCCAAGCTTCGCTCGCTCTTGCTTCCTATGTTGTCACTGTCACAATGACCGTATAAACAGTTACTTACTTGGTTTAAGTAGCCCATTCAGTAAATACATTAATCGACCTTTAAGTTTTTATTCGCCCGTGAATATATTTTTTTAATTTATAGGAGAGTTTAAGACTGCACTTTAAAAGGGCCAAGAGACACCGAGATTCGTCATCTTACAAGTGAGTGAGTACATTTAATTAATTCACTGTATGAGTAGAATTCATTAAAACAAACCAGTCCATTTTTGGTTTGGCTGTTTTTTTCAGTCACTATGATATAAGAAGCTGAAAATAGTAGAAAGCCTCGTATTGATTTGGGACCAAAGTTGCGCGATAGTGTTTCAGCAACTTGTTGTGTAGCGGGAAACAAATTGCTGGCAACGTGGAATGTTGCAATATTGCTTGCAACATGCTGAGTTTAAGTTAAGCACACATTACAACTGCAGTGCGTTGCTTTTCAGTTTAAAAACGTACGGTTAGGCCTGCCTGTAGTTCGCGATGGTTCATTCAATGTTTTCGATATTTATTACTGCAAAATGTGTCTTGCAACAATGTTTCTAAAACTTTATTTCCAATGAATACTCGGCTTAAGGGTGAACTAGTCGGTCACACCATCAGACAGTGGAGTAATCGCCATACTACGTTTGTTTGTTTTGTATGGAAGCATGACCGGCTAGTTCACCCTTAAGTTTCGAAGACAATCGCAAAATCAACACAATCAAACCTTGTCTTCTAGATATAATAAGAAATAAATAAATTCATTTAATTCAGATATCACAAGATCCATATCGGTACATTCATAATTATTCACATTCACAAACAAATATATAAAAAAAATATATATTATATATTATTGTCTATATTATATTATTAATATGAATATATTTATTCAGATATGAGTGCCCTCAATGCCCCCAACGCTTCATCACCTCCTCAACTCTGTCCGTCCACCTGACCTGCACACACGGCGCCCCCAAACAACACGCTTGTGACATATGTCACCGGCAGTACAGTAACCGAGAGGCGCTCAGAGCGCACGCGTGGAGGGTGCACCATGGAGACACGCAGATAGATAGGAAGAGTTGAGACGGTAAGTAGATGTATGTTCCAGGTCAACGCCAGAACTATTGCATCGATTCTGTTTTAATTTTGCACAAATGTTCTTTGAAGGCTGCGTCAGTTAATAGGCTATACAGCGTGTAACAGAAAGGGTATAATCATATGGAATACTGTGGTACGGAGCATCAAACTGAGCAACTTTCTCTATGGGACCACCATGGAAATCGTAAAAATATAATCAGCTGTCCTATACAAAATTTCAATACCTACTCGACCCAAATATATGGGACAGCTAATTATTTTTTTACGATTTCGATGGTGGTTCCATAGAGAAAGTTGTTCAGTTTGATGGTCCGTACCACGGTATTCCATATGATTATACCGTTTCTGTTACACGCTGTATAAGGTGTATCTATTCATACACGAAATATTTTAAGGGGTCATTGTACTCATCATTATGAACAACTTTCACTATGGGACCAACCCCGAAATCGCGAAAAAAAATCAGCTGTTCCCTACAATATGATCGCATTAACTCGTCAAAAAATGTACTGATAATGACTCATAATGATGAGTACAATGACCCCTAATGAGATTTCGTGTATGAATAGAGAGATCCTATACACGGTGAAAGGGACACCGACGCATGAATGGTTACCACATGTTCAGGGTGTTTACTATCGTCATAGTAACCACCCAGTCTTGAAGCAGGAGTCATTCATGTGTGGTAAGGAGACAGAGCTATACAGGTTGTCTAGCGCCATCTCTTTCACACACTGGAATTACTTCTGCTTTAAGACGTCATGGTAGGCCACCAGCACATGATATCGAACAACCCCCACACAGAAATTTTTCATCGGTAATTTGAAAAAAGAAGCTGTTTCCTACTTCAGCGCAATACCTACACGGTCAAAATAGAACAACTTTATTTCTTATAATTACCGCTGAAAAATTTCTATATGAGGGGGGGTGATTTTGTGTGAATGATTTTTTAATGTTTCACATTTGCTAATTTTACGGAGAATATTGTAAAAATGTATCTGAAGTTTACACTATGTTGTTATACGTAATAAAATAAACTTTAAAAAAAGTTATTGGTACTGTAAAGTATAAAATAGAATGATTGACATAACCTTACGCGACAGTGGCGCCATCTGGTGAGCTCAAAAACGATAGCCCTCATTTCGCCTGCGCCAAGCTTCCCATCACTATAGCGCACCCCGCGCCTGTAGGGCTACCCTCACGCCCCGCAACGCGTCTGCTTCGAGCGAGCCGCGCTCTCGCCCTCTTGTTCCGCTACCGCCAGCAATACACGTGCGCGCCCATGCACTCCCCACCGCGCTTACTCAAACGACTCACAATACCTATTTATTCTTAAGTCTTATGTATTTGAAGTAATCAAAAGTTGTTCAACCGACTGTTTTACTTTGAACGAACTACACAAGAAGTCGTGAAACCCACGCGCTTACAATAGGCATTGAAAAGGGCAATTCCGTGATGCCAAATTAGGTTCAATCCTTATGGGGCTAGTGGCCAATCGTAATAAATATTATCTATCAACTCAGCATATAGCATTCAACTGCTGGACATAGGCGTCTCCCAAGCTACGTCACAAAAACCTGTCCTTCGCCTTCCGTAGGTATCTAGAATATGAAACTTCATAATTTGTCTTGTTTGTTTCAGAACAAAAGTGTCTTCATTCATCGTGAGCAAGGTTGAAAATCATCCCCTCTGAGATAAGGTAAAAACAAAATACTTCTTCCAAAGAATTAAATCGTTAGATGTGATTAAAATGTTTACTTTGAAAAGTTTGAGCATGCAAATCCCACAAGAAACGATTTTCAGTATTATTCATGTCATTCAACAAAACAGAAACGTGATTATTTTCTGATGCCAATTTTTTGGCGAATCGTACGATTTAAATCTTACACCCGTATTTATAATCAAGTTAAAGTATATACTTGAGTTTAAAAAGTAATTATTAAAAAACAAACATTTTTATGCAGCAGAGAGCATTCTAAGAAAGCAAAGATAAGAATTCTAACTTTTGACAGTTCTAACTTCAAACAGTGAGGGATTTTGTTTTTGAGCTCACCAGATGGCGCCATTATCGAGTAAGGTCATGTCAATAATTCTATTTCATACTTTAAAGTACCAATAAGTTCATAAAAAGTTTATTTTATTACGTAGATATATAAACTTCAAATATATAAACAATATTTATTTATTTAAACTTCATGTACAATAGCAGTACATAGGCCTGGCAGGACTTAATGCCATAAGGCATTCTCTACCAGTCAACCTGGGTTAAATAAGAAAACGTTGTGGTAGCAAGCATGAAACATTTAAATAACATTTTACTTCCAAGTACTGACAAATAAGATCCTAAGTTGCTACTTAAAATCTTCAAGTCATAATTAATCAGGAATTGAGCCATTCCTGATTAATTATATTATCTAGACCACAATCGTGAATATTAGTTAAAATACGTGATTAAAAATGCGTGCAACGCGTGAACACTATGGCATCTGACATTTCGGTGACCTCGCGCTACAGCAGTGCCTCTAGCGGCGAATTCATTCGCGAGTTTAGTAATGGGAGCCCCCATTACTAAACTACGTAATAAAAATCATATTATTATCATATACAATGTGTAACAGAATTAACGCACAACCTCTTAAGGGGTCATTGTACTCATCATTATGAACAACTTTCACTATGGGACCAAAACTGAAATCGCGAAAAAAAATCGACTGCCCCATACATTTCTGTCCGCATAATTCCACAAAATGTACTGAACAGCTGTTTTTTTTTCCGGGTTTCGGGGTTAGTCCCATAGTGAAAGTTGTTCATAATGATGAGTACAATGACCCGTTAAGAGGTTGTGCGTTTATTCTGTTACACATTGTATATGATGCTCTGTGATCATATCCTTTTACTCAAGTAATCACTTTAGAACTTGTTTATACAGCGTGTAACAGAAAGGGTAAAGTCATATGAAAGAGTGTGGTTCGGACCATCAAACTGAACAACTTTCTCTATGGGACCACCATCGTAATCATAAAAAAAATATCAGCTGTCCCTTAAATTTGGGTCGAGTAGGTATTGAAATTTTGTATGGGCAGTTGATTATTTTTTTACGATTACGATGGTGATCCCATTGAGAAGATGTTTAGTTTGTTCCCCTTTCTGTTACACGCTGTAGAAAGACTTCTACTTTGCCGGTTAATTTGAAAAGCCTATCTCCAATGCTAATACTTATTCATATTGTTTTTTACAGCAAAAAGAAATGGTGTTACTGAAGACTCTGATGTCGTTACCGCTGTGATATCTCAATTAGAAATATCTGGGTAGCAGCTCAAAGTCTGGATGTGCTTGGTTGATGACAATAGGCTCGCTCCCTATAACATGAGACTTAAACATATCTGGCGAAATGTGGGTGTACTATGTACACCAGTGGCGAAGGTTCCATACAACTCGATTCTTGCCGGCTTCCCTTTGAAAAATGGCACAGTCAGTATTCTATGGACAAATAATATAATCACATTAAATATATGTATCGGGCTTTCCTCTTACAAAAATTTACCCTTCACTACTGATGTACACCTTTGCGTAACCCTCCGGGGATTACAGAAGTTTTATTTATTTATGTACACACAAAATACTTAACAGGAAATTACATCAAGATAGACGAGCACAAAGGTGCTGCTGTAGGTGCTGCTGGTACTGTTTTCTTTGTAAATAAAAAGATTTTCTAATTCATTTGGTGTTTTATTAATAAAAATATATTATAACAAGATTCAAATGTCTTAATATTATAATTACAAGTGACAATAACAGGTGCATTTTATGACATAATTTCTTAAATATTTTTATTGAATGAAGAATTTATTTAAAGGATTTTTCAAGACTAGAATACACCATAAATCGTCTAGTCTAGATTTTTAAAAATATATTTTATACAGCATGAGGCATGCATTATGAAAGACTGCTGCAAAAAAATTCGGACATGTCAGATTTTTTTCACATTACTTTTGACATAAAATTTTATTAAACAGGGTAGACGGACATCGACGCATAAACGATTACCATGTATTCCATGATTCTGAACTCCCATTTAAAGAAAATTTTCATCAAGAATCTGCTGTTCCATAATTATACAGGCTGACGCTTTGCATCCTGGTCAAGGAGGAGGTGGTTCAAGGAGGTATCTATAATAATGATTCTCGACCCGAATCTATAATAAAAAGGGTAGTTTTTTATTTATTTTTTACGGAAATCGGTAAGTGTAAATCACCCGTAATAAAACGCACTCCGTCTGTTCCTAGCGCTATAAACGCGTCGTCACACACACAAACGCAAACGTTTATTCCACAGTATAATTGTGGACAGTATGGAAACTAGGGGGTGGTTTACGATTAACGATTTCTGTAAAAAAAAACTACACTCTTTAGTTTCGATTCGGGTCGAGAATCACTAGTATAGATACCTCCTCGAATTTGACCTGGATACAAAGCGACAGCTTGTATGTCGTTTGTGGCGTCAATGTCCCATCCAACTTGTATTAGCATGTTTCCACAAAAGTTGACAAGTTTTTGAATCGTATGCTAGCACCTTTATCAAAAACATGCGATTAGCACCTCTAAAGACTTACGTTGCAGTCACTTGAAAGTTAACATGATTACTTGACAAACTCAAGCCTAAAAAAGTAACAGCTCAGTCGCGCTTCATCCGAAAATAAACCTTATTGGTATAAAACTAACGTGCATATTCCTACTAGCGACTGTCATCAAGCGTATCATACGAACAAGAACACTAAGGTTGCGTTTCCACCAGAGATGTGCAAGGCCTGAGCGGAGCGAGGATGCGTAGCGGGTGCGTATCAGATGCGAGCGGTAACCACACCGTCTAGTGCCTGCTATTTTTGGCTCGCGTCCGTCCCTTGTTTTATATGAACAAAAACCTCGCTCCGATGAGCCGTTTCCACAAGAGCTGCGCTGAGCGAGGGTAGGTAAATGAAGTGATTCTATAGATTCTTAACAAACACATCCCTCACTACGCATCCTCGCACTTCTCTGGTGGAAATGCAGCCTTACCATATGCAAATAAGGATAATTTTCGGATGAAGCGCGACTGACCTAAGAAGTCTTCGGCCGGCCATACACGGACTGCTCGAGCACTTAGCCAGTGATCAACATACACGGACCGCTATTGTATTCGTATTCAAAAGCTTGAAACTGCCATTGATAACTGCTGGAGCAGTTGATATCAACTGCAGCAGTTGGTATCAACAAGTCACAATTTCATTCAAATCGAGAAAGAGCGCGGGCAGAGATAACTGCGCGAGAGCAGTCAATGTATGCCTGACGACTGCTTGACCGCACGATGAAATTTCACCGCGCTGCCAACCACCCGAAGTAGTCGCAACTGCTCGTGCGGTTCCATGAATGTGTATACGTAGAAGCAGTCCATCCTGAATGCTTCAATTTGTCCGTGTATGGCCGGTCTTAAGTTCGCTCTATAAAACGTGTAACAGAATAAACGCAAAACCTCTTAAGGGGTCATTGTCCTCATCATTATAAACAACTTTCACTATGGGACCAACAACGAAAACGCGAAAAAAAAATCAGCTGTTCAATACATTTTGTCGAGTTATGCGCACAGAAATGTATGGGGCAATTGAATTTTTTTTTCACGATTTCAGTGTTGGTCCCATAGTCAAAGTTGTTCATAATGATGATGACCCCTTAAGAGGTTTTGCGTTTACTCTGTTACACTTTGTAGACACTGGGAGTGACTACGACGACGCTATACAAAGCTATACATTTTTTAAAACTCAATGCTATACTCGTGTCATATTAACTTTTTAGTGCATTCAACACTTAACAAAACTCATTTACACGGGAAGTTTCTCGACATCATCATCTAGACGGTTCCCAACTGTTGGGGACGGCTTCCAGTCTAACCGGATGCAGCTGAATACCAGTATTTGACATGGAGCGACTGCCTATCTGACCACAAGCCAGTTAGTACTGGGTAATACGATATTCCTTGGTAAGACTGGTTGTCAGACTTTCGGCCCACTGACTACCTGTAACGACTGTCAAGATCTACAAACGATAGCCGGGACCTACGGTTTAACGTGCTTTCCGAGGCACAGAGGATACTCGGTATGTAATGGGCGGTCACCCATCCACGGACCAACCTAGGCAAGCGCGGCTTAACTAGAAGATCGACCCGAGCGACTTATTATTTAGCTACGAGCTTCTCTGGGAAGTTCCTCATGTACTTTTACAAAAGGACCTTAATTATTTCAGTCAATAGAGGGTTCGTTTCCAAAGACCAGCCAAATTCTCAGATATGATGCAGTACATCATTCTGAGCAGCAAACAAAAATTTTTCATCGGTTTTTAAAAAAAAAAAACAACCTACACGATTGAAAATTAAAATGTATGGAACAGCTGTTTTTTTTTATAACCGTTGAAAAATTTCTATGTGGATGTACTGCATCATATCTGAGAATTTGGCTGGTATTGAGAAACTAACCCTGTCTACTTCTGTCCAACTTTAACGGCTCGGAAGTTAGCTGCGAGTGATGGTCTGCACATTAAACAGTCAAGACGATGTGTCCTCTGCGCATAGGCGTATTAGGGGGGGAGGGGGGGCGTGCCCACCCCAGGATGTGGTGTGGATGGGTTACCGATTCGAACATTTGTGAGGCACTTCACTGATCAAGCATGCAAAGTAGCCTGAACACGATACAGCGACAAGCTATTTCATTTACGAATTACGATGCTAGTTGTCTTGACCAGAACTAACAACAACTTGACATGAGAACGCCTTTAATGACGTTGAGATTTAGTTGACCTGTACTATCGAACGAAGATTTTTATCGTTCTAATTATTTTTATTTTTCTTATTTATAGGCTGTAACAAAACCCTTCACGAAGTCGTCAACCAAGCATTATGTACGTCAAACTAAGTAACTTTACGCAAAAGGTATTGCTGGGAAACGACTTTTTTTTTGGAGTGGTAAAACCACGCACACACTGCATGTTTAACGTAATCGTAGCGCGATAAAAAGGATAAGAACCAGTTTTTGAGAAAGTGTATTGAAAAACATATGGCTATCTCTCTCTTTCTCGGCCCATGTAAATGAGTTTTTTGTGCCTTTTTATTTAATAATATTAACTATTTAATTTACAGTTTTAATTACAATAAATCTTTAAGATTTATAGTCTAAGATTGCAAACGTTTTGCACATTTTAGTGTCATTAAAATGAATGTTGGTACCATTGTTCACTCTACAAGAGATTATTAATTTAAATATTTTATACAATATTATTTTGAATGATATACAGGAGTAACAGAATAAGCGTAATATCTCTTAGGTTAGGCCAAGGAACATGGGTCGAAAAATGTTGGACATCCCATACAAAATATCGCATCGGCTGACGCAAATAGTTTGAAGAGTCCAATTTTTTTTACTCTTCGTTTCCTAAGGGTAAGTTATACAGTTTGATGGTCTGAATCAGCACCTAAGGGGTACTGCGTTTATTCTGTTACATGCAATACAAATACTATAATGAGCGTAAAAATACGCTTCACGAAGCCGAAAGGCACTTGTTCTCCCCGTCATTGCGATTATTTTTATACTCTGGAATGGTTCAGAGCATAAAGGTAGGTTCCCAGGTATGGACCTGGGAACCTTCTAGTTTACCTTTTTCACGAGTATTTTTTTAAATACCAGCATTATATTTTTCTTACAGTTACTTAGTTTGATGTACAGAATGCTTGGTTGTCGGCTTCGTGAAGGATTCATTAACACCACATATTTTAAGACTTACTATTGGAATGTGACAGATTTAAATCGGCCGATACATGGCAATATTTTTTTTATCGGCTGATTTACGAGCATATTGTCGACTTATAGATAAAAGAACTGCCAAGCAACCCCAAGATGTATGGCATTCTTTCCTCATACACTTCACTAGATACATAATTGTGATATAGTTCATAATGACTAAACACTTACAATGAGGATTATGTGGGTGTTCCCCTGGTGTGGCTATTCCATGCTCCGTGCCATTTTCAACTCTATTTTAGACGTAATTTAAAGTGCTACAAGGATATTTTGGCGCTTGAATGACATTGACAGGTGGCGCTGTTGGTAAAAATATGTGAAAAAACGAGATTACACACAAGGTTAGTTCCAATTTTAGCCACGCGCCAAAAGATTCGTGTACATTACAATGATCACCGTGCTAATTCTCACTTTATTCTAGTTCTGATAGAGTTCATAATCACTTAATCCTCTCACCCCTCATCCCCAAGAAGACGTATGTCATTCCTTCCTCATACACTTTCTCCGCTCCAGCACAATCATGTTCTTCAACGCACTAGCTACTGTATACCTGAGCTCGTGGAACTTCTCGTAGGAGAGCCGATATGTGTGGGTCTGTCCGTCTGACAGTTGGAGTATGAGGATAATGTAGGTGTGCTGATGCATCAGTGATCTGGTACGCTCTGGAGTGGCGTGCTCTGATGCTATTGAGGATTGACTGTGGAAGAAGAAATGAGATTTTTAGTATTAGGTCAGCCTACTCTAATGGCATTAGTTCTAGTTACGGACAGACATGTAACACTATTTTTAAACACTTAAGAAAAAATTGCAACTTTGACCTCTAATATCTCGATAACTAGAAGGTATGGTCAAGAACAAAAAATGATCGCAATGACGGAACGGCACGGTTGGCGCAGTGACTAAGCGATTGGCTGCTGCGCTGCGCGTTGCGGGTTCGATTCACGCACGGAACAAATATTTATATGGCTCTGGTCTGGCTGATTGTAGAAAAAACTAAACTAACCTCAATGATATATCGATCTTCCATTGCATGCTGACCAAGCCAGGCTTGACCCTCAGGTGTAGCGGCACATTCTCATACATCTTGTCAGTACAGAGCAGCGTTGTGAACTCTGATACGCAGTCTGGGGAGAACCTAGAAATATATAAAACTATATATAACCTTTTATCCGCCAGAGCATAAACGCACGCGCGTGCCCTCCACGCCAAGCCACAATTTCACTACCATTTTGTCACATATTTGTGTTGTTTGGCGTACATGGCGCGCGCTTGCAACGCTTGTACTTGCCACGTATATGTGACAATGGCGGTCAAAAGTTTAAATGGCCAGCAGCAGTTTTAGAGCCCAATGGCTTGGCACGCGAGATGGTATGACTATAATGCCTTGAAACTGAAGGAAAACCTTTCGTGTGGGCCGCAACATGTGTTAACACATCCTAGCACGGGGGGCTGGGCCGGCTGATGCCGGTGCTGAAATCCTCAAACAATACAAAATACAATAACCTCATTAGTTATGTGTTTGAGCCATTTGGGGTTAAATCACTAGGGCCATGGGGTCCGAGTGTACATTTAGTCATTCGGGACATTGCCAAGCGATCGGTAGACTCATCCCGTGACGGGCTGACCATTTTTTTTTTTCAAAAGAATCTGTCAGCCATCTGGGCACTATTTCAAACTCTGTGGCTGTTACTGATAAATTCCTAATGGAAAACCCAATAATATGTACTTTGCCCGACTCGGGAATCAAACCCAGGACCTCATGCTCAGCAGTCACGCTTGCGACCACTCGGCCAACTAGGCAGTCAGTATTACACAATAGTATCACCTTAGTCCTTCTAGAAATGTCCTAACATCCTCCTGCTCCCAGGGTTCCTTGGTAGCAGAGCGTAGCCTCGCAAAGTGCCGTACGACTTCTCTAACTGCTGAAAACTTGTCTGTTTTCATCAGACTTGATGTTCTACTGTCCGGGTTGCCTTCTAGCTCTTTGAGTGCCACTAGGAAATAGAGAGAGAAAGATTTAACAGACGTAAAATGGGAGGTAATTTGTTTTATATCTAACGACAAATTTATGATGATATACTATCTGGAACTAGTAAATAACGTATGATAATTATTTTGTGCTCTGCTTTGGAACATTGGGGTTACTGTTTATAAGAAAAATTATAGTTAAATTAGGTACAAGTTTTTAACTTAGTTTCCAAAGTGTACTCACGAATAACAAAAGGTTTAATCTCCTTCTTTTGTATTTCTGGCGTTAATAACGATACAGTAGTCCATTGCGAAGGACTTTCTGTTAATAATTCTAATTGTTGAGACATTTTATTGCATTAAGAATTAAATACAAACATAACAGAAAAACCAAAACAACACCAACTGTTCGTGTACAAAATTGACATTTTTATGACAATTTGTGACATGTAATCATGTGTGATTGTCAATGTCACCTTTTCTTTTTTTTTGTAGTTTTGTCAATGTCACCATGGCCATGTCTTGTTCTAGAGTGGACCGCATAAAGTAAAGTAATATGTGGACCGGTTGCGGTTTTGTAATCGACTAAAACATTAAAAAAGAGCGGTTTTTTTTTAGTAAGAGAACCGACTTGGAAAATTCAAAAGTGGATAATTAATTTACTCTTGGAAGTCGGTGACAAAAAGTCACTGTATAAGAAAATTGTACATCTTTGACCACACTTCCTAAAGATGACGACCAACAATATTAGAACTCGGTTAAAAACCGCAATAATGCATTGAAGTAACCGTAATGTAATGTCGACATCATCCATCGCTCATCACTAGAAATTGTAATGGCACTCGCTAGAGTATGTATGTTCTGTGGTAAATGGCCGCCGCTTGTTTGGCGTTATCGCGATAGCTTTTAGTTTTAGTTGACGAAAACTAACTAAATTACCACAAAAATTTGACCGATAACCACAGAAAAGTTTTATTTTTGTTTGTTTAGACTGAAATGGCTGCAGTGCAAAGCGCTCCTGGCAGTAAAAATTGGCCAGCTAGACCCGGTATCCAGCATCAGAACAGCCAAGGCCCACCCTCCAGTATGACGCTAAATAGAACAATTAACCTGTATCCGCTTACTAATTACACGTTCGGGACCAAGGAGCCCCTATTTGAGAAGGATGCATCGGTTCCCGCCAGGTTTCAGAGGATGCGGGAGGAGTTTTCGAAAATCGGCATGAGGAGGTTAGTTTTTTGACAGAATCTTTTGGCAGTGTTTGAAACTGTTGGCAGTCTTGGGTTCTATTCTAGGTTGGTTTGTTATCATTATCATTCAGCCCACCATATCTGCAGGCTATAAATTCAATCAACACCCATTTGCTTTACTACTACTTTTAGTCACACAGCCAAAAGATCACTTACACACCTACAGCACCCAAAGGTTAAAAGAAACATTGAAATTACAAAAAGACTGCAACAGAGTTGGCATTCTACAAAGCTGAATTTCCTCATAGACTTGAGCCATATCAATGGCTGCATTCTATACAAACAACATCTTACAGTAAAATACTATGTAAAATTGATTATTAATTATGCATAACCAACATCTAGGTTCAGTGCAGATTCCAGCAATACCAGCAAAAATATACAAATGCAGGTGCATCCACACCGCACTTACTTTTTGTAGAACAATGTTTCCAAGTGTTGCTGAGCAATATCCAATAACAGAAAGTTATTTATTGTTAGTACATAATAAGTAATGTTGCCCCCCTAGCTGTAGGGTTTAATTTCAAGGCATCCACTGGATTAGTCTGGTTAAGTAGTAGCCAGCCTCATAGGCTGAACTGCGAGAGAGCATTAACATAAAAAAAAAACGGGTGGCTAACTTTTGAAAACAGTACGTAAGTAGGTGTAGTATGCAATGGGGACACAATGAGTAACATTCAACAAACAGCAAAAGTTACAGATAGTTTAATGTAACCGTGTTGCTCCACAAAGTTAACTGCGGTGTGGATGCACCTTTAGGAACACCTGAATCCACAACTGTTATGTTAATAGAACTTATCTATCTTTCAGATCAGTAGAAGGAGTGTTACTAGTTCATGAGCACGGACTGCCACATGTACTGCTGCTGCAGCTTGGGACTGCGTTCTTCAAGCTGCCTGGAGGAGAGTTGAACCCAGGAGAGGTAATGAATTTTGTTATATCTTCACGGAGTTTCGGCTCATGCTATATGACAAAAGACCAATTCTTGTGTAGCCAGGACCAATACAAGGTATACTCAGATTGAGCTATGGGTTAAAAACTACCAGTCAGTAGGTCTGATAGGACTGGTACCGGTGGTAGGTCTGGTTTTTTTTTTTGTTGTGTGCACTTGTGGCTTGTGCCAAATAAATATGTTTTACCAACCCGCACTGGGCCCGCGTGGTGGATTATAGCCCATTCCCTCTCATAGAGAGGGGGCCCGAGTGTCCCAGCAGTGGGAACATTATAGGCTGATTATGCTTATGCTATATCTAAGCGACTGGCCTCAGATGCCAGTAGACAGGAAAGGAGGAACTATAGAAGAAAGATAAAATTGTCCACCATTGCCACAACGTATAAAACTGTTTTACATCTGTAATTTTTGAAAACCGCATAGGACACAGCTGTGTGGCATTTGCTGTACTTTGCCTATTTGATGCAGCTGTGAGACACAAGTTTTTATTTTGCTTCATATTGTGTGCATTTGTGGTGTAGCTACATATACTAATATAATAAATAAATAAATAAAATACATTTATTTCCAGCAACCTTAACTCATATGTGGGGTACACACAAATACAGATAACAAAAAAAAAAAAGACTTAAGCGGCCCTGCTGACGGCAACATGCCTATCACAACAGTGCCGTATGTATGGGCAATCCATCCATAATCCATTATAAAGATGTAAAGTTTGTGAGGTTGTATTGGATAATCTCTGTATCTACTGAACCGATTTTGAAAATTCTATCACTAATAGGAAGCTACATTATCCCCGAGTGCCATAGGCTATATTTAAAATGTGCCCGTGGGATAATTTCCGACAAAAAGCAACAGCTAGTGCCTAATAAATGTATTTTATTAATTTCAAATCATTACTATCATTTCCAGACCCTTTTTTTTCCGGATAGGAAATCATCAAATGACCCCTCCCACTTTGGGCGGAGCAGAAGGGAGTGTCAGACTTGTGCTGACTAAAACCCATCCATGTTCCTTCTTAGCCCTTTGTGTTCCAGGGCCGCGGTATCATCATTCATCATCATAGGTCATTTCCCTGCCCTTATGGCAATTTATTTGGGGTTGCAGCAGCATCTCTTGTTCTTCCATACTTCTCTATTACGTCTATTAGCCAATATAGAAGGAAGTAAAACTAGTAATAGACATTGTGTGTTGTCCACAGGATGAGATTGAAGGTCTGAAGAGGCTACTGACAGAGACACTTGGCAGACAGGATGGTGTTAAACAGGAGTGGCTCATAGAAGACACTATTGGTGAGTTTTACTTTGTTATTAAGAGTGGCCAACCCGTCATACTTTTCATACAAACGCTCGTACGTGATTATGCCGTTGTTACACATCTATCTTTGATTTTTTTGAACTAATACGTATTTTGTGCGCTATATCTAGGTTTCTATGGTTGTAAAAAATAAAAAAAAGTAGAAACAAATTCAGTATAAGCCTCCAAAAACTGTTGTTTTGCACAAATTTTACCTGAACTTTGGCCGTTCATAATGTACTCATAAACTGTAAAAATAAAGAAAACATCTCGATAGAAACCTTGCACATGTAATGGAGATTCTTAATGATAAATAATTATTTCACACACTTGTAAGACTTATTCAAAAACACGTATGTCCTGGAATAAGTTTAAGCAATTTTCGAACACTATTTTTCATTCAATGTCATCGCGTTAGACGGTATGAGGTGCTTGGGACACGAGTTGTGCGGGGTTGGGGCGGGGAAAGACGGGGGAGTTGAAAGAAAATCGCCGCTGTGGCTCTGGATGAAATAACAAGCTTTTTGACCATGCTCGCTTTGACGATAGGCGGGCCGGGAAGGGCCCTCTTAAAAGACTCTTCATCATCTTCTGGGTACATCTGCGATCTGTGGCAACTGAGATAATCGGTTTTCAAGTATCATCATGGTAGGCTCAGACAACGATATCCGGGTAGCGTTGCCAGGCGTCCGGATAAAGCCGGACATAGGTAGGCTTTTTGATTGTGTGTCCGGCCAAAATAAACGGCGTCCGGCTTGTCCGGCTTTTGTTAGGCTTTTTACATTTCGCAAACGAGCGAGCGCCGAGCGTGGCCGAGCGCAGGCGACGAGAGTCGACTTCGGTCGCTCACGCAGACCGAAGTACCGCCCGTCGCCCTGCGCTCAGTGCGCTCTGTCGGCAAACCAAAAATATGAATAATTAATTTTATTGTGTAACTCAAAGAGAAGAAGTTTCGTTTTATTGTTTAATTTTAATAGAAGAATTTTTGTTTTGTTTCATTGTTTAACTTAAAGAGAAGAAGCTTATGTTTTTTTTTTAGTTATAATAGTCTTATTTGTGCCTTTCATTAGTATTTATGAAGAATTTAAATATGTTGATACATTTTTAAGTATCTAGAATTTAATTTTGACTGATGACTATTTGACTGATTAATAATACATTACCTACCTAAGACTGATTTGGCATTCGATTTTATTTATTATTTCACCAGAATTTGACAAGATTTTTGTAATAATCACAAAAGCTTGATTTTACATCCAATTTTTTGTCGTACCTATTAATACTGAGTCAAAATCCTCAATAATGTAGGGTGTCCGGCCTTTCTACCCAAATGTCCGGCCAAACTGGCTGGTCTGTCCGGCTATTAGGTTTGGCGACCTGGCAACCCTATATCCGGGTAAAACTGATCTGGGAAAGCTATAGATAGCGAAAGGGTGAAGTGGAAATAAACTAGTGAATGGCCAGCCTTAGGACAGAAGTAATAAGTTGGAAGCCAAACTGGTTGCCGATGTCCAACTAAGAAAGAGAATGAACATGCTCATATTATTTTTCAATAGCTATTCTAAGCTGAATTTGTGCTTTGATTGATTGATCATTCTTATTATTGGCAATAGATTAACTATCCATTATGTACATGACTCTTATCCATAACTGGTAAAATGTGAGTGTAGTTTACACCCACCTAACTTTTTTAGGAATATGGATGTAATCCTAAGCCGTGTTGACGCAATCAGAGTATGCTCGGACCGAGTAGATTCGGATACCTACTCGGACGCAACTCGTATTGTGGTAACCCATACCAACCCATCCGAGTGCGCTCGGATTATAGGTTGCCATAATACGAGTTGTATCCGAGTCCATTCGGTCCGAGCATACTCTGATCGTGTCAACGCGGCTTTAAGAAGCTTATGGCTAAATCTTTTTTATCGTGTGGTTAGTGCCTAATCTGGTGTCGAGAGTTTTTATGCCGCCCATGGGCCTCTGACTTGGCTTTACATATCGTCGAGAAATATCTCTCAGGCATGCTGGTTTCCGATACGATGTTTTTCTTCACCGAAGCAATTAGTGATCATTATACAATACGCACATGAATTTGAAAAATCCGAGGTACGCACCTCTTGTCTTGGCTTAATAAAAACAGCCGTTCGGGTTAAGCCGCACTTGCCTAGGTTGGCCCGTGGATGGGCCCCAATACATACCGAGATTCCTCCGTGACTCGGAAACCACGTTAAGCCGTTGGTCCCGGCGTCAATTGTAGATCTTTGACAGTCGTTACAGGTAGTCAGTGACCCGAAACTCTGACAACCAGTCTTACCATTACATAACCAGTATTACTCAGTACTAACTGGGTTGTGGAGGTCTAATAGGCAGTCACTCCATGTAAAATACTGATATTCAGTTGCATCCGGTAAGACTGTAAGCCGACCCCAACCAAACAGGCTAGGCAAATGATGAGATATAATCTTATCACTTTATTTTTTTTATTTTCAGGAAACTGGTGGCGCCCCAACTTCGAACCTCCCCAATACCCATACATTCCGCCTCACATAACGAAGCCAAAAGAGCATAAGCGCCTCTTCCTAGTACAGTTACAAGACAGAGCCCTATTCGCTGTACCCAAGAACTACAAGCTTGTGGCAGCTCCGCTATTTGAGTTGTATGACAACGCTCAGGGCTATGGACCGATCATCTCTTCCTTGTCGCAGAGCCTGTGTCGGTTCAATTTTGTGTATATGTGAGGTTTGAAATGAGCAAGGTCGAATTAAATTAGCTAGTGAGACTTCGGAAGTTATGGGTGTGTTTTGTGATGATAGAACAAGAATAACCGGCCAAGTGTTCCGTAGCACCAAATAATATAATAACAATATTCATAGGTCATTTTATAGTCAACAGCAAAACTAAATTTGTTTTTCATAGCATGATAATGAAAAACGAAGTCACTGCTGCAGTTTCACGACAAAGTCCCGTATATCTCAAAAGATAAATATCTATTAGTACTACTATATTATCTTATTCAAATTAATTTTCGTTGAAATTTCCTTTTCACCACTCCCGCACGAAAGAATTGTCTTTCCTCTACGAAAAAAGGGAGGAAAGTTGGTTTTTCCTCACTGTTTGAACAGTGAGGAAAGTAATGATCCCGTTCAGCAACTAACCTTGCCTGATTGATTTTTTTATGTTAAGTTTTAAAGATATTTTAAAAAATAAATAATTTTATACTTAGAATAGAAATATTTATAAGTTATGATTAATGTTTTTTTATAAAATTTATCAAATTAGTTCAGAAACATTAAAAAAGTTTAATAAAATATTGAAAATATTACATCGTCAAAGAAGAACGGTCATTTGTGACCCAGACCCGACACGAATGAGACATATCTCAGTTTTTTTGTTATTTTAAATATAGCTAAAAAAATTATTTACCTATGATGACTGAATACTTTCTTGCTGGAAGTGGTGAAAAGTTTTGTATGCAACATGTGAGCAATTCGCTTACTCAGGATTGAAATTTATAATCACTTGCTGCGCTCGTGATTCTATTTTTCAATCCTTCGTTCGCTCAAGACTCAAAATCAAAACTCATAGGAAAAACGAACTTTCCTCACATATTGGATAAATAACTATTTACGTTCTAAAAACCTACTTTTTTTCTCCAGAATATTCCTCCTCTTTAGAAATTAGAGGGGAGGGACACACTTATATCGCTTTAGAAACGAATATCTCATCAACCATTGATTAAGGAAAAAGTATTTGAGGATCCTCTTTTATCATTTTTAGAAATCCGTACCTCAATCGGCAAAAATGAAACCCATAGAGGATAACTTTGTGGTCCGTCTGTCAAGACCCTTTTACTCAGGAACGCGTGGAGGTATCAAGTTAAAATTAATATCAAATATTCAGGTCTGCTACCCCTTGGAGCAGTCAAAAAATCAAACTTGTAAGTCAATGCAATCAAAAGATATGACTATTTATGTCGCATATTTTGCGATTCAGCAAGGGAATCAAAACCTATATGGCACTGCCTGTTGACCTAGAATCATGAAATCTGGCAAGAAGCAATGTCTTGCAGCACAAGTAAAAGAGAAAATCTGAAAACTGTAAATATGTAATTTAATAACGAAATACCTACAAGTTTATACGGAACCGTCGTTGCGCGAGTACAACTCGCACTTGGCCGTTTTTTTTTATTCTATCCTCACTAAATATCAATCCTATTATGTCTGAAGCTTCACTAACGTATTTAATTTGACTTACTAGGTGCAACAAGATTGCAGTCATTCGTTGACCAGTTGATTTTGATGACTTCAAAACATACAAATCAATAGTCAATCGAAAATGCACTCTATTTGCACCTTAAGACTGGTGAATGTTTAAAAAGTCCAAACACTTAATGTTTTACATTTTTTAAACAAACGCCGAGTATGAATGTGTTATAGAATAAGAATGTATGTGAGATTGTGTGTGACATAGATTATATTTACAGTACATATACAGGGTGAACAGTTATCATGTATTCAGTACATCATTCTATTTTTATTTTGTTTATTGGGGAAAACAAACAGTGACACATTCATACAATAGAATAATAAAAAAAAACATTAAAAACAAGTATGAGCAAATATGTTACCAACAATTTTTTCCACGGAATACATACAAAAAATACAAGCTTTACAAACCCTGCAAGTTTAGACCTACAAACTACAATAATTTATAAAATATTGGTGTTATTTTTTTAAATATTTAATTTAAATTTAAAGCTGAATTTTGGGTGCGTGATTTTAACAGAGAAAAAAGAATATAAACAAGGCATGTGAATAATTATACCTACCCAATGCCAAGTGTATTCAAAATGATGTTCATAAGAGCGGCCAACCCGTCATACTTTTCATACAAACGCTCGTACGTGATTATGCCGTTTTTACACATCCATCTTTGAATTTTTTGAACTAATAGGTATCTTGTACACTATATCTAGATTTCCATGGAAGCAGAAAATAAAAATTTGTAGAAACAAATTCAGTTTAGGCCTCCAAAAATTGCTGTTTTGCTCAAATTTTACCTGAACTTTGGGCGTTCATAATGTACTCATAAATTGTAAAAGTAAAGAAAACATCATGATAGAAACATTGCACATGTAATGGAGATTCTAAATGACAAATATGTATTACACACACTTGTAAGACTTATTCAAAAACACGTATTTCCTGGAACAAGTTTAAGAAATTTTCGAACACTATTTTTCGTTCAATCGCGTTAGGCGGTACGAGGTGCGCGCTAGACTAAACGTGCGGGGTCGGGGTGGGGTGAGACGGGGGAGTTTTTCGAACATGCACGCGTTGACGACAAGCCGACGGGGAAGGGCCCTCTTAAATTTACCAGCAGAGAGATTCTGAACCACAAATCTTAGATATTTTTCGTTGTATAATAAAAAAAAACCCCGGTCAGAATGATGTACTGAATACCTACATGGTAACCATTTTAACATCGATGTTTCCACCTTGTATATCAAAACATTTCTGGTACTCGGGTGTCCGAATACTTAGTTTTATTTAGCTCATTCAAAATATGCCGAATGTCCTTAGCAATATAGTCTATTTTGTATAAACGGAATTGTATCAAATTTTTCAAGAATCTTCAATCTCGAAAGAAGCAAATGATTTTTTTTCGAGTAAATTCAGTTTTACGTCTAATTAGCACACCCGTTATGTACGTTTTCACCTTCAAATATTAAGGATTTATGATGTAATGATAGTTTTAAGTGAAATTTACAAAAAAAATGACATAAACCCTCTATTTCAGATGCGTTTTATTTATTTTTGTACCTCAAGAAAGAAGATTGTTTTTAGTTTTAATTGTAATTTTAGATAGATAATGGAATCTTTATGGTAATTCGTGAAGAAAGAAATGTGCGTCCTGTTATTTCCGCCTACCCCTAACTGAATAGGCGTGAGCTTGTGAAACATGGTGCTCTTATATTCACAAATTAATGTTGTAACCTTAGATATACAGGGTGAATTTTTCAAGTGGGCGTGGATTGCTATATCCGAAACTATGAGGAATAGCTTAAAACGCTCAAAGGAGTCTCGAGCCCGATTTTGATGTAAACAAAAACTGCATCATTGGATTTTTGAAAAATCAATATTCCTGGCCAGGAATGTAATATAATATAAACCTTATTTCCGTTAAACTTAGGCTATGTTTACAATTATATAACAACATGTATATCGCGTCTAAAAAAACAATTTTGCAATAAATTGATGATGGTAGGTATTTGAAACTTATTGGCTAGTTTTGCGACAAACAAATTAGATAACTACCCTCCGTACTAGTTATAAACTGTACGACGGTAGAGTAGTGCGGCCAGTTTACTATCTCCGATGTACATAGTATAAGCAAACTTAACAGATTTACTGCATGTTATGTTTGCAATAATATCACTTAACTCAGATAGTGCAACAAGTTTACTAGACTTACTTAACTAACACAGTTATACTCATAATTCCTCAACATTAAAACAATGTTGCATTGTTACAATTTTATTCAATCAAAAATACAACTAGGTGATAAATAGTCTTGACATTGTTTGTAGCTTTAACGCAAAAATGAAAGCAAAATTTTAAGGTGTCACACAACATTACTCAACGTCTGTTAGCAATTTACACGTGTTATTAAAATTGTAAAAACAAAAATAAAGAAGAGAAAGAAAAAATAACAATCGAACGGTTTTGAAAAAAACCGTTTTTTTTCATTATTATTATTTCTTTTTTCATATTTTTCCATTCGATAGTGTCGCTAATAAGGATCAAATTCTGGGAAGTAATGACATGCGGCAAACTAAAGGAAAGAGTTCATTTTTGATAAAAATATAACAATAAGCGAACAGTAAGTAGGCAATCAACGAAACGTCGAACAAAATCACTATTGGCGCCAACTGACTTGTAAGTTCTAATTTCAATTGTTTACATTTTTTTTTTTCTTTTATCGTGGCCTTTAATCGCGAAGACTCAATAAAATTGAAATTAGAACATAATGTTGTGAAGATCGACTGCGCTGCGGGTGTCATCAATCAAGGAAATTAATTAAAAATACGAAAATACATAAAATTTTAGCTTTTTCTTAAGTTTGCCATATGTCATTAACTCATTACTTCCAAGAATTTGATCCTTATTAGCGACACTATCGAATTATGAAATAATAGTGTTTTTTTTTCAAAGTAAAAGGATTCGATTCCTGGCTAGGAATAATGATTTTTCAAAAATCTAATAATGCAGGTTTCGTTTTCATCAAAATCGGGCTCAAGACTCCTTTTAGCATGTTTCGCTATTCCTCATAGTTTCGGATTTGGCCATCCATGCCCATTTGGAAAATTCAACCTGTATTTCCTAACATTTTTGTGACAATACAAACATGACAAATGAACTACAGATATAAATGTAGATATGTTACACAGGGTGACACAATGTGCGGAGTTATTGCTAATCGATCTGTTAACGACAACTTTTTTAAGAGATATATGTGGGTAGTCTGTCCACTAAAATAAGCTTGTCCAAGTCTGACTTAATCTGTGATATTATTGATCTCTAATGTGCACAGTTGCGCTTATGAAATAAATGTTATTAATTTTTTTATTTTAGTCTAACTAACATTAAAACAACTAAACGTTTAATTCAGAATATGTGAACGGTAGCTGTTCTACTTACCTCTGGGAAGGATACGAGCGTAATGTTATTTTAACTATACGAAAATGTAAATTTTATTAATATGTTATATTACTTTTTTGAACATTAGGTTAATTTCAAAATAACTTGTATTTAAAAAAAGTCAATGTTGCAGCGATAACGAGACCATAGACTAAAGTTACTTTTCTGAAATCACAGTATTGTAAATCTGAATACTGTCGAGCTCAAATTTATGGGACCTCGCGGCCATGAGTTTTGGTCTTGCCGTATATTGATCAAATCTGGTCGGACGCCCAGTCGTGCGAGTAAACTTTCTTCTTGGTCGAAGCTTCTGCGGCCAAAAGTCTTGGTCGTCGCCGTATAGTGCACAAGGCCTCCAAGTTGTGTTTCAAACAATGTTATATAACAAAATTATAGGTTAGGATAGACTGTAACTGTGAAGAGTGTCTAATATTTGACTTATTTTTTATATGAACCTCAAACTTTTGATGTTTTGAATCATGCAAGTACAGATTAAGGTCTAGGGTTCAGTCCCCAGTTAGGGCAGTGCTATGCGGTTAATTATGTAACTTCAATTTTATTTTCGTCAATGATTTTTGAATTGTAATTTTGATGTTACTCGAACAGTTATTGTTTGACTAAGATGTAAACTTGAAACTTTCTATATACAGCTGAATGTGCTACTAATTCCTTTTATTAAATAATGGGGGCTATCGTGTATGAATTCGCCGCAAATGGCACTAGTGTAGCGCGAGGTCACCGAATTGTCCGATGTCATAGTGTTCGCGCGTTGCGTGCATGTTTAGCACGTATTTTTAATTTATATTTACGATTGTGGTCTAGATTCAGCCATTCCTGATTAATTATGACTTGAAGATTTTAAGTAGCAACAAGATTTTATTTGTTAGTACTTGGAGATAAATGATTTTAAATAGTTCATGCTTGCTAATTTTAGGAAGAATATTGTAAAAATGTATCTGAAGTTTACATTATATTGATAGACGTAATAAAATAAACTTTTTATGAAGTTTTTGGTACTTTAAAGTATAAAATAGAATTATTGACATGACCTTACTCGACAGTGGTGCCATCTGGTGAGCTCAAAAACGATAGCCCTCATTACGTGGGAATATATCATGAACAGAGTTTTTTTACAGATACTTTTGGAACTTTTCTTCTCCTTAGCGTATCGATGGCAAAAAGTTCAAATTTGTTCAGCCCAAAACTCAGCCACGCGAACCCCGCTCACTGATGCAGTGAGTAGGTCATCATGTGCGCAGGTGATAGCCATGCGATACAAGATGGAAGGTGGGCCATTGTCTGTGGGGAGACGCCGCATACGCATTTGAGGTCTGAGCCGTCCGTGAACCCCCATCTGCAGAGATTGTCTTTGCTCAGGCCGACTTGGATTCGAAGTCTGTTTAGAGATTTACAAGTCGGCCACGGCAACGCGTGCCCAGGTGGAAGGTTTTTGATGGATCGATGAAATTGTCAGGGGGTTTAAACTTTTGGAACAGATCATAGCTATCTTGCAATTTCTTCTTTTTTTTTTGTAAATCTACCATAGACTGTAGATTCGACCCAGATATCTGCCTGAGTATTGCCCGATACGTTGGGGTCGGTTTCGGTTTCCAGTCTTACCAGATGCAGCTATTTTACATGAAGCGACTGCCGTCTAACCTCCGCAACTTTGGTAAGACCAATATCTAAAATTTTGACAAAATATTTTCAACATTGTGCGGTTGTACCTATAAGGTAAGTCAACTGTTCACTGTTACATGGATGTGCACGAAGGGGTTCGCCGCATTTGCTGAGCCACGCATCCGTGCGTACTTGCGTAGCCACTATGAAAAGTGGGTCGGCCGTCAATGAGTGCGATAGTACATGTGCGTAGCTAAGCGGTGGATGTCTTCAGATAGCAGATCGCCATGCTTGTCTAACGGCCGTTTTCTATAACTTACGTATAGCGGGTTAGTTGCCTTACTCTAGTAGATATCGGTGTTTATATAAAAAAAAGTTAGCAATGAAATGACAGGAATATCCTATCCACGTCTCTCGGAGGGTTGACCGTTGATGTTTCTCACGTATTCAGTACTGTTGTGGACCGACCAACCTTTTTTAAGATTTATTTGTCAGTTACAAAAAAAAAAAAACAAAGTAAAAAGCATAATTTAATCAAGTCTTTATTTTATTTTAGTAATATAAGATCTAGTGGCTTTCCATCCTCCACAAGCACATCATTCTGAACCCCCACAAGAAAAGAAATTGTTCATCGGTAATTTAAAAAAAAACTGCTGTTCCATAAATTTTGACTGTGTAGGTAAGGTATTGCACTTTTTTTATGATCAGAAGAAGACTGATTGAAGATGTACTAAATACGTGGTGTCATATACACCACGTATGCCCTTCCACCCCCCGTATAATATTTATTTCTGACAGTGACAGGCTCCAGCAGATTCTGCGTCGCTAAAAACCTCACTCTATGTCATCGTATCTTGACTTCTAGTTTGTCAACGGGTAATACGTTGTGGCTCAGTATTTTTTATCAGGTGCGTAGTAGGGGAGAGCGGGGTAAACACGGACGCTGGGTAATCGCGGACACCCATGTTTAGCTATGTTAGAAGGGGTGGAAACTTATTACCAGTGATGCAATCGGAAGTCGATCCCGAATGCAAACCCTAACCCTGACAAACAGTGACAACGCGCTCGATATACAAAATATGTCGAGTTGATTATTTTTCAACAATTTTACGTAATTTTTGAGTAAAATGGAATAGGTGTTTAACATTGTGACGAAAAGCATGAAGATCCTCCCATTGACGATTGGATAAAATGTAACAAATGTAATCTATGGGGCCCACGAATACTTTACGATTAGTAAAAGTTCATCAAAAGGATTTCTTTTTTTTTTTACTGGTGGTAAATCATCAAATGACCCCTCCCACGCGGTATCTCTTTCGAACAGTCCCGCAACCCTGGTAGGCATCGATCCTTTCGGACCCCTTCCCGTTTGCTGACATCTGTTTGAGGCGCGCGTGGAACACAAACGCGCCGTCGAGTTAGCCCATCACCGTCAAAAGGCCGCGCCTACCGGTGGCCGGGAGCCACCACGTAGCCCCGGACGCCCAGGGCGTCTCCCGCGGCTGCTGAGATATGAGGCTCTCTCCCTCTCACGTCCCGCCACCTCCTCGCTAGCATGACTGCTTCGCAGAAGGAGGTGGCAATGTCCCATTCCCTCTCGCTCCGAACCATGGATTGAACTTGGGCCGGATACGAGAGGTCGCTGCTACGAGGACACGGCGGTGCTCCGCCCAAGCGGAGCAGACCTTCACCGTGTCCTGTGGTCTATTCTCGCAGTGGTGACACCCGGGCGTTTTCTCCCGCCCGATTAGGTGCAGGAACCTCCCGAAACAACCATGTCCAGTGAGGACATGCGTCATCTGAATGTGAGGGCGGAGGCCGTGGCGCCTCACTGGCCACTCCTCAAAGACGGGACTTATCGCCACTATTGTGGCGTGCCCTGCACGGGGTTGCGACAGGCGCTCTCTCCATATCGCCATGAGATCGCGTCGGAGGTCTGTCTGCTGAGCGGCGGTTTGCCTGCAGCGGAGTTACCCCCCGGCGTAGTGCCTCCATGCGCCACCCGTGCAGGCGCGCGACTATCGCCTCCAGGTCCCATGGCGGCAATCCGGCTCGCCGCCTCAAGGAACGCGCCCACAGCGGTGCCCCGTAAAAGGCCGTGGACCGCACGACTCCCGCGTAGAGCCTCCGGCAGGAGACGTTTGGACCCCTCTGGTTGGGCAAGAGCCGCTTGAAGGCAGCCCTGGCCCGTGCCAGTTTGGGAGTCAAACTTCGGAAATACTCTACGAAGTTCCACCAGGTGCCGGGCGAGGCGGATGGCAATGACTTTCAAAGAATTTGCCCACCTCGTCGAGCAACACGATGGGCCGGTATTCGGACGGAGAGTCCGCTGGGCGCCCGGCTTCCGGATGAGGACCAGCTTCCCCGTCTTCCAACGAAGCGGTAACTGGGGTCTCTCCAAGCATGCGCTGAGGAGCCCTTCCAGTCGGGGCCCGAGAGCCTCCAAGGCCTGGACCCAGACTTTGCCAGGCAAGCCATCGGGTCCCGGGGCAGCAGTTTTGCCGCCACTCTCAAGTCTACCCCGGAAAGGATTTATCTGTGTTTTAAATTATGATGGAATTCCCACCATCCGTAATTACCCCCCACGTGCCGTGGGGTAATCCCGAACACCAAGGTTTTGTTTATTTATAAATATTTGATTTTTTATCCATGTTGACTGAGATCTTAAGCTTTATTAATTCAAGTAAACTTTCAATAATAAATAACATTCATAACTTTAACTACTTTTGTTTTATTTCAGTTTTCTGTTCGCAATTAGCACACTCGCCCCTACTCGTAACCAGTGTGCTTGGAACTTATTACGGAAATTGAGTTGACAGGATTTATGAATGTGGACGAGGCAAAAGGAGTATGAACGATCGGGGCAGGTAGCGTTAGCAATTTCTGCCTACCCCCATGAAAAAAACCATGCGTTTATGTATGTACCTACAAGAAAATGTATGATGATAACGTAAAATGTTATCTTACATTTTTACACACGTAATTTTTTATTGAATTAAATTTTCGATACCTACAAAATAATCCATAAAACTATAAGAATAACTGCACTGCAGTTACATAAATCGATAAGATTTGAACAATAAACAGTTTTTCAGAGCAAGAAAATGCGTTTATTTTTTTGTGCTATTTTCCTATATTTTCATTACGGCGAGAGTAAATTGTGGAGCAAAGGAGTGGTTCATTATGCCTTCAATACAAAAGATTATGGTAAGTTGTCACAGATGTTTATGGGGAAGAAGACGGTGCTACTATAACCATGGGGTCCTGTGTTCGATACCCAGGTCGGGCAGTGTCTTAGTAGTAGCCACGGAGTCTAGGTTTGTGTTTATGACCATCGTCTCGCCACCTAATACAAATACTGGGAGGACCCTTCGGGATTAACAGGCGTGATGTTAAGACGAGAAAGAAGACAACGGCTGATAGAGGTTCATGGAAGAATACATTGAGCACCGATACTATACGTTATAAAGCAGATTGACGATAATTATTCACTCAGAACTTTTTTACAGAAATTAAAAGTAATTTATAATAATTACTTATGAGTTTGTCGTACAGTGGAAGGGCCTTCGCCCACGGTGGCTTTTTGTAGCGATGCCAAGCGTTTCGAACGAGCAAAAGCTTCGCAGCTATCGCTCGTACCTAGTTGCATTTGCGACGCGCGACATCACAGCTATAATTTTAAGCGATACAGAACCGGTAACGTGGGCGAGGGTATACAGTCACCGACAAGCCCTTTAATCTTATTGTTTTTATGTAAATCTTTCGTCGACCCGATTGTTTCTAGATCCTCACTCACAAGACATCATAGCAACGGCATTCGGGCGTCTGGAGAAGGAGATTTGCCTCAAGTTCTTCAAAACACCTCTGAACCATTCCTTAACCAATAATGAGAGGATTCTATACATTTCCAACCCTAAGAAAAGAAAGGACTGCCCGCCTCAAAGTTTTAAATTTAACAACCCTGTTGTGGTAAGTGTCCTGTAGGTATCCTTGCCTATCTTAAGGGCTCTACACACCAAAGCAGGTCGATACAGATCGGCGCAGCCTTAACACGGAATCGCTGTTTTTATGGGCTCTCATCCTTTTCTGTCGTCAGAACCGTCATTTACTAGAGCGAAAAACATGCTGCCGCGTGCGATAGCACTCCCGCTCTCTTTTTGAGTAAAGTAATAAAATAATCATGTCGGCGTCACGCATACACGGTTACCTACCTACGTACATGCGGTATACACGCCGAAACGTCGGCGACTTGCGTACGCTCGTTATCCCGGCGAAACTCGAGCTGTATTGACAAAAAAGTGGCCCATCTCATGCCGCCGACTTACCACAGACAAAGTTTTTGAATTTGCAATGATTTGAAGCCATTGAACACATGTTGGCGCGAAGCTTTGGTGTGTAGAAACCTTTATTTACTAAAAGCAGTACGTATGGGCAACAGTGTGTCTTAGATCTAATCCTCCATAGAAAAGGATGAATCCTCCCACCAAAGTGATGCCTCTGGACCTGGTCACTATACTTTAAGACTGATGATGATATATGATAGGTCCATCTGTAGGTTAAGCCGTGCTTACCTAGGTTGGTCTGTGGTTGGGTGACCGCCCATTATACCGAGAGTCCCGGCTGTCATCTTTGACAGTCGTTACAGGTAGTAATGATCCAAAAAGTCTGACAACCAGTCTCACCAAGCGGTGTCGTATTGCCCAGCAGGTACTAACTGGGTTGTGGTCGTGGAGGTCAGGTAGGCAGTCGCTCCATATAAAATACAGGTATTCAGCTGCATCCGGTTAGACTGGAAGCCAACCCCAACACAGTTGGGAAAAAGCTAGGGAGTATGATGTTGATGATGATATATGATGGGCGAATGACTGAGCGACTACCTACAAATGGTAGCAGTAACTAAGCTAAGGCAACGAGACCAAATTGATTAAGGTGGAAGCGCAAAGGTAGCCCGCGAAATTTAAATTTTCTCAAGTTTATTGCGATTTGCAGGTCAGTGCTAGGTTTTATGTTGATGCAAATATATATCGCGCCAGTAACACGTATGGAGTTACAGAATTATAATCATTCAAATCATCAATACAGCCCTCCAAGGTCATATAATCCCATTCAATAGCTATTTCATGAAAAAATCACTCTTTGGAATTATATGAACTTGGATGGTTGTATTGATGATTTGAATGATTATAGTTCTGTAACTCTATGCGTGTTACTGGCGCGATTCATATTTTCATCAACATACAACCTCACACTGACCTGCAAATTGCAATAAACGTAAGAAAATTTAAATTTTGCGGGCTACCCTTGCGCATCCACCTTAAGTTAGAACCATAGAAATATAAATATATCTATGGTTAGAACTATGACGAAGGAAATGCGTGCGAGCGGCACTGTAGTAGCGGCTGACGGGCGAGCGCTACACATCCAAGTTTGTTGCGTGCGTCGTATTTTACAAATCCGCCTTCTAAGGCTGCGTCTACGCTAGGCGAGCCGAACATGATCGGAGCACGAATTCGTTTAGCGTAGACGTACTTAGAAGCTTCGACTGAGCACTCCCGCCAAGGGAATTTGTGCTCTGTTCGCTTCGCCTAGCATAGACGCAGTTTAAGATTTGTGGTCGCTCAGTCATTCGCTCATATTATGGTAAACCATATTCATGATACCTAGCTTATTCGTTCGTTTAATTAAATACTATTTTTCTAAGTATTTTTTTTAATATTTCGCAGAACATGGACATAGGCTACAAATGTCTGAACGACGAGGACATATCGATGATAGTCCTTAATATGTTACGAGCGAGCGTCGGAGATGTGTGTAAGTTCATGTCGTAAACGCTGCGTGATCTCTCTGTTCCACTTCCATTACTCTCTGGTCAGGGACGGCAATGTGACACTACCGGAGAGAAATAAGGCACACTACTAACGGCCAAGCCACGAGGGTTTCCCATACCAATTTCGATTTCCAAACTCAAGACTGCTACGGAAAAATTCCGTATGGGAAACCGCAATAATATTGCCAAATCCGGGAATGGAACACAGACCCCACGCACATAGCCGCGCTTGCGACCACGAAACCAACAGAGCATTATAGGTGCAACCGCCAAGGTAGCCCGCGAAATTCAAATTTTCTTACGTTTTTTGCAATTTGCAGGTCAGTACCAGGTTGTACGAGTATGTTGATAAAAATATGATTCGTGGCCTTAACAAATATTGCTTAACTGCGTTATAAGTTAACCATAAAAAAAGTCATTCAATGGGGTTAAATGAACGTAAAGGGGCTGACACTGATCTGCAAGTTGCAAAAAACGTAAGAAAAATTGAGTTTCGCGGGTTATCTCCGCGATTCCCCCTTAAGCTACTGATATATAGTGCAACAGACATAGAAAGGATCCAAGAGACCCTAGTAGCATTTTTTGTTGGCATTTAGTTGGGCCACATACCTCTGGTTAGTTGGCAAATGCATACAATTGGCGGGCAGTTTGCGGGTTGGGCCAAACACTGATGGCCTACGTGGATTTGCCTACGAAGGCCCAACTTGCGATGGGGCCAACGTGCATTGCCCTACGAAGGCCCAAAAACAACGTGTTATGGGTAGGCCCAACGATACATATTACATGTAGGCAAGCGGTTGTATGTTGGTTGGTTCTATGGCTGGTTTCAGAGCGACGCGTCTCGTACCGCGGCCGTATCGGCCGTCGCTGTACATGAACCATAGTGGCTTCAAAATAAAGTTGGTTTTAGCGATGTGTTTTGAAAAACCAACCTTATTTTCAAGCAGATAAGGTACATCTGCAGAGACGTGCATGCGGCCGGCGCAGGCGCGGATACAGTTAGGGGGGGGAGGCAATGGGTGCAATTGCCCCCCCCTGAACTGGACCAAATAGGTACGTCATTAGCCAAGCTTGAACTAGTTTAAAACTAATTATTCTAGTTGAGTATTATATATATATTGTCTTGGGCGTCGCCAAGAGGAGGCAGCTGCCCCAGCCTAGAGGCTCAGGATTTTTAAAAGTTATAGCTTTCCCTGCCTGATGCCATAGACTGGTATTGTACGTAATAAATTAGCGTAAAATGGAATCTTATGTGATTGTGATTAAGATATTGTTTAAACCTGCGAAAAAACATTTATCAAAAAGGCTTGTACCTCTGGATTGGCACTCCTATTGGATTTTTGCATCGATCGACCTATACGTATAGACGGAGCCTGAAATAAATGAGCCCCTTGCCCCGAGGCCTTATATGCAATTAGGAATAGTATATATTTGAGGCTGAAAAATTTCGAGGCCAACCCAGACGACGACATACAAACGTCACCGATACAGTATTGTCTCTCTTTTGCACTTTGAAGTGATGAGTACATGAGAGGACGTTGTGTCGTCTGCATTGACCTACTTTCTGTCAGTTAATTAGCTGAAATTAAATGAAATACAAATTATGTTAAGTAATTGAATAAGTATATTTGTGTACAGTTCAAATTTTACACCACGGCTGAAGAAGAAACAAAACTTAAAAATAACTTCTTTGGAATAACAAAAAAACAAAACTTAAAAATAACTTCTCTATAATAACAAAAAACAGAACTAAAAATATCTATAAAGTAAGTACGTTAACATTTTAATGACTAAGTGTCATACTTACAAATGGAATGCAAATAAAAGTATCATTTTCAATAAAATTTGGTAGCAACAAACACTTCTTATTTAATGTTGATGAAGAAATATATTTTTTTTCTGTACGACTAACTTTATATATGCCTATCAGACTACTTCTTACTGGTACTGTATAAAAATCAACCTTATCCAAAAAATTATCACATTCCAATTTGTAAGACCCTCTTTCAGGAAATTCTTTGATAGATTTTATGACCACAATATCACCTTCTTTAGTATTAAAGCAAGAATTGACACTTAAGATACATTTATTATCTAAAATTACTTTTACAATTCTTTTTTTTCTAACTATCACTGTTTTCTTTTGTGAATATTTACTTGAACATTTAAATTCACCCATCCTTTTTGCAACCTGTTCTAAAGGGTGACTGTGAGATCGAACCATTTGTTTAATTTTACTCATGAAATTTTCAAAGGGAAAAGCAGAGAAGTTATCTAGATTACCAAATTTTTCAGTATCTGCTGTTAAATGTAAAAGATTATGAAAGTTATATACCAGAAGTTCTTTACTATACAGGGTTGGAACATTACGGACAAAACAATGCAATAAGTCATTGGCGTACGTGCGCCATTCGCTTACTGAAAAAAAATCACTACATAAAATATATATTGCACAATGTAATGCTAGAAAATGTTCATACAAATTTTTAGACAAGATGTTCAGTAAAACTACAGGGCCGAGGTATAAAACAAAAGATCGGAACTCCGTAGCCTTCCAATGTTTAAATAATTGTATAGGTCTTGGTCGTCTAGAAAATTCAGCTGGATAATGTTTTTTAATTTCTAATAGCCTTTGTGATATTGTAGTCACTTTTAAAAAATTAAGCTTACACTTTTTTGGTCCATTTTCAATCCAAACACGTATTAATTTTTTTACTACACCTAAACACACTAAGTGCATATAGTCTAAGGGTACTTGTGTCACTAAACCGACTTCCAGTTCTGTAAGAATAGATTTTGCAATCTGGTGATCTTCATAGTGCACATTATTAAAGTCAAGATCAGTTCTAAGATTTAAGTTTCGTGAGTATTGCCATGTGGTTCTACCAATGTACACTCCTTCCTGGGTGCATTTTTCACAACCATGTAGAGAATTGTGTGATTTAATGGATTTTATAAATGCACGTGCAGGTGCATCAGCTACAATGCAACTCAATCTAAATGCATACTTTTTTCCTTGAATGGTTATACCATTTGTTTCTAACTCAAAACACTCGTCAACGAAGGGTCGTAAATAATTATTAACATTATTTGGTTTTGATTCACCATAGAAAAGCCCGACAATGAAAGGCTTTTTGTTAATACACTGATCTAGAATACATAAAATGGGCCAAAAAGAATAATTTGTACTAGAATGTACGGGTAAGCCATCCACATTAACAGTTACAGTCAATAAATCACTATTAATTTCTAATTTTTTTAAATCAATTATAGGGTAGTTTTGATTGTCAATTAACCCAGTAGAAGCTCTTTCTAGTATATTAGGTAAAAGTCCGAAATATATGAAAGAGCCGGCATCACATTCTCTAACATTAATTTGCTTTGGCGTGTGTAACAATGTCCGTGAATCTTTAGGCAATGATGCATGATAAGGTTTTAGTATTTTTAACAAAGCATCTAAAGCTGAGTGCGAAATATTGTGGTCATGAGACCACGAAATGAGAGATGTAGCAAAATTCGTTTCTGTATTATTGTTATGAGATATAAGCGGTGCATTATTATTTTCCAAATTACTTTCAATCTCACTAGGACTATCATTATTAACATTATACAAAACTAAGGGTGGACTCAAACTAAAATAGTTATTCGAAATACGTTCAACCTCAACTTGTAACTCACGTGTAAGACTATTTTTAATAGCACTTCGATGGCGGGATTTTGTTCTCTCTGACACACCAGAGTAACTAGAAAAATTAATTGCTTCTTGCTCTACGACTCTCACGTCCTCCATCCCTGTCCTTGGCGAATCTAAACCAACTAACTATAATTTCAGTTATTCCATGATCAGTTTCTTTCTCTGCAGCCTTGTTTTTACGTACTGCACCTAAAATATACAAAAATACACTTCAATACAAAAATAAGTAATAAGTAATTAGTCTTTACAAATATTAATGCAGGAATCGAACCTGTGACCACTCGCACAGTAACCTGATCACTCTACCAGTGTGCAGTTTATTTAAATCATCCAAATGTTATTGAAGGACCCGGGTTCATTCCCGATTAGAGCAGATATTGAGTTTGCATATCTCTTTGTGTGTCCATGGCACCCACAATACAGGATCTTCCTAGGCTATGAGTGTGTATGATAGTTACAGTTAGGTACTTAATTTTTTATCTTATCACTCTCTTAGAAAAAACATAATTAAGGCTTAACTTACCTATAATTACTTTAATCAGCTGTAAATCTTTTAAAGCAATTTTATTATTTTTTCCTGTCCAGTTACACTTTGTAGCTAAGTTTTTGTCAAATATTCGTTCAAGGATTCTTCTTGTGATAGGACCAGTTTTGTTCCCACCAATGTAGGTCAAGTAGTTTATCTGCAACAAACACAAAACAACCCACTATAGTAAGTATGCCAGTAAGCAACAAATTTGCCAGTACTTAACGATAAATTATATACAAATTTTGAGTTGCAAATAAATAAGTACCAAAAGCTCTTTGTTTTCTTCGTTCTCCAGCCAAACTTCCAAACTGATTATATCTGTTCCTGATTTTAATGGTAAAGATACATTCTCTGGTAAACGCTCTGGTATAGCAGCAGATGTGGTTGATAATCTTGATAAAACTTCCCCTTGGGACAGTTGTAATTCCTTTATTGCAGACGTGATTTCCCCTAGGTAGTTTGCAATTTTAGCTGAAACATTAAATCTTTGTTAATATATTTTTTTATTTTTTTTATGTGAGCTCTGAGTTTTAGTGTGTTTATACTATTGGCTGTCCACTTTAACTAGTAGAGAGGAAGTTGCAAGCATAAGCTAGTCATTATTATGTACTTGAAAAGTAATCATATTTACATAGAGAAGAATTGATTTCTGTCAGTATTAGTGGCTGGCTTGGTGTTGAATGTGTTGATAATACTGGACCTGTAATTAAGACAGTAATATGATAAGAATAATAAAATTGACTTCATAATTTTATCATCAAAATGAGTTTGACACTTACTGTATCGCTGTGTGTTCACACTGCAGGGGGGGCTATTTGGCATTGGAGAATCTAAAAACAAGCAATAACTTAGAACTGCCTATATTGAATTGTAAAATGGTGGAACTTAATTCTGTCAAAAGAGAAAAAAGCTTACCATCAACATGAAAACCTTGCAGAGTTGATTTTTTATTGGGTTTGCTTACATACTCATATCTTGAGGAAGAATCTATAAATAAAACAAGGATTAAATCACAAAAATGCCTATCGCTCCACTTATAATAACTCTCAAGGCTGCAGCACTTGGTCCAGTACAGCGTCCAGCATCCAGCGCTGGATTGGAATAGACTACGTTCCTATTTTTCAATCCAGTGTCCTCCCCCGTACACCATGTGCCAGGGGCACTGGATCCGTGTAAACGCAACGCGTGTCAGTGGTCGCCGCGTAATGTACCTCAACACAGTAAGACTGTCTACTGGACTGAACGTAAACGGCCTGATCCCACTGGATCTTGGCATTTGGCATTGGGCATTGGGCATTGGGCATTGACACTTCAATGCCAATCCTGCGCTGGAAACCTTGAATTGAAAATACTTGAAATCTATTTAGATATGAATATTTATGCCTCGAAAACATGAAATAATGAATTATCACTATTTCTTAGGTTGCTACTAATGTTTCCAAGACCATATTTCATTGTAAAAGAGTCAAATTCATATTTTCAATTGTTCATTCAATTTTGACAGATGAAATCTTCCGACGAATATCTTGTTGGCTCATAAAATAGTTTTGGGATTATTAGCTACAAAGTAGCATTTTAATATAATACCTATGTTAGTAAACGTTCACTTACTTACTTAAATAAAATACACGTTCACATATTTATCAAACCAAAATTACAGAATATTACATAACTGTCACTCAATGTACCTGCACTGACATTTCAACGACAATGAATGACGCGTTTAGTAATCCTGTCAAAAGATAGAAAAAAGCTTACCATCAACATTAAAATCTTGCAGACTTAATTTTTTATTGGGAATATACTCGTATCTTGAGGCAGAATCTATAAAATAAACAAAAAGATAAAATCGCAATGAAACATGCACCTTAATGAAATTTTAAATTGTATGCTCCTAAATTTTTATTTCACTTTTTCGTGCTAAATCAATATATTATCAATATATAGGAAAGTGTTTGTTATTGTCTCCAGCGTTTTCTCCATGACCACCCACTGCCACCCATTCATAGTTGCAGTGGTAGAAGGCCCTTGGTGTGCACTTGCAAGGGAGTTTGGTCTCATTCGGGTAGGTAGAAACAGAGCTACAGCTGGACCTATCCATAGTACTAAATTTTATACAATGAGGAGGTCATTTAAAGTGGTCATTGCGGACAACCGAATTTTACACGAACAAAGTCGTGGGCAGAAAGCTAGTTTACTTACATATAAAATTTATGAGAAATACCTAATTTTAATATTACATGGTACACTTACTGTCTTGCTGTGTGTCCACACTGTGTGGGCTATTTGGCATTGGAGAATCTAAAAACAAGCAATCATATAGAACTACTTAGATTAAATTGTAAAACGGTGGAAGTTAATTCTGTCAAAATAGAGAAAAAAAAGCTTACCATCAACATTAAAGTGTTGAGTTAATTTTTTATTGGGTTTGCTTACATAGTCATATCTTGAGGAAGAATCTATAGAAGAAACAAAGATAAAATCACAATGAAACATGCACCACAATCAAATTTTGAATTGTGCGATCCTCATACCTAAATCTCTAGTTCCCACTTTTTTGGGATAATTATTATGATATTATTTACACATAAAATTTATGAGAAATACCTAATATTACTAGTGAACACCCACAGCTTTGCCTTTGCTTTGGACTACTATTCTTTTATCCCACGGGAACTGTGCATTTTTCCGGGATAAAAAATTGCCTATGTGCTATTTAGACTATAATCTTTCTCTGTGCCAAATTTCATCCATATCCATTCAGCTATTCTGGTGTAATGTGATCAATGGGTTATGAGCTTGTTGGGTGTGATTGAGTAAAAAACATCCATCCAGACATCCAAACTTAATCTTTCATAATTAGCTTTCCTAGTTAGGTATCTTATTATTATGATAGTAACAGATGCATTACCAATACAGTTTTGTACTTGCCTTTGCCATCCAAGGCACTGTAGGTAAGAAGATTAAATAGTTATTTAATTATTTACAAAAATAGGTAGGTACCTACATAAATAGAACAAAATATTAACATCAACAGGGTCACTTATAAAATTATTGAAACAAAATTACACTGTAGGTACCATACTTACACATGCCTATTTGTTTAAGAGATGTTGAAATGCTGATTTTATTTTTTCATCTAGTTTTTTTTTTGGTCGACTAAATAGGTAGATCAGCGCTAAATAAATAGCTAGGTACATAGGTACAGTTGGGAGCACGTCAAGACACTACCTACAAGTTTAAGTTGATCACTGATTTGTACTACATGCCATACATTACAGGGCCGGTCCAAAGTTTATAGTGTCAAGCTTGGCGTGGTCCCAACTGTATTAATATTTTCTCAATAACTTTAGTATGTATGTAATAAAATGTTGTGTGAAGATAATACAATATTAATCTTCACACTTCACACAACATTTTATTTAAGTAAGTATTAGGTACTTACCATTACTAGCCAGTGATCTGTGAGGTGGTTTCGGATAACTTATTTTTACATACTTTTCATTTTCCTTTTCTCCATCGGTCTCACCATCACTATCAAAAACAATTTTCTTCTTCTTTCTTTTTCTACTACCTTCTTCTACATCAGTAGTCAGTTCTGAATCACTTTCTGCCATTTTACACTTCTGGCGCGCCTTTAAGAGGTTATCTAAAAATAAAATTGACTTATTGAGCGTTTTAGTCAGGTAAGTACCTACCTAGGTATAAGTTTTCTAATGAGTAATGACGCTCATATTTATTTCAAGATTCAATTTTCCTTGCTTTATAGCTTTAAAGTTAGGTACATAATTAGCAGTTCACTGATTGTCTCACGACTTCTCGGCGCTAGAATGTGAACTTCACGCAAGCTGGTTAAGTGCGAATTAACTTGAGACCGGGCCGAGGATTAAATTCAATTAAAGTTTGGTTAATGATTCGTCGTAGTACCTATTTTTATATGAAATTTTAGAGATTTGCAGAGATTATTTAATATGAACAAAATAGTATATTGTTGTTGGAACAGATCTGTTGTATTTCCTATAGCATCATAATCCCAGGTCTCAAGTTTATTCGCACGGGTTTTAGGTACATAACTAATTAAACTACCACAAGAAAAACTTAGGTACTTACCCGTTTCATAGAATAAACGTTTTATTGGACATAATGTCCACGTTAGCTTATTGGGAGACTCGTTACTGGCAAGGCATTTGTTAAATTTATTTGTGGTTTTAAACGGAGGCCACATGCAGTGAGTCTTCTTCGGCGTCATCCACTCTTTACGTACCACACCGAGTTCCCCACCGCATCCATCATTGTCGAAAAATTCCACAACTTTATACATTAATGTTATCTTGCGATCGCGAAAAAAACAAATAGGTACTCCGCAACTGCAGGTGCACAACAACAAACAACGAATGAATAACAAAATGGCGGGCGGGTCGGGCGACAGTGCCGCCGCCGCCCGCCCCCCGCGCACCCCGCTAGGCCGCTATCAACCCGTAGGTAGGAGTGGCTGTAACAGGGCCATTGAAGGGTTTTTAAGTTGGACCGATGTTGTTAAAATAACTTAAATCCCTACTAAAATCTCCCAACAGTAGGAACAGAAGCAGCAGGCCCGCCGTTGGCTATCTGTTGGGCAAATAGTGCATGTTTACGACAATGGGCCTATTTTAAGTTTAGGTTGGCGGAATAACTAACCGTCTGCCAATACATTCCCAACTGTTGGCATATGAAAGCCAACGGTAATTGCTACTAGGGGAGAGCCTCTGCGAATTAAGCGCCACAGACTTCTAGTACCCAAGTACATAAACTCACTCCACCATGGAAGTACCCAGGCAGAAGTTTCAGAAAGCCACCTGCTACCATCCTTACCCCTCGTCCACACTCATACATCACGCATGCGTTAACGAGTACTACGCACCTGATATAATGTTTCATTAAATTAGATGTCTATTTCGTTCACAGCCAAACCGAACAGTTATAAATTACTAAGAACATTCCAAGAGGCCCAAGAACGTGCCGTAAGTAATTGATTAGAAGCATCGGGCTGGTTGCAGGTTTTCAAATGTTTATGCGAGATAGGCCATGGGCTGTTGGTGGCCAAGATTGGGTCTAAGACACCAGCCGTCTAAAAGCGCGTTGGGTTGACGATATCGTCAAAATCGTGGGAAACGGATGGATAAAGGATGCATAGACAAGAGAAGAGTGACAGATGAAAGGGGAGGCCTATACCCAAGAGTGTGTGATTCCGGGCTGATATGATGATGATGCGAAGTATTTAGGCGGGTGCACCTGCAAATGTAAGACACCACTAGCAGGACTATTTCCCAGTTTTGCGCAGGTCATGGTGGGAAAGACCTCGGGCAAGATTCATCAATGTGACAAAAAGCGCGACTCACATGAAATTTTTTTTGAGACGCCTGATTCGGTTTCATACAAAAGTATGGACTCATTTTGCGTCGACCTTTAAACTAATCTAGACTTATATGAAACCGAATGTAGCTACATAGTGCAAACACGACTCAAAAAATGCAATTCACATAATTATCTATAGGTACTTGTTTGGCCTCAACTTAAAGGTGTTTTTTTTGTTCTGTTTCAAAATGTCAAAAACGGAACCCTCATATATTCGTTCTGCATGTCCGTCTGTATGTCACACCCATTTTACTCCGAGACTGTTGGCACCACACAATTGACATTTTGAGAGAAGGCGTCTTCCCTATAAACCGCTACATGAAAGTGACGTGAAATGCCGAATAAAAAAAAATCGGGACGGCGCGCCGCCGCCGCCCCTATTTCACATCACAAAAAAATTGCGTGTACTGTGTGAGATGTTTATCGCCAGTAAACGCATTTCCGCTGTTTTCTTTTACCACCAGAACAACGCCGATGACACCGGAACACTGCTGTCAATAAAAGACAGAGACTTCATCAACTCCAAGTATTTGGAGGAATGTGGGGAGCTGATGGTGCAGAAGCCCATTGACGCTCGACGATCATATGGAGGGACGTTGGAGCTGACTGTGGACAATGATAGGTTTGCCGTTTTGCGTGGATGTATAACGCATATTTTACTTATAAAAAAAACATTACGCCTGTTATCCGCAAAGGTTAGGCGGAGGTGTACTCTTTCTTTATTGAGCGGTTAGTGACTAAACTGGTGTCACAGTTTTGATACCCATGGGTCGCTGACTTGGCTTTACATGCCGTCAACAAATATCGCTCAAGCAAGCTGGTGTACTTAAAAGGTTACCATTCCACCCAAATTTGGCCAGAAATGTTTAAGTCACATGCAATAGGAGGCGAGCCTATTGCCATCAACCGGACACAAATCCAGACTTCGTGGCTGCTGAGGAATTCCTGATGGATAAACTCAATAACACTATGCCCGACCAAGGAATCGAACTCAAGACCACGTGCTTAGCAGTCGCGCTTGTACTAATTTAAGTCAACAAGCCAGTCACATCTTTACAAATAAATCAATTTGAAGTGTCTATTTGTAATTTCAAAATAACAGTTTTTACTGATGCATAGATTATGAAAGAATAAGCAATTTAGAAAAGAAAAAACCTTTTTTTTTCACTGTCTGTTTATTCCGTCTAAATCCGAAACGGCTGGGCCGATTTTGACGGGACTTTTACTGGCAGATAGCTGATATTACACAGCTATTTGATACTTTTTTATTTACTAATAGTGGATCTTATGTTGTCCGAAATAAAGAATTTATTGTTACACGACTGCCCAAAAAAAGAGTGTTATTACAAAATGGATTAGGGTTCCGTGCAAAAAAAAAGTAACTCATGAAATTGTTATCAAAATGCGATTCAAATAGGGAAGTAAGTAATATTTTTATAATAATTTATTTTACGCGGACGGAGGTCGCGGCAACAGCTAGTGTTTGAATATTTTTTCTATTACGCATAATTTCCCCCTATTATTTTTGTGTTTTTTTTTCGTTTCATGTTTTCACGCAAATATAGATATGTTTTCTTTCTAGGTTCTATAAGGATAAGTTGTGGCCGCTCGGGATTGTGATGTATGGCGTTGATAGTAAATCAAGTGAGTAACATGGGTACAATTCTTTAAAGGTACTATTGTGACAGTGACTGCTGCCGCAGACCGCAGCTGCGACGGAAACGTTAAGAGGAAATCATGTTTTTCCTTCTCCTCCGCTATTCTTTTCTGATTCATTTCGTTGCGGGATCCAGGACAGTTAAATTGTTTCTCTGGGACTTCGTCGAGCTTCATTGTCTCGACGCTTTTCTGGTGGTGGCGACTGTTGATTCTGGCGCACAGGAGTTGCAGTGGTTTGGGAATAGTGTGATAGTGGGGCTTGTCCCAAGAGTAAGCCGCAGCTGCATCGAAATTGATGGACCGTCCACAGTTCCAAAGATTTAAGACGTTGGATTCGTCCTACCTCATCAAAAATTAAGTATCACGTTTCTGTAACGTTGACACTAACAAATCTTCTCTCTTTATCGTGTGGTTAGTGCCTAACTAGGTGTCAGAGTATTTATGCCGTCCACTGGCCTCTGACTTGGCTTTACATGCCGTAGAAAAATATCAGACATGCTGGTTTCCTCACGATATTTCCCTCACGGCAGCAAGTGATAATTATACAATACGCATGAATCCGAAAAATCAGAGGTGCTTGTCTTGGGTTCGAACTTGAGACCTATGGTTTGGCAGTCCGACGGTCACACCACTAGGATAACACTGCTTAGTAACAATTGAAAAGTAGGTATAATTCTGTTCAAACTTTTTGGCGGCTCGGAAGTTAGCTGCGAGTGACGGTCTGCGCAATAAATAGTCAAGACGATGCGTCCTCTCAAGTCCTCTGCGCCCCGATGATACTTAACATTGTGTTCTGCGCAGCTGTACGTTAGATGTTCCGAGCCGCTATAAAGTTTGAACTGTTATACATGCGCAGACCGTCACTCGCAGCTAACTTCCGAGCCACCATAAAGACTGAACAGGGGGCCTAAAATGGCTGCTTTATCAGAATCATAATATGAATCACATTAAAAATTTAAAATTCTTAAAATGGTCTTTTATGGTTATGCCCACAATGTATGTGTGTGTAGTGAGCTATTTCGCGTGACCCAAATCACATGACTTAGATCTTTGTAAAACTCGCAACTCATTTCGGTCGAGTAAGTATAAATTTAAGTTTTGTATGGGTTATCTGAATATTTTTTTGCGAACAAGATGTCCTAGAGGAAGTTATTTAGTTTGATGTTCACACACACCACATTTTTCTGGTGGTTCAATATTTCTAATTAAGTACTTACCTACCTAATTGGAAAAATACTAGGCATCAGGCATGCAGTAACTATAATAACATAACATACATAACATTACGCCTGTAATTCGCGAAGGGTTAGACAGAGGTGAACATTACGCCTGTAATTCGCGAAGGGTTAGACAGAGGTGCATCTAATAGTACACCCACATTTCACCAGTTATGTCCCATGTAATAGGGGGCGAGCCTATTGCCATCAACTGGGCGCAATCCCAAATTCCGTGGCTGCCACTGAGATTTCTGAATTCTTGACGGAAAAACCCAATAAAACGGGAATCGAACCCAGAACCTCATGCTGAGCAGTCGTGCTTGCGACCACTACACACTTGGCAGATAATAATGTTTCTAAATTTCCACAGTTGCCAGTTCCGGCTTTCCGCTACTCCAACAGGCGATGGCCACTGTCGAACTGTCTAGCTGCGTGGTGTTCCAGCACATCGCACCTGAAGAGCCGATTCAGCCCAAAAACCTGCTTTGGTTCGGGAATGAGGGCGAGGAGTTCCCGCATTTAGGGTTCTTGGAGGGGAATCAGGTAGTAATACGTAACCATGTCTGTGTCTAAAGGGTAAAGCTTAGATCTGGATAAGTACAAATTTAACAGTAAATGTTGTAATTAGTTATGTTGGTGAATGAGAATGAACCATAAGATCTGGCTCCCCAGAACACCAGAGGTATTTCAGCCGTTGTCATAATGAATTGAAATGATTGACCGCCACGGGGATATACGTATATCCCGGTGGCGGTTAAGCGTTTTTGAAAGCGGGTAGGTACTTGGCATACCCAGTTGGCCCATCAATGGCTACCAGATTCGTCATCTCCGATTGCATCCCATGCACTCCAAACCTAACCACGAGTGCAAACCGCAAGTGTAACCGAAAAGTGTAGAGTGGGACGCCTTATAGCTAAATAGTACGACCAGCTTAAGAGGGCCCTTCCCGGTCCGTCTATCGTCAACGCGAGCATGGTCGAAAGGCTTGTTGTTTCATCCAGAGCGTCAGCGGCGAAAATTTCTTAAACTTGTTCCAGGAAATACGTGTTTTTGAATAACACTTACGAATGTGTGAAATAAGTATTTGACATTAAGAATCTCCATTACATGTGCAAGGTTTTCTATCGAGACGTTTTCTTTACTTTTACACTTTATGAGTACCTACATTATGAACGGCCAAAGTTAAGTTAAAATTTGTGCAAAACAGCAATTTTTGGAGGCTTATACTGAATTTGTTTCTACAATTTTTTATTTTTTGCTGTCATAGAAACCTAGTTAAAGTACACAAAATACCTAATAATTCAAAAAAAAAAAACAAAGATAGATGTGTAACTACTGCACAATCACGTACGAGCGTTTGTATGAAAAGTATGACGGGTTGGCCGCTCTTAATAAGATCACCAGGCTCAGGCAAGGACAGTCAGGCTAGATGTGTGCTAGATGTGGTGTTCTCTCAGCTTGGGAGAGGCCGTCCAGAGAGACTAACGGCTTAACTTGCTCTCCGAGGCACGGGGGTATCATACCGCCAACATACAAACTCCGGGTGACTTCTGAGAAATTTCCAATCGAAAAACCCAATAGCACTTTTTTCCCGACCCGGGAATTGAACCCAAGACCCCCACCACACAGAAGTCTCACATTGGGGCAGTCACTAATATACAAATACCTCCTCACAGAGCGTCCTCCTCTCGTCAATGATCCACGGTGCTCCTGGCCACACCGCGCACACATTGAACCTGCTGATGAGGATCCTGGGGATACCCATGATGTCCAACCGCTATGACAGGACGAACTATGTGAATATCAAGTGGGATAAGGTAGCTAAGAGTAAGTATTTTCTGTTGCTTTGAAGTAATGTGTGTGATATGAGCTTAAGTGAATGCGCCAGGACTTGTACTTATTATTCTGTGGCCAGGGCAGCTCACGAAATTCAAAGATTTCTTACGTTTTTTTGCAATTTGCCTGCAAATTGCAAAAAGTCAGTGTCGAAAATATGATTAGCGCAAGAAACACGTACCTATGTAGTTACAGAATTATAATCATTAAAATAAATCAATACATTCCTCTAAGTTCGTTTAACCCCATTGAGGAGGATGGAAAGCGACTAGATCCTAAATTACTAAATAAAATAAAGACTTTTATGAAAATATTATGGTTTTTACTTTTTTAACGTTTTACATAGTTTGCCTCTCATACAATCTTCTTCCCTTTTTTAAATTGACAAATAAGTATTTAAAAAAAAAGGTAAAAAAAATAATAAACACATACTGCCAATACTAAAATATTATCAAAAGGTTGGTCGGTCCACAACACCCATTGAATGACTTTTTAGTTACTGAATGGGGTTAAATGAACTTACGAGTTGTATTGATGATTATAATTCTGTAACTACATACCTACGTGTTACTTGCGCTAATCATATTTTCATCAACACACAACCTGACACTGACCGGCAAATTGCAAAAAAACGTAAGAAAATTTGAATTTCAAGAGCTACCCTGGTGCCCTGCCGGGGCTGCGGGTCTGTTCGAAAGAGATACCGCGGCCCTGGAACACAAAGGGCAAAGGAAGGAACATGGATGGGTCAGTAAAAGTCTGACACTCCCTCCTGCTCCGCCCAGAGCTACCCTGGCGCTACACTAGATTCCAATCCGACGTCAAGCCAAACGTTCATAACGCAAATTATGGCTGTGGCTTTTGAATGCTGTTCTGAGCTATGAGCAATAGTTTTCCCCAACCGATTGAGCTGAAACTTCGTATAATTAAGATGACAATTCATTGCAATAGGGTTTAAGCAAGAAATACAAAACTATTTTTATTTCTTAAAAATGTCTTGTATTGGCCCATAGAAACATTGTGGTACCATTGTTTAATTCTCTAGTACAACACTTTTATTACAATTTAATATTTTATGTAGCGTGTTTTTAGGTGAAACGTAACGCAAACACAAAACGCATCGATTCCGGTAGTGACGTCAAATGCTATGTGACAAAGTTGTCACACTTTTAGTTGAGAAGTACTTAAATTTTCACTAAGATTTTACTATAATATTGTTATTGCAATTTTTGTTTTAATAAAGCACTTACAATATAGTAAAATTATTATATTAAGGACAAAAAATTAGATTTAAACAAGGCAGATAGAGGCAAGTGAAATCAAATGCTATGACTTGAATGGCCGCGACAGTCATGGACGTTTGAACTGTCGTAGAAAATTGTAGGAGTTTAATATTTTTTTTGTGCGACAAGCAGTAGTCGAAATTAAATTTAATTATTTTCTTGGGTTGATAGTACTGCATTTTATTGATTTAATTGAAAAAAAAATTACATGCATATTCCCTATTCATGGTTTGCTAAATGGCGTCTACCTAAATCCAATATGGCGGACTCTTCAAAATGGCGGACAAGTTATTTTTATGCACTCCCATGGAAACATGGAACTCCATGGTTTTTTAAGGTTCCGTATCAAGGAGTAAAAACGAAACCCTATTACTAAGACTCCACTGTCCGTCCGTCTGTCTGTCTGTCTGTCTGTCTGGCTGTCTGTCACCAGGCTGTATCTCATGAACCGTGATAGCTGGATACTTAGTTGAAATTTTCACAGATGATGTATTTCTTACTCTAACCCTTCGTGCGCGAGTCCAGCTCGCACTTGCCCGGTTTTTTATTAATGTTGTGTCGAGTAGAATACGAAAAAATGACGTCGCAGCTATATTTAAAAGCTTGTTTTTTTAAATATTATTTTAATAAAAGCTTTTCTGTTTTGAGACCAGTGCTCATGAAATAAATGACACAAAAAAAAGTGCCTCACGAGTTTCGAAAGCATGACCGTAAACAACGTCTAGGTCGTCAGTGTTACCACTGATTCTCCACTAGGTTGACGAGCCATATTAACGCCCTAATTCAGCTTTACATGTTGTTCTATCCGTACAGTGAAAGAACACTACCTTGAACGCACTTCTATAGACGCATGGCTGAAGAACTCCGACGGTGAAGGCACTGCGTACGACTTCGACAGTGTTACACATGCCCCGGCCAACTACATGTGCGATGACTGCTCGCTGGGACAACAGACCGTGGAGCCTATTCAGGTGGGTAGTGAACGAGTGCTTTACAAGGTGAAAAGTTCCTGAAGAACAGGGTGTAAAGTTCTTTATCCTTCTTAGAGAAGGGGGGATCATCCGACCAGGCGAGGTTGTGTCTGCTGGGCTACTGCCTGGCAGCTATCGTCGGGTTTTTAAAGTCGCGGATAAATCTAACTGTGCGATTTAGGAATTTGATGTTAGTTCCTTATTTATGGCATAGATGGCGCTGTAGTAATTTTTGTACCACGTGGCCGTAGTACTTTCTGTAGTGTTGCTACATGCCTAAAATTATTACAAGAACAAAGGGGGTTACAATATCAAACTGCATTTAAAGGGTGTGACAGACGGTGGAGGTCTGCCCCGCGTGGGCGGAGCACCGCCGTGTCCTCGTAGCGGCGATCGGCGGCGGCGACCTCTCGCGTCCGGCCTTGGTTCATTCCATGGTCCGGAGCGAGACGGAATGGGATGCCGTCGCCTCCTCCTGCGGAGCAGTCATGCTAGCGAAGGAGGTGGCGGAACGTGAGAGGGAGAGAACCTCACGGCCCAGCCGCCGCGGGAAACGCACCGGGCGTCGGGCCACCGTAAGCGCGGGCCTGTGGACGGTGAGCTATGGGCTAGCTCGCCGTCCGCCCGTCTTATGACGACAGGCTGTGTCGATGGCGCGTTCGTGTTCCACGCGCGCCTCAAAGAGATGTCAGCAAACAGGAAGGGGTCCGTAAGGACCGATGCCTGCCAGGGTTGCGGGACTGTTAGAGAGATACCGCGGCCCTGGAACACAAAGGGCGAAAGAAGGAACATGGATTGAGTACAAGTCTGACATTCCCTTCCGCTCCGACCAGAGCGGGAGGGGTTATTTGATGATTTCATATCCGAAAAAAAAAAGGTTGTAGCATGACCCATAACGAAGCCGAAAGGCACTTGTTCTCCTCGTCATTGCGATCATTTTTTTTTTCTAGACCATGCCTGTGAACCTTCTAGTTACGGAGATATTGCCCAAGTAACACATCAAAGCAGTATAACGGCCGACTTACAGCATTTCTGTATCGTTTTCGCATTTTGAGTTAGTTCTATAGTAGCATTACAAACGTTTATACGGCTACTGTAATGCTTATTTGGGCACAAATTATACGGCTTTAGATCCTAAATATGTTCACAATAGTTGTTTAGTTGCATTACAGGCGCATTATATTAGCATTATTGTGGCCAAAGAACGTACCAATGGAGAAGCATTATACTAGCAATATTATTGATAATGAAGATGTTGTTTGCATTACAAAAGCATTAGACTAGCATTTGAATGTAGTAAAAGAATGATTGGAGCTTTTTAAGTGTTCACAGTTAGAACTTAAATAAACCCTACATCATTGCAAAAACATCTCTAATACCACGGCACAAATGTCATAATACAATTAACGTGGAATATAATATGGACGAAGACTGTCAAAACTGAGTGAGTGCCACCATATTTGTTTGCATCAAAACAAATTTACTGGGTAAGTTTTTGACTCTTTTGTTACTTCATGCCTTCAAATATTATTCGCAATGTAGTTTACTGTAAATGTCTATATAAGTTTCATTGAAAATTTTCACGCGCCTTCGATATTTTGTGGTTTTGATAGAAAATGTCATTTTAAAATATGTGTGAAATCATCAAAACAATTGTGTATTCCTAGTATAGAAAGAATTTTGCTTAATTAAAATAATAGTATTGGTTGGGCAGTATTAAATCAAGTTATATCATTATGTTAAAGATCTTTTGCTTTCATAAATAGGTCCGAATGAAAATTTTTTTGGTTATAAAATATTTACAAAATGGTGTCGGGGTATAGCAGCCCGGTGAGCCTTTAGCAAAGCTAATTAATGCTGCCAGCTGTATAAATACTCACACGTGAACCATTATTAAGCCAGAGGCAAGAGAGAAGGCTTTTGATGAACCACTGTAGTGGCATTGTCTATAAAGTAGGTCTATATGGGTTCACCGGTATACCAGTAGTTTTGATGTAGACTGAAGTAGTGCCATTACTTGAACGCAATTTTGGGGATCCTTGAGCAAAACAATAAAACCCATTTCAGAATTTATACAATTTGATTCGTTTGCCAAGTTGATAAAAAGGCGTCCTTAAGATATTTTTCCGTAACTATTTTATAGAAAGGACCGTTATTTATTTCATACCCGGTGTAGTTGTAGTACGTAGTCAGGTACAGTAGCCATCAAATATACCTGTACACTTTAAAATGGCCAAACTTTTCAGAAAACGCAATAATATATTTTTTATGGGTGATGCTTTAAAAAAATATTGTTTTCTTATTTTCAGTGATTTTTATACCAACCATACAATGCCGTACAAAATGGAACAGACGATAGAGAGAAAGGAAAAACAATACGAGGTAGTCTTTGTGGGAAGAAAATGGTAAATTGTGGTGGCCGCCTAAAAAGACACAGTACAAATTAATGAAAGATGAGCAATCCAAGCCCTATAAAAAGAATGGACACTATAGGAGTGCTATTTTAAAATGAACAATATTTGAACATATGAGCTTGCCGAAGCTGAATTATCAATCATGGAAGAACATTCAGACACAGACGCGAATGACACAGGCACGTTTACACCCTGGACGACAATAGTTCAAAATCAAGAAGTAATGAAAATAAAAATCAACCATAAAAATTGCTGTTGTTTTATTGATCATTTAATATGTGCTTTTCCCCAATATGTCCGACAAAAGGTTCTACGATTACAGTAAAATGAATGTATAAACAGTTTTACGCATTACAATAACTCACGTATATTTGATTAAAGAGCTGCTAGCTGTACCACACAGCTAAGTTGATCTTAAAAAACGCAAGCATTACATTGATTCACGTTTATGCTGTTCAACAATACTAGGCTTTTACTTACCACTCAAAAGTGCTATTACACAACAAATGGCACTTAAGACAGCTCAAAGCTGTATAACGGTTTTACGGAGCATTATAACGGTAAAAGTTTAAGCTTTTAAACAGCATTAGGCATTATCTTACTACTTAAAAATGCTATTGTAGAACCTAAGGCACTAAAAACAGCTGAAAGTTGTATAGCGGATTTACGTGGCATTATAATGGTTCATATTTGTGCTGTTAAACGGCATTAAGCATTTATTTACTACTTAAAATGCTATTGTAATTCCAAATGCACTAAAAACTGCTGAAAGCCGTTCAGCTGCGTTGTGGTTTGCTGCACTAAAACTAAAGGGTTTACAAAAGCATTTTGATATGCTATTATCCAACCGTTGTACAGTGTAATGCATCATAATGGTTTTGAAATACCAATATAAAGCGTCAAGATACTCGGTGAACTTATTTATGAGTTTATAAGGACCTTAAGTTCTACACCAGTTTGGTATTCGTTTGTTAGAATGCTTTCTGTGTTACTTGGGTGGGGCTCAAAGTTCCAAATGTTTCACTAGTTTTTTTTTTATGCGTGTTTTTCATGCAAGATTTTACTTTTAAGAGCCGCCAACCCGTCATACTTTTCATACAAACGCTCGTACGTGATTATGCAGTTGTTACACATCTATCTTTGATTTCTTTTAACTAATAGGTATTTTGTGCACTATATCTAGGTTTCTATGGTTGCCAAAAATTAAAAAAAGTAGAAACAAATTCAGTATAAGCCTCCAAAAATTGCTGTTTTGCACAAATTTTACCTGAACTTTTGGCCGTTCATAATGTACTCATAAACTGTAAAAATAAAGAAAACATCATGATAGAAACCTTGCACATGTAATGGAGATTCTTAATGATAAATATTTATTTCACACACTTGTAAGACTTATTCAAAAACACGAATTTCCTGGAACAAGTTTAAGAAATTTTCGAACACTAATTTTCGTTCAATGTCATCGCGTTTCACGGTATGAGGTGCGTGGGAGACGAGTTGTTCGGGGTTGGAGCGGGGTAAGACGGGGGAGTTGAAAGAAAATCGCCGCTGTGGCTCTGGATGAAACAACAAGCTTTTTGACCATGCTCGCGTTGACGATAGACGCGCCGGCAAGGGCCCTCTTAACACCTCCACGACCCCCGTACATTCAATCTATCCATGCTGATTTTAATTATGTTCTTAAAAAAAAACAGGAGAAATGTAGTTACCATTGTAAATATACATCTAAAAGTTGCATATTTTTCCTTGGTGCTCAATTTATAAAAGATGGTTTCAATATTTTTTAATTCCATATTCCACTTTTCAACGGGGGCGGCATTATATAATCACACAAAAACTCAACAGTTTACAAAAAAAAAAAAAACGCGTAATGACGAATTATAACGTCATGAGACAACTTTGTGTTTGTTTGCAATCGCAACCGCCGCGGTCGACCCTTTGATTGGTCAAAACTCGCTAGCAAAAACTATACGTGATATAAGCCCTGCCTCCTCTGCGGCTATGTCACGACTCGAACTATCAGCATTAATAATCAGCATCGAACATCGCGGATGCTGATGCTGATATAGAAAATGATGTTGAAGTTCAGCGGATGCTGATACTGATGTTCGCAACAACCCTGATAATTATGTAGGGTCTATCTATTCATACACGTAATCTCTTAAGGGGTCATTGTACTCAACTTTTACTATGGGACCAACCTCGAAATCGCTAGAAAAAATCAGCTGTTCCCTACAATATGATCGCATTAACTCGTCAAAATGTACTGAACAGCAGATTTTTTTTTCGCGATTTCGGGGCTGGTCCCATAGTGAAAGTTGTTCATAATGATGAGTACAATGACCCCTTAAAAGATTTCGTGTATGAATAGACACACCTTTTATATAAGGTGAAAGGTTATTAATATAGAGATATATACAACCTTAAAAAAACAAACAACAATAATCGGAGTGATCTGAGATTTTACCCTAACAACTATTGTTCTACATAATTACGTTCGTGATGACAATAACACTGCCATACCCAATATTTTCTTTTCTAGGATCACCTCTGGCAGAGGTCGCTGTCAATGGGCCATACTTCAGAGCTGAGTCCCGCAGACGTCGCGATGTTGAACCTGCTGTACAGCCAACAGTGCCAACTGCGGTTCTTGAGCAATGCTAAGTAATAATGAAATATAAATAATATGTCACAATGCCTGTTTTATTGTTCTTCAAAGGAAGCCTCACCTAGTGTCCGCTCAGCTCGTGTAGCTAGTTTATAGATGAAACGGCGATTCCCCTGGCAATGTTATCTATCACATATAGCCACACAAGCATGCGTTCAATAATCGACTTACGATAACAGCGCATTTCGGAATGAACCCATATGTTGTGTTTAAAAACCAATTGCAGGGCTATTGCGAGGTACATCACTTGGCGAGTTTTGCTGTACAATGACCGTTCTTGTTGGTTTCAACTGACGCTACCCGTGCAGAACTGTCATTGTATATCAAAACTCGCCAATTGATGATCACTATGAACTGTCAACGTAATAGCCCTGCTGGGCGTTTTAAAATCAAATGTATAATTGAAAGAACAACGTGCGCTGCATACTAGGGCGCTTTGTGGTTTTTTTTTTTCATTCATATTATAATTATCATTATCTCCTTTCGCAGCTATGCTGGAAAAGACGTCTTTAGAAATAAGCCTCACCTTTGCGCTATTTTTCTGTTCCTGTCTTCTTTTCTGTATTTAAGGGTGAACTAGTCGGTCTTACTGCCATACAACGTAGTATGGGAATTACTCCACTGTTTGATGGTGTACGTTCAAAATAAAATTAAATATCGATTTGTCTTATCATTAACTACTAGCCTTTGTGGAAACAAAAAAGTAAAACAAAAAAAAAATTGAAAATTGTAAAAAAAAAAGTTTTTTATAATAATAAATACTTAAATAAAAATAAAATTTATTTATTTCAGACAAGATAATGTCCATATTTTGTTAGTAACAATTTAATTATCTTAAGACTAAGTTAGTAGCATTTATGTAGTCTAGTCAGATGAATTCGAATTAAAATAAATTGATTGAGAACAAATTAAATAAAAAATAATGATTAGACAAATTGATATCATTTCTTATTTTGAACGTACACCATCAAACAGTGGAGTTATCGCCATACTACGTATATTAATACATTTTGATTTTGGCGCGCCTTGTAACTGCCGCCCGGGGCGGGTGTCCTAGTTCTCCCCCACTAGGTCCGGGGCTGGTATCGTGTTACCCAACCATGACTGGGTTGGGGAGGGCAGGTAGACAGTCGCGACAGCTGCATCCGGTTAGATCGGAAGCCGTCCACGACATAGGTAGTTAGAAAAGGCATGCAGAAGATGATGTTTGGCCATAACTACACCGGTACATTAAGGTGGATGCGCAAGGGTAGCCCGCGAAATTTAAATTTTCTTACGTTTATTGCAATTTGCAGGTCAGTGCCATGTCAGGTTGTATGTTGATGAAAATATGAATCGCGCCAGTAACACGTATGGAGTTACAGAATTATAATCATTCAAATCATCAATACAACCCTCCAAGTTCATATAATCTCAAAAAGTGCCTTTTTCATGAAATAGCTATTGAATGTGATTATATGAACTTGGAAAGCTGTATTGATGATTTGAATGATTATAATTCTGTAACTCCATACGTGTTACTGGCGCGATTCATATTTTCATCAACATACAACCTGACACTGACCTGCAAATTGCAATAAACGTAAGAAAATTTAAATTTCGCGGGCTACCCTTGCGCATCCACCTTAAGAGGCAGGCGTGGAAGATTTCCGCAAAAAAAAAAAAAGATATTATATTTTACATTTTTATTAGCTCCAGCTACATGATAATAAGTTCTTATCACAACATTTTGATACAGTTATCCTACAATACATACTTCAGCCTTATAAAGATGAACAAATATACAAGAACATTTAAAATAATGCAAGGGATTTTGAACTCTCGGCGATGAGCTGAGAGTGTAAATCCAACAACAATTGCCACTGGAGAGGTAGATAAAAGGTCATTGAAAGGCCTTCATTGAAGATGGGCATTTTTCTTTAAAGGCAAGAGTACAGACAACTTTGTTTAACGAATATAAACCTTATGCTAATATGTTTAAATGTTCATATTCAGAGTGAATTTTGAATACTTAGGGATCATATTCTTATAAGCGAATATGAATAAGATTTTCGTGATAATACAAACTTTATTTCTTTACAGTTTATGTTTATATTCAATATCAAGTGAAATCTGAGTATAGTCAATGAATTTTGCTCTAAGCAAACATTAATTAGATATTAATTATAATACTCTTTATTATGTACACCATCTATACAAACAAATAAAATTGTCTGTTGGTAATACCAAAATAACAGCTTTCTACTGAATGCGTAAGAAAGTATATACGGTACTTAAAACAAAAATACTTTTTTTTTTCAATTTTTGTCTGTTTGTTCCGGCTAATCTCCGAAACGGCTGGACCGATTTTGACGGGACTTTTACTGGCAGATAGCTGATGTCGTATGGAGTAATAATTATAGCTTTTATCTATACATAATTAAATCGTTAAAATCCAAATGGTTGTTCAGAGTTGGCTCAAAAACTACTTCACACCTTAGGCTATGTATTATCACGCTACTTGCCTAAGGGGGCGAGCAATATTGCATTATGTCAGTATTCTTCAATTGTTTGACGTTTCAGTCTTGACATGCATGAGCTGCTCTCATGCATGTCTATTTTAAAAATTACGTCAACGGTTTAATAGCCTGGCGGCTTCATACTCACACTGTAAGCTATCAGCCGCATGTTCGAACCCCAGTACGGTTTTTACTTTTTGTTTTTTTTTTTTTTAATTATTTTTTGATACTGTGAGATTTCCATTTTTTGATAGGATTGAAATCGTTTGTGTATTTCTCATTTTTTTTCTTCAAATATTTCTCAGAAAATAATGAAGAAGACATGCTGCGCCAACCCCAAATAAATCGGGATAAGGGCAGAAAAATGATGATGATGATTCCTCCAAAAAGTAGTACAGGGGGCCTAAAATGGAAGCTTTATCAGAATCATAATATGAATCACATTAAAAATTTAAAATTCTTAAAATGGTCTTTATGGTTATGACCACAAAGTCCATTTTAAGTTTTAAATTTTTAACTTGATTCGTATTATGATTTTAATAAAGCAGCCATTTAAGGTCCCATGGGAACAGAACTCTTGCTGTGCTAGTCTTTTTCCTTCTCTATTTGCAAATTAATAGATGTCAAGGAGAGTTCGTTAATTTATTTTGAAAATTTAATGATTTGATTTTTGTTACTATCAATTTTAAGCATTTTGAATGTAAATCGTATGCTACAAACAAATAAGAAGTTTCTTTAAAAAAATATGCCTGAATGAGGGCTATCGTTTTTGAGCTCACCAGATGGCGCCACTGTCGATTAAGGTCCTGTCAATAATTTTATTTTATATTTTATAGTACCAATAACTTCATAAAAGTTTATTTTATTACGTATAACAACTTATTGTAAACTTCAGGTTCATATATTTACAATATTCTCCCTAAAATTAAAAAGCATGAAACATTTAAAAATCATTTTACCTCCAAGTACTGAAAATTAAGATTCTAAGTTGCTACTTAATTAAAATCTTCAAGTCTTATTTAATCAGGAATGGCCCAATCTAGACCACAATCGTGAATATTTGTAAAAATACGTGTTATTTAAAACAGCACGCAACGCGCGAACAATCTATGGCATCTGACATTTCGGTGCCCCTGCGCTACACTAGCGCCTCTAGCGGCGAATTCATACGCGATAGCCCCCATTATGAGAAGACGGAGGCTTTCCTTTTTTAGCGATAGACCTGCAAGATGTGTAAGGATTGATACCACTAATCGTGAAAACCGTATTGTTGGTATAGTGATCGAAAGCGAGCATGAGGTCCTGGGTTAGATTCCCGGGTCGGGCAGTGTTCTTGAGTTTTTCCACCAGGAAATTCTCAGTACCTAGCAGCTACAAAGCCCGAATTTGTGGTCGGTTGATGTCAATGGGGGCTATCGCGTATGAATTCGCCGCTAGAGGCGCTAGTGTAGCGCGGGGGCACCGAAATGTCAGATGTCATAGAAAGTTCACGCTTTGCGTGCTTTTTTAACACGTATTTTTACAAATATTCACGATTGTGGTCTAGATTGAGCCATTCCTGATTAATTAGGACTTGAAGATTTGAAGTAGCAACTTAGAATCTTAATTTTCAGTACTTGGAGATAAAATGATTTTTAAATGTTTCATGCTTACTCATTTTAGGGAGAATATTGTAAATATATGAACCTGAAGTTTACACTATGTTTTTATACGTAATAAAATAAACTTTTCAAGAAGTTATTGGTACTATAAAGTATAAAATAAAATTTTTGACAGGACCATACGCGACAGTGGCGCCATCTGGCGAGCTCAAAAACGATAGCCCTCATTGGCTGACCTCCTATTTCATACGTCTTAAGCATAACTGGTAAAATGTGGGTGTACTATAAGGTACACCTCTGCCTCACCCTTCGGGAATTATGGGCGACATGATTTGTTAGTTCAATATCCCGCCTAAGATCGAGCTTCACTCATGTGGCTACCGAATGAAAACAATATTTTTAAGACATGAACAAATTGAAAATGGGTTACCTGATAAAATTATGTAAAGGCTACCTTTTATTAAAATTAACGGAACCAATGTGTTTTCCAAACTAAACGAAATCAAAATTGAATGAAATTACAAAGCATAAGGGTCAAGAATATGTTGGATTGTCTATCTTTATGTCCCTACCACGGGGTTGTAAGGTACATGAGATGATACTATAATTTTATACACTCATCTGTTTTCTTATTAAAATATGTATTAAAAAACAGATAATTTACATCTACTTAGTAAAAGACTATAACAAACAAATGGTATAACGTTGTCAAAGTAAAATCAGTGAAGCCATAGAACACGCGCTCACGTGAGTGAAGCCGAAGGAAAGCAACTCTGTTTGTTTGTAACCTTTTCAGGACAAAACGGCTGATTGGATCGTAATGAAATTTGACGAGGAGGTAGATTATGTAGCTGCACTACAAAGAGTACAGTACAGTACAGCAACATAGAAAAAAAAACCTACAGCGCCATCTATGACACAGATGATGAAATAAACATCAAAATACATCTAAAATCCTACATCGTGCCTTCCTCCCTTTTTTATGGGGGATGAAGAACTTAACACCCTCTACTCCATACCACCAAAATTATATCCTGGAGAAAGAGAAGGCTCTCTATTTTTTTTCTCACAGCCACATCAGAATTTCCACGCGAACGAAGTCGCGGGCAACAGCTAGTTTTAGAATAAGATTAAGAGTTTCGTGCAAAAAGTTAAAACTCTTGAAATTGATAACAAAATTCGATTTAAAAAGGTAATTAATATTTTTTTATAATAATTTCGCGTGAACGAAGGCCGCGCGCAACACCTAGTACAAAATAAAGAAACGATTGTTTTTAACAATTTAAACTTTATTCAATGATTTAACCAGGGATTGACTAAATTTATAAAACATAATCCGCAGGGAATTAGCTATTGTATACCCACATTGCGCCAGTTATGTTATAATCTCATTTAATAAGGGCAAACAAAGTACTTTTTTATACAGGTTGATTGATGAAACGTCGTCAATATGTAAGGGAGTGAAGTACTCATAAATGTTAGAATCTTTTACTATGGGACTAACTATGAAATCTGAAAAAACCTGGCGCGTGCTGGGTTCCGTACCATCGCAGTAGGGGGCTCCTCTTTAATTATCAATTTATTTCTATTATTTGTTGTTATAAGTAGCGGCAACAGAAATACACACGGATCATGAGATATAGCCCGCTGATAGACAGACGGACGGACGGACAGCGGAGGCTTGGTAATAGGGCCCCAGGTCCTCACCGGACATGGTTGTTTCGGGAGGTTCCTGCACCGAATCGGGCGGGAGAAAACGCCCGGGTGTCACCACTGCGAGGATCGACCGAAGGACACTGTGGAGGACACCGTGGAGGTCTGCCGAGCACCGCCGTGTCCTCGTAGCGGCGTTCTGCGGCGGCGACCTCTCGCGTCCGGCCCTGGTTCAATCCATGGTCCGGAACGAGAGGGAATGGGACGCCGTCGCCTCTTTCTGCGAAGCAGTCATGCTAGCGAAGGAGGTGGCGGGACGTGAGAAAAAGAGAGCCTCACGTCTCAGCCGCCGTGGGAGACGCCCTGGGCGTCGGGGACCACGTGGTGGCTCCCGGCCACCGTAGGCGCGGGCCTGTGGACGGTGAGTAATGGGCTTACTCGCCGTCCATCCGTCTTATGACGACAGGCCGTGTCGACGGCGCGTTCGTGTTCCACGCGCGCCTCAAAGAGATGTCAGCAAATGGGAACGGTTCTGAAAGGGCCGATGCCTGCCAGCAGGGCTGCGGGATAGTTCGAAAGAGATACCGCAGCCTTGGAACACAAAGGGCAAAAGAAGAAACATGGATGGGTTTTATTCAGTAGAAGCCTGAACGCTCCTAAAGTATCCCACGTTTTAAAATTTACCCAGTAGTGTCCGATTCCCAGAGGCTGATTATGTATTATGTGTCCCTTCATACATTTGAAGAAGAAATCATAATATTGAATTCACAACTACGAGTACTTATATGGGCAGTGATAAAGTCACAAATCTACAATGTAGATTAACATCAAAAAACAAAAAATAACATTAGAGATCTCTAGGATACAGGGTGTAAACAGACCCTTCGCACCCTTCGAAGCCGTCAACGAGGCATTACGTAAATCAAACTAAGTAACTCTACGGATTTTTTTTTGCTGGGAAACGAATTGTTTTTTGGGTGCTCGACGTAACGCACTCAAAACATGGTGCTGATGGATGGATTGAATACTAGGTACGGGAGTCGTGGAGGTGTTTAAAAATACGTGACACTATGCAACATTTTGTCTCGTCCTAAACTGGTTTGTATTGATACCAGCTATCGATTAATATAGGTTTTAAGAGGAAATGCGGTAGGTATTTGAAGAAACTATCGTTGCTTTCGACATTGGCGCGATAATGTCAACTACAGACCCAACAAGCAAAAAGTCATAATTCGAGGTTTGGCTCTCGACTATTTCTTCCTCCAATATTCGACCAATTTAAAAGATATTTCATAAACTGATTAAGAAGGATATATGCTGTGTCCCTATGTTTTTATTTTTTTTATTAATAGTTGTCAAATTTGTACACTAGGCCTCTGTTGACAGTGGTTTAAATTGGGCTTTTTTAGCATTTTGTAAAGATTCTAGTGGTGATACCATTGATATATTAAAAAGCTGATACATATTATTTATAACCAAAAAAGAAAACATAGGGACATAGAAGAGGTTGATATTTATTTAACTGTAAAAAATCATAGCTCTAAAGTCATAAACCAGAAAAAAAAACAGGCAAGAGCGTTTGTATGGAGAAAAGACCATCGACATTTCCTCATTGAAAAAAAAAATGCCTGAACTTAAGCCGGCCATTAAATTCAAACACCCTTTCCAATCCCCCATAAAAAAGGGGGGATCCTGCGACTAGACGGGTATAGTCGGTTTTTTTTTTTATCTTGCGTTGAATTTTTTTATAAATTACAGAATCAGGCTTTACTTTGCGGAAATCCACGACATTAAATGTTATGCAAAATATGTAGTTTAAATTCCGCGAAAAATAAAGGTCAATGCTCATGGATGTATGGAATCCCGTACCATGCTACATCAAAATCCATGACCCATGACGCGAAATGTCGTAAAAAATTATGAAAATAATTACTATAAACTTTTGATCTTGAAGCATGAGACTTTTTGGTACCACTTTTGGTCATTGTCCTTTGATTTTTTTTTTTTTCCCCCCATGGAATTTGTTTTTAGTTCTTCATTTGGGTCATAGATGGCGCTTCAGTACTTTTTGTATTTTTTTGTCTATGCCGCTACAATAGTAGTCATGATAAAGATTACAGTGATATTTACAGTGAAGCAAAGCCAGAGATAAATAAATGTGAAAAGACTACCTATATCTATGAAGCAAAAGGATTTTAATAACTATTTTTACATGTCGCTACCTTAGTTCAATAGCAAGACATCTTAAAAAAAAAACTGTATTGTGGTAAGTTTTGTTTAGGGGAAAAAATGCTTTTGTATCTAATTCAAAAATCGGATCTAATAAGTAAAACGCAACAAGTGCCTAAAGTTTCATTATCTCACTGAGACATTTTTACCCGACTACTGCGAAGCTATTTTAGTATGTTCCTCCGTAGCGCCTAAAGTATTCATCCGATTTTGATGAAGATGGTGACAATCGATTCGTTATTATGGCCCGGGTAACATTCAACACTACAACTTTAGTTGTAGTATAACCACACAAATTCTTGTACGTATATTTTTCAAGTTTCCGTTAACATGATATAGTTAACATAGTAAAATAACCACGACAGAATACAGTTTATAATTTTATTTTGATTTATGTATTGCATTACGTACAATGGTCCAATTTAGGGACTAAGTGCGGAAACCAAACCCTTAACATAGAACATGTATTGCATTTCAACGTATTTTTATTTTATAATAATGGTTGATTATTATGTATTGAAATTAACTCATTTTATTTTAAATTTGAATACGGACATTCTACAATTTATATTTTATTTGGCGAAAAATGTCTATATTAATTTAATTTAAACTTCATTTTGTGTAAAATTAATAAATAAATAAATATAGGTAAATAGTTAGGAGAGTGAGGATATATTGAAATTGAATATTAACTCCCAAATGCATTAAATCAAGCTTTCATTTGAATAAATTAACCACGTTTCAAAGAAAAAAATTAAAAATATGGTTAACTCAAAACAAGATACATTTCTATTGAACTGGGGCAGCGATATGTCCATATATACAATATTGCCTGTTCCCCACAGGGGTAGGCACAAACCACAGAGTGCCACCTGCTACGATTCTTACATACTCCGTTCGTCTCGTCCATGTTCATACATCTAGTCATACACGCACGTCGGATGCTAGTACTACTATAGCTATTTTTAAAAGTATTATTTACATTTTATGTCTGATTTAACACATAATTATGACTCCAAGAAATCCTAGCAACATCTTTGCAAGAAGAAACATGGTTTTTATATACCTCTTTTGTATCTGCAAGAAAATTGCACAACCCACAAGGCAAAATTGGCGCCATTTCACATTTTTCACAAGAAAAATCCTTCGTTCCATTTTCGCTTTTTTGAACACAGTAATCGCAAGTGTTTAGTCGATTTTTTTCGACTTCCAAATCGAATTCGGTGTCACCATTTTCTTTTTCCTTGTCTATGGGCGCTTCTTTGACATCTGTCACAGGATTCGCCACAACAGCGTTTTCCGTCTTTTTCAAACGCTTGTTACTTTTACATTGTTTAAAAAAATCATTGAGTTTTCCTCGGACAGCTTCTAATTTAATTGCAGTGTTTTCTGTCGATGAGTCAATATCTTGATTGTTTTCGCTTTTTTGCTTTTCTGGTGTTATTTTATACACATTTATGTATTCACTTAAAACCTTTGTTTTTTTAGTAGGAACATCATCGTTTTTTATCGCGTCAGTTTTTTTTGTGTCATCAATATTTAAATCGTTTTCTACAGGACTTTTATTTCCCGTATCCGAGTTAGATTTATTATTATCTACTAAATCTATTATAGAACTTGAATCTTCATTATTACCTAAACTAGAATTTGTACACCTATCTATACTGACAATTTCATCAGATTTAGTATCCGATTGAAAATTCATTTCTTCTAAACTAACATCACTTTTGAAATCAGAACTGTCAAAAACCGAACTTTTTATCGAGAATACTTCTTTAATTACCGGTATACATGTAGGTGGAGTTTCACTATCTGCGTTATAGTTTTTTGGCGAGACTGTTTCATCTAGTGACTCATCAGTCGATCCTATTAGGGATTCTTCTATAGGGATATCCATATTTTCAAGGTTTTGCAGTACCTCTTCTTCATTGAAACCTAAATCTGAAAAATCCCCTTCACTTTCGGAAATCTTTCTGGTAGTTTTGCCACCATTGTTCTTAGGTTGTATAGCTTTATTCTTTATAATGCCCAGTATGTTTTCTAATTTTTGTTTTTTCTTAACAAATCTTTCGTCTGAGTTATTAGCTTTTTCTTTTGGTAGCTCAGGTTCGTCGTCAAGATTAATGACAATATTCTTTTTGTTTCGTTTAGTGGTTGTTTTGATTGCAATCTTTCTCTTTTTAGTTTCTTTTGTTATCTTTTTAGGAGGAGGCTCTGACTTTCTTTTGTGTATTGTTCCTGGAAATAATAATAGATGTCGTCAATATGTTGTCAAAGCAAAGTTTTTTTTAAATCTATTTTAACACTAACAACTTATGTTATAAAAATATGTATTTCATTAACAAACGATTGATCAAAATGGGCGTAAGTCCAACAGATTTGAAATACAAGGTGTAAACGGCCCCTTCACGAAGCCGTCAACCAAGCATTCTGTACATCACACCAAGTAACTCTATGCAAAAATTATTGCTGAGAAACCAATTAGTTTTTGGGATGAGAAATTCACGGTTTTCGATAGAACTCAATACAACGCACTAAAACATTGTGCTGTTAGGTGCATCGAATACTACAGGGGTCTTGGGGTTAATATTTAAAATAAAGTTATAACATTAATAAAAACTTGTATTTAACAAAAAAAACTTGGTAAAATGTTGGAACTTGGACAAACAATATCTCCGTACATAACTAGAAGTTTCCCAGGTATGGTCAGAACAAAAAAAAGTAGTGAGGAAACCAGCATGCCTGAGAGATATTTCTCGACGGCATGTAAAGCCAAGTCAGAGGCCCATAGCGGGCGGCATAAAAACTCTGACACCAGGTTAGGCACTAACCACACGATAAAGAAAGACGTATAAATAATAAATATGAGGCGATATGAGAGCCATTTTTGAATATTTACCTTCATCAATTCCTCCATCAGGCGGGTCCTCCCACCACACCGGACTCGGACAGGTCAGGATCTCCATAAAATCCTCATCGCTAAGGCTCCTTGTTTCCTCCATCATCCTAACCATGTCCTGCATGCTCAGTTCTGGACTGCTGCAAGGTCTGCTGGAAAATCTGGACCCTTTTGGTGATAATGGAGAATTTTTAGAGGTTGGTGATTTCATGCCTGTAAAATGGTGGTTTAGGGTGATAATGTAATATAATAATACAGTACACCAAGGAGCCAAGGAGGGTACCAAGGAGTATCGTGTTACCCAGTACTAAGTTGTGGAGGTCAGGAAAGCAGTCGCTCCATGTACAGTACTGGTATTCAGCTGCTTCCGGTTAGAATGGAGCAAACCCCAATATGGTTGGACACGTCAAAATCCTATTTTAAACTTGATTTTAGCCATACGACAGAAATCTAGCAGAGTGTATCTGGGTTGTGGCGAACTATCCATTTATTGAATTAATTATTATTTGTCTTGTTTAACAAAATAAAGCATTTATTTGATTTGATTAATCTAGATTACAATTACCTTTCTGTGGTGTTCCCATCTTCCTTTTATTTGTAGCTGCTATAACTTTGAAATTGTGTTTAGGTTTCAACATAATTTTCTTGGCGCGAAATTCGCGTTTTAACGTATTCGGATAATACTCTATTTGTTCTAAAACTTCATCGGGTACTTTGATAGGCTTAAGTAGAGACACTTGCGGGCGTTTTACGGTTTTGTTAGGTTTAAGCGTTTTTGTCTCCGTATTAGGCGATTTTGTCTCTGGTTTAGACGATTTTGTCTCTAGTCTAGGCGATTTTATCTCTGGTTTAGTAAGTTCCGGTTTTTCGATATTCTTTGCTTCCTTTTTTCTCAGTTGTCGTCTTTGCTGAGCTGATTTGTTTCGTGTAATTATTGGCTCTGGAGCTTTCGCCCTTGGATTTTTGGATTTTCTTGAAGTTCTTGATGACATTTTTTCCTGAAAAAGTAAAGATTGATACTGTTAATTTATTTGCCCATAACACTGTCTGGCTCCGTATTTTCGAGAGGAGCGTGTACATCCAAGTCATATTTACTGATGACAAATAGGTCTTTAGAAGAAGGAACAGGAAGACATGCTGCGCCGACCCCAAATTAATTGGGATAAGCGCAAGAGCATAATAAATGGTTACTGTAAGGGGGCGTCCTTTAATCACGTGAAATTCGAAAAGGAAAATCACGATGGGGAGGGGATGGGTTGATGAGACAAGGGGCGGGTAAACATTAGAGCCACGAAAAAAAAATTGTGTGATTTTTAAGATATTTTTAATGGGAATGGGATTAAATATACTCAAAAAAAAAACAAAAAATGTACCAAAAAGCTTGCTGTTTTAGTTATGACTGCTCTTCAAATTGTATTCAAAGACTAAATGTAGTAAATTGCACCAAATCTTAGCATGCAATATAATAAATAAAATTAAAAATAATATAGTTTTGTGTGTACTCTGAAAGACCATGCGTAACGAAACGTAATCGAATGTAAGCAACGCGACGCTAGCGTTTCACAGTTCTACAGGGAAAATATGTTACCTTATTTGACTACACCACACCAACATTAAAAAGGCATTGTGGCAAGGAGAACTTAGGATGAAGAGCGAGCGAAGACACGGGACTTGGGGCACCCCGACACCTACACCCTCTACTTTGATTTAATGACTACCTTCTAAATACAGCGTGTGTGTGATTCAGACCATATTTGATGGTGTGATTCAGAATCCAACTGACCAACCATTTTTTTTTCCAATACTGCTTCCATATAGAAAGTTGTTTAGTTTGATGGTCTAAATCACACCTTGAAACATGACCGCAACTTTCTGGTACACGCTGTACTATCGCGGACACTCCTGCCTGATCACCACTAAGCTCATTTTTGCTTGCACACAAAATATTGAAGCGTTCTCTAGCTCCGCCCCGTTGTCGTTGAATGGAAAAAATGAAAGAAAGACAATACCGACCGGCCGAGCGCACTGACGACGGCGCACGCCGAACGAGATGTATTGTTATTTTCAGACTACTATTATTAGAAAAAAAACCTTACTTGAATTCGGCTTACGTTACTCAATTATGTTTGTGCGTGTGTCGGTTTCGATACGATTTCGATAAAATTGGAAATAATGGGGCTTTAGCGGGTGAAAAGCTGTTGATCTAGCTAGATCTCATTTCTTATTCTAACTAGAACTTTGATTAGTTAAATCCTATTATCGGTTGTGTATTAATTAAAAATCAAAATACTGTTTACAGGTTTATCAATTTGATTACCAAAATTATATACTTTGTTGTTTTTTCATACAACAAAACAGAGATTATCGTTAACAATTTATTGGGTCCAATATATGAATTGGATACAGTAAATAGGTTAAACACAAAATCAAAAAACAAGGAATAGAATCAACTTAAAATAGTTTACCAGTTTAACAAATAAAAAACATCCCTTCCTGTGACCTATTATTACCACAAGCAACAGTTTTTATAAACAATAGTTATTCCATTCATGATTTTTTTACAAAATTACGATAGTTAAATTATGATTTGCTCGTTCTTATTAAAAAAAAAAGAAATATTTTTAAAATAATTAAGTAATCAGAAATATGTGCAGATGAAAGCAGCCACAAATGACAGTACTTAAACATAAGCATTTTGCAATAAATGCTAAAATATCAAAATTAAGACAACAATAGACAAAAACTTCACTAGAATTAAATTTAAGTCGATAAATAATATTTTTTCTATTACTTATTAAATATTAAAAACAGGGTTAGCATACAATATAATTAGTCGCTCACTAATTCCCGTAAGAAGTGGCTCCATTTAAAAGAGAATTTCGGTCAACCTTAACTATAATTATAGATATTTTTTAAGTTAATACTGATATTTACACAGTGGCAAGCATTGTTTCTTTAAAACCAACCTAAGAAATTGAAACAAGTAGTGCGTGTGTGAGCGAGAAAGTATTCGAGTTCGCCCGTAACAACAAAACGATAATATCCGTGCATAGATGTATTTTTTTTTAATAAAAAGGCACAATGAAGAAAAACTTCTCTAGAATTAAATTAACAGTTGGTAAATAATATTTTGTATTGCTTACTTATTAAATAATAAATCTAAGGTTATAATATAATCAGTCTAGAATCAGTCACTCACTAATTCTTATAAGAAGCGGCTTCATTTAAACGAGATTTTTAATCAATCTAACTACATAAATAAAATTATGTATTAAAAAAAAGTTAATACTGATACTCAACCAAATTAAAATCATCCAACAAACCTAAAACATTGAAACATATAATACGTGTGCTAGCGAGAAAGTATTCGAGTTCGCCCGTAACAACAATACTCGTGAATGCAAAATTACTTCACTAAGTTTTAATTCACGTTAATATTAAAATTGGACATTATATTCAAAATGATTCAATAAATCAACAAAAACCCAAAACAATAATAAAAATACAGTACTTAAACAAAAACTTCCCTAAAATTAATGAACAGTCGGTAAATAATAATATATTTTTACTATTTTATCTTCTTCACTATTTTATCACAATGATTATTGTGATAAAATAGTCACTGACTACTCAATTTTAATACTACAAAAATAAATACACTAATCGATAGGGGTTCCCGATACCGGTGGACAATTTAATGTTTTTTTATGTTTTGTTATATTGTTTTTTAATAAAAAAATATTACATTTGTAATTAAATAAATTAGAAAAATATATTAATATTTAGTCATCGCGCCTCCTGCGTCCGTCGCATATCGTTTTTATTGATTGAACGAGAACTTCAAATTGAACAGAGCAATGGTCAATATTCAAAAGGTCCGCTAAGCGCGCCAAAGTTCGTCCGTAAAATTCTCAAAAAGAGTACACAGGATACGTCACTAAGCTGCGCAATGCAGATTGCAACTAATTGCTTAAACGCTTTCCTAATGGGCCTAAACTTTAAGGGGGCGTGGCTCGGCGCCTCCGCATGATTTAGGCGAAAAAATTTTTAACTGATCAGGCGGAAAAGGCCGCGATAGTACATTTATTTCTACTCTTCGAATAAGAAAATAATTAACATGTCCTTGTTTTATAGTAAGTATCCCTTTGCAGAATATGCCCCACCTTGTGTCTTGCCCATCCTACATTACCACTTGCACCTTTCTGGATTTAAGGTGAAAATTAAATTTTCTTAAGTTTATTGCAATTTGCAGGTCAGCATAGCATAATCAGCCTTTAATGTTCCCACTGCAGGGACACTCGGCCTCCTCTCCATTAGAGGGAATGGGCTATAATCCACCATGCGGGCCCAGTGCGGGTTGGTAGATGTCACATGTCTTCATGCCGGTTTCCTCACGATGTTTTCCTTCACCGTTTTTGAGAGCAGTGGTGATGAAATAAATTACACAAAGTAATGCGCCTGCCTGGGTTCGAACTCACGACTTACTGTTCGTAAGTCGGGGCCGCCACCACTGGGCCACCGCTGCTCTCAGCAGGTCAGTGTCAGGTTGTATGTAGATGAAAATATGAATTGCGCCAGTAATACGTATGGAGTTACAGAATTATAATCTTTTAAATCGTCAATACAACCCTCCAAGTTAATCAGTGGCGTGCAGTGCTTCCCGACGGCGGGTAGGCCACGCCACCAAAAAAAAACTCGCAACATCACAGCGTCGCTCTACTTAGGATGACCCTCAAAGTAGAATAGAATAGAATAAACATTTATTCGCTAATGGACAGCAGCAACACAATAGAGCAGCACATACATATACATATACTAACAAACAGCTTAACAATTAATTAAAACAGCTCAACTGCGCTGAGCATGCCCATAACGAAAGGGTCACCTACTCAGCATATGCTGGGTGTAAAACACTCAGCGCTGGTTTTCAGTAGGCCCCCCGCAGTGACACACGGATGAGGGTAGTAGGTAGTAAATAAATAACGTTATTCTATTAAATGGGCATTTCTAAGTGTGTAATAAATAAATAACATAAAATAAAACATAATTATATATATATACACTATTAATAGAACACGAAAATACCTGCCAAATAAATAAGAACTTATCCGAACACGAAACACAGTTGATTGACATTATTTTTGATTAATATAGTTATAATAAATGCATTTGTTGTGTTGTTGGTAGGAATGGTAGGGTAGGCTAGGCCTAATTGCCTCTATGGACGGCACGCCCCTGTTGAATGGGGTTATATGAACTTCAGGGGCGTGCCGTCCATAGACAATTTTTTTCTTAGAAGCCATATTTGTTTCATGTGACAAGCAAAATTTATTTCGTGATCTTGAATGTTTTAATTATTATAATATCTGACGGTTGTAATTCGTTTTGAACCGTACAGTAGTGTAAATATATTATTTGTTGTATTTGTTTATTTACTTAGAAATGGTGTTCTGTTGTGAAGTTTGCGCTGATAATGTGTTTGTCAGAAGTTAAAAACAATAAGTAGGTATTCACGATTGTTTGATGTTAAGATTCAAGTGGTGTCTGAAGGAAAATGTGTATTTACCCGAATTACGAGAATTAACCCAAAATTCATCTCGTACTCGGTATTTCAAATGAACCTTTCTTCTGTTTGCATTGTCAGAAAATCGTGATTTGAACCTTGATTAATGTGGTGAGTTCTTGTATTTATAACTTTGGTTTTTACAGGCTTATTTTCAATGTTTGTTTTTCAAATATTCCGGTCAGACGCTCAAAATTGGGTACGGAACGAAAACTAAACTATTTTTTTTTGTTAACAGCGCACTCTGTTTAATTTTTTAGAATTTTTTGTAACGAAGCGACATCCTTCGTTCTTGTATTGACAGAATACCATTGAAGTTCCTTATATTTAAGCTAGATGGCGTTGTTTCTCATACGCTTACTAAAAACACCAGGGGCACTGGGCAGATGCGGGGGCCCGGAAGGGTGAGTGAATATATCAATAGATGTGACTACTTTGAGGGTCATCCTAAGTAGAGCGACGCTGTGATGTTGCGAGTTTTTTTTTTTTGGGTATCCGTATATATATGGCCTACCCGCCGTGGAGAAGCACTGCACGCCACTGCCATTCAATAGCTATTTCATGAAAAAGTCACTCAATGCCCAAGTAACAAGCAAGTAACTTTGCTGAATTTTATCGAAGGAAAAATCATAAAAAAATAACCATTTTTTTTTATTTTGAATATTTATTTGTAACATTATACGTAGCTGTGTGCAATGCCTTTCTTTAACATTTGATAGGAAATGTTGTGATCGAGTTATAAACATGGAATTTTTACTATTAAGTAGCTAATAGAATGAAGAATAATTTAAAGTAATAAAAAAGGTAGGTATCAATTAGATGAAAAAAAAATACAGATTTTTGCTTAAAAAACGTGTTTATTTTCAATTGAGAGCAGTTTTTTCCACAGTTTTCATTTTATGAGGACGCCTGATTATTTCCAATCATTATGGAGTTTGTTTCATAGCGATAGATCATTAAGTTTAAAAGTTACACCGTTTTGTTTATACTGGGGTAACAGCAGCGAATTTTCTGTCGATAATATTAAGCATAGATTCCCTCGTTTCGATATGTGCACATTATAAAGACTCACACTGTATAATTCTCTAACGGTGAGTGTACCATTTGCCAGTTATTTTTTATCTTTTTCAAGGCTCTAACAGTAACAATCAATTCAATTCAAGGGTATATGCAAGAAATACAAAACTTTTTTTATTTCTTAAAAATGGCTTGTATTGGACCATAAAAACATTGTGGTACACTTGTTTAATTCTCTAATACAACACTTATTTTACAATTTAATATTTTATTTAGCGTGTTTTTGGTGAAACGGAACGCAAACACAAAACGCATCGATTCCGGTAGTGACGTCAAAATCCATGTGTCAAAGAAACACTTTTAGTTGAAAAGTACTTAAAGTTTCACTAAGATTTTACTATAATATTGTTATTGCAATTTTTGCTTAAATTAAGCACTTACATTTCAGTAAAACTAATCTACTAAGGGCAAAAAATTAGATTTAAACAAGGCAGATAGAGGTAAGTGACATCAAAGTCCTGACATGAATGGCCGCGATAGTCATGGACGTTTGAACTGTCGTAGAAAATTGTAGGAGTTTAATATTTTTTTTGTGCGACAAGCAGTAGTTGAAATTAACTTTTAATTATTTTCTTGGGTTGATAGTACTGCATATTATTGAATGAAGTGAAAAAAAAAATTACATGCATATTCCCTAGAAACCCATTAACACTTTGCCAATCTATTAAATGTTTTTTTTTTAATAATTTGACTTTAATTATTTACTAATAAATTCTTAAGCAATGTTTCTTATAACATACAAGGATTTCAACGAAATTTGGTAATTTGTGATGACTCAACTCAAGGACATTCACCCAGTTTAATATTATTACTAACTAGCTCTTAGCCCGCGACCTTCGTCCTCGTGAAATTATTATAAAAATATCTTCAGGATTTAGGTGTGAGTCTATCTGGCAGACCCCAACGAGATTTATCAACAAGTGATAGGTTTACATAAAGACATTATTTTGTACCTATACTCGTAGAAAATAAATAAGATACATTTTGTACCTTGACTGTTTTTGATTAAATGACGTTTCTATGAAGCGTCTAGCTAGCGGGCCCCTTATGATTATTTTTATTGTTATTATACTTTCAGATCGCCCAATAGTGCTCGGAATTAGAAACAATTATGTACCTTACAAATTAAAAATTTCGAGTTTCTGTGAGCTTTACTGTAGTAGGTATTCGTTATTTAGACAAACACTACCCAGCGGGCCCCTTTTTTAAATACTACTTTTGTATACCATACAATAGCATTAGGAGCTTGATACTACTATGTACGAGTACCTTACAAATCCAAAATTTCGACCTTTTGAGAGCTATACTTCAGAAGATATTCGTTATTTAGACAAACGTCCAGCCAGCAGGCCCCTTTTTAAATACTACTCTTTTATATCATACAATAGCATTAGGAGCTTGATACTGTTATGTATCTTACAAATCCAAAATTTCGACCTTCTGGGAGCTTTAGATCAGAAGATATTACTATAGAACGATATATTATAGAACTAAGAAGGTTGGTTGGTTGAATACTTATTTAAATAACGAATATCTTTTGAAGTATAGCTCACAGAAAGTCGAAATTTTGGATTTGTAAAGTACACAATAGTATCAAGCTCCTAACACTTTTGTATTATAAAAAATAGTATTTAAAAAAAACCCGCTGGTTGGACGTTTGTCTAAATAACGAATATCTTTTAAAGTATAGCTCACAGGAAGTCGAAATTTTGGATTTGTAAGGTACATAATAGTATCAAGCTGTTAATGCTATTTTATGGTATATAAGAGTAGTATTTAAAAAAGGGGCCAGCTGGCTGGACGTTTGTTTAGAAAAAGAATATCTTCTGAACTGTAACTCACAGAAAGTCGAAATTTTGGATTTGTAAGGTACATAATAGTATCAAGCTGTTAATGCTATTTTATGGTATATAAGAGTAGTATTTAAAAAAGGGGCCAGCTGGCTGGACGTTTGTTTAGAAAAAGAATATCTTCTGAACTGTAACTCACAGAAAGTCGAAATTTTGGATTTGAAAGGTACATAATAGTATCAAGCTCCTAACGCTATTGTATGATATAAAAGAGGGGCCTGCTGGCTGGACGTTTGTCTAAATATCGAATATCTTCCAAAGTATAGCTCACAGGAAGTCGAAATTTTGGATTTGTAAGGTACATAATAGTTTCTAACTCCGAGCACTATTGAGCGATCTGAAAGTATAATAACAATAAAAATAATCATAAGGGGCCCGCTAGCTAGACACTTCATAGAAACGTCATTTAATCAAAAACTGTCGAGGTACAAAATATATCTTATTTATTTTCTATAGGTACAAAATAATGTCTTTATGTAAACCTTTTACTTGTTGATAAATCTCGTTGGGGCCTGCCAGATAGACTCATACAGGATTTAGTTAACAATTTCAGAGGCTTTTTTTTTGCACAGAACCCTAATCCATTTTCTAAAACAAAAGTAGCCTAAGCTGCTTGTTATAACATCAGCTATCTGCCAGTTACAGTCCCGTCAAGATGGGTCCTGCCGTTTCAGAGATTAGCCAGAACAAACAGACAGACAGAAATTAAAAAAATATATAAGTACTGTATAAACTTTCCTAATGCATTCAGTAAAAAGCTGTTATTTTGAAATTACAAACAGACACTACTATTTTATTAATTTGAAATGATATTATGAAACTTACTTTTAAGTTTTTTAATTATTTTTCTAGCAGATGATGACAATATAATGTATTTAATACTAGTTTTTCCCATGGCTTCGCACAGGTTGTTAGTGGTAATTGCCCCATGAGAATGTACTCCATGAAATGTTTAGCCGTTTCTATATTGGGGTCGGCTATCTGTCTAACCAGATGCAGCTGAATACCAGTATTTCACATGGAGTGACTGCCAATCTGACCTCCAAAACACAGTTAGTAATACGATATCCCATGATGAGACTGGTTCTCAGACTCTAGGGCCACTCAGTCACTGAGTACTTATAACTACTGTCAAAAATCTATAAATGACAGCCGGAACCAATGGCTAACATGCTTTCAGAGGCACAGAGGAAACTCGTTATGTCATGGGTCATCCATAATCTAATCGTTCACGAGCTTGAGCGGCTTGGGTACTGTGATATAGAGTATAGACTTATTATTTAAATACGAACTCTAGACAATATTCGTGACTTCACACACACACACACATACCCTCACACACATTCGCACACACACTCAACACACACACACACACACCACACATGCATGCACTCACACTCATAAAGAGAAGTCATACCAGTATCTCTAACTTTTCATTCATTGTGTACCTACTTGTTTGTAATTACTTAAAATACCTAGTTTAGTTATATAACTACCTAAAAATATGTTGATCCGAGGGAGGAGCAGAACCACCCAACACAAGCATTACTACATGCTTCCTGGGAGGTTCTAGCCACAGAATAATATTGTCAAAGAAAGTTACAGAAATAAACTATTTTGATTTGATTTTTGATCCATCCATGGACCAACCTCGGCAAGAGCAGCTTAACCCGAAGAGACCCGAAGGGTGTTATTATTTAGCCACGGGCTTCTCAAGCGACAAGCTCCTCTCATAGGAAAGTACTATGGGGGTAAATATCCTGTCCTAAAGTCTACTCATGCCTGAAGTCAACGTCTTATTGATAAATTCTTCAAGATTTGTTCAGCCGTTTATGCTTGAAAAGGTAACAGACAGATAGAGGAACTTTCGCATTATTTTACAATATTTGTATCTTTTTTTAAATAGCTAAAAGTGAACATTGTTATCTGTGGGCATTTGGTGAATGAAATATATTTGCAGCAAAGCAAGCATAGAGATTCGAACATGGAATTACAATATTATGTAAGAATGGCTTAATTCATTTGAATAAAAAGATATAAGTATGTCAAGTATTTTGATCTCAATAATAAATTTAAAAAAAAATTTTCACTAACTTCTCTAGCCATCCCTAAGATAATAAAATTTTAAGTAATATATATTATTTAAAATAGTAATGGGTAAATCTTTTCACATTATCTTCTATTATGAAAACAAACCTAGGTAATCAAGCCTACAATCATAGAATAGATAAGAGGTAGGTACACAGCATTTCTATAATATAAATGTTGTATACCTGACCTACAACATGGAGATTCCCACAGAGATATACAGTCCAGGTTAAAGAAACATCAGACACAAGACTTTAACATTTTAAAATAGGCAAAGACCAGGTTCTTTCCCCAATTCTAGTAGAGTATACCATCAAATTGCAACTATACAGCCCTTTTTTCCTACAACCTTCATGGTTTTCGCTTGCTTTCACATTTTGCATGCAGATGGCGACACCTGTATCTACTAGATTACCTCTGTCGGGACTCTCGACCTCAAATTGATTGGTAAACCAGAAAACCTACCTCCTAACTCAATAATAGGAAGTAATTAGCACCTGAGTTAACGGAAAAAGACCCACGTGTGCCTGTACCCGTGAGATTGCGAATTATGTTGTTATCTATCCTCCATCCTTTACGTCAGCCATAAGTTGGATGGAGAGAGCAATACCAGCTAATACGGATGTTAGGGTCGACAGCATTACACCTCATGGTACCTAGGTTCATAATAGACCCTAGTTTGTCTCATTATCATACGCTACTTCATACACCAACAACTTAAAACCAGACGGAATCTTGCGTAAAAATTACGCAAAGGATATCATAAACATTCTTACCTGCAGAATTGGAACCAGGTGCAAAGCCGTCCTTCAAATCAAATAACCAACTTATTATAACTGATTTAACTCACAATTATATGATGTGTCATTCGTTTATTGATACGTAATTCGCTTTATTTTATTTCATTACTTTCGACATGAGCGTATCTACATTCTACAAACGTTGGGTCGGGGATTTGGAGAATAGTGTTGTGCACAGCGCGTAAAGTTATGTAGTGTAAAATCGACTAAAATATGTTTGATGTAAGTGGTCGCATCGTTTTAGTAAGTTCGTCCAGTATTATATAAATTGTTGACAGGAAATTGCTTAGGCATTTTCATGGTAACTGTCAATTTATTCAAAATGTCATACCTACATAATTCAACAGAGATTCATCATTCAGTTATTAACACTTGAATTGACGGATGTGGGGTTAACGTTGCTGGACGTTACGTACCGGTACAGACTCAAGCACATCAAACTTTAATAGATTTTCAACTTAATCGTTACATGATTAGATTCAAGGTATATAGGCTTAGGTTAATTGGGAAAATTTGACAGTTTCGGGTACCTGGCTTGATGTGTTGGTACCTACCAGTTTGAGTTCTCCGGTATCTATGACTTTTGCCCTATTACATTAAAAAAAACTGGTTGGAACAGTTACTAATCATCAAAAAGAAAGAATCAAAAAGAAAGAAAGAAAGAAAAATGTTTATTCGACGTCAGTACATAAGGCACACACAATAATATTTAAAAAAGTTACAAAAAAGAGAAAATACATAGTAAAACAAGAAAAGTGCATCAAGAAAGTATTCTATTCTATTTTTATTTGGCAACTAGATCCGATGTCGACTATTCTGCCAATGTCGAGTGAATTGGAAAAACAAGTGTGCATCATGATAGTATTGTATTATTTATCTAAACGATGACAGTACACCCATATTTTACCACTTTCTTTTAATTCTTATTTTTCGACGGGTGAACTGTGATCCTGTTTCGTTACTTAGGGCAGTATAGCTGCAAACCAGTCTGCTAGAGAAACAATCTCAATGAAAAGCAGTTTAACGCATCATCATCATTTTCAAAAGTATTTGAGGAAATGTAAGCGTATAGATCGCGGAAAATGTTTGTGTGGATCCCAACTTATCAAAAACCACTTACTCAAAAAAGTAAATATCGTGCTTTGATTTGATTACTTGAACGTAAAAGAACTAAAATAGATATATACACTAAACGATAAAAAAAACTTTTGTATGTACATTTAACTAAAATGTAATCATAAAATTAATATCTTACTAATTTCTTATAATGTGTGACACTTTCATGAAATGCTTTTGTTACGGACTTTAATTTTAAGTTATTAATAATCGCCTAAAAATAAAACGATTGCACGTGACTATTGACTAATTAATAAGGTAAAAAAGTACCGACCTAGTCAATGCTGCTTAGATCTCAAATTATTTCCAGCTTCAAAACAAAATTTTATAGACAGCGACATGTTGTACGTAAATGTACTACCACAACCTTGGATAAATCAGGTTAATAATTAACATCCTAGTTAGACATGGAAGCGGCCAAACGCTACTTCTCTCTGTTTGACGAATTTCGTTTCAGTAAAACAATATTGTGTACTGGGTTTTCAACGGCGAAGATGTACTTTTTTCCTGTAAGTACTATGGCAAAACTAAACCGAAGGGTTATGAATATGATTCTAAACTCTATAGTGTACGCACGATGTTTGTATTTACGTTGACGTTTGGTCCGCTGTAGCGCCTAAATCACTGAGTCGATTATTTTATTAAAATTTCCAGTATTGCTCAACATTTTTATCTAGGTGAAGAATTTGTTCAAGGTTGCATTATTATTAGTTACGTTACGGTTACTCCAATAGAGATTTTGTTAAATTCTTGATGGGACAATGGACGTTAACGTGTTTTCAACGCATTGCTTTGGTCATTGCTCATTTATGTACTTACTTCACTTGAACAAGAGTTATGCGGTCTGTTCTAAATGGTAGATGCTATTCTAGATTCTACTTTATCTTTGTGTCGCTGTTATGTAAGACAGTATTTCAAAAAGTATTTCATATTTTGCTGGCTCAGTGTGGCTGCATATTTTGAGGCACAGAGTGCAGGCTAGGAGGTGGTAAATGCTATGTGTATTCAAGTAATCCTATGAATCCCCTTTCCACCTAGCTATGACTTCCGACTTCTTTACCGCAGCATTATGGAGTTATCTTAGTGGTATATTCGGTGACATACTTAATTTTCTTTTCTTCTATCTTTCTATACCATTCTTCCTTCTTAGCCTTAGAGGTGTAGGCATAATATAGTACTCTGTGGGTCTAATAAGTGCAGACGGACCTATCACGAACGTAATTACAGTTGGATAGAAAAACAAGATGGCGGGCCTGTCGATCTCGGCCCGTTCACGCGGCTACGACCTACGAGCGATGCGCCTTGCGTCTAGCGAAACGCGCGTGCGTCATTGTTTCTAATGCTGCATGGTTATTTTGGCGTTTTAATGACATTGAAAGGAGGGAGTTTTTGGGAATTTAAAACACAATATGGCGGCATTGATTCCAGCTATGGCCACGCGCCGAAAGAACCATACATGCAGTATATTATAGTGTGTCTGATGGCGAGACCCGCGGTAAGAAGCGCAGGGTTTCGCGCGCGCATTCCGCTCGAGTCTACACAAGTAACTCTTGCGTGTTGTACTTAGTTTCAACCATTCAAATGACTTGTAGTAAAAGCTTGAGTTTTGAGCGAGCGCAACGTTCTGTAATACCGATCTGCAGGGCTATTGCGGATCTCTCTCTCTCTGTTGACAGTTCATAGTAATTAGCACTTGGCGAGTTTTGATATACAATGACCGTTCTTGTTGGTTTCAATGACGCTACCCGTGCAGAACTGTTATTGTTCAAACCTCACTAAGTGAACTGTAAACAGGAGCCGTGCTGGGATAGGTAGAAAATATGGTCGAACGAATGGGTACTTAGGTAACACAACGCGCTACGATAACTAGACAAATTGCTTATTACATTCTTAGCTGACTTCAAATAAGAAATCCATACATGAACTACATACTTTATACTCTGTATTTCTGTCTGTATCTTAATTTTTCTCCCCATATAAGCTGAATGGATGTTTTACATTACATACGAGTATACCTGGGTAGAACACTTTTTATCGCTGTAGTAGGTACAGATGCCAGCACATCAAGCAATCTGAAACTGTCAAATTTTACAAATCAACCTTGAACCTAATGCTTTAGAGATGAAGTTGAAAATCTATTAAATAAATTTGACAGATTGTAGTAGCTTGATGTGCTGGCATCTGTACGTCCTTGTAGGATGATTTTAGTCAAGCACACAGGCGAATTTCCGAAAAACCCTATGGTGGTATAGTCAGCCTCAAAAAGATATACGAATATCGAATATATCAACGAAAAAGTATTTGATTGTCTGTAGAATCTATGTGCCATTATTTTATATCAATTCTTTTTAAGGCTGAATGTACATGGTGTAATATTTGCAATAAGTTTTGTGTATTTCTTATTTCTATGTTTTTTAGTGCAGCTGTTTGTTGTTCCATTTGAATAAAAAAAAAAAGAAAATGGTCGTTAACTTTTAAGCGTTTTTTTTTATAGTTTAGAATCAACTATAAAAAAGAAACCGAACAAATGCAAGTTTGACTCGCGCGGAGAGGGTTCCGTACGTTAATTATCTAAATTCCGTAAGTTGTTTTAAATCGAATCCAAATTTGTTTATGGTAACGAAATAGGTTTTCCTGTAATTAAAGGCAAATAACTATTTTTGATTTTTTTTTCTAAATTTTCAGCTCCAAACTACTTCAGAGTTAAGGGGGGGGGGGGGGGTGGTAAATTTTCGCCTATTTTATTAAAATATAACTTCATAATCATTTTATAACACACACATGAATCCGAAAAATCAGAGGTGCGTGTCTTGGGTTCGAACTTGAGAGCTCTGCAGTCCGACGGTCACACCACTAGGCTGTCACTGCTTGCCCCCCTATTACATGAGACTTACACATAACTGACGAAATATGCTTAAACTATTTATCTTAAAATTATTAAAAAAAAATATTTGAGATGTCACAATGAGCCCTTTGATTTGATATGTAAGGAACACGTTATAGTTTGCAAAACATTTTTTTATTTTCTATTTTATCCCCCAAAAGTGACCCCCATGTTTAAAATTAATCAATTTACGTTTGACGTCCGTCTTTGGGTCACCGACTTACATAAAAATATCGGCAAGGATGCCTAAGGGTACCTTTCAACTTAATCGGTCCAGTAGTTTCGGAGTAAATTGGCTGTGACAGACGGAGAGACAGACACGCGAGTGATCATATACGTTTTTTTCATTTTGAGGAAAAAACAGAACCCTAAAAACACTAAAAGTCAACCACCATGTTTATTCAAAACTTTTATAATAAAAACCGCCATTTTAAATACAAAATGGCGGAAGGTTACTTCCCGCACTTTTTAGTTGTTTTATCTATAAAATACACAGAAACACTTTACTTGCATTATAATATGCCAGATGATCATAAGAATTTTACAATGCATTCACATTTACAATTTGAGAGCGTCATCAAACATTGTTCAAATAAAGACAACGTTTGCAAGTCGAATAATACGATTGTCTGTGGTCTAAAAGTGGTCAAACCAAAAATGAGGTTTTACAAGGATTTTAAAAATGCTTGCTATTTGTTTATGAGTAACATGTGTGATCATCCCGATGAGGGTAAGCAGTAAGGGGCATGCTATTTTATATAATGAGTAACGTACGGGATCATCCCGATGAAAGCAGTTTTGTTTATAAGGGGCATGCTATTTGTTTATGAGTAACATACTATGTGATCACCCTCATATGGGTAAGCAATATGTTTATAAGGGGTGCTACACACATATATCCGGGTCGGAATGGCATTCGGCACAGCTAGGCGGCAAAGCGAAAGTATACAGGGTGTAAGGGCCAGCCCTCCGCAAACTGACATGGTGCAATCAGCTTTTATTTTTAATCACATTCCACTGGAATTTTTCATAGGAAAATTTTATTTTTTATCGTTTTTTCAGTTACTATATGTATTCTGTACGTAAAAACTCAATGTATGTAAATAATAAGGCTAAAATCAAAAAACCACTATTGGATCTTGAAATACTCTAACGAACAACGCGCGATATCAGCTGTTCACTTCCTGCATAGCTACAGAGTTCATCGAACTTGTCGTCGTGCTTGCCGTTCGCTACTTGCGTTTTTCCACGGTAACGATACATGTGTTACGAATGAGGAAATAAAACATATCAAATTTATTGGATTCCCATAACGTTCCTGAAATAATTTCTTTTATGAGTCATCTTAGTATGATATACTGACCTGCCCCTTACACCCTGTATTGAACTAATACAAGGTGTAAACAGACTTTAACAGACCCTTCACTAACAAGCCGTCAACCAAGCACTCTGTACGCACGGCGACCAATCAAGCTATACAAAACCAGTTTATGCCGATCTCTCCTTGTATTGGAAATTTATAAAAAGCAAGGCCATGTTTTTCTGGAAATGAATAGCTTGAAGTGTAGCCGTGTGTACATTAAACTAAGTAACTTTACGCAAAAAATATTCCTCGAAAACAAATTTTTGTTTTGATGGAAAATCACCTTTTACGGTACGACTCAATGTAACGCACTCAAAACATTGTAAGTAACTACAATGTTTTGGATCGGATTTACAAAAATGTTTTATACTACACCTGCTTGGAAAGTACCTTGATACTTTATCAAATTTACGGTAGAAAGTACGTCATTGCATATCGAACAAATATGCGGGGAATGAAAATCCATTTCTTACGTGGTTTTTCTTTTTTAATTTTGGGTAAGACTATGCGCCGGTAACCTAAATAAAAAAAAGCCAAAAAGTTTTAACAGTGAGTTTTTATCTCCAAGTTCGCAAAATGACACTGGCCACTAGCTGTGTGTTGGATGGTGTCGGGCTGGCAGGGCGACCCTGCGGCGGCAGGATAAACAATTTGATAAAAAGAACATGTGAAAATTGCAGACGCTATTGGCGCCATTTTCAATTTGTGTGTTGTTTGAGGATTCAGTTTTCGTTTTTTATTTTCCTCGTAGGTGTAGTATAAAGCACCCTCGACGGTAATCGGTCACTTTCTCCTCTCGGTGAACAATGTACTATTGGTCCCCCAAATAAATAGCCCGTAATAATACGGCCCTTAGGAGTCGAAAAAAATGAGAAAAGGCGGGTGAAGCCGCCGCACAGCTAGTGTAACAATAGCAATAGGAAGTGCGGACTGGGGAAGGCCGGTCGTTTTGGGAGACTGTCTCTTGTAAACTTTGACGTTTAAAAGTTGCTCAATAGAAGCCTAATTTGAATAAATGACTTTAGTTTTTGATTAGATATAATTATGGATGTACGTTCGAGCCAACACGAACATACAGGGTGCAGGGGACATCGATGCACGAACAGTAACTACGTGTCAGTACCTACATCATTGCGAACACAGAAATTTTTCATTGGTCATTATAAAATAAATCAGCCATTCCACACATTTCGAAAGCGTAGGTATTGCAGTTTTGTAAGAAATACCAGTTTCTTTTCAGAACAACGATGAAAAATTTCTATGTGGCCGGGTTCGGAATGATGTAAGTACTGAAGATGTGGTAACCTTCTGTGCGCCCATGTCGTTCCAGCCTTGTATGATTCAGTGATAGTAAATGCCGGACGGAGTTTGCCGATCTGCACAGTCGACTGAAAGTGTCAGGTCGACTATGCCGACCCGAACAAACAAGTAGCACCATTTTTTTTATTTTTTTTTCGGGTGTTGGGTCATCAAATGACTCCTCCCACTCTGGGCGGAGCAGGAGGGAGTGTCAGATTTTTACTGACTAAAATAACCCATCTATGTTCCTTCATCGCCCTTAGTGTTCCGGGGCCACGGTATCTCAACAAGTAGCACCCTATAGGATATATCTAAATACGTTTTTTTTAACCTTTTTAGAGTACTTCATAGCCTCAGCTGGGACTTGTGAACATTTTTTGACTGAAAGGCGAGGTAATGAGGAAGAAGACGAACCTATCACTCCGCCCGATTATGAAATGCGAAACAAAACGAATTCTACTGAGAGTATCGGTGATAATGCTAACAATACAGGTATGTTTAATTCCTAAAAAAGCTTGTTGTTTCATCCAGAGCCACAGCGGCGATTTTCTTTCAACTCCCCCGTCATACCCCGCCCCGACCTCGCACAACTCGTCTCCCGCACACCTCATACCGCATAACGCGATGACACGGAACGAAAAATAGTGTTCGAAAATTTCTTAAACTTGTTCACGGAAATACGTGTTTTTGAATAACTCTTACAAGTGTGTGAGATAAATATTTGTCATTATGAATCTCCATTATATGTGCAAGGTTTCGATCAAGATGTTTTCTTCATTTTTACAGTTTATGAGTACATTATAAACGGCCAAAGTTCAGGTAAAATTTGTGCAAAACCACAATTTTTGGAGGCCTAGATTGAATTTGTTTCTACTTTTTTTAATTTTTTTGCAACCATAGATACCTAGATATAGTGCACAAAATACATATTAGTTTAAAAAAAAATCAAAGATAGATGTGTAACATCGGCATAATCACGTACGAGCGTTTGTATGAAAAGTATGAAGGGTTGGCCGCTCTTAAACTAAGTTTTAAGAGTGTAAATAGACCCTAAACGAAGCCGAAAGGCGCTGTTCTTCCCGGCATTGCATTTTTTTTTGTTACCTATGGGCTAATCTGAGACCCTTCTAGTTACGAAGATATTGGAGTCAAAGTTCCCACTCCATCACACTTAGTGAATAGTCCCGGGAAATCCCGGCACTGAGAGTACCGGGAAATTCTGTAAATTTGCGTCGTTCTGGGAACCAGGATTTTCTAAACCAAATCAATCTATGTATATGTATAATCTCAACATGAATGATGTAACCATCTTGTAACAATATTTTGATTGAAAAGAGTGTCCATGGAGTTTCTTGCCCATTCTTCTCCATAGAGATCTACGCTTTGGAATGGGCAACTACAGTACTTTCACAAGTTATTATGCCTTGTGTCTGTGACTGTAGCTTCGCCTTTGTTTTTCTGACTTTCAAAAGTGCCTGCGAAGGTCTAATTGAAATAAATGCTTTGAGTTTTGAGTTTGAATCCCGGTTCTTTCAGTACTTTCGGTACAAAATACTTCGCCTGAATATGTATTTCTAATTATATTGGTTACAGCGCTACACAATATGCTAAGTTGTACAAGAGCATGCTACTTACAACAACAAAATCCATTTTATTCTCAGGCTACTTTATTTTACTGAACAGAATTGAACTAGGTTTTGCGCCATTTTGAAACAATATTTTCAGTTTTTATTTTGTCCTGTCATTTAGTCTCATATTTCCTCCGTTTAAGCACTTTTAACTGTACTATCTTAGAAAGGCTTACATAAGTATTGAAAGTACCGGGAATCCCGGTTCTTAGGCAAGAAGCTCACAAAAATCCCGGTTCTTTCAAATGGAACCGGTTCTGCATTTCCTAACATAATCACACTTCCAAGTACAGCAAGGCAAGCAGGTCTTAACCTGAAGATCGACCTAAGCGACTGTTATCATTTAACACGAGCATAGGCAGTCATTCTGGCTAAAATACTAGTTTTCATCTGCATCTCTTCTTTTTGTTCTAGTGACGGAGGCCTCCGCCCTTCGGCAAGGCACTTTCAGTACCTTATACTCCGTAAAGACCTCGTTCGATGACGACAAATGCCCGTTCTCGTGTCCCAACATTTACAATCCAGTGTGCGTCAATATCAACCGAGGTCACGGAAAGTACTTCAAGCTGCTGACCTTTGTCAACCACTGTTCCGCCGACTTGTATTACTGCAAGTATTGGGAGGGTGAGCTTTACATACATACATTATAATTCAGGTCTTACTCCGCACTTGACCATTCTGAAGAACCTCACCAATAAGGGTAGTGTGCGTTTAGAGACCCCCAAATTATCAAAACTATTCCATATTTGAGTCAGTAATGGAAGATGCTTTGGCAAAACTTGCACCTGCTATTATAACACACCGTTACAAAGAATCCAGATAAAATCTAGACAAATATCTAACACCCAGCAATTTTAATAATAAGTGGATCCAAAGGTTACATGCTCGCTTGCCGGCCCTTTTCCAGTCAGCCATAGGCCACCTTTTCAGCATTTTTACCCGACTGCGCCAGAAGGAGGGTTATTTTTTTGCCAGAGTATGTATGTAGGTACTTATTATTGTTTGGCACGCTCTGTGGCCTGAACGGCTCGATGGATTTTAGCTTGAGAGGTGTCGTTAGATTCGTATTTACTGTGAGAGTGACACTGGGTATATCAAAATAAAACTAATTCAATAATAAAACAAAAAAAAAAAAAAAAACGGTACTTAATTTATAGTAGATGTGTCTTATGTCACGGGCGTCATATTGAATCTCGAGCGCAATGAAGGATTCGGGATTTAACTCCCGAGCGCAGCGAGGGAGTTCGCTCGTGAGTTAATACAAGAATCCTGAATGCAGCGAGGGATTCAAGCTAGCCCAAGGCAAAGACACAACTTTAGCCCAGAGGAGTATACTCTACTTTTTACACCTACTGTGAGAAAATAATAGCCATAGTACGAAAAACAAAGTATTTATTAAATAAACAAACAGTAAGAATAACATATTTGCGCTTTTGTTGCGTCTACCAATAAGTAGCCAAGACTCGATCAATTCGATTTTCAAAAAAAAAAGTCTCTTCTACGGTTTTGTCGTGTGTGTCTATTGATATCACTCTCATGGAAGTGGCGTTTGTGTAAACTAAGCTTTATACAGGGCTGGTAGAATGGTTTTGGATGATTGGCTGTATGCATTTTGAATATAGAACGTCATTGGAGACGATCGTGAAAATAGAGTATTTTTGATAAAAAGTGATAAATCGACTGTAGTATACATAGGTTTTATTTATTTATTCACAAAATCCACAGAAATCTTAGCGCAGTTTACTTAAAATAAATTAACTAATGTTACAGCTAATTACTATTACGGTATTACGGCGCGGTACGATATTTGCTATTATTAATGCCAGTTTTAATGTTATTCCATTCCTTTTAAAAAATGGTTCGTAGTTATCTAATTATTCTTACAATATTATGTCTTCGAAAACATGGCAACGATATGAAGAAGCAGTCGTTATGATTTTGTAGGAAATCGAGAATATCATCCACGCGTAGTAAGGGTATCGAGAATAGCTTTCCTCTTTCTGGCACCAAAGGGTGTTTGTTAGTACTATACTGCCAATTTAGCTGAGCATGTGAGATTCCAAATTCAAATCACATTATTGACCAGCGGGTCATAATGAAATCCAGTACAACATTATTGACCGGCTGTGCCCCCGGCATAGAGTATAGTAACTAGCCCCCGGCCGCTAATGACTCATTTTAGGTTAAGGTTGCTTGACATATAATTTGACATTTTCGAGCAGGTGGTGTGAAAAAAAATTAACAAAACCGACTGCGTAAAAAATAAATAAAATAAAAAGCATAGAATATAGCGACTTAAACAGTCGGGACCCATTCTTGGGTCGATTTAAGCCGGTCTCTATATGTTAATGGGTCCCGACTGTTAAGTCGCTATGTTGTATGCTTTTTATTTTATTTTTTACGCAGTCGGGTTTTTTTTTTTTTTAATTACCGTTTTTTGTCTAATTTATCGTACGGAAAATTTTAAATAACACTTCTTTCTTTTTTTTTAATTTTTAGAGTTTAGTCCGCCCCCTGGTGAGTTTGAGATGGTGAGGGGTTCGCCTTTAAGCTGGTCATTCTGTGGAGCGTCCAGGTAAACATTCCCTGATGTCGTACAACGCACAATCAGCCTACTATACAGTTCCGAATGCTGGGACTCTGGCTTCCTCTCGATGAGAGGGAATGAGCTGTGCTGCATCAAGCGGGTCCAGTACGGGTTGCTAGATATATAACATAACATGACGCCTGTAAACCCCGAAGAGGGACGTAGAGGTAAAAGAAAGAAAGCAAACAAAAAAACGAATAAAGAAAAATCACGCTCTAATTAAATTCGGGGTTAACAAGGTAAAATCGACACCTCCTATTGTTGAAATCGGTTAAATTGTAGCCTATGTTACCCGGGCTATAATAACGAATCGATTGACATTTTATTCATAGAAATCGGATGAATAGGTGCTACGGAGGAACATACTGACGTAAATAAAATTATACGTACATAGACTACAAAAATCATAACCCTTCAAGAACTCAATAACTATTTACCCGACTTTGGAAATCCTGGGAATCGAAACCATGCTCGAAAGTCGCAATGGCGGACACTAGACCAACGAGGCAGTTGGCATAACTTTGTGTTTATTTCCGTATCCTCTGTTCCCAGATATCTACAGTTTGCCCGTTTCTCGGAGGGGGTTTCGTCCATGGGGCATTACGGCTGGCTGAAAGGCGATTACAAGTATTCGCATATCATGGAGCCACACGAAAGATCGCCTGGTTATGGGTAGCTACTAGAGTGCCAGAGATTACAGGACGGAGCAATGGGGGCTATCGCAAATGAATTCGCCGCTAGAGGCGTTTGTGTAGAATAAGGTCTACCGAAATGTCAACTCAGTGTGTTCGCTCGTTGCGTGCTTTTTTATAACTTAATTATTTAATATACATATATAGATTTAATATTAAATTAATACTCACGATTGTGGTTTAGATTGAGCCATTCCTGATTAATTATGACTTGAAGATTTTAAGTAGCAACTTAGGATCTTATTTGTCAGTACTTGGAGGTATAATGATTTTTAAATGTTTCATGCTTGATAATTTTAGTATTGTAAATATGTATCTGAAGTTTACACTGTGTTGTTAAACGTAATAAAATTATATTTTTATGAAGTTAGTTTAGAATACAAGTAATGACAGGACCTTACTCGACAATCGCGCCATCTGTTGAACTCAAAAACGATAGCCCTCATTGCTTAAGGGCTAATCCGGCACTGAGTATTACTAGGTACTACCAGTGGGTAAAAGAATGGTTTAAAGCAAAACTGCCGACTTCTCAGTTCCCCGATCATCATGATTTGGATCTCTAGTTCTTTTTCGAGTGAATCGGTATCTTCTAGGCGCGCGTGCTTCACCCTAGGACGCGTCATCGCTTCACATCAGGCGAGTTGCGACCAAACAAAAGCCTATTAAATATTAAAAAAAAAAACAGATTTAAGGTTGTATATGTATGTATTTTAAATAAATTTTATCTTAGTACCTATTTACACAGTCTTTGATTAAAAATAATTTATTGATTCCTTTATTTTCTTTTGTAGGATAATACACAAAATATTTTGACATAACAGTATCATAATGAGGGCTATCGTTTTTGAGCTCACCAGATGGCGCCACTGTCGAGTAAGGTCATGTCGATAATTTTATTTTTTACTTTGAAGTACCAATAAAACAGTTTATTTTATTACGTATAACAACTGTCAATTTCAGATACATATTTACAATATTCTCCCTAAAATTAGCAAGCATGATACATTTAAAAAAACATTCTACCTCCAAGTACCAACAAAAAAGATCCTAAGTTGCAAAAAAGTCCTAAGGTATGTACCTAAAATCTTCAAGTCTTTATTAATCAGGAATGTTTCAATCTAGACCACAATCGTGAATTAGTAAAAATACGTGATAATAAAGCACGCAACGCGCGAACTCTATGACATCTGACATTTCGGTAACCCCACGCTACACTAGCGCCTCTAGCGGCGAATTCATACGCGATAGCCCCTATTCATGAAAGTGGCTACACAGCTTTAGATAAAAAGATCTAACTCGAGTTATGCCATTTTTGAGCTGTAGAAGTGCCAGGGTAACACGCGAAATTCAAATTTTCTTACGTTTTTTGCAATGGGTATCTGCAAGATATACCAAAACTATTTTTATTTCTTAAAAATGCCTTGTATTGGACCATAATAACATTACAGTACACTTGTTTAATTCTTTAATACAACACTTATTTTACAATTTAATATTTTATTTAGCGTGTTTTTGGTGAAATGGAACGCAAACACAAAACGCATCGATTCCGGTAGTGACGTCAAAAGCTATTCAAAGAACTTTAACTTTAGTTGAAAAGTACTTAAAGTTTCAGTAAGATTTTACTATAATATTGTTATTGCAATTTTTGCTTTAATAAAGCACTTACATTTTTAGTAAAAACTAATCTACTAAGGGCAAAAAATTAGATTTAAACTAGGCAGAAAGAGTATCTGTAAGTGACATCAATGAATGGCCGCGATAGTCATGGACTAATGTACCTACTCTGTGTCATGGACGTTTGAACTGTCGTAGAAAATTGTAGGAATTTCATATTTTTTTTGTGCGACAAGCAGTAGTTGAAATTAACTTTTAATTATTTTCTTGGGTTGATAGTACTGCATATTATTAATTCAAGTGAAAAAAAATTACATGCATATTCCCTATTAGTAATCTATACATCTATTTCTATACAAATAAATAAAATTGAAGTGTTTGTTTGTAATATCAAAAGCTTTTTACTGAATGCATATTAAAATATATATTCGGCACTTTCTTTGACTTCTGTCCCCTACGTGCCGGGCCTCCACCGGCCTCCTTCGTCGGCCTACGGCCCGGTGCCCATGCCGCCTACTGTCGCGAAACGGTCGTCACCCGTCTCACGCCAATAAAAAAAAATATTTTTTCAATTTTTGGCTGTCTGTCTGTCTGTGTGTTCCGACTAATCAGGCAGATAGCTGATTTTATAACTTAGGCTACTTTTATTTTAGAAAAATAATTAGGATTCCGTGCAAAACAAATAAAACTCTTGAACTTGTTACAAAATCTGAATCAAAAAGAGAAGTATTTTTTTTAATAATTATTTCTTTCGAACAGAAGTCGCGGGCACAGGTAGTTATGGCTGAACTTATGTTGAACAAAATATGATTCGCAACAATAAGACGTATACACACGTATGTGTTACGGTCGCGAATTAACATAATTATAATCATCAATACAACCCTCTTCATTTTAATCCCATTCAATAACTATTTCATGAAAAACTCATTAAATTTAAACCGTTAAATGAATGAGTTTAATGATTATAATTCTGAAATTAAACTACATACGTGTTACGGTCGTACTTAAGTACAACCTGTTACTGACCTGCAAATTACAAAAAACTAAAGAAAATTCGAATTTCGAGGGCTACACTGGCTACACTATAAAAAAAAAACTTATTTGAAAGCATTTATTTAATGTAGTACAGCATTAGCCTCAGCCATAATACCCAACTCCCTCAAGATCAGCGTATCGACCACACTCTCGTCCACCTCCTGTTCAGGATGATGTATTAAATGTAACAATATCCTCGGTTTACTGTTGCCCTCCCATTTGCAAATAGCACAGGTGAATAAAAACTTTTTGGATGCCGTTCTTCTTTCTTTCTTTTTGACTCCGTGTACTTCTAAACGGTGTTGGGCATAGAGGCGGGCGCAGAACATTTTCTTGCATTCTGGACATCTGAAAAATAGGTGTTGAGAGAATGGTATTCTGTGAAACAAAAATAGCGCTTAAGGCCGCTTTTGTGCTCACTCACTTCACAGAATTTTGTAATGGAGCAGTCACCGTAAAATTGTAAATCCCGTTAAATTATAACTTATAACCTATTTCGCGAGATTGTAAACTGTCGAAAGATTGTGAACCGTAACATACTGCTTACAATTTAACGCATTATTTTTCGGTAGATTATAATCTATCGGAAAGTATTTATATGGTACTTATAAACAAAAAACAGTCTGTTTGTTCCAGTCAATTTCCGAAACGGCTGGACGAATTTTAACGGGTTTTTTTACTGGCAGATAGCTGATGTTTTAAGGAGTAACTTCGTCTTTTATTATAAAAAAAGGTTTATGGTTCTCTGCAAAAAAAAGAACACTTGAAATTTTTAACAAAATTCGATTCAAATAGGTAGTTAAGTCAGTAATATTTTTATAATAATTTCACACGGACGAAGGTCGCGGGCAATAGCTAGTTAAATTTAATGACCGGCCTAACTTCCGCCATTTTTTTTTAAAGTTTCTGCCTCGCATCAAACCTATATTTAACCTTTCGTATGCCGAGTATATAGACACAATTAAAAAGCTATTGTGTCTCGCGTAGATCTACGTTCTGGCAGACGAAGGGTTAATCGATATTATTTAACCAAAGCTATATTAATCGATAGCTGGTATCGATGGTAGTTTTGTATGAGACAAAATGTTCTAAAGTGTACGTTTCCGATTAATACAGGGTGTAACAAGACCCTTCACGAAGCCGTCAACCAAGCATTATGTACATCAAATTACGTAACTTTATGCAAAAATTATTGCTGGGAAACGACTTTTTTTTGGGTGAAAAATCACGTTTCGGTAGGACTCAATGTAACGGACTCAAAACATTGTGCTGATTGATGCATTGATTAGTACGGGGGTCGTGGAGGTGTATAAAGTAAAAAATTAAAAATCTTACATTCAAACCATGCATTTAAAAAAAAAACTTGTGAAAAAGTTGGAACTTTGACCCCCAATATCTCCGTAACTAGAAGGTTCCCAGGCATGGTCTAGAACAAAAAAAAATCGCAATGACGGGGAGAACAAGTGCCTTTCGGCTTCGTTAAGGGTCTTGTTACACCTTTTATAGGTTCTATGTAAGGACGCAACTGTAAAAAAAAAAATGGCGGATGTTAGGCCGGCCAGGCTTCATACAAAAATGTTCCAAGCCCTTTGGTTTGATTTGTTAGTCTACACACCTCTTCCTACCCCTGCGATGCGCAGTATAACTGTTGACGCTGCTGAAGGTGTCCTGACACACAGCGCACTCCTTCACCACTTGCTTCCCGTGACTCAGCTCGTGGTGTTTCAGCGCCTTCGCGTGGCGCGCTATGAAGCCGCACTGCTCGCATTTGTGAGGGTTGTCGGGCCGGTGGATGAGCTCGTGTTTCTTCGTGTTCTTCTTCGAGACGCTGCGGTAGGAGCAGTGAGAGCATTTGTACGGTTTTATACCTGTTGGCAAAGATTTAGAAATATGTCAAAGATTTCATCTGTCTGAGCTTTTCCCAATGAGGGCTAACGTTTTTGAGCTCACCAGATGGCGCCACTGTCGAGTAAGATCATGTCAATAATTATATTTTATACTTGTAGAGTACCATGAGGATCTCGTGGCAAAATAATAACAGCCACTCAGGTCGATCTTAAGGTTAAGCCGTGCTTGCCTAGGTTGCTCCGTGGATGGGTAACCACCACATACCGAGCTTCCTCCATGCCTCGGAAAGCACGTTAAACAGTTGATCCTGGCTACCATAGTCGTTACAGGTACTCAGAAGCCCTGAAGTCCGACAACCAGTCTTACCAGTATCGTTTTACCCAGTACTAACTGGGTTGTGGAGATCAGATAGGCAGTCGCTCCATGTATGAATTTGTTCTATTCAGCTGCATCCGGTATGACTGGAAGCCCACCCCAACATAATAGGGGCTATCGCGTATGAATTCGCCGCTAGAGGCGCTAGTGTAGCGCGAGGTCACCGAAATGTCAGATATCATAGAGTGTTCGCGCGTTGCGTGCTTTTTTATCACGTGTTTTTACAAATATTCACGATTGTGGTCTATATTGAGCCATTCCTGATTAATTATGACTTGAAGATTTTAAGTAGCAACTTAAGATCTTACTTGTTAGTACCTACTTGGATCAAAATGATTTTTAATGATTATATATTAGGTGTTCGCGCCAGCCCCAACAACATTCTTAGAACGTTGGCTGATAGGTGGGACTCCCCGATCTTGAGGCGGTGGATACGACTGCATGCAGTCAAGTACTTTCCCCGGGATCGGCGTGCCTCACGCAGCTTAGTATCAATGTTACTAACACTAGTATATAAGTTTTGATTGTTACTAACAAATATGGAAGAGATTCTGAATTAAATGTGTATTATTATATATATATATAGATACTAGGTTATGGTCCAAATATAAGGTAGACACAAACCCTGATGAATCCGCACATGCTCTTCAAAAAGAACTTTATTATACGTGGAGTAGTCGCACATGAAGCATTGGAAGGGATTCTCTCCGCGGTGCATTTTGCGGATGTGACGTAGCATCTTCTCTTCCGTCTCTGCCGTGTAGCGTTTGCATTCTGGGCAACGGATGCGGCGCGGCTGGGTTGCAAGATACGCTTCTAGAGGCGATGTTGACCGACTGAGAAAGAAACTATTGATTTATGGTTCATATTAACTGGATCACCATTATGCCAACCATTTTCTAAGACACCGATGGGACTGCCTCGTTGGTCTAGTGGTCGCAAGCGCGGACTGCTGAGCATGAGGTCCTGGGTTCGATTCCCGGGTCGGGCAAAGTGTTATTGGGGTTTTCCATCAGGAATTTCCCAGTAGCAGCTACGGAGTCTGGATTTGACAGAGAGAGATGACAATAGGCTTCGACCCTTATTATATGGGACTTAAATATAACCGGCCAAATGTGGGTGTACTTGTTTGGTACACTTCTACCTTACCCTTCGGCGATTACAAGGAGTGATGCTATGTGTTTTCTATAACATTTTTGTTTTGCCCCACACTAGGAATTTCCCCTGTATCGTGGGTGTGTTATAAATATTTAAACTCATCAACATACAACCTGACATTGACCTGCATGGGTCAATCAAAAAGGTTAAACACCGCTTACGGACGGTCCATCCATGGTAAGGAGATTATCCATTACCTACAACATTCTATATCGAGACTCCTCCGAACCTCGAAAAGCACGTCAAACCGTAGGTGCCGGCTGTTATTTCTAAATCTTTGACAGTTGTTGCGGCTAGTCAGAAGCCTGATGGTCTGACAACCAGTCTTGCTAGCAGCTGGGTTGTGGAGGTAAGATAGCTCCATGTAAAATACTGGTATTGAAGCTGCATGGTCCACATGGTTGACCTGCACATTGCACTAAAAAAACGGTAATTTAAAAAATTACAAAAGCCGACTGCGTAAAAAAAAAAGAAAAAAAGCATAGAACATAGCGACTTAACAGTCGGGACCCATTATTGGGACGATTTAAGCCGGTCTATATACACACATCAACACGGTGTAGGGATATTTCATACTCAATTAAATAACTCGAAAAGTACTGGCCGCATTGGAATCTTTTATACACCGATTTGTTTGTAATTTATCTCAGACTAATTCCAAATTCAAATTTTTGAAAATTCTTTTGTTTCGGTGGCATAAAAATGTCTTGATGTATAGGAGAGGGAATTTTCATTTGTGCGAAATTTAGAAAACAATACGAATTACGTTTAGTTACAGATTTTTTTCATTTTTAAACGAAAGATAAAGTTAAAATTGAGGTATTGTAGCCATGCAACGCCGACATTTGACGAGGGCGGAGATGTTACGAGCTGTGGGAATGCTGGAAGCTGGATCTGTTCAGCGTAATGTTGCTGAGGCCATAGGGACCCATCAAAATGTAATTTCAAGATTGTGGACACGCTATCGTGCCACAGGTGAAGTAGCGGAGAGGCACCGGGGGCCAAGTCGCATCACTACCCCCAGACAAGACCGATTTTTGCAAATTACTGCGCAAGCACGACCAAATGCAACGGCGACTCAATTGGTCCAAAGGCTGCGAGTGGAACACCAAGTGCTTGTGAGTGACCAAACTGTAAGAAGGCGACTGCATGAAAGCAATCTACGCTCTCGTAGACCACTCCGGGTCCCACCTTAACGGAGAGGCAATCGTGGACGACGATTAGAATGGGTTCGGAACCACGTGGACTGGGGCCGTGACCAATGGTCCAATGTGCTGTTCACGGATGAATCCAGGTTCGGCTTCCATCCAGATTCACGAAGGACGCGTATTTGGCGAGTTCCTGGACGATGGAGCCGTCTCCAGAACCCTCAGGAAGTTCACCCATACCAAGGAGGAACAATTATGGTTTGGGCAGAAATTCGTCTTGGAGGACGGACGGATCTCGTTTGGGTGCGGGGCAATATGACGGCAGAACGATACGTCCAACAGGTGCTGGGGCCCGTAATCTTGCCCCACAGAACACAAATGGGGAAAGATTTCCTGCTCATGCACGACAATGCCCGGGCACACACGGCGAGAACGGTAGCAGCTTGGTTACATACACATAATGTTAGGGCCTTAGACTGGCCTGCTCAATCGCCAGATCTAAATCCCATTGAGCATGCGTGGGATATGCTGCAAAGAAGAGCTCTGAAGGAAGTTCCTGAAAATCTGGCTACAGAAGATCAACTTTTTGCGCACCTCAGAAGGACATGGGACAATATTCCGCAGCAAGACATTGACAACCTTGTTCTGAGCATGCCGAATCGTTGCCGATGTGTTATGAACATCATGGGCGCTTTCTCAGACTACTAACTTCAAGTTTATAAACACAAATTAAATGATTTTTCTATTTTTTTCAGTTTTTACTCACAAATTAAAAGTTCTTTCATATACGGTTTCCGTCTATGCTTCATTTTTTTTTCCATAAAATCCTGAAATTTTAATCTATACCTTAACCATTATTAAAAAATGGTAGAATATTAAATAACGTATCTTTTAAATATATACATGTCATATAAATAATTAACACATTGATAGTAATTCGCTTTTTTTAAAATATCCCTAGACCGTGTTGATGTGTGTATGTTAATAGTTTAAAAGTTCATAAATATCATAATATTATTCACCTTAAGAGTGTTAATGTCTAACAGCATTTCATACAAACTTTGAACTCATTTGTTTTCGAAATAACTGAACCGATTTTAATGAAACTTCATACGCATAATACATATAGGTCTAAAAAGATGACAGAGAACATTTTACATTTTCGAAAAATAGTTTTACAGCTAAATAAGAATGTACGTCAGAATCGCGGGTGTATTTTTCAGATCAGCCTGAATTTATTGCAGTTATTTGGTACATTCTGTGTACCTTTACGTACCTCTCCTGAAAATCTGTGTACCTACACACGTGCGATGATATTTTGAAAATTAGGTACACCCGCCATCCTGATGTCAGAACCGCGGGTGTACTGCTAATCATTATATGTAGCTAAGTACACTGTCTATGTAGATTTGGTACCTGTTGTGTACCTGCAGAAACACGTATTAAATAAACAAAATACTGTACGGTTGCTGCGAAAAGTTAAAACCAAAATCTTTCTTTGACATCGTAAGAGCGAGGCCAGACGATACGATAACAGTGCGGTGCGGCACCGCACTGCAATTAATTCTAGCTATAGGGTGCCACACCACAGATTAGGGCCACACGGGCGGTGTGGCACCGCAGTACAACGCTGTTTACCGCGGTGCGGCGCAGTGCCGCAACGTCAATGACCCGATTCCCGATGAACGTGAATGATGATTTGTTGTACTAAAAATATAAGGAAATCAATATAGATATTATTGGCACTCATCGCAAAAAAGATAATTATTAATTTTAATAAATTGTAGCACACAAAAAGAATAAACACGTTCGATACACTACAATACTTCGGTGGCTGCACGTTGTCATTCCGGCGCTGCAACGCATCACCCCACCCCGCCTCGTCTCGCAGGTCACAAGCGCGGGGCGCTTGCGGTGCGACGGCGCATGGCGGCCCAACGCTAGGTGTGACATGACATGGTATAGTGATTTGTGTGTGGGATGACGTTGCGGAACCGCTCCGGCATGCGGCACCGCACCGGACCGTCAACGCGATGTGTGGCCTCGCTCTTATTATTTTATAAAACAACAATCTTCAGTATTAATAACTTAAGTTAAATATTAATACACCTATTAGGAATACAAAAAACATTTTGCCTATTTGAGAATTGTGAAGGGTTTCTAGAATTGGGTAGGATTACATCCGGATCATTAAAAATGTAGATCCGCAGATCCGGATACAGATCATTGGCGTCAAGATCCGTGGATACGGATACAGATCTTAACTTTCTTACTCAATCGGTGTTGATGCGCGTGACCTTGAAACGATAGTTGACGCCACTTGATGTTTCGACTTGCGTTGCGCGGGTCTTTCTTTTGTTTTAGTTTAGCCTGATAATAAAATGATTGATTGATTGATTAAGTCCGCCTCTGTACTTTGTGATTGAAGTGTTAAATAAAATAATAACGACGTCAAAGAAAGAAAAAATGTTTTTTTAAATTTTCGCAGCAACCGTACAGTATTTTGTTTATTTAATACGTGTTTCTGCAGGTACACAACAGGTACCAAATCTACATAGACAGTGTACTTAGCTACATATAATGATTAGCAGTACACCCGCGGTTCTGACATCAGGATGGCGGGTGTACCTAATTTTCAAAATATCATCGCACGTGTGTACACAGATTTTCAGGAGAGGTACGTAAAGGTACACAGAAGGTACCAAATAACTGCAATAAATTCAGGCTGATCTGAAAAATACACCCGCGATTCTGACGTACATAAATAAGACCGATTTTAGATTTTCCATAGACAGAAATTTCCAATTTACTTTTTTTTTTTAAGCAATTTCGAAAATGGCAACTTTTGTATGTATGTAGATCTTACGTTTGTATTTTTTTTTTTTTGATGACACGGTTGGTGGCAGTTGAGTGATTGGCTACTGTAATAATGAATGTTGCGGGTTCAATTCTCTCATAGAACAATTTGCATGTCCTACCAGGTAATTTTTCCCGTTCTGGCTGTTTGTATATATATGTATATGGCTGTATGTGTTTGTGTATAAGTAGTTCTTTTATTTATTTATTTTTACATTTGGAAATTTACTACCACCATACCACCATGTAGACTTAGACTTACGTACGACGTAGACTTTCTATTAGGGTTTGTAGGGCTTACCCTAATATTTAAGGTTTTAATTGTGTTTTTTTTTTCTTTTCTGTCTCTACATTGTGCTCACTTAAAGAAGCAACAATATTGTACCCAAGTCTAACTTGATTTGAAAAGAGTGTCCAAGTAGTTTCTTGTCCACTCTTCTCCATGAGATCTACTATTTTCGAATGGTTGCCCATTCGAAAATAGTAGATCTCAGTACAGTCCATTCAGAGTTATTATGCCTGTGGCTGGACTGTAGGTAGCTTATTTTTGACTATACAAAAGTGCCTGTCACGGGCCTATTTGAAGTAAATGCTTTGAGTTTGAGTATGTGAGTCAAAATTTTTGTAAACGCGCCCATGTTATAGGAGAAATTCCTAGTGTAGGACACAGTTTTATTATTAAAAAAAAGAATACTATGTAAGAAACTAGTACTCACTTGTTTTGTTCTACCTTGACATCCTCGGGTGCCTCCACACTTTCAACGAGTGGGTACTGTGAACCGGAAGCTACATCTATGAATACTGTATTTGAAAGCTCACTGGTATCCGCTGCTGCCATTGTTTATCTGAGAGATTAAGTTTTGTTTGAAAATACGTTCTTCTTGTATGTCATTGGATGCAAACAAGCCGAAGATCCTTCGCTGTAGGTGAACAGAGTCAAGCAAAGCCAGAGATGCCCTTGCTAACCTCCCAGTGAAAGAAAGAAAATAAAAGCAGATAATCATCAATCATTTTATGTTGTGAATGCATGTGGTGATGTGGGTTTTTTTTTTTTGTTTTTTTCCCCGCCCTTATCCCAATTTATTTGGAAACAGATAAAACTGAATAAATCCACCAGTGAAAGAGACATAATTTGCAAAATCAAATTCAGTTGATTCAATTCGACGCCAATTCGAATAATGTGTATGTATTATCAGAAAAAAAAACATTTTTGATTTGGTTTTGATCTGGAAACATTGTAGAATGTACGAGGTATGAAATGCAGAAGATAATTTTTACTTACCACATTGAAAGATTACACCAAGTTAAGTTAGAATTGGAATACGTAACTATTTTGAACCAATAATTTAGTCTATTTATCATAAAATCTTCCAATCACGAGGCAAAGCAGTATTTTTATTTAACAACAAATATATGTAAACAAATACGACCAAACCACTGACAGTCTGACATAAACAATTTGACAGGACAGGTGACAGATCATCTTCAACAATTCCCTTGCCTCTAGCGATAAAATGATAATGATTATAATTAGTCGAGTTGAATCGATTCACTTCGTAATGGTAAGCAGAGTAAAATATTTTTTAATATTTTATTTGTGTTTGTATTATTCTCAGCCAGATCTAAATAAAAGAGAGAGTCATTTGCGTCGATCCACAAACTTTTATCGCGTTTTTTTTTTAGCTTTCCTGACTTTTCTACAGTTTCATCATCATCAGATGCACGGGTGACCCATCCACGCCCAAGGCTATTACAGTGCTGACCTTATGCAGTTAAGAAACTGCGCAAATGAATGAATGGAATGAAAATATATTGGGTTTGTCATGCCACGTTGCTAGCTACAGATAACCAGCCAGTTGGTAATATTAAAAAAAAATCGGCCAAGTGTGAGTCGTACTCACACGCACTGCGCACATAGGGTTCCGTAGCAGCCAACAATTTAATAAAAATAATTTGAAGGCTCATTCATATGTTGTATTGTTTTACATTCAACAAAAAACCTAACTTTGTTTTTCATAGTAAGGTACCGGAGGCAAATAACGCCTGGAGTATAATAACGTCCATCTGAAAAATAATGGTCTTACAACAGTGTAAACGTTTTGGTTATTAAAGAGGACATACAAAATAATAATTAAAAGCTAACACCAATTCAGCATATAAATTATATCTCAACAATTTCTTAATAATTAGACTTATTAAAATTGCGGCTAATAAGGCCCATGTGCATCGCGCAATTAAGCCTATTCAATTATAGGGAACCGATTTTGCTTAAAATTTTGTTCTCACAGAAATAATAACACCGAATACAACTAAACAACGATGATTACTTACAGTTTAAATATTAGTGAATCATTTCTAATGGTTTTACATTTTTCCGAAAACGTGAAAACGGGTAGGGCGTTAATAAACTACCCGGGCCTTATTAGGCTACCTTGTACGTGATTTTTGTTTAAATTGTGATATAAAATATGACGTCTGTAAGATTAATGATCTCAGGGGTTTCGTTATTTGGGCTATTTAATGAGTTCAGGCACGTTAAATGGTAAAAAGTATATAATCAGCGTTAACAGTATATGACGTATGACTTGGAAAACAAAGAAAACAGGAGTAAACAGTAAAGTTTTAGAATTTAAACGAGCGTATCGCGAATGCCTTTGAACCGCGCGCGTAATCCTCGTCCACTAGCGGTTAGCTTGGCGAGTCGCGGAGTCGTGCACGGTATTGCCAGCTCACAAAAAAATGTTTAAAAGGCAGTGCTACACGTCTATTTAAATTTATATGAAGCAATACTGGCCGACAAGCGAATCGAAATTAGGTAGGCCTTATTACCCTCAGGTACCTTATGTTAATGAAAAAGAAAGTTGTTGCTGCAGTTTGATGAAAAAGTTGGACTTTTTCATCAAACTGCAGCAACAACTTTGTTTTTTCTGTTATCTCAAAAAATAAAAATTAAATCTTATTCAAACCAATTTTGGTTGTAATTTTTTTTTTACGTTTTATAATCCTAAATTTTTTTCAGAATTTTCCTCCTCTTACTTTCGAAATTAGAGGGGGAGGGGGACACATTTTACCACTTTGGAAGTAGCTAGCTACTAATATCTAATCTGTGTTTGGAAGTAGGTATCTATCTTTCAAACGATTGACTTTGAGAGAAAATGGTTTTAGGAATCTCAATGTCAGTTTTAAAGACCTATCATTCTATAGAAACCCCGCACGTATAGGTTTGATGAAAAAAATTAAGTTTCAGTTCCATGTATAGGGAGGGGTCTCACATTTATCTTATTTTTTTTTTTTTTATAAAAACCGTAAGTCACAGAAAACATCTACCTACTAAGTTTCAACTGTAGAGTCCAAATAGTTTCGGAATAAAGTGGCTGTGACATACACGGATAGACAGACAGACTTGGAGAATCTTTAAAGATTCTCAAAGCGGGAAAAACGGAACCCTTATGAGTTCCATTCGGCTACGGAACCCTAAAAACATGCTTAACAACTAATCTACGTATAGTAAATAACCAAACAGCTAACCGCTACAACTACATCATAAAATCTGTCGCATTTTCTGGGTGTGTTTTTCGCCATTTGTCCATTTTTTCATAATATTCCTCGTAATCCGTGTCTTGGACATACGTATACTGCTTGCCTCTTTCTTTTCGAATGATTGTTTTGACTTGGCCTTCGTCTGATTGTTCTTTCGACCTCTGGTCTTCTAGAGAACGTTCTTGAGGTCGTTCTGGAGATCTACGGTCACCACTATCTTCAGAACCTTTGCTACTGTAAACTTCGCCGTAAGAATTGCCATCAGAAACCATTTTATTGTTCTTAACACTGTCTTCGTCACCAACATTTATAACAATATCCTCTGTGCTACCGTTTTCAGTTTCTTCTTTAATTTCTGCTAGTTCTCGGTTAGTCTTTTCTTCAGAAGGTGGTGGATTGTGATTTTCTTCGTCTACACTTGAAAGGTTTTTGTCTACTCTAATGCTTTTGTCCATGTGACTCTTCTTTCGTTTTACAATACCTTTAACTTTAAGTTCCGAATTTTGTGCTTCACGGGAATTTTGATGTTGATGTTTGCCATCTGTACCGCTATGACCACTATGACTTGATTCGTTGTACCTATAAGAATCCGCCTTCTTATAATGACCTTCCGCATCGTCTCGCGAACGTTTGGTTAGGTCGATTGTCTTTTTTTTCGAATCGTTTATATTTGTCTCAGTTATATTGTATTTGGAAGTACTCCCTACTCTTTTGCTGATATGGTCTTTAATTACAGTTTCAGTGGTCTCTTCTTTGGACTGCACTTTTGTATTTGAATCGCTTTCATCGTCATCGTATTTGACTTTGAGGTTTTCCGACAGTGAAAGCATCTCATTAATTATCGTTTGGATATCAATATTTCCTGTTAATTCTTCTCTCGTTTTCTCATTGTTAACTTGATTAGTTTTTGGTAGATTTTCAGTACTGCTTTCAGTTCTAGTCCCTAGTCCACTATTTGCATTAAAACGCATTATCTTACTAGCAGCATTTACAGTCAATTTGGCCAATAGCTCATGAATATTCTTTGACGCTAGAACTTGGCTAATAAAACCATCAATATCGTATTTTTTGTCTTTCGATCTGCGCTTTGTGCCTTTTTCATTTAAAACTGGGGCTTCGTGTATGTCACTACTGACAATGAATAATTTTTTATTATAATTATACTTAATTCTGTTTGCAGTTTCTTGAGACAATTTGTCAACCAGCTCTTCAAATCTCCTAGATGCGAAAAGTTGACTTACAAAACCGTCGATATCATAATTTACACCTTTTAATCTGTGCTTTGTCTTGGCAGCCAACATTTGTATGTTACATAGATGCACCATAACTGGAATAAGTAAATTAAGAGTAAGTTTGTCATGTTTATTTAGCACAAGGCTGCTCAATTTATTTGAAGGTGGGCCAAAACTTTTGATTCTGTTGTCAATCAGCGGTTCATATAATAAATATAACTTGCCTAGATAAATAACCTCAAATATAATATTTTCTTTTTGAACAATTAAGCTTCAGGGCGGCAGGCTGCAATAGTGCTTGAATCAAGTATTTACTTGATTCAAGCACTATTGCAGCCTGCCGCCGGTGTGCCTATTTAGGCACACCCCGTATTTAGCAAACAACAAAAATAAAAGTGGTGGCGTCTGCCCCTCTCAGTATGCCGCCCACGGCCATGGCCTTTCTGGCCTAAGGGTAAAAATACGCCACCATCGCACACACATGATTGTGAAGAAATTTTTAATAATAAAAATTGTATCAAAGAATATTGTTTTTGGATTTCTGTAATTTCTAGCTGCTCTGGATATTGATGTGCGTCAGAATCGCGGGTGTATCTATCAGATTTACCTCAATTTAATACAGTTATTTTGCGCAAAGGTACACAGAAGGTATTCTGTGTACCTTTACGCGTACCTCTCCTGAAAATCTGTGTGTACCTTTACGCGTACCTCTCCTGAAACCTACACCCGTACAATGATATTTTAAAAATAGTCTAAACAACTAGCAGTGAAAAACTATTTACTTACAAAAAAAAATGCGTAGGTTCTCATAATTCATTTTAGTTTCTTTACTATTATTTAAAACAACTAGGTAGGTACAAACTATAAGTCTTATCAAATGACTGCGAGATCATAAAAAATAATAAAACACATAAAATAGCACTTATTTTTATTGTAAGTCAGGCACCCATGAATACTTAGAAAATATTTCTTAGCTTATGGAAATACTTTTATTTTACTTTATAATGAAATTTAAATAAAAGAAGAATTATTAATAAAATGGCGAAAAGGTAGCAAAAGTTGCTGTCCATTTATAGCATAGCATCAACTTCAAATAATTTTGATTGAAGGCTTTGAAAACTTGGCTTGAACAGTGATCAAGAATCAAGAAATGTTCAAGCCGAATTCTAAGGGCATCAAATTAGAGGCGTGAAGAAGCGCGTCTGCAGTGGCGATATCGCAGAGAAGCGCTTCAGTAGCACTACTGTGGCGCACTAGATTTAGTAATGTTTGTTTCAAGACTTAGTTACGCGATGGATTCTGGCGAAGAAGAAGCATTATTCCTATTGATTTTATTTACAGCGAAAGAAGAAAAGACAAGAAATGAGCACTTGGGGTCAGTACACACCGAGACGTGACTAAGTCAGAGATTTCGCGCTGTGCCGCGCGCCGCTGCGGGTTCTCAGAACGAAATGTGAATCTTGTGTAGTAATTAATAAAGTAGTATTTTGAGTCAGTTTATTAAAATGCCCGGCAGCGTCTCGTCTCGGTGTGAATTGACCCTTAATAGAAAACGTTCTTTACCTTTATCCTGTAAAAATAATGATACAATAATGATGAATATTACAAAATAAGCCACTAAAATTATATTTTAAGAATGTATAGGAATCAGTTTACCCGTACCGAGTTATAAAACTTTACAATCTTTTTTGAAAAAATAAAACTGACTTCAGAAGTCGGTGGCAAAAAACTGAATCAAACAAACAAAAGTCACCGATTTCAAAAGCTAAAAGTTATTTTTTTCCTTTTTAGGGTTCCGTAGCCGAATGGCAAAAAACGGAACCCTTATAGATTCGCCAGGTCTGTCTGTCTGTCCGTGTATGTAACAGCTACTTTACTCTCCGAAACAATAGGACTACACAGTTGAAACTAGTAGGTAGTATAGTAGTCCAAGAGGTTACAGCACTTGAAGGAAAACTCCAACGACTTTAAATAGGTTTATTAACAATTTTGTTACATTACACAGTACACACTATTACAGCCATAACGGATCGGCAACTATCTTAATAATTATCAGTCGTTTTTGACGTTCAGCCACAGAATGATCGCTCGGGCATCAACCCCTGACCAAGAAGCCCGCCGTTCTGGAGGGAAAATCCAGCTCCCTGATTGGCTCACGACTTCACGCCACGTCAGTCTCATGATCCAATCAGAGAACCGCTTTATTCTCGCGCCAAACATTTTACCAATCAAATTATAGAAGTATTGTCATTCTTACGGAATTAATGTTACCAGTCTACATAATAAAATATAAAGCATTTAAGATGTGTTCACATGAATAAAGCTATTAAATTAATACATTTAAATAAAATTATTTCTGAAAACATAGGAAATTGACTAGTAAAATTCCGAAACCTAACAATCGTCCGTCCTGACATCGTGTGCGGCCCTGCACACGACACCAGGTGGTAACCTAACAATCGGGGGTATCTTGGCCAGTAGATTAATAACGTTAGGTCCCAAAAAAAATACAATGAGAGTATTACAAAATATGACAACTTAAAATTATCTAATTGATTGTGAAACAACAACAAATTTGTGCAGAGTATGGAACTAAAAGACTATATACCATAATTTACCAAATGAATGTTATTCAATAAATTTATGCAATCTAGGCACTAGCTTATACAGAATAATTTATATACATCGTCATTTGATTTACTGGAACTAAGTACAGTGAACACAAACGATCGATTAATTGCGTCACTAAACAACTTCACAAATTTTAACAAAAAATCTAATATTCTGACTGAAAAACAAGTAATAAACGTTGTCTATCAGTCTTGATAATTGACAATAACAACTTTAATAACATAACAAGTAACAAGATGTTAAATCCGTCAGCAATCGATTTGCTGGTACTAAATATAGTGAACCCAAACGATCGATTAATTGGGTCAAAAAATAAAACCAAGGTCACAACCGATCGATTAAGTTGTGCCAAGATATTATGCATACGAGTATTCTGAACGATCGATTAATCCAGAATACTATTATTCCCCGACGATCGATTAATCAGGGTGCCCTAACCTCCTGAACGATCGATTAATTCAGGATGCCTATCGACGTCAGTACGAGCCGATCGATTAAGCTCATAGTGGCTGCCGTAGGTCTTGCCACTCGTTGCACCAAGCCGCGATCCGATCGATTCTCGCGTACTTGCTCTGTAACAACGAATAATATCTGTGTAAGTAATCGTTCACACATTCCATACAATAAAGGAAAGGATTTTATTTTAACTCAAAATACTGCCAGAATTGTCACTGTCACTATCAGAATTATCATCGATATCATTATCATTAATCTCGTCTCTAAGGTAGTCACATAAATCCATGACTTCATGCGATCCGCGGCCACGGTTTTCGACCGTCTGTTTTGTGTATGAACAAGGCCTGGTATAGGGGCTACAACTTAACGGTCCCTGCCTTGCTAACACGATGTGGACCTATGAAGGAAGACATCATTTTTTTTTTGCTTTGTCCGTTATTATTAAAACAAGTCTTTGTTATTTTAACAAGGTCCCCTACACTATAGGAACGGGAAGGTTTTCTACCTGTCATACCTCTCCTTTTGCTTGACCTGCTCTAGATCTATCCGAGCCTTAACACTTTCGCGGATCTCTGTCAAGTCATCATCCTTACGAGTGCCTGCAGTAGCATCATTAAGCATGGGATTAAATTCGCTATTCATACAAGTTCCTAACATCACCGCTGCCGGTGTTCTGCCTATAGTTTTCTGTATAGTGTTGTTGAGTCCCCATTGAACTCGTCCAAGTGACTGCCCCAGCTCTTTACACTATGTTTAATGCTCAGTGCCTTGAAGGAATCGAGAATCGCGCGGTTATACCGCTCAACCTGTCCGTTGGACCTAGGGCTAGAAACCGCATTTAGGACATGTTTGATTCTCTTATCGAAGCAGAACCGTTTGAGTGAATGCGAAGTAAAACAACTACCGCGGTCGCTTATGAGTCGGTCAGGGTTTCTAAATATACAGAAAATATCGTCTAGAGCCCTAATTGCGTTTTGGATATTCGTGTTTCTAACAGACCTGAGGAAACAGAATTTGATGGCACCGTCAACAACTACGAGGAAATGAGTAAAACTCCTAGTCGATTTCACGAAGGGTCCAAGGTGGTCCACGTGAACTGTGTGGAAAGGAATCTCCACCTTTGTGATAGGATGCAGTAACCCTTCGCGAGTGCTGGAATTGGTCTTTGCATATGCACACTCAATGCAAGCATCTACATAATTCTTGACAAACCTGGACACTTTAGGGAACCAATAGTTACTTTTAATTCTTTCTAAGGTTTTCTCAACCCCAAAATGTCAAATGTCGTCATGATTGAGTTTACATACTTGCCACCTTGCCCCTTTTGGCACAGCCCATCTGACCTTCTCCTTATCCCCGTCCAAGTAGCGAAATAATCTATTATCTTTGATAACGAAATTCTGTTTGATGTATCGTAGCCCCTTTTCAGATGAAAAGGACAGACACGAAGGAAGGATAGGACTAGATAGTCAACCTTTTAAAACGTCCATTATTCTGTACATCTCGGAATCACCTAATGAAGCGTGTGGAGCCAATCTTCGCTACTAATAGACATTATGGCTGGAAACTGATCATCGAGACATTCCGACGGTTCGACAGGAATCCGGGACAATGCGTCGACATGGCTCATTTTAACCCCTGCCCTGTACTCTATAGTGCAATCGAATTCCTGTAACGTCAGCCACCAGCGTTCTATTCTTGGAATCAAGTCCCGTTTTGAAAACGCAGAACGCAAAGCGCTGCAGTCTGCGATAATCTTGGATTCCTCCCCTAACAAATAATCCCTAAACTTACGAAGGGAGCAAACCACCGCTAGGGTTTTGAGCTCGTAAGATTGGAAGTTTTTTTTTTTTTTTTTCTTCCGGTGAGTTTTGTCGGCTATAAAATGCCTTGAGGTACCATTTTTCTTTCTTACGTGTAAAATGGGACTAGCGTAATCTAAAACAGATTCTCGTATCACACGTCCGACAAGTCTCCGACCATCCAACGTACATTCTCCCGTTTGTGTTGCGACAACCTGTATGGACGATGAACAACTGGACGTTGACTATCGAGATCAATCTTCATCTCTGTAACACTGGTACATCCTACCTCCCTAAATGAAGAAGCAAAGCAATGCTGATATTTCTGCAAAATGTTTATTAAGTCTTTCCTGATCTCTGCAGGGATGAGGGGGTCATCCACGCGGACCTTAGTTTCATCGAACCTCCGACTATCTACAATCTCTATAGATCGCTCATCAACAATCCTATTCACCGCATCAACTATTTCAGCACGGCAGGGAACCTGTTTAGATGAAATGCGGCAAGATTCAGAACACGGCAAGACCATCATCTTGATTTCACCGTTGATCGAGCGATGAAGCCGGTGGGCTTCATCATCAACCTAACGACTGAACTACACTATTCCCAAAACCTTTCATAAATGTAGGGGTGTTGTCGTGCGACAAACCTAACTGCTTGACAGCAGATTCCTTAATGAGAGAAACGTCGCTTTCGAAATATACAAACGCTTGGAGTTCAGAATTGTTGACATTTATTTCTTTCAAAAATTATGCTCCGGGGTTATGTACGCTCGCGTCTTCGTTTATAAAATCGATTCTCATAGTTTTTCTGCACTGCACCACCCGTGTTAGTTAACTTTTCATCAGATTTAAAATAGCACTTTTCAGAGGTGTGACCAACTTTATTGCAACGCGTGCACTTCACCAGCGGCTTAGGGCAGTGCAAGAAACTATGACCCTTCTCCTTGCAAAACAACCAGCGACGTGATTCGGCATAACACCAAATTTCGGGATCGCTAAACTTAGTTTTTCATAATAGTACACCTCAATAGATTCATTGTACCTACTATTAAACAGACCTTGGAATCAATTTTCCAAAGTCTGCCCATAATTCTGTTCACATGGGAATGCACTATGCAATTTCTCCTGCCATTCAGGCCACGTGTACAGTATAACTTTTGCATAGCAAAATGAGTAGAGAGTCTTTCATCCCACCCGTACACCGTGGCGCACTCATTGATTTTTTTAACCATACGTCCATGCGCTGATTCTTGGGCCAAGGGTCAAAGTTCGGTAATATATTTCCTTTGATAGATTTTCTGCAATGGTTGTAAAGCGCTCTGGTTCACGGGGGGTAATGCAAGACCATCCCTCAATTTTTAAACAAGTCGAATAAATCTATTTGATAAAGAAAAGCTACGTGACCTGTCAATCCGTTCGTGCCGTTGTCCACGCTCGACGTGTCGCTCCACCCGTGGCCCAGCATCCCGACGCCTCGCTGCCTCTAAGGTGCTCCGTCGTCGACTGTCCGCCCGTAGCCCAGCATCCCGACGCCTCGCTGCCTCGGAGGTGCTCCGTCGTCAACTGTCCGCCCGTAGCCCAGCATCCCGACGCCTCCGCCCGTGGCTCGCTGATGCATATCTTCGAGATCTTCCGCTTAGACTATGCCTCTGACTCTGTCTTTGACTATGCCTCTGACTCTGTCTTTGACTATGCCTCTGACTCTGTCTTTGACTATGCCTCTGACTCTGTCTTTGACTATGCCTCTGACTCTGTCTTTGACTATGCCTCTGACTCTGTCTTTGACTATGCCTCTGACTCTGTCTTTGACTATGCCTCTGACTCTGTCTTTGACTATGCCTCTGACTTTGACTATGCCTCTGACTCTGTCTTTGACTATGCCTCTGACTCTGTCTTTGACTATGCCTCTGACTCTGTCTTTGACTATGCCTCTGACTCTGTCTTTGACTATGCCTCTGACTCTGTCTTTGACTATGCCTCTGACTCTGTCTTTGACTATGCCTCTGACTCTGTCTTTGACTATGCCTCTGACTCTGTCTTTGACTATGCCTCTGACTCTGTCTTTGACTATGCCTCTGACTCTGTCTTTGACTATGCCTCTGACTCTGTCTTTGACTATGCCTCTGACTCTGTCTTTGACTATGCCTCTGACTCTGTCTTTGACTATGCCTCTGACTCTGTCTTTGACTATGCCTCTGACTCTGTCTTTGACTATGCCTCTGACTCTGTCTTTGACTATGCCTCTGACTCTGTCTTTGACTATGCCTCTGACTCTGTCTTTGCCTATGCCTCTGACTCTGTCTTTGACTATGCCTCTGACTCTGTCTTTGACTATGCCTCTGACTCTGTCTTTGACTATGCCTCTGACTCTGTCTTTGGCTATGCCTCTGACTCTGTCTTTGACTATGCCTATGACTCTGTCTTTGACTATGCCTATGACTCTGTCTTTGACTATGCCTATGACTCTGTCTTTGACTATGCGTGATCACGTTCTCGTCGAACTACCTCCTCCAGCATCCGTAGTCTCTCACGTCGCAGCTCGATATCCGGTTCCGGCATACTATGGCTGGGGCTCCGACTACGAAGGCGACTTCGGCTCCGGGTGGCAGAGTGGGTACCCCTTCGACTCGGTGTTGCGAGCCTTCGTCGGCCCGGAGGCCGACATTGCCTGAAATCTTACGTCCACGAATTTGAGAATTTAATTTTTAAAAGTCTAACGCATTTGGGACGTCAAGTTAAATACACAAAACACGATAGAAATTGAAATGTTATAAAATTCAAGGCATTCACAAGGTATGTCATCTCTAAAATATAATCACGAAATATTAATTTAAACCTTTAAAATTATTCATTTTAAACAATGTTGCTCATCAAAATTAACTAAAAAAAAATATCGTAATAGGGTTTATATACAGGAAACCTCAGGGAGTATATACTATATAGGTAATAATGGGAAAAGAAATAGGAGTACTAGAGTATACATATAGTTATGACACATGAATGCGTTCCCAGTTAAAACCAAAGAAACAATAATGCATGTGCACTGGGAAATGTTATTAACTCACAATTGTTGATGCATCCGTCCTTTTATTATTTTATATCCAACCCAACCGTCCAGCCACTGACTAGGATACGATTGAGTAGTCCTTATTTTCAAAAATTATGACCGCGTAGGATTATGTAAAACATTTATTTCTGTGTTAAACGTGGCCTTGTTCTACATACCTAGCATTACCAATAAATAAATTGAATTGAATTTACGAGAGTTAATTCAGTTTTGCGGAAAAGTAGATCTACCCTCCAACCAAAAATTATGAGTACAAAGGGCAATATTAACTAATAAAGCGGAACTAGTTAAAATAATTTATTTATAAATTAATATATTACTTGAAACCACGGGTAATATTGTTAACTAAAACGGTATGATTCTAAACTGGCTTCGAAACGAATTACGAACAAACTAAGGAAGCATATAATTTTGGGCGTGTACTTACGTTTTAATTGTTCTTGTCACTTCTGAAATATAGTAGTCCAAGAGGTTACAGCACTTGAAGGAAAACTCCAACGACTTTAAATAGGTTTATTAACAATTTTGTTACATTACACAGTACACACTATTACAGCCATAACGGATCGGCAACTATCTTAATAATTATCAGTCGTTTTTGACGTTCAGCCACAGAATGATCGCTCGGGCATCAACCCCTGACCAAGAAGCCCGCCGTTCTGGAGGGAAAATCCAGCTCCCTGATTGGCTCACGACTTCACGCCACGTCAGTCTCATGATCCAATCAGAGAACCGCTTTATTCTCGCGCCAAACATTTTACCAATCAAATTATAGAAGTATTGTCATTCTTACGGAATTAATGTTACCAGTCTACTTAATAAAATATAAAGCATTTAAGATGTGTTCACATGAATAAAGCTATTAAATTAATACATTTAAATAAAATTATTTCTGAAAACATAGGAAATTGACTAGTAAAATTCCGAAACCTAACAGTAGATGTATTCTGTGAACCGCATAAGGTTTTTATACAAAAAAAAATAAGATTATGGGGGATGGCCTGTGGACGGTGAGCTATGGGCTAGCTCGCCGTCCGTCCGTCTTATGACGACAGGCCGTGTCGACGGCGCGTTCGTGTTCCACGCGCGCATCTAAGAGAGTCAGTAAACAGGAAGGGGTCCGAAAGGATCGATGCCTGCCAGGGTTGCGAGACTGTTCGAAAGAGATACCGCGGCCCTGGAACACAAAGGGCAAAGGAAGGAACATGGATGGGTTTTAGTCAGTAAAAGTCTGACACTCCCTCCTGCTCAGCCCACAGCGGGAGGGGTTATTTGATGATTTCCCATCCGAAAAAAATAAAAACAAAATGGGGGTCTCCCCATACATGGAACTGAAACAAAACTTTTTCATTATCATACTATGGAAAACAAATTTAGTTTTGTTGATGAATGTAAAATAATACAACAATGAACGAATGCCTTCAAAATATTTTTATTATATTGTTTGGTGCTACGAAACCCTATGTGCGTGTGAGTACGACTCGCACTTGGCTGGTTTTTGTGTTTGTAGTCGATTTTATTTTTTACAAAAAAGTTTTTATGTTTTTCCATTTTTAGTTGTAATATCCTGTATTAATATTTGCTATGCATTTAATTTACATTGTTAACAATACTCCAACTGTTGAAATCTGGGTGTACCTCTGTACACGTCTCATGACATCTCCGTACCCCCTCAGAGATTATGGCGTGATGTTATAGCATGATGTTGTATAAACAATAAACATCCAAACGATTGCAGCAATCACGACAGATTTTCTGTCTATTTTTAAAGAGTTCCATTGTATTCTCCGAAGTCCATGATCAGATCATGACAATATTTCTAAGGGACCAACTAGGGTACACTCTTTCAAACAATTTAACAAAATCGATCTACAATTGGCATAGAAATCGGTGAACATATCTACATAAAAAAAATACATTCAGCCGAATGTAGAACGTCCTCCTTTTTGAAGTCGGTTAAACTAAAGCCACAATTTTAAAATATTAGTATGGAATATGGATGGCAACATTGCTGGCGGCTTATTTCAATTTCCTACCCTCTGCTGTTGTTAATGTTTTGACTACAGAGCATCCTAAATATACTGGAGTGGAATTCTCTTCCATCGAAACCTAAAAAATGTCCGTCCCAGCATTGAGACAGCCCAAAATAACGAACGTAGAAGTGAAAGACCCGCCGACAAACTTGACAGAACCACAAAATTTTCTCATCGTAACTTTGAAAGATGGTAAAAAGCTTGTAGTGTCTTCTGATGCTTACCACGGCATGCTGACAGCTGGGGAGCTCTTCAGATGTGTGTTCTGTGAGACAGAAATGGTTCGAGACGTAATTTGCAAGGAGAGACATAAGACTTCTGAAAATCATCGGAAAATCTTAGAATCTTACCCACATGTCGAGGAATTCAAGGAGAATTTAATCAGAAAGGTTGGTTATAGTTCTTATTTGTCGAGAATTAGATAATCCAGGCGAAAGTATCAGCTACGGATCCAGGAAAATACTAAAAAAAATGTGTTGCTAGGGACTTTGTTAACTTACTACAGCTAGCTATTGATTTTTATGTTTAATTCTCATGTAATAAGGGGCTAAAGCTATACCATTTTAGTTCTCTCGGTATTCTATCCCTCAACGCTGAGGATTGTGAGCAATAAGTTTTTTCTTGGCACTAGGTATGTTGGTCCTGAGCTACTGCAGTTCTTGGCAAAAAATTCTGAAACTGTCTGCTACACAAGCTCCGCTCACTGATACAGTCTTACTGACAAATAGCTATTCCTAAAACCCACTTACATTAAAGAAAAATACTCTTTTCTTTCAGTTAAATGGAGCCGACCACTACTGCACAATTTGCAATGTCATAGTTACATCGCACTTTATCCACAAACATATTGCTGCAGAAGTTCATAACAAGGAGTTACAAATGGCAGTAGGACGGGCGCTAGCCTACAAGCCATATAACTGAATAAAGAGTTCCTATACATATACTGATGTTCAGTGCCTTTGCTTGTTATTTTCTATGCTTATTTATTGTAAATGTATTTTTTCACCATTTTTTACAAAATTGGTCTAATTAGAATTAGCAAAAGGCTAGGCAGAAGATGTAAGAGATATTGTGACACAAACTAGATTCTGAAATATCTAGACCCACCAACTGGTCTGAGTTTTCATTAATTTATTAAATGATTGGAAGTTGATCGCTAGTTGTGAACTGAATCCACGGAAAAGTTTTGTTTCACAATTTCCTATAATTGTTTAGAAGCAGTTTACTGCATGATTCTTACGAACAGGGATTTAACACAATTTTTCAGGACATTAAAAGTCGTAGCAAGATGAGCTGGAACCATATTGAAGTATAGTAATAAATCGAGTATAGTTGTTGCATGAAAATGGTTTTTTTTTCATAAATATTGCACATCATAAAATGATTCCTTGGTACAGCTCACAGAACTTCTAGAAGGTAGAATGTATGCCGCCCCTTGTAAATAAATACAAAGTGCTATGGTTGCGAAAAAAAAATACTCAATGTGCCATGTATGTCTGTCACACTGTTGCAACTTTTATTTACTTTCCATACTCATTTTGAAAAAAAAACCTGCTTTTTAATTATTTATTTCGGTCAGAAACTATGTACTACAGCGCTCATCAATGGTCAACCATTTATCACCCTTATGCCCAGAGCAATTAGGTTGAAAGGTAGTCAACCTTTAGTGAGCACGGTAGTACCTATGCTATTGCTATTTTGTTTTAAAAGAATATGTTCTATGTTAATGTTTTGGTTTTCGCACTTAAGTCCCTAAAGTGGACCATTGTACGTGAAAGAAACAAAATGAATATTATTTACTTCATATTTAAAAATCATGTTTAAAAAGAATATAATTTACTTCTTATTTAAAAACGATGTTTTTTAATATGCCTACCCTCAACCTTCTTGCAGTAATTAACATCACAAACTGACTTCTAGATTAAATTTTTTTACTTAAAGATAAAAATCTTGTGTCACAGTGTTTGTTGTTGCACTCCTCCTAAACGGCTGGACCGATTTTTGAGATTTTTTTAATCTATATTTGGTAGGTATGAGAAGAGTTCGTAAAGTATATTTCACACTGCTAGGCTGTCAAATTCTAAATTAACGCAAGCGAAGCCGCGGGCAAAAGCTAGTACCTACTGATATAAAATACAAAAGTTTAGACTTTAGATGGATGTTTGTTACTCAATCATGCCCGAATGGCTGAACGGACCTGGATGAAATTTGGCACAGAGATAGATTAAGTATAGTCTGCAATAGCACATAGGCTCCATTTATTCTCACATCTCTTCAGTACATGAACAAAGCCACAAGCAACAGTTATTACCATAAAATAGAAAAAACTAATGGTAGAAGTTCCCAGAATACTTCTTTAGTATGGGAACTACCACAGATTAAAGAATATATACAGAAAAAATACTTTACTAATATGATTAATACTGTGGGAACATCATCCTAAAAAATTGGAATAAAAACCTTTAATCCAATTTTTTGGGGTCAGCGCCAGAAAATCTTAAACTGTGTTCTTCCCTCATACTGATACTGTTAGCCTGCATAATCCCACTGCTGGGCAAACGCCTCTCCCCATCACTTCTTCCTCACCTTACCTCTCTATTACTATAATTAGTACAATAGTTATATTGCTAATAGCTATATCTTCTAGCCAAGGACAACCTTTGGATGAACTGAACAAGCTAAGATTTCAGGTAATAGCAACCATAGATCAAAGACAAGATGAATATGATGGCAACTTAAAATATTATATTGTTATTTAGTTTTATCCTTGTCCTTCTTTGCAGTCGTAAAAGATGATCTGTCTAGCATTGGTTTAACTTGAATCTAACTGTGGATAATTATTTTGCAACAAAACTTAACATTCCACGGTCATGGACAGAATTAATGATAGATTCGACCGCCTAGTGGTCTCTTAAGTGAGTAGTATAGAAACTAGGGAGCACATCACATTACTAAAGATGGTGTAACAAAATAAAAACAGATTTATATACACATATTTATTATAACCTTTTCCGTTTCTTATTCTTAGACCGTTTCTTCGTGTTTTTCTTGCCGGTTTTGTTGATTTTAGCGATCTTTCTCTTGTGCAACCACACAGGGTACTGTCCGTTCTGGTCTTTGAGTGTTTTGGAACTGAAAACTCGCTTCTTTCCGTCTTCGTCAACTTCGATTTTTTCGTCATCAGAACTCATTTCCACGTCCTCTTCGGCCTCCTTAGTTACTTCCTCTGTCTTTTTCTTGTTCTTTTTATCTTTTTTCTTGCTGATAGCTCCGGCATCTAAGAATATTACTTGGTCAGACTCCATAACCTCTTCCGTGGTGATTTCTGCGGGTTTATCTTCTTCTTTCACGCCTAACATTTTCTTTAGACGTGCCAATTCTTTGACCGCGTAACGTTCGCGCTTTACCGCCCTGCATTTTCGCTTCCAACGGCTTCTGAGTGACTTCGCCATCGTATTTTAATAAACAAAAATATTTTTGCGCGACGTGCTTTTTGACGGAAAGCACATGAAAGAACGTAATTTACGTAATGTCAATATTATTCAGTGTTGTCGTATTATTTTGTATTAAAAAATCACAGAGTGAGTAATTATAGAGATGTAAACCAAAACACTTTAAACTTTAGTTTTTCAGGCAATATATCTGCTCACTTGATCTCAAGTATTCTCAAGGATGATTTATTCGAAACCTATCTCCACATGAGTACTTTTTTAATATTTACACTAGCAATTCTAATCAGTAACTGTCAGATTATAATTTAAAGTTTTCTTTTTGTCGGCTTGATTCTTGGTTTGAACGTCTAAGAATTTTCAGCCAATGAGATAAAAATGATTTACCATTTTGTTTTACGCACTATGGAAAAGTGTTTATTAGCAGCGAAAATCGTATATTTTCGAGAGATGAAAAGATCACTATTGTATTTAGTTTGTGCGCAGTGAATCAAGTAATCGACTAAAAGCCCAAATCAATAACTCAAAACTCCTCTTTCAACCAAAAACTATAACATCTCTAGTTGTTTTCTTCAGTCAACACCCGAGTTTTCGATTTTGTGATTATTGTGATTTCTCAAAGAATATTTTTGGAATTGCTCCAAAATATCAAAAAATCGTGTCTGTTTGTGTGTATACTGTAGTCAACATCCTCGTTTATTCTTGTTTTCCTTTGTCTCATGGCGCTTGTGTTGTTCTCATCATTCCCGATGTAAGGGTCTGGTGATCAGTGAATATTTTTTCAAACCGGTTATTTATTGAAAAATGGAATCACTGAATCCTGAAAACAGCTCCATGCAGGAGTTGGATGATAGCGGATGCGTCCAGGATGGTAAGTTTTACGATACACGTAGGTAATATTTCTAAATTGCCTACCTTTTGTCTGAATAAAATACTGCGTTTTCAGTTTTTAATGATAAAAATAGAATTTAGTTGTAATATTTTCTTGTTTGGGACTTAAATAGCACAAAGGAGCGTGTGATTTCGTATCTTGGTCTTTGTAACCCACTGAGAAATTTGATTTGCTTTATTTTGTCAATTGTGTTCCTCTGCTGGTCCAAGGCTACCCTTCCCACCTTCATCTTATCCATTGCTGTTATTGGCCAATTTCTTAGAAAAGAGTCGAGTTCATATCACAATAAATACACAATGAATAGGACCATAGGGATTGGTAGAAACTACAGAATGCCACCACATACATACAATACTTACATACTCCTTAAGCTTATTCACACACACTTTCTGAATAAACTTGACTGTCTGTGAATGCATTGAATAGTACAAGGGTCATGGAGTTGTTCAAGTAAAGTTATTAAAATTAAAAACTTGGATCCTTGACCTCCAATATTTCTCTAACTAGGAGGTTCCCAGGTATGATATGACCAGAAGAAAAATAATATAGCACTTTCAGGGACAATAAGTCCTTTTCGGCATTGTTATGGGTCATAATCATCATTCTCCTGCCCTTATCCCAACTAATTTGAGGTTGGAGCAGCATTTCTTCTTCTTCCATACATCTCTATTACTCTTCATCTCAGCAGTGACCTCCTTTCTAGCCATATCATCCCTCACACAGTCCATTCATTGTACCTTTGGTCTTCCTCTACTCTTATACTCAATATTTTCCTCATTCCTCCGCATCACATGTCCATACCACGATATACAATTACCACACAAATTTTCAGTAACTGGCGCCGGTTAGGCAGTGATGTACCCACTAGTACACCCACATTTCACCAGTTATGTTTAAGTCCCATGCAATAGGGGGTGATGCTATTACCATCAACCAGGCACAAATCCAGACTCCGTGGCTGCTACTGAGAAATTCTTGTTGGAAAAACTCAAATCGTAAATCCCAAATGCTCTCCAGTCGAGCTCGCGACCCCTAGACCAACGAGGTAGTCCCAAAGAAACCCATATCCATAATACAGGAAATTGTTTAATATTTAAACTTTTAAAAAATGTTTAAAAAAAAACAAAAAAAATTCATGCCCTATTGAGTTGATATGCTGGGGCCGAGGGGTCCGAGTGCTCTCAGCCTTATTAAAGAAATTTCGAAATGCCTAGTTGACTCTTCCCGCGACCCTGGTGCTGGCTTTTACTTTGGCCAGAGGCTAAGTGTTGCCAATTTGCCATACAATGTGGCAACGCCGCTAGTTTATTGGGCACATTACCAGCTGACAATGTTGAGGGGGAGTTTTTTGATGCCCTTATACAGGATGTTGTTAGTTTATTTATTAGTTTTAAATTGTAATAATGTATATATTTAGTTTATATGACAGGTAGACCCATCTCCTTGAAGGTTGCTGGTGGCTAAATCGCCAACCTCTATGGATTGGCTTCCAGTATGTTCAGTATGTCAGTCTAACAGGAAGCAGCTGAATACCAGTATTTTAAATGTAGCGACTTTACAACTAATATAAACTTTGCGCCCACAGCATCTGGGATTGAGCATGGCTCCAGAAGCTACACACATCTGCTGGATCTCTGCGATGATGTGCTGCTGTGCATCTTGAAGTTTTTGAATCCGAGGGATTTGAAGGCGGTGGGCCAGTGAGTATACACACTTTACTTCTATATTACCCATGTGGTGGTTAAAATGGCATTTTTTAAACAGCCTTGTAGAGCTTTCTTCTTCATAGGGATGTTGGCTTTTTGAAAATGTCTTTCTTGCAAATGTCTTTACTCCAAAATTCAACTATTTCGCATAGTTGAATTTTGGGGTAAAGACATTTGTAGTCCTCTAAATGAGGCAGCCTTAACGTCATCAAGTCTCTAAATAAACTTTAGTATGTTGTAACTCCCTAGAACCCGAACTTCGAAGACATACAGGGTGTAACAGACAGCCCTCCACAAACTGATGGGGTGAATTCAGTATATAGGTAATAAGATGACCGATACAAGAATTTATTTCAGGAATTTTATGGGAATCCAATAAATTTGTTTCTATTTTTGTTTCCGCATACGCAATGTATCGTTACCGTGGCAAAACGCACGTAGCTAACGGCAAGCGCGGCGACGAGTTCGATGAACTCTGTAGCTAGGCAGGAAGTGAACAGCTGATTTCACACGTCGTTCGTTAGAGTATTTCAAAGGTGATGCTCCGAAATTTATTTGGCATAACACACTTGTCATAATTTTCTTTAAACGAATATTATTAAGGCTAAAAAAATATTTAATATAATTATTTTTTGGCCGAATGTTTAAATGTCCGAATTTACAATAGCATACTTTTAAGTTGGCAGAATTTAATTTGGCATAATTACCTTTGGCAAAGTTAAAATTTCGCATAATTTCGTTTGGCAGAACGTTTATTTAGAGCGACGATTATTTGGTAGAATTTCACTTGGCATACTATGGAGATGGCAGAATTTCACTTGGCATACTATGGAGATGGCAGAATTTCATTTGGAATAATTTTATTAGGCATATATTGTAATTTCTATAAATAAGCATTTATATTCATAAAGCGGTGGTTAGCGTCAAACTATCTGCGACTATAAGCTCGCGTGGGACCGCCGGAGCCCCGCAGCCCCGGAGCCGTGACAGAAACTATGCCTGCTGCATATTGCATGTTCGCTTGCATGTTGCATGCTTGCTTGCATGCATGGTATATGCTTGTTTGCATGCATGGTGTATGCTTGTTTGCATGTTTCTTATAAGTAAGAAATACAAAATTATTCCAATTATGAATTTTCTGTAATGGGATAGATGATGTATGCCAAAAGATGATTCTATCTATAAACTTTTTGAGATATTATAGTTCTGCTTTTAATGACTATCGATATGAAATGTATGCCAAAACGACGATTATGACTGTGAACTTTCTGCGACGTGATGGTTCTACTTTTTAATTATTGGGCATAAATTTCATACCCTTAGGTATGAAAGAAAGATGTTTCTGACTCACAAAATTATGAGTTTTGAATGTATGATAAATGAGTGTCTGCCAAACGATTTTCTGCGAAATGAAGTTTATGCTATCCGTTGTGTAAAATAATATTATGACTTAAAAAGTTCTGCTATAAAGAGTAGACCCGTATTTCAACATCCATTGTTGGATTTTTTATTTTAGCCGTATTATTTACATAAATGAAGTGCTGCGTACAGGGAATGTAATTTTACATTGAAATAAAGGAATAGTAACTAAAAAAACAATTAAAAAATGAACATTTTCCGGAGAAAAATTCCAGTGGAATATATAATATAATATGATTCAATTTAAGGAGCTGAATGCACCTCTGTCAGTTTGTGGAGGGTTGTCCCTTACACCCTGTATACTTTCATACGCATTCATTAAAAAGCTGTTAATATTTTGATATTACAAACAGACAGTTCAATTTTACTTATTTGTATAGATAAGAATTAGGATTCCGTGTAAAACTCTCGAAATTGGTAACAAAATTCGAATCAAAATGGGAAGTCAATGGAAGTTCTTTTATAATAATTTCACGCGAACGAATGTTGAGGGCAACAGTAGTATCGTATATGAATAAATCTTAAGTGACGTCAATATTATGTCCTATTTTCAGCACCTGCCCTCGTCTCGGAACTCTGATATGCGACCGTATGCTCTGGACTAAAGTCGACGCCAGAACCAATCCGGTCGGTCAACGGAGGCTGAAATGGTTCCTGACGCATTGCCTGTCTCCAGCCACAGCTGAGCTCAAGATTGCTGGATACGCCAACAAGTTTAGCAGGTGAGATATTTTTTTTTGTACATCATCATTCTCCTGCCTTTATCCCAACTTATTTGTGGTCGGCGCAGCATGTCTTCTTTTTCCATACTTCTCTTTACTCGACATCTCAGCAGTCACCTCCTTTCTAGCCATATCATCCTTCACACAGTCCATCCATCGATTCTTTGGTCTTCCTCTACTCTTATAGACATCTACATTCATACTCAACGTTTTCCGCATTCCTCCGCATCACATGTCCATACCACGACAACCGATTACCACACAACTTTTCAGTCACCGGCGCCACTTTCAGACTTCTATTACGTATTCATCCTTATTTTATCAATTCGCGTTATACCACACATCTCCCTTGGCATTCTCATCTCAGCCACATGCAAATGCCTTTCATTCATCCTTTTTGTGGCCCAACATTCTGATCCATACAAGACAGCAGGTCTAACCATGGTTTTATAAGTCTTTCCCTTGAGTTTAAGGGGAATGCGGGAGTCGCATATTGTTCCCGTAACCTGCCGGCATTTTATCCATCCAGTGTTAAATGTATTTAGTACAGCATTGACCGTTAATACTAATCTTATTGGAGCTCGTGGGTAATAGCGGCTTGGGTCGATCTTCAGGGAGGTTATACAGGTCGTCTAGCGCCATCATTTTCACACACTGGAATTACTCCTGCTTTAAGACGTCGTGGTAGGCCACCTGGTTAAGCTGCACTTATTATAAAGGGACCCTCGCCGTGGCCGACTTGGAAATCTCTAAACAGACTTCGAACCCCAGTCGGCAGGAGCAAAGACAATCTCTGCAGATGGGGGTTCATGGACGGCTCAGACCTCAAGTGCGTATGTGGCGTCGGTGGTGCGTACCTGCGCACCTGATGACCTACTCACTGCATCAGTGAGCGGGGTTCGCGTGGCTGAGTTTTGGGCTAAACAAATTAGAACTTTTTGCCATCGATACGCTAACAAGAAGAAGACCCTTAACGAAACCGAAAGGCACCTGTTCTCCCCGTCATTTCGATATATTTTTTTTCTCAGACCGTACTTGGAAACCTTCTAGTTACGGAGATATTGGGGGTAAAACTTTTAAACAAGTTTTTTTTTAATACATATTTTTAATGTAAGAACTTTACTTGAAACACCTCCAGGACCTCCGTACTATTCAATCCATCCATCAGCACAATTTTTTGAGTGCGTTACATTGAGTCCTACCGTAAAACGTAATTTTTCACCCGAAAAAAAATCGTTTCCCAGCAATAATTGTTGCGTAAAGTTACTTAGTTTGATGTACAGAATGCTTGGTTGACGGCTTCGTGAAGGGTCCTGTTACACCCTGTATGTAAGGTGGCGTTCCGTGGTTTCTGTCTACCTTCTTAGAAAAAGGCTTTATGTATGGATGTATTATTTAACTGGAGCAATATTCTCCCCATTGATTTCCTGTATACTCAGTTTCCTCCGTGCCTTGGAAAGCTCGTAAAGCCGTGGATCCCGGCTGTCATTTATACATCTTTGACAGTCGTTACAGGAAGTCAGAGGCCCAAAAGTCTGGCAACTAATCTTACCAATCGCATCGTATTACCCATCACCAACTGGGTTGTGGAGGTCAGATAGGCAAAGATCTACAAATTGGGGGTCACCCATCCACGGACAAACCTAGGCAAGCGCGGCTTAACCTGAAGATCGACCCGAACGGCTGTAATTATAAAGACACGTGAAGGTTGCAGGTAACTAAATAGCTACACGATAACTGACAAATGCTTGCACTGACTGGACAGGTCCACTCAAATCTGTGTGGTTCCTTCTTCAAGAGACCATCTCAGACACTAATCTGCATAGGCTTCATGTGAGTTAACCAAGATTATGTCTGGACTTTAAAAGAGACTATGACCTCTGAGTTTGTTTCGGCTGTTTCTTCTCAGAGTAGTCAGGTACGAAACACCGGCCCCATCTGGTTTAAAAAAAGAGACGTGTAAAAGTGTTTTTAAAAACCTATTTGCAAAATAAACATCATTTATCATTTAGCCACTCTGTATCGATTTTGCTTCGTTCTTCAAGTTGCTAATATTCATAATATTTTATTCACAGATGTCTCGGTGTTCAAGACTTGCACTGGCCTGTGGAAGCCGACCAAGGTGAGTTTCAATCAACAGAATATTTTCCATTTAAATTGTGTATTAAACGGCTCAATACTAAACAGGAATCTACACTAATATTATAAAGAGGAAAGATTTGTATTTTTGTGTGTATGTTTGTAATGAATAAACTCAAAATCTACTGCGCCGATTTCAAAAATTCTTTCACCATTAGAAAGCTACATTCACCCAGAGTAACATAGGCACCCGTGCGAAGCCGGGACGGGCCGCTAGTATATCCTTTAAGAGCGTTAACGTCTTACGGCATTTCATACAAACTTTGAACTCATTTGTTTTTGAAATGACTGAACCGATTTTAATGAAACTTCATACGCATAAGCAGGATAGGTTGAGGGAGGTCGAGACCACTCTCTCGACTCGCAGCAGACGAACCGGGTGTCTGCAGATGTCGGACATCGCCCTCCTCTAGCCCCCTAAACGGGTCCAGAGGGACGGCGGACTTGCGGACAGTGGCGCGTAGTGTTCCATGCCCGCCCCAACTGGGCGTCGCGGGGGGAGTATACCTCACCCCAGGCCCGCAGACGCGGGCCGGCACTAGCCGGGGATCGTGAAAAGCGCACTAGTTCTCATGATCCCCTGTGCAAGTGTGGGAAGGGAACACTGGGGTGGTTTTTAGTCAGTTTGAGTCTAACAGAACCCTCCGCCCGCCCCAGGGCGGAGGACATCCATGGATTTTCCACACCGAAACAAAAGAAATAGGTTAGGTTAGGTTCAGCGGGCGCGCTTACAACGCTGCTTCCCAATTTGGCGGGCCGGAGCACCGCCTGTTGGCGGTTGTACGTAGGGATCGTGCGATCGATGGTCTTTTACAGACTTTTACGACAGACCTGTCGGCCCGCACTATCGCAGTTCTGCGCAGACTGTAGAGAAAAAAAAAAAACGGGTTCGGTTAGATTCATTCGCACCCGCAGCTCCGGACGCAAGTGTGCGAGGGAACACCGGGGTGGTTCTAGTCAGTCGAGTCTGATATGCTCCCTGCCTTCCTCGGGCGGAGGAAGTCCATGAGGATTTCCACCACGAAAAAAAATTAAAATCAGGTTAGGTTAGTCAGGTCAACATGATCATAAAAAAAGAATCCTGGGACGGATTTTGATTTTTTTTTTGTCGGAATAATGTGACAAGTATGTACTTTCATTCCCCACTAGTCTCATCAGTGGAGGCTCTTGGACCACTTTTGCTCATTGTCCTTTGTCCATCTATTTTAATGGGACCTTATACAGGGTGTAACAGGATCCTTCACGAAGCCGTCAAGCCAGCATTATGTACCTACATCAAACTAAGTAACTACGCAAAAATGATTGTATTATTATTGTTGGGAAACGACTTTTTGTTTGGGCTTAAAAATCACGTTTTACGGTAAGACTCAATGTAACGCACTCCTGATGGTTGGATTGAATAGTACGGGTGTCTTGGAGGTGTTTAAAGTAAAAATCTTGCATTAAAAAGACGTATTTAAAAAAAAAACCTATGAAAAAGTTGGAACTTTGACCCCCAATATCTCCGTAACTAGAAGGTTCCAAGGTATGGTCTAGAAAAAATAAATTATCACAGTGACGGGGAGAACAAGTGCCTTTAGGCTTCGTGTAGGGTCTTGTTACACCCTTTATATTCGGTAAATAGCTGTTTGAACTTACAAACAGACACGTCAGTTTTATTTATTGTATAGATGTGCTAGTATTTTTGTCTATTAACAGTACTTCTTTCCAACAGATTTCATCCGTGGAACCTGTATTGGCTCTCAGGAAGGCGTGGACGTGGAACACTTTCTACTCCGCATGTGGTACCCTCATCTGCCACGGTAAGTTGACAATCTTTTGTGCTTAAACTGTTCCTTTCTATTTCTATGTCTTTCTATGACATTTTGTTCGTTTTGAAGCTATGGTTTTTTTTTTTGGTAAGTTTGTAAAAGGAATGGTGTACTGAAAAATTATGCGATCTTCTTCTATCTTGACAGTCAATTTCAATTTCTTGACTGTCAAATTTTCTCATTCGATTTTAAACTTAACCACCAACATTTTATGGTTTAAAATCATTTGGAGAAAAATAATTTGACAGTTTGTAGGAATTTGATGTGCTGGCGACTGTACAACACACAAGGAACTTATATAAACTAACTGGAATGATGAAGTGCAATGCAAAGGCGTTCCGAGCGAGAAAACTTCAAGAGTGGATGTCATCCCTTTCTAATAGGGTGTCCAATATTTATACTTATATTTCGGATAGTTATTCTGTTTTATCTTACTAGCACCCCGCTTCCCCTTTTTTCATCGGTAGCAGTTTATTCAAAATTACGGAGTATAAAAAGACTTGGCGAAGCCGAAACCTTCGCATACAGCTCATGATAGGCGGAGCCATTTGGAAAAAAATACCTACTTTATTTTTAGGTAGAATAATATTTATGAAGAGCTTTAAAGCAAACAGGGCTGCAATACGCATATAGATGAAGCATGAGCATGTAGCATATTCAAACAACATAATAGTATTTGCTAAATATTAATCACACTACACATTATTAAACGTATGGTTTTATGTAATTATTGTTGGCTTTTTGTATGAGTCAGTAATCTTAAAATTAAATGTAAGTACGAAGATGCTGATGATGGATGACTGCTGCAAACTAGGCAATAGGTTGAATACTTCTTCTTTATAGGGACAACTTCAAGCCACCGTTGCTGAAGATTCTCATGGTTAGGGAATCTGCATGGAAACAATATTATTAATATTTTACATCAAACTACTGCCAACGACAAGTGTTATCTCGGAACAGTGTTTTTACTGTTAATTAAAAAAAAAAAACGAATGATTTTGATTGACCTGACTATAAACTTAGCTATTTTAATATGCTTAAAAACTGATTTATATTGCCATGATTTCCATAACGTGCGAAATGTGAGTGTGACTATTACGTACACCTCTGACTAACTCTTCCGGGATTATAGGCGTAATGTTATGTTATGATTTCCAAATATTCATAAGAATTACTGTGATTTTCTAAAATAAATTAATGGTATTTAATTTTAATATGATCATGGACGATTTTGTGTCGAATAAAAAACAAAGGTTGAATCCACAGTTGCCGCCAAATTGTTTTGTATTTTGTACGTAGAAAAGGAGTATTCTTTACAATATTTTCATGATCCCCGTTTTTAGACCTAGAACATTGTCACCCTAGTCGTAATTTGTAAACAAAGTTATAAGGCCTTACCTGAAAAAAGAAATTCCACATCCAGCAAACCCCTCACTATTATACGCCTTCACACAAAACGATTTTACCATATTTAAAGTGGAAGATTTCACTTAAATACAATAAAAAGCACGTAAGAAAGCAAAAATACGACTTCAACGCGAAAGTATATCGGCCATATTAGTAGTGTTTTTTTTTTAATTTATTTCATGACCATACATTTTTTATATGAGTTTCATGAATTTTGACAATCATAAATTGCAAGTTGCTACTAAAGAATTCAATTTTGCAAGAAATTATTGTTTTGATATTTGGTATTTGATTATTAAATTAGTCCCGTTACGATTTATGTGCCAGTTTAGCTATCGACGTGATTTCCGATTACAGTTTAAAAAAACATTTTGTTTTACTGGCAATTGTTAGACAAGGTCACAATCCACTTTCGTCGCTTTCTCGCTCTGAAGTTTTCTTCCCTCTTTGAATGAATCAAAGTAATACGAACTCTATAAGTTTGAGATAAAGTTCATTTTCAAACGGTTTTTTTTAAATCAGGATTTCGTTTGTAATCATTTCAGTTAGTTTATCTAATTTCCTTGACAATACATCAATTTAGAAATACTTCAACCAACACGATGTTCACAGAGGATTTATATGTATAACAAATATCGAGGCATTCGAATACGAGTAACATAACTGTAGAATTAGGAGGAGTTCGCGCACTACGCGCACACGATCACGACTTGTCGGAAGACCGGTCGCCATCTTGAACATAATTAGTCGGACGACGAGTCGTGCGACTAATTATGTTATGTATAACTTTCTTCCTGGGCGCCTAAAATGGCCGTTTTGGCAGAATCATAATGGGACAATAATAAATTAATATTTTCTAGTACTTTTTTTTTTCTGTTATTACACATACTGTGGATTTATGAGGAGCTCGTGGCTAAATAATAACAGTCGGGTCGATCTTAAGGTTAAGCCGTGCTTGTCTAGGTTGGTCCGTGGATGGGTGACCGCCCATTCATACCGAGTTTCCTCCGTGCCTCCGAAAGCACGTTAAGCCTTTGGCCCCGGCTGTCATTTGAAAATCTTTGACAGTCGTTACAAGTAGTCAGTGTTATGTTGGATGTTTGAATAAAAGATACCGTTAGGTACACTTGATTTATTAACAGAGCAGACACATTATAATTAATATAGACGGACACAGCAGTGTCACGGACGGGATCAGTTCGGACAGTGATCGGAGTAGTCTACCGGAAGTATAGACAATTACTAGTGGTGTACATACTAATTACATACTAAATAGTGATGTCACAACATCCCCCTTGTTGAGTTCAATTTAGACCCCTGACAAACAATTAAAAGATAGACAATGTTATACAACTATACATATGACAACATGCTTAAAAATAGTTATGACAAATTTATTCTAGACAACATTCTTAATACTATTTAGTTTACATTCAATCAATTTCTTCTATTAGCCTTCTTGTAGGCTTTACGACACGACCTGACCTAGTGGTAATATTTGAGGATTCTTGAGATGAGGATGCTTGAGGTCTAGACTTCTGTCTGTCACCTTCCTCTCTCCCCTGTGACGAGTTGGATTGCATAGGAGGGTTTGCAAAGTTATGTGAGTACTTATGTCTTAAATGAATTCTATTCCTCCTATACCTAACACCATTGACATCCTCAACAACATATGACCTATTGTTCATCATTCTCTGTTTGACAATAGCTTGTTCCCAGTTGCTTTTGGGATTTCTTTTAAAATAGACATGGTCGTTATAATGTAACATAGACAATGACTTTGTATTCTTATCATAATACTTAGATTTATTTTCATCATTTTTCTGTACTGACTCTTTATATTCTTTAAATGTAACTACTTTTGGCTTTAATTTGTTACATGACACTGGAATGTTATCTCTTAGATTTCTTGACATTAATAACTGTGCTGGTGACGACAAATTGTTTTTAGGTGTATTTCTATAGTGTAATAAAGCTATGTATGGATCTGATTTGTTTTCTTTACATTTCCTGAGCATGTTTTTTATAATTTTTACTGAGCTTTCAGCTTGACCATTTGACTGTGAATGATATGGGCTAGTAACAACATGTTCTATGTCCCATTCTTGTAGAAAATTTTTGAATTCTAGTGACTGGAAAGGCGGACCACCATCTGACACTAAAGACAATGGTATTCCATGACGAGCAAAAATAGATTTTAAATGTGTAATTACATTTTGTGATGTACTGTTTTTATTTAGTAATGCTATTTCTATGTATTTTGAGTAGTAATCTGTGACAATTAAATAAACTGAACTATCAAAATGCATTAAATCAATACCAACTTGTTGCCATGGATACTTACATATTTCAAAATTTTGTAGTGGTTCTTTCTGATTACATGGTTTAAATTTTGCACATATTAGACATTGTTCTACTATATTCTTTATATCACTTGACATGTTTGGCCAGTACAAAGATTCTTTAGCTAATTTTAGACATTTTGTTATACCTTGGTGACCTTTATGGATTTTTTCCAACATTTCTTTATGCATTGACTGTGGTACTATTAATTTTGAACCTTTGAACACTAAATCTTTAATTACATGTATTTCACCTTGAATATTCCAGAATGGTTTTACTAATTGACTGACATTGTTTTTATTTTTTGGCCAACCTTCATCATAATATTTTTTTAATAATTGCAAGGATTCATCACTCTTGGTTTCCTGAGCTAATTTTGTGCTGTATTCATTTGTAATTGCTAAATTAGCATACATTAGATTGACATGACATGACATTTCTAATTCATTTTCAGGTGTGTAATGGTCTTTTAAAGCTGCTCTTGACAAAGTGTCTGATATATACATTTCTTTACCTGGAACATGTATAACTTCTAAATCATATTTTTGTAAAGTTAACATCATACGCTGTAATCTAGCGGGGACATCATGTAATGGTTTTTTAAATAAATAGACTAATGGTTTGTGATCAGTATGAACTGTGACTCTATTACCATATACATATTGGTGAAATTTTTCACAACCAAATTGAATTGCTAGTAGCTCTTTCTCTATTTGAGCATATCTTTGTTGGGTTTCTGTTAAAGTTTTTGAACTGTATGCAATAGGTTTATTTTTTTGTAGAATGACTGCACCTAATGCTGACTTTGACGAATCAACTGACAAGACTAATGGAATCTTGGGATTGTAATGAGCTAAAACTGGTGAGTTAGTAATCTCATCTTTCAGTTTTTTAAGACATTGACTATGATTCTCATCCCAAGTCCAGACTGAATCTTTTTTCAAAAGATTTCTTAATATTTGAGTTTTCTCTGACAGGTTACTTATAAAAGGTCCTAAGTAGTTGATCATCGTTGTTGTTTTCTTTGTAACTCTTTGACATTTTGTGGTGTAGGCATATTGACAATGGCTTTGATCTTTTCTTGATCTGCTCTAGCACCATCTTTACTAAAGACATAACCCAAAAAACATACTTCTGTGACTAAAAATTTACATTTTGACTTGTTAAATTTTAAATTAACTTGACGAGCTCTTTGCATGACTTTATGTAATCTTTCATTATGAACTGACTCATTTGGACCATAAACCAAAATATCGTCTATGAATATTAAAACTCCTTCTATATCACCGAAAAGATTCATCATGACTCTTTGAAAGATTTCAGACGAAGCATTTATGCCGTATGGTAGTCTTAAATACTTATATCTACCAAATGGTGTTTGAAAAGTACATAAATCTGAACTATGTTCATCCAGACGTAGCATCCAAAATCCTGAGAATGCATCTAAATGAGAAAAACATACAGCCCCTTCGAGCTGAGACCTAATCTCATCAATTGACTTGAGTGGATAAAATTCCCTCATAATGTTCTTATTTAGATTTCTAGGATCTAGACAAATTCTTAACTGACCTGAACTTTTTACAGTTATGACGACTGAGTTAACCCACTCTGTAGGTTTTGTAACCTTTACAATAACTTGCATTTCCACCATGCGATCCAACTCCTCACGCAGTTTCGTTTGTAACGCGAATGGAACTTTCCTGGGCGGATCCACGCATGGGACTGCATCAGGCTTGAGTTTAAGATGACAGACTGGAGGTAGACACCCAAGACCCTGAAATACATCATTATATTGTGTAAGAATTTGTTTACAAAAATCTTGTCTAGTTACTGAAAAGACACGTTTTATTATACCTAACTTTTCACAAGTAGGGAGACCAAGAACATTTGGACAATCTAAATCTGTTACTATAAACATTATAGATTCGACGACGTTTTTATTATTTATGCATAAATTACAATTTATGTTGACTTTGCCTAAAATCGGAATGGATTTTCCACCAAATCCTGTGACGTTTATTTGACATTTGACAAGTGACACTTTTGACATATTGTTATTCTGACATTGAATATAATGAAATGTTTGTTTGGACATTATGTTGACATCTGCACCAGAGTCTATGATGCATTTAATTTGTTTATTTCCAATTGACAAGTTAATTTCCCATGACTGTTTTGAATAATTACTTTCTAAAGTGTTGACATTATTTACTTTATGACTATTATCTGAGTAACTGACTAATGATCCATTGTGTGAATACTGACTGTTATATTTATTATAATGATACTGATACTGTGTATTGTTGTGTAATCCCTCAGACTTGTGACCGTATTCATCATTGAGATGTAAATATGGACTCTGACATTTTTTATTTTGACTATTTGAGTGGACTTTGTATCTCTCAGACCTGTGACTGTATTCATCATTGAGATGAGATCTCTCAGACATATCACTGTTTTCATCACAGAGATAATATGAATGGGGACATTGACTGTTGGACTTTAAATTAGATCTCTCAGACCTGTGACTGTATTCATCATTGAGATAAGATCTCTCAGACATATCACCGTTTTCATCACAGAGATAATATGAATATGAATGGGGACTTTGACTTTTATGATTTTGATTATTGGAGTCTACTACATTAGATCTCTCAGACATGTCACTGTTCTCATCATAGGGATATGACTGTGACCGGTCTTCATATGACCGTTGTGACGGTGACTGTCCTGTCCGTGATACTACTGTGTCTTGTCGTCTGTTTGCCTGTGTGTTCTGACTGTTTGACTGATTCCTGTGTGGATCATATTGATATAAATGACTTTTATGACATTGACTCGACTTTGAATGACTGCTCAACATGCCAACAAAATAATCTTGACTACTTTTATCTGAATTAAACGATTGCAACTGACTGACTTTTTTATTTTTGAAACAATATTTAGCAAAATGACCAAAAGATTTACATGACCTGCATTGAACGCCTGTAGCTGGGCACTTGTAGCGATGAGACTGCCCACAGCGACCACATGTCGAGGCGCTGCTCGAAGCTGAAGGTGTCTTGCGACTGCTTGACGGTGACTTGCGACTGCTTGAAGCTGACCTGCGACTGGAAGCTCGCTGTCGACCATCTCCTCGACTACGGCTCCTCCGACTGAGATGCATGACGGTTTCACTGGTGGACCCTTTGACGATTTTCTCTGCATCTTGTTGTGCGACTATGAGTGTCCTTGCCAGCTCGTGCATCCTCTGATATGTCAAATCAGGCTCCTGCAGCAATCTTTGACGTACATGTGACAAATCTATGTGTAGGTTTGCTATAAAAATATCCTTGATTAGGGACTCCCTGAGCGTGCCAAACTCGCATTCTTTGCTCTTATTTTCCAGATCTGTGAGGAAATCATCGATGCTTTCGGATTTGTTCTGCCTGCGTGTGAAGAATACATATCTACACATCGTCACATTTCGCCTTGGCTCGAAGAATTTGTCGAATTTGTTCTTGACATCGTTTAGTGTGCTCGCATCTAACTTGATGTTGAACGCATTGAATATGTTGAGACCACGTTCTCCAATGAAATGCAATAAAATGGCTATTTTCCGTTTCTCGGTTGACTTTTCCAGACCTGTGGCTAGCAGATATAGGTCTAATTGCTGCCACCATTTCTTCCACGCTTCCGCATTATTGTTTGTAGAATCGGATGAGATATGGAGTTGCTTTATGTGCGTGCGCAAACCTTGATCATGTTCGCCATCTTGACTGGCGTCGGTGCTCGTGGCTGGATTTGGCATTTTCACGACTTTGATGATTTCTTCGAAACGACTTCTGACACCATGTTATGTTGGATGTTTGAATAAAAGATACCGTTAGGTACACTTGATTTATTAACAGAGCAGACACATTATAATTAATATAGACGGACACAGCAGTGTCACGGACGGGATCAGTTCGGACAGTGATCGGAGTAGTCTACCGGAAGTATAGACAATTACTAGTGGTGTACATACTAATTACATACTAAATAGTGATGTCACAACAGTCAGTGGCCCGAAAGTTTGACAACCAGTCTTACCAAGAGGTATCGTATTACCCAGTACTAACTGGGTTGTGGAGGTCAGATAGGCAGTTGCTCCATGTAAAATACTGGTATTCAGCTGCATCCGGTTAGACTGGAAGCCGACCCCAACGTAGTTAGGAAAAGGCTAGGCAGATGCTGTTGACATCTACTGTGGATTGTCTCTGCATCACCCTAAGGTAGACTGGTAGAAAATGCCCAAGGCATTAACTCCGCCGTTGTACAGTTTTTACTTGTGCATAAAGTTTGAATAAATATTTTTTTTATGTTTAACCAACAACTTGTATGTGTGGTGTTAACTACACATACAAGTTGTTGGTTAAGCATAAAAATCAAGTAAAACTACATAAAATTTGTCAAAATTAGAATTTAAATGAAATAAAAATCGTAATAAGTAATATTAGGAACTAAACATAAATTAATTTAAAACTAAACAATTTTTTATATTATTAAATGTTTTTTTTTTTATATTGTTTTATATTAGTATATTTAAAAATGTTACTAATATGTTTTATCATGAATAAAGGGAATAAAATATAATAATATGTATAAATTACGTCAAAATTCTTAAAATGGTCACAGACGCTGTTAACATTATAAATTGTCACTTTGTGACCATTTTACGAATTTGTAACGTAATTCATTATTATTATGATTCTATTAAAGCCGCCATTTTAGGCCCCCTGGTGGCCTACCATGACGTCTTAAAGAAGGAATAATTCCGGTGTGGGAAAGAGAGGGCGCTAGACGACCTGTATAGCTCTGTCTCTTTCCCACACTGGAATTACTCCTGCTTTATGACGTCATAGTAGCCCCCTTGGTCGAAGCTTCTGTGGCCAAAAATCGTGGCCGTGTAGTGCGCGATGTGTTACAATGTGGGAGTGCTATTAGGTACCTACTTGTACTTTACCTTGTGCCTAACCTGTGGGGTATTACAGGCGTAATGTTATGTTAATAATTTCATCTGTAATCATAATCATAACATAGCTTGTAAATCGCTCGCTTAATTATTATTGAGATTACTAATCGCATTATTTTGTTTATTGTTTTTTTGCGAGCTCAGACAATAGTATCATTTGAGATGTATTACCTATCAGAATTTGTACAGTCACAGAAAAAAATAATTGTTTAGCGTATTGAGATTGACAATCAACGAAAAATGTGTCGCGCCAGTAACACGTATTGCTACAGATAATCATTAAAATCATCAACACAACCCTCTAAGTTCATTTAAGACCATTGAATATTTTTTTCATGAAATAGTTACAGAATAGGGTTAAATGAACTTTGAGGGTTGTAGTGATGATTTTAATGATTATAATTCTGTAACTACATACGTGTTACTCGCGTGACTCAGTTTTCATCAACATACAACCTGAAACAGACCTGCAAATTGCAAAAAACGTAAGAAAATTTGAATTTCGCGGCCTACTCTTGCGACTCCACCTTAAGGCCGCTTCTGTACATTTGTAAAATAAAGTTGTAACGAGAATTATTTTCCCTGACTGTCCACAATTAAATAGTTATTATGCCTTGTGACTGTGACTGTAGCTTAGCTTTTTTTTTTTGTTTGACTTTAAAAAGTGCCTGTGATGGTCTAATTGAAATAAATGCTTTGAGTTTGAAATGAGAAGAAGAAACATTTGTATTTTTTCTTCCTTACATGCTTATTTTAATCGGATAAAGAAGAGATATCATTCTGGCTAATCTGGCTGAACAGAGCTATCGTCGGTATCAATCGTAAGTTTTAGCTATTTTATTATGTATATTAAATATAGACTACACGTGAACTAAAATAATAATAAAAATCAAGACTAAGTAAAAGTACAGTCGAACAAGCTATTTGGTATACACGCGGAAATTTTCACAATCCAATGCCGAAGCGTATAATTTTCCAAATTTTATTTAATTAAGCTTTTTTCATTAAGAAACTGACTCTTAATGACATAAACTTTATAAAATATTAATTTGAAAACAATATTGTCAGTGTACTAGGATAGTGAATATTTCTGCGTGTATACCAAATAGCTTGTTCGACCGCACATACAAGGTGTAAATAGACCCTTCACGAAACCAAGCGTTCTGCACATCAAACTAAAAAGAAAAGAAAGAAAGAAAACATATTTATTTGTCGCAGGGACATGACGTGCATCATACGAAGTGACAAAAAAAAAAAAAAATAACAATAAACAAAAAACGCTTAAGAAAAAAAAAAAAAAAAAAAAAAACGTTCGCAGCTTGCACGTCGTGACTGCGACAAGCAGTTTACCACTCAGCATGATGCTGTGCTATGGGGGACCCACAGCACAGCGCTGGTAACTATGTGGGTAACTACGCAAAACTTAAAACGTAAACCTTCTACATAGTTACGGAGATATTGAGGTCAAAGTTACAACTATATGTTTTTAATATTATAACTTAACTTTAAACACCTCCACGACCCCCGTACTATTTAATATATCCATCAGCACAATGTTTTGAGTGCGTTACATTGAGTACTAACGTAAAAAGTGATTATTCACCCCAAAAATATAAAGTCTCTTCCCAGCAATGATTTTTGCGTAAACTTACTTAGTTTGATGTACAGAATGCTTGGTTGACAGCTTCGTTAAGGGTCTGCTTACAATAGGTATAAAAGATATTAATGCTAATAGATATTTTTTTACCCGACTGCGGCGGGACCCAAAAGCGGGTAATGTTTTTTTCTTAATAATTTTTGTCTTTTCTGATCATCAGTGGTCATGGCAAGCAGATTGATTTTTGGTATTTGCATCACGCAATCATTTATGAGCACGCGCACGGCCTTTAAATCTTTTGAATGCCGGAGCATAAACGCACGCGCGTGCCCTCCACGCCAAGCCACAGTTTCACCTACCATTTTGTCACATAGTTGTCTCGTTTGGTATACAGGGCACGCGCTTGCTTGTCACGAATATGTGACAATGGCGGTCAAAATGTTAAAGATTGTTTAAAAAAAATCACGAAAAAGACTGCCGAGTTTGGTTTTTAATATTATTGTATTTTAATGTATTGGAAAGCAAAAGCAGGATTTTAGTACTTAAGATGACTACCTGCTGGTCTACCATGACGTCTTAAAGCAGGAGTAATTCCAGTGTGGGAAAGAGATGGCACCACACGACCTTAATAGCTCTGTCTCTTTCCCACATTGGAATTACTCCAGCTTTAAGACGTCATGGTAACCCCCCTGATCAGTTAAGCAACCTTACTCCACCTACCTACTCCGTTTAAAATACTGGCGCTAGGCAAGAACCATGGCCTTTTTAACTTACTATTTTATTTTCAAAATAGGTACTATGCGTAAAACCTATGTTAATCATTAGCTGCAGTATCAATACAAACATGATTTGTATGAGGCTCTTCTAAAGCGTCACATTTACGAAATATAAGCTACTAGCTGTTGCCCACGGCTTCGCTCGCGTTTTTGTCGGAAATTATCCCACGGGCACGTAGTAATAAGAATTTACAAAATCGGTTCAGTAGAACCAGAGATTACGCCCTATATACAAACTTGCAAACAAATTTTGCTTCTTTTTAATATGTATTAGTATAGATAAAGTTGTGTTAACTTTGAAGATCGTCACGAGCGGCCTTCGCTATGGGTAGACTCTACTACATGATAACGGGTAAGAGCAAGTTGTCACTTAAGTACAAGTTGCGTCTCTACACCGCAGTGATCCGTCCGATTATGATATATGCCTGTGTCGTATTCGCCCATGCCCATCCCCGCCACCTCCATAGGGTACAGACCTTGCATAACCGATTCCTCCGTAAGATCACCGGAGCTCCCTTTTATGTCCGCAACGAAAGCCTTCATTTAGGCCTCAAATTGCTAACCATCCAGCAATTTATGAAAAGCCTTTCAAAACGTTTCTTCGACTCAGCTGTCAAGCACAAAACACCCTTATCGCATCTGCCGCCCGATACGAGTCATCGCGTATCAGTAGCGTTCGCCGTCCACGGCACGTTCCTTTCACTCCCGATGACCCCATCACCCTCCTCCAGGAAAGCAGTAGGGAAACCAGCACACTTAGAAAGTACAAAGACAGACCGCCGTCATTCCGACCCCGCCGCCATGGTCCGTCGCGAACTCCGCGCCCCTTGCATGAGCCAGCCCGCGATGCTGAGCCAGTAGCAATAAAACAGCCCCTAAATCAGATCTAGCCTGTCCCCTTGCTGCCCTCCCAAGCGAGTGGTCGCTTAGTTAGTAAGCTCATTTTGCCCCTGGCTGGAGGCCTTAAATTCAAGGCATCCTCAGGATTAGACCGGTTAAGCAGTAGCCAGCCTCATAGGCTGAACTGCGAGATGAAATTAAAAAAAAAAGAAGATTTAAGAGAAGAAGAAGAGAGAGAGAGAGAGAGAGGGTAGAGATTTAAGAGGAGAAGTTTTAAGAGCAGAGGTGGCCCAGTGGTGGCGGCTCCGACTTACGAATAATAAGTCGCGTTTCCAACCCAGGCAGGCGCATTACTTTATGTAATTTATTTCATCACCACTGCCCTCGAAACGGTGAAGGAAAACATCGTGAGGAAACCGGCATGTCTTACAACCAATAATTCGAAGACATGTGATATCTACCAACCCGCACTGGGCCCGCGTGGTGGATTATAGCCCATTCCCTCTCATAGAGAGGAGGCCGTGTGTCCCAGCAGTGCGAACATTATAGTCTGATTACTTATTCAAGAAGTTTTTGTCCCATGCAATGTGTATGTTGATGCCTGCTATTCATTCTTATACAGGTTTTATGAGTGGTTAATAAACTTAAAGTTGTACTGATGGCGAAGACTGTCAACTTCAACGTGACGCTTTAGAAGAATGTATTAGGTACTACCGAGTGTGATGGTCTGCCACTTTTCACCCTTATGCTCCTACTAATAAGGTTGAAAAGTGGTCAACCGTCAGTGAATTGGGAAGTACGCACGGCGGCCAATCAAGCTATGCAAAACCAAATTAAGCTGATGTCTCATCGTACGGCAAGCTCATACAAAGCGAAGTCAAGTTATACTGATTATGTACAGTGTATGTATGGGTGTAGATATTCGTAGGAAACGCTTTTTGTACTTAGCGAAGTCTATTTTCTGACCTCATACGCGACACGGTAATGGATGCTTCAAATAAATCCGCGCTCTCGGATTTTGAACTCACGGCTGTGCATCGAAAGTTGAATAACACGGTTTTATTTGCTTTTGTCACCAGTGTCTGGAACAAAAGGTTGAATAGTTTGGCTAAGGCCTTAGTATTTTATTTTTTGTTTTAATGTTGTAGTTTTTAAGCCAATTCAGTTTTTTTTCTATAGGGTGACTGGTAATGAGTGACCGATACTCACATACGACCAGCACTTTCTCAAAAAAACTTTTTTTTTATACTCATTCGACGGTAGTTGGCGGCCGCCGCGCGCCCTTTACAGAGCGGGCTTGCGAGCCGCGAGGGTGCTCTGCCTACCCACTGTTGCACGGTACTCTAGTAATGAGACAGAATGGCGTCACGCGCCTAACAGCTGATAGGTCAAAGGCGCGCGCGCGCGAATTTCAGACGGCTGTTGTGTTATTGTGACAATATTTAAAGTGTATGTTGTGTTGTATAAAAAAAATGTTTCTTCGGGAAAGTTGTTTGTTATCATGAGTACAATCAAGTGTTTAAGTATCGGTCACTAATTACCAGTCACCCTATATAATTTTCGATGTCGCCAAACATACGAAGTCGGGCGACTTCACATTACTTTACGCAGTGTCTTACTGCGTGTTGCTAATAGCTAAACATTCGCATTTTGAAATATCTATTGATCTCTTTGGATCAGTTTCCACCTAGCGAAAATATTATTACGCACTTTTTTGATGTCACTGAATAAACTAATGTGTATCCAGCAGATACGCGGTCTCCCCCCGCTGGCCAGACAAAGCGGAGGCGGACAGCAAGAAAGCAAAAGCCGAGATTGAGGCCGCGGCTGCCCGAGCTCGCGCGACTGCCGCTACCACTTCTACATACGAGCAAGACATGGATTTTTTTAGAATGGTCCAAAGATCTGCTCTAGAAAATGCGGGTCCAAGTAGCTCCGGTCAAAATCCAGGCAAATCGGACCAAAAGTCGAGCACGTCGGCCGAAAAGCCAGGGCAATCAAACGAAAACTCGAGCAAGTCGGCCGAAAAGCCAGGGAAATCGGTCGAAAATTCGAGCAAGTCGGCCGAAAAGCCAGGGAAATCGGTCGAAAACTCGAGCAAGTCGGCCGAAAAGCCAGGGAAATCATACGAAAACTCGAGCAAGTCGGCCGAAAAGCCAAGCAAATCAGACCAGAAGCCAAGCATATTAGACCAAAAGCCAGGCAATTCAAGCCAAACCACAAGCAATTCAAACCAAAGCCAAGAGAGTAATGAAACTAAGATGGATGAAGAGAGCGAGTATCCATATCTATTTGAACATGACTATACCGACGACTGTAAGGGACCGCAGTTCACTTTGACTACCAATTTGATGAGACAGCTAAGAAAGACTTGCTCTAATCTAACGTCTTTGGCGCTTGAGTACTGTAATTTGGATTATAAAACGGTACGTATTTTATAATGTTACTTTTATATACAGGGTGTAAAGACCCTTAAGGAAGCCGTCAACCAAGCATTGCGTACATCAAACTAAGTAACTTTACGCAAAAAATATTGCTGGGAAACGACTTTTTTTTGGGGCGAAAAATCACGTTTTACGGTAGGACTCAATGTAACGCACTCAAAACATTGTGCTGATGGATGGATTGAATAGTACGGGGGTCGTGGAGGTGTTTAAAGTAACAACCTTACATTAAAAAGTTGGAACTTTGACCCCAATATCTCCCTAACTCTAGGTATGATCTAGAACAAAAAAAATGTCGCAATGATGGGGAGAAGAAATGCCTTTCGGCTTCGTTAAGGTTCTTGTTACACCCTTTATGAGGGTGTAAAGATCTTAATACCCCATAAAAAACTGAGTATCCTCTGACCAAACAGTGTTGTCTGGTGGGCTACTGCCTGACAGAATTGTCAAGTTTTCCTTCATACTCTTAAGTCGCGGATAACTTCAATAGCGCGATTCAGAATTTTGGTGTTAGTTTTTCCTCCATGGTATAGATGGCGCTGCAGTACTTTTTGTAGCACCTGCTACATATTATTTATTTCTTTTATTTAACTTTTTACAAATTATTTACTTACATTTTTAAATATTCCTTATAAAAAAAAAAAAAAAAACATTTAAAAATATAAAATAATTGTAGCCCACCGGTATCGGGAACAGAGTCCGCCGGCCAGGGCTCCAGAGAGAGGAACCTCCTAACAATGCGAACCGTGTCCAGAAGTACCGCGCAATGAATCAGCCCTTCATCCAGCTGCCTAACGAGAGCCTCTTTTTTTTTTCTTTTTTTTTTCGGGTGGCAAGTCGTCAAGTGACTCCTCCCGCTCTGGGCGGAGCAGGAGGGAGTGTCAGACTTTTACTGGCTAAAATCCATCCATGTTCCTTCATCGCCCTTTTTTGTTCCGGGGCCACGGTATCTCTTTCGAACAGTCCCGAAGCCCCGGAAAGAGAGCCTCCTCAGGTATTGATCGAGGCTCTTAGCAATTAAGCCATGGGCTGATACGAGTATCGGCACAATGATCGCTGAGCTCACATCCCACATGTCGACAACCTCGCGAGCCAAGTCAAGATAATAGTAATATTAATAAAATCAATTTATTTATTATTATTTTTGGGGATTATAATTATGTTCTTACGTTTTTTTTCGTGTTTCCCGTACTTTATTTATATTTGACGGCACGGTTAGCGCAGGGGCTGAGAGGTTGGCTGCTGCGCTTCGTGTCGCAGGTTCGCACGGAACAAATATTTGTATGGCCTAGTTTAAATGTTTGTAAACGCACCCATGATACAGGAGTTTCAAATCAAATTTTCAAATCCAATATCTTTATTGGAACAAAAACACATTAAACAAATTTATTGCGTACTTAAATAGCTACATTAGTCAAAAGCTGTGTCGCTAGTAACGCCCACCTCCAAGAGGGAGACGAGAGCGTTCCAAAAATGAAAAAACAAAAATTTAAATAGTACAAAATTAAATAGTAAAAAAGAGTGAGGAGTGTTGTATGTGAGTGTAGTGCGTGTCTGTGAGGTTTAAGTGTAGTGTGGTTATGGAACCTCCCCACGAGCACACTCCACGCTACGTGTGCATGTCTGTTTACGGAAGAAAGTTCTTTACGGTTTGACTACCTCCTCCAATTCTTCGTATGTGAGAGCATGAAGCCATTGATCAACAGTTCTTTTGCAATCCCGGAGAGTACATGGATAAATAGAAAGCACTTTATTTATTCTATTATAAAGCACGGGACTGCAGAAAATGAATTGCCGGCGGACAATTTCTAATTTGACACTTGATTCCTAGTGTGCAACGTTAAAAAAAAACCATAATATTAGTGTGTTTGACCCAAAAAAACATATTATAAGAGCGTTAACGTCTTACGGCATTGCATACAAACGTTGAACACATTTGTTCTCGAAATGACTGAACCGATTTTAATGTAACGAACAGAGAACATTTTAGAAAAATACTGTTAGAACTAAATTAGACCGATTTTACATTTTCCCTAGAAACAAATTTTCAATTATCCTTTTTTTTTAAATACATTAAAAAAAAGGGAAAATGTAAAATCGGTCTAATTTAGTTCTAACAGTATTTTTCGAAAATGTTCTCTGTCAAGTTTTTAGACCTTTTTATCGTACTTATGCGTAAAATCGGTTCTGTCATTTCGGAAACAAATGAGTTCAAAGTTTGTATGAAATGCCGTAAGACATTATATTCTGAAACTTACACATTAGATTCTGAGACTGAACCTTTCAAATACGAACGATTCGCCGACACAACGATTTACTCATGAACGAATCGACGACAGAAGCTTTCCACTATGAACGTTTCGCCGACAGAACGATTACTTCATGAATGAATCGACGACGGAATCTTTCACCAAACAAGGATTCGTCGACAAAGCTTATTTAGGCCTGGTTTGACACACTAGTGACTTAAGCTAGTAGAGACTAAACTAAGTAGATATGCACTAGGCAGGCAGTAGGGCCAGTAGGTAGTCGGTAGGTAGTAACGTAGCAAAAACACAAGGAGTAAGTAGAAAAAGCTGCATGCCGAGTACATGTACTTGCTCATATATTTATGTATAATGATATCTCCAGAAAGATTTCGATTTTAGTTAATGATTTAATACATTCATTTAATCTTTCAAAACGTATGTATAATCTTTAGATTTAGTCACAAGTAGGGTCAAACCAGGCCTAAATAAGCTTTGGAGACGAATCCTTCTTTGGTGAAAGATTCCGTCGTAGATTCATTCATGAAGTAATCGTTCTGTCGGCGAAACGTTCATAGTGGAAAGGTTCTGTCGTCGATTCGTTCATGAGTAAATCGTTGTGTCGGCGAATTGTTCGTAATTGAAAGGTTCTGTCGTTGAAAAACTCAGAAACGAAACATTCTGTCGGCGGCTCATTCCGCAGAAATACGTTTGTCGGAGGTAAGTTTCAGAATCAAGACATTAGCGCTCTTAGCCTTATTTGCTTTTGTCCCACAGACTAATCTCCGTCATTTCCCACTGCACCTCAAGCAGCTGTCTCTTCGAGGATCCAGATGTTACAATCTCCCGCTGAACACATCGTATCTGGGAAAAGTACAGGAGCGCCTGCCTGAATTGGAAGTAAGTCTAACATGATTTTCTTTTATTAACCTACTGCTAAAAAGGAGGAGGTATTGTATTCCACCGGAACCCTTTTTTTTTTCGTGTATGCTCTCCGATTTCTCCGTGATTACTGGTACGATTTAAGTGATTCTTTTTTCATTTGGTATTTTTAATTACAGTAAATCTAAATGTAAACGGGTACTAACAAACTGGCTAATAAAGTTGAACTACACTAAAACAGAAGAGTTACTAGCCATAAAAATTTAACAGGAATCCAAAAGACATCCTTCATATACCATACATCTATCTATATAATGATCCCTCTCACATTATACCCTCTCATCCTAACTATACTGTATCACACACACCAATACAGACAAACACACACACGCACACAGACACACAGACAAATACACTAGGCACACACACACACACACAGATACAGGCAAACCTATTAAACGAACCTCCATCCCACATGCACCTTATTCTCCACATCTTGTCTCCACCACACTTCACAAAAATTTACCTTAGCTATTAAATTACAATGTTTTGTTCTTTCCATCAAATATCCATATCTGTATACATATAATTACAATAACTAGACACCAGTATACCTAGCTATTTTTATAACCAATAAGAATGTAATTTTTGCCTGTAGGGGGGAGTCCCTGGTGTCCTGAAATACAAGTTTAGGCTTAGTTTAGGCACCAGTCTCCCACAAATAAACATAGTGATCATTTCAATCAATGTACATGTGTTAGTTTATAAGTATTATTTGTGGAAAAAAAATAAACATTATTATTATATTATTATTATTTGATAGAGGAAGTTCGCGCAGTGGTCCCATATTTTTTTTTAAACTTAGCTTTGGTACTTCATGAGTTATCCTCTATAATATGTTTTTTTTTTTCGTCTTTTTGGATGATGTGCTAATAACTTCTAGTGACAATGTTCAATTGATACTCGACAAGAATTTGTGTGAGATACCACAACTAAAAAGGGTATAAAAATCTTTATTTGCAAAAAATATAACAACTTCTTCTTCTTCTTAAGTTAATGTTATGTCCTGTTAAGTATTTTGTGTGTACATCCCCAAAGTCTGTGGACTGTTTGTTTCATTGACTTTTTTGACACCGACTGCCGAAAGTAAAGTTATTTTCCACTATGTAGTGTTTTTTTTTGGAAGTCGTTTATTTTTTGCAAATATTCTTTTTTATTTGAATATATATCATTTGTTATGTAAATAGGATATCGAAATCATTTCACATCACAAAAAGCAATGCGAACAAAATACAACCAAAGTGGATTGATAGCTGTCCAAACCAATACCAAGCGAATTACGTCTTTTTGATCGGTTCAAGCTATTTTCGCGTCGATAAGTTTGGTCTACATAAGGTCTTCAACCAGTGCGTCTCTCTGACATGCTGTACCGAGACCTGGTGGCCTAAAATGGCTGCTTTATCAGAATCTTAATATGAATCACGTTAAAAATGTAACATTCTTAAAATGGTCTTTATGGTTATGACCACAAAGTCTATTTTAAGAGTTTTACGTTTTTAACATGATTTTTATTATGATTCTAATAAAGCAGCCATTTTAGGCCCACTGACAGTAGCCTTGACCTCATAGTTAAAGGAGATTTCTTCGAAAAAAGTGCAATGTATCCAAAAGGGTGTAAATAGTCTCTTAACGTAGCCGAAAGTCTTCGAAAAAAGTGCAATGTATTCAAAAGGGTGTAAATAATCCCTTAACGTAGCCGAAAGTCTTCGAAAAAAGTGCAATGTATTCAAAAGGGTGTAAATAATCCCTTAACGTAGCCGAAAGTCTTCGAAAAAAGTGCAATGTATTCAAAAGGGTGTAAGTCTCTTAACGTAGCCGAAAGTCTTCGAAAAAAGTGCAATGTATTCAAAAGGGTGTAAATAGTCTCTTAACGTAGCCGAAAGTCTTCGAAAAAAGTGCAATGTATTCAAAAGGGTGTAAATAATCCCTTAACGTAGCCGAAAGTCACTTGTTCTCCTCATCATTGAAATCATTTTTTTGTTCTAGACCATACTGCCCTGGTAATCGAGAGGGCAGTAAGTCGAAGGTGGCCATTTTTTTTTATCGATTTGGAATGTACGTCAAACGAGCTTTCTTCCTATCTAGGTTTTATATTTCTACGTAAATTAGAAATGCATTTTCTTATTTGATAAAGAGCAGTAAGAACGGTACGATAAATCTAGTTACTACGTAAAAGAGCAGTATTTATAGACTTACTGCCCTCTCGATTACCAGGGCAGCATACTTGAGAACCTTCTAGTTACGGAGATATTACTAAGTACTATTATTTACACTGTGTTACATACAAACAATCTTGAGATGGATCTGGTGCTTTAATTTTAATTTTGTGTGTGACTTGGCAATTGCATTAGGTTATAGACCTGTCATGATAGTTTAAGGCATTTAAATAAATAAATAAAAATTGGAGGTCAAAGTTCCGACTTTTCACAAACGTTTTTTTTTTTATACTAGTGTTTAAGGTTATAACTTCAGTTTAAACACCTCCACGAATGGTTTGAGTGCGTTATATTGAGTTTTACCGTAAAACGTGATTCATCACCACAAAAAAATGTCGTTTCCCAGCAATTATTTTTGCGTAGAGTTAGGTACTTAGTTTGATGTACAGAATGCTTGGTTGACGGCTTCGTGAAGGGTCCTGTTACACCCTGTATGTTATTTTATTGTTCCAGTACCTCGACGTCTCCGAATGCGATTGGTTTGAACCAGCCTCCCTGATGCCGCTGAGCAAACTGCCCAATCTGACCGAGCTGTACATGAGAGACTGCAAGCGTCTGACCGAGTGTGTTGCTTACGCGTCGCTCGCTACCCGATACGGGTTCAGGAAACTTAGGGTAAGTCGGAGTAAGACTAATCTGCCCAGCCTGACTGACCGGTACATGAGCCTACAGGCGACCGTTTGACCGAGTGTGTGATTTTTAGGGTTCCATAACCTATTACTAAGACTCCACTGTCCGTCTAGCTGTCTGTCACCAGGCTGTATCTCATGGACCGTGATAGCTAGACGTAGACGGTTGACATTTTCACAGATGATGTATTTCTGTTGCCGCTATAAAAACAAATACTAAAACAGAATAAAATGAATATTTAAGGGGGCTCCTATAAACGTGTTTTTTTTAAATTTATTTTTTTAGATAATGGTGCCGGTTTTTTGACAACGTATTAAAAATTCTGTCGTACTGTATGGATCAGAAATGGGCTGTGAAAAAGATGTAAAACGATTGCATGTAGTGGAGATGAGAATGTTGAGATGGATGTGTGGTGTGACAAGAATGGATAAAGTGAGGAATGAGTATATTAGAGGAAGTTTGAAAGTGGCGCCTGTTGCAGAAACATTGAAAGGAACCGTTTGTCTTGGTATGGACGTGTGATGAGGAGGGATGAGACGCATGTGACTAAAAGAGTGACGGACATTAATGTAGATGGATGGAGAGGAGGAGGAAGGCCAAAGAAAAGATGGATGGAGTGTGTGAGGAATGATATGAAAGAGAAAGCAGTAAATGATGCCGTGACGTCTGACAGGGGAGCATGGAAGAAGGAAACGTGTTGCGCCGACCGCGAGTAGAATGGGACAAGGGGAGGGCGATGATTCATTTGTTTTTTTTTTTGTTTCGTATTAAAAAATATTAAGAAGACCAAGAGTACGGTCTAAGAAATAACAGCTCTCCTATTTTTCGAGGTCTTATTCTTAATCTTTATTGCACACAAAATATAAAAGTAGGACACACAAAATTACAATATATAACTTATGTACAACAGCGAGCTTAACCCAGAATTGGGTTTTCTTACAGCAAACCTTAGTCGTAGTAGGTCTTCCTTATCGTTCGAATCTATACTAATATTATAATAGGTAAAATTTGTCGTTAAGTTTGTATGTGGGGGGTAATTTCCGGAACGAATGACTCAATTCATTTTTTTTTCCACTGGTATAAAGCTACATTATTCGTGGGTGCTATAGGCTATAAATTAAATTTATATCATGCATATTAGCCGAGCTAACACAATAGAAGAGCTAGTTATTTGCTAAAGAAAAAGGTAATTTTCATAGTACTCTCAAACGGCGTGCGTGAATGGCTAGATGTGTTAACATGGACGAAGCATAAAGGGTGTAACAAGACCCTTAACGAAGCCGAAAGGCACTGGTTTTTCCCGTCAATGCGATTTTTTTTTGTTCTATACCATACCTGGGAACCTTCTAATTACGGAGATATTGGGGGTATTTAAAAAAAAACTTGTGAAAAAGTGCGAACTTTTCCCAGTTTTTCACAAGATTTTTTTAAATACATGGTTCTAACGTAAGATTTTTACTGTGAACACCTCCACGATCCCCGCTTCCTATTCCCTATTTTATCCACCCAACAGCACAATGTTTTGAGTGCGTTACATTGAGTCCTACTATAAAAAGTGATTTAAAAAGTAAAGTGTAAAGTTACTTAGTTTGATGTACAGAATGCTTGGTTGACGGCTTTGTGAAGGACCCTGTTACACCCTGTATGTAAGGTGGCGTTCTGTGGTTTCTGTCTACCTTCTTAGAAAAAGGCTTTATGTATGAATGTATTATTTAACTGGAGTAATATTCTCCCCATTGATTTCCAGGTCTTCGACGTCCGCGGCTCCCCCCTCGCCGACTCAGAGGTCTCGGCTCTGGGCTGGCTGCCCTGCCTCGAGGAGCTGTACGTGGCGCCGCCAGAGGACTTCAACACCGTGACGGAGCACACCCACTCCTGGAGCGACACCCTGACTGAGTTCATTGAGCTGGACGCCTGGGAGATTGAGGTGAGTCGGTCTGACCTTTTGCCCAACCATGCCAGGTCGGCGTCGTCCAACAGGATGCAGCATACCAGTCTCCATTCTCCATTTCACATGGAGAAACATCACTTCCTGCCCTCAATTTATTTGTGGTTGGCGCAGCATGTTTGTTTCCATACTCCTTTATTACTCGTCATCTCAGCAGTCACCTCCTTTCTAGCCATATCATCCTTCACACAGTCCATCTATCGTTTCTTTGGTCTTCCTCTACTCTTATACCCATCCACATTCATACTCAAAACTTTCCTCACTACATTTTCCTCATTCCTCAGCATCACATGCCAAGACAACCGATTTCCACACAACTTTTCAGTCACCGGCGCCACTTTCAGACTTCCTCTTACGTACTCATTCCTTATTTTATCCATCGCGTTACACCACACATCTCCCTTAGCATTCTCATCGCAACCACAGGCAAATGCAGTCAGCAAGAAAAATAAACTGTGAAGTACTGTATCTATTCAATATTTCAAAGGTTGCCGAGGCGCTTTACATTATCTGCCTAGCTGTTCCTCAATGTTAGGGTCGGCTTCCAGTCTAACCGGATGCAGCTGAATACCAGTATTTTACATGGAGCGACTGCCTATCCTAACCTTCACAACTAATTCATTAAGTAATAGACCTTTATAGACCCTTTGCAAAGACCGGATGCCGGCTTGCTTGTTTGATTGTACCGAAAAATCATGGTTGTTGTGTTGATTGATGCATTTGTCGGATCCGGTCATTGGTACGAACATAAAATGAATCGCAAGCATGCCAGTGGTGACATCACGTGATCTACTTACCAGTCTACCGCTACCCACACCACAGCGTGCTTCTACAGAGCCCTGATGTTTACAGCTCGAGGCGAGGACGACATTCAATGTCTGATCGCAGCGGAGTTGAGACGTCCCGGAACTGTACCCAATTCATTGTGTTATTGTGTTAAATTGTAATTTCAAGTAATTTGTCAGTTTAACAGAAACAATGTATCGCACCCAGTGCGTTTTCATTGCACGAAACCCATCTTCCCCACATGATTTGCCAGTCTAACGAAATAAATCTTGACGTTCCGCCACATTGAACAGTACAAGGGTCGTGGAGGAATTTAAAGTAAAGATATAACCAGTGATCGGAATAGGTAGAGCTAATGTGCCTAAAGTTCAAGGAACAGAAACGAAAAGTGGAGACTTCCTTACGACTAAATTTTTTATTCGAAATATTTGTTCCGAATGTCCGAACATTACTTAAGTACGACTAAAATTAATAAAGTAAAACAAAGATCGAATTCATTTACTATTTCTGTTTAAAATAAAAATTGCTCGATTTTTATTGTTTAAAAAATAAAAGCAAATTTAAGTATGTCACTTGTGGTAAAACGTAGTCCATAAAATCAAGCCAAGGTGGTCATGTGAAGCAGTTCCAATAAACGATAAAACAAGTATAGGTAAAAAAAAAACAACTCACTAGTCAAATATCTGTACACAATTTGAGAAACTACAGGAGTGAATGGAAAAGGTTCCCACAGGTGGTCCAGCACAAAAAAATCATCGCAAGGACGGGAACAACAAGTACCTCTCGGCTTCGTAAATGGTGTTTTTGTACCCTTGGTCCAGATTAAAAATATGAAATCAAAAGTAAAGTAAAACTGGTCATAACTCTGACATGTTTTTTTATAGGAACCAGAGTACTACAAGATCAAGACCCCGGAACCAGAGGAGGAAGAAGATGAAAAAGACGACGAGCCAGATAACGAACGCTCCGGGGATAACCTGTTGAACAACCCGTGGTGGTCGCATGAACGACGGTGAGTTGAAGCGGGGTTAACCTGCCCCTATCGCCGGCGAGGAAGCGACTTACTCGCGACCGATTTCTTTTAAAGATATCTTCAGCACAACTTTGATAGCTTATATCTCAGAAACGTGAGACTTTAGAAAATTTTGTGAGAGGCCTTGCACAGCAATACCAAACTAAAATCATTTTATTTCCTCCTCAGCATAATCGTCATCCAGCCAAACGCGAACCGCCAGCTAGAAGAAAGATTCCCATTAATGAGAGGCGAAGATATTGGAGATATTATTGGAGAAGAACAAAACATACCTGCGCAACCGCGTGCCCCTAGACCTGGAGAAAGAGGCCCAGAAGGTATCCTACCAGAACCTCAACCGGGCCCAGCAAACTTCCGAGGTTTTGCAATCCCACCCTCTTACCGAAGAATAGGGCCTATAAGATGTGGCTCCATAGATATCCTTCCTGCTATTGGTAACCCAAGGCCTACGCAACGGGAACATGTGCTTGAAGAACCTCGCCCGGGCCCCGCGAGTCCAAGACCCGGCCCCGCTATTCCTAGACCAGTACCTTCGGACCCGCGAGAAGACCCACAGGGATCCAGTCCCAAAAATCCAAGACCGGGTACTTCAAACTCACATAAGGGTCCCTCGAACTCCGGAAAGAGTTCCACGAACCAACGACCGGGACCTTCGAACCAACCAGGTCCTTCGAACCCTCGACAGGGACCTTCAAATCCTCAGCCGGGTCCCGCGAACGCCGGGGAAGGTACAAAACGCCGCATCAGTCTACGGGAGGCCATAGACATGGCCAAACGCCGTCGTATTGAAATTAACGAAGATGAAGATATGGACAACATGCCTGTCTTATTCCCCCCCTTTAACCCTGAAATATGTCCTAGACTTAGGTTAGATGATATTGTAGAACCCCAAAACGACCGGCCCAGACCAGGCTGCGTCCGCTTCCGACGACATGACCTACGTCCTATAATGCATATAGATGTAGACATAAATAGGCAATCAACTATTCACATAGGCAGCCATGTTGGATATCATTTGGTCTCTGATTCTGCTCTCCTACGCTTCGGTAGGGCGATCAATGAAAACGTGAACTACGTCCATATTGGCAGGCATGGGATTCATACGGGTTCCGATTCAGGAAGTCGGCCGGATAGGTCCAATTTGAGGATTCTGTCCGTGACTGGTTACAGAAATATCACTGATAGAAGCCTTGAACATCTTGTAACGGCCGCCCCACACTTGCTCCACATTGATTTTACTGAAACTAGTGTCACTCCAAGAGGTGTCGAATTGTTCAAAGCTGTCAGGCCTGATTGTGATGTGATTTTCAGCGAGTTCGGGCGTCTCACGTAAATTTCGGATATTGTAATTTCGATTTTCGGATATGGTTACATCAAAATTTTCGGATATGTCGAGATTTTAATGAAGTGCCGGTGCGATGACGTTCGGGTATGTTGAACAAGTCGGATCTGAGAATACCAAATGTCAGGTAATTATAAAAATTATACTTGTAAGTGTCAAGTATTTATATAAAAAAGGATGAAAGGATAGAATGTGTCGGACGGATACTAATAAAATGTCTAATATCGAATGTCAAAAATCTCGAATATCGCAGCTCGGATTCTAAATTATCGGATATTTATTAAATTTCCGAGAGTCAGGGTCAAATTCTCGTAAAAAAATATATGTCAAAATTAAATTTTCAAAATGTCGATTTGCTATGAATTTAATAATAATCAAGTCGACTTAGAAGTCAGTTGGAGTCGACGGTTCTAATACTGCTGATAAGTATGATTTTTACTCTATAATATGCTATCGAGTGTCAAAGATGTAATATATATAATCGCCAGTTATAATAGTAATATTTTCAATGGTGTTCTAATTTGCAGAATTATTACAAATATATTAATCGCTTGTTAAAGAATTTAATGATAGGTAGGTACATATTCTTAAAAATAATTAAAATATATCGTAATATAAAGTCATAATTCGCCTGCCCCTTAGCCAATTCATTTGGGGTCAGCGCAGCAAGTCTATTTGAAAAGTATTTGGCCTGTAACTATTTTATGTTCTAAATTCACTAAAATTACCATCAAGATTTTTCTGTAGATTTGCAATTATGGAACAGAAAGTTTCCTATTTTTGTGCTATTAGGTGTTTATCCTGTTTTTGTAATTGGATGTAGTTCTGCCAAAATGAGCTAACCCACCATCTGATATTCGGTAGTTTATTGCTAAAAAAAAAAACAATACAAGATGGGTGCATCTTCTATTGTTTTTTTTTTTTAATACCACTAATGAAGCCGAAAGGCACTTGTTCTCTCCGTCTTTACATTTTTTTTTGTTCTGGACCATATTTGGAACCTTCTAGTTACGGTAAATATAGGAGGACAAAGAACCAACTTTTTCACATTTTTTTTTTAATTGTTGTTGCTTGACTTGAAATACCTCCACGACCAGTTTACTTTTCAATGCATTCATCAGCACAATGTTTTGAGTGCGTTACATTAAGTTTAACCGTAAAACTGATTTATCACCCCAAAAAAAAAAGGCGTTTCCCAGCAATAATTTTTGCGTAGGTTTACTTAGCTTGATGTATAACATGCTTGATTAACAGCTTCGTGAAGGTAGATTTATACATTGTATTAATTATTCAGTCAAATCAATCTCATATACATCCAAAACGTATGTTTAGAACAGATTAACTTTTGTTTAGAACAGATTAACTATCTAAAATTATTGTGATTACTTCTGAAAATGGCAGGACTTTTTATGTGGGTTGGTACACTTTGGCAGAACTAAGCTCCAGTAATGAAAACTGAAATATACAGGGTGGGACATCGACGCACAAACGTGCCAATGTTACCACGTGTTCGTGTTCATTACGTTACAATTAGTAAAATGGTCCCAAAGTGACAATAAGGAGTATTACTGCAATGTTCTGCCGCCAGAGTGCAGCACTAGTGCAAACCGTAAGCAGTTATTTGACAAGTCGTTCAAAATTCTTTTAAAAGTCCGTAGGATGCCATAATATAACTGTACAGGTTTTTTTTACCTGAATAATAATAAAACTATTATAATTTAATACGTTTTCACAGATTATTTGTTACGAATAAATATGACATGATGCATCATGGCGGTTTGTTTACTGTTTTCCTATTCATAGTGTTTTTGCTGCGACTGTGATCATTTTAAGAATTTTAACATGATTCATATTATTATCTTATGATTCTGCTAAATCGGTCATTTTAGGCCCCAGTACATCACACCGAACAGGCATAGAAATTTGGCATCGGCAATTTTTTTAGAGCAGCGGTGGCCCAGTGGTGGCGGCCCCGACTTAGGAACAGCAGGTCCTCGGTTCGAACACAGGCAGGCTCATTACTTTGTGTAATTTATTTCATCACCACTGCTCTCAAAAACGGTGAAGGAAAACATCGTGAGGAAACCGGCATGTCGTAGAACCAAAAATTCGAGGTCATGTGACATCTACCAACCCGCACTGGGCCCGCGTGGTGGCTTATAACACATTCCCTCTTATAGAGAGGATGCCATGTGTCCTAGCTGTGGGAATATTATAGGCTAATTATGCTAATACATTTTTTTTTTCAAATTGTTTTTTTTTTTTTAATTATCGATGAATTAAGTTGTATGGGTGGTATTGTGGGGTTTCGAAATGATGTATTGAACATGTGGTAACCTTTTGTGCTTCGATGACCATTCCACCCTGTATATCTATTTATGTCTACAAAAATTTATTCTTTTACAAATGATTCTGCATGCTTTAACTTGTTTAATTATTATTTTAATTTAATGGTGTATCTTATTTAATTTTCGCATGAAATTAAATATAATGTGTGTCTATTTAATGAATTTAGGATTAGTATTTAAATGTATTGTAGTGTTAGTTTCTAAGGCGTGTTTGAATTTCAAATAATATTAAGGTTTTTTTTCTCAAGTTACAATTGCCTAGGGTGTTACGGAATGAGCTTTGATCACCAGCGTGGTGCAATACATTATGGCGATTTCATACTAAAGAAAGTATTTTTGTAGTATTTTTGAGTTATCTCTTATTCCTAGCAAATGAAAAATAATATCTACAACCAAAAAGACAAGGCGACACTTAGATTATTGCCTAAACAATAACTTAAGCATTGCTTAGCGCCATTTTTTATTTTTTTGTTTGGAATGTTGGCACCACCTCGGCAAAATCCTCTAGGTCTTGCATATTTGGCGGTAACTTAACTTCAGGTGGCATATTATGTTTGCCAAACATTTAATTTCTCTTGATCATCATTATCTGCCTAGCCTTTTTCCCAACTATTTTGGGGGTCGGCTTCCAGTCTAACCGGATGCAGCTGAATACCAGTATTTTACATGGAGCGACTGCCTATCTGACCTCCAACACCCAGAAAATAGACTTAATATTACTTGAAATTCTTCTTTACTTAGGGATAAATAATAATAATAAATAGTATGTGATTTTTAAAAACTATAAAAGATATATAAAAGTTTATCTGTTGTCATCTTTCGTATGTAGTTTTGTTTTCGAATTAACACACTTGAAAAAAAATATTTTCATTTCACTTGTGCTTTAGGCCGGAATCTATGGACGTTAATTAGCACGTGTTCTCACTTAGGCTACGAAAGCACTGATGACTGCCTTGCTTAGCGCCTAGAGCTTAGAGAACTTTATTTCTGTATCGTGTGGTTAGTGCCTAACCTGGTGTCAGAGTTTTTTTATGCCGCCCATGAGCCTCTGACCTGGCTTTACATGCCGTCGAGAAATATCTATTTCGCTTAACCGAAGCAAGTGATAATTATACAATACGCACATGAATCCGAAAAATCAGAGGTGCGTGTCTTGGGTTAGAACTTGAGACCTATGACTTGTCAGTCCGTCGGTCACACCACAAGGCTATCACTGCTATGCATAGTGACCTATCATAATTATGGTTACTTGCTAGTAAAGACGCCTAGATTGTTCGTTTCGCTTCGCTTCTCGCTAGGCTCTAGGCCCTAAGGAAGGCATCTTCCAGAGCGTACGTAGCCTGAGACATGTTCCATCTCTATTTTACAGTTGTAATTTGACAGATGTGCAACTGTGACGGGAATAACGTTTAGCCAAAAGTACAGGCTAAGTAACGTTTAAAGATGTCGACCTTAGATTATTTTGTGTGTTGGTTGGGAATACTTATGGAAGAGTGTGGTACAGACCATCAAACTGAACAACTTTCTCTATGGGACCACTATCGTAATCACAAAAAAATAATCAACTGCCCCATACAAAATTTTAATACCTACTCGACCCAAATGTATGGGACAGCTGATTATTTTTTTACGATTACGATGGTGATCCCATAGAGAAAGTTGTTCAGTTTGATGATCCGTACCACACTCTTCCATATGACTATACCCTTTCTGTTACACGCTGTATAAATATTTTTTTCTTGTATGTGTAAGTGCGTTTAAAGAAAACGAAAGTGTCGCACAAATAGACCACTGATATAACTATTTGTAGGTCTTGGTGGTAGGGGGGAGCCTAGCGGGTTTTACAGCAAGCATATTCAGCACTAGGTTTTGCTCGCGGCTAATGTACGGATATTAACCCACAAGAACATTTAAACGTTGCCTATGACACTCGGGGATAAGGTAGCTTCGCGTTAGTGAAAGGATTTTTTGAATTGGATCAGTAGTTCCAAAGATTACCCCCAACATACAAACAAATTTTACCTCTTATTAGTATAGATGAAAACAGCTTGATAGAAACACTTTGATAGCTGAGTATTTATGGCGTGAGAGAACGCTGAAATTTTAACATGAAAAGTTTCGGGTAGGAACTTTTAGGGCAGGCCCACTTTCAGTTTTCAAAATAAGCCAAATACTAACAACTGGCTGTTCAGCAACGTTGGTTGTCATCCTACGGGGCCAGAAAGTCTGACAACCAGTCTTACCAAAGGGTAGCGTATTGCCCAGTACTAACTGGGTTGTGGAGGTCAGATAGGCAGTCGCTCCTTGTAAACTGGGGTACGTTTAAGTAAGCCGGCGAAATTTTCGCCGGATAAAAATTAAACTAGCGAGGGCTCGCTGAACGGAGTCATCGGTCTAGATCAATGTTGACTGTCAAATTCAATTGACAGCTCAGCTTGTATATCATTCTGCCCCTTTCGTCTTCAACACTTTGCATCCTAAGTAATCATAACTTCATCTATAATCCACAAATCAAATTCACGGAGACGATGATTAAGTACTCGTTAGAAATATTCGTTTCTAGGGCGCGAATCTAGCAAATAAAACAACAGACAGCTCAATGTCAACGTCAATCTGACAGCAGAATAAAATTTAGCGAGGTAAAAAGGTCGCTAAAATTTATCCTAGTCAGGCGAAAACTTATACCAGCGGGGACGACCGTGAATGGGGCAAATTAAATTTTAGTCAGTTTAATTTTTCACCTCGCGGTGTGCTTGAACGGGGTGTTTGGCGTTTAGTCAGTTTAAATTTTAAACTGGATAATTGACTTAAACGCACCCCTGGTATTCAGCCGCATCCAGTTAGACTGGAAGCCGACCCCAACTGTCCCCAGCATAGTTGGGTAAGGGCTAGACAGACACAATTAAAAACCTATTGTGTCTCGCGTAGATCTACGTTCCGGCATACGAAGGGTTAAACAGGTAAAACTTCCAAGATATGGTGACCTTTACGAAATCTTAGTTATCAAGTTTACATGCCGCATGTGCTTGCTGATCAATCCTGCGGGCTCCTACCATTGCCATCCTCTACGGCAGATAGCCAACCAACGTTCCTATTCAAGAATAAAACTCAAGCATTTGATCATACATACTACCGAGTCCACTGAGGGTCGCTAACTTTTCAACCTTATTTAGCATAATCAGCCTATAATGTTCCACTGCTGGGACACACAACCTCCTCTCTATGAGAGGGAATGAGCTATAATCCACCACGCGGGCCCAGTGCGGGTTGGTAGATGTCACATGTCTTCGAATTTTTTGGTTCTAGGACATGCCGGTTTCCTCACGATTTTTTCCTTCGTCGTTCAAAGAGCAGTGGTGATGAAATAAATTACACAAAGTAATGCGCCTGCCTGGGTTCGAACCTATGGCTTACTGTTCGTAAGTCGGGGCCGCCACCACTGGGCCACCGCTGCCCTAGCAGGAATCGTTTACTCCAGCAGGTATCGTTTTTTTCCGAAACGACCAATTTTTTATGTGGTACAGCAGATTATACACTAATTATTCGTTCCACTCATATCACTATAGGAGCCGCTTTCCTGCTGGGGTAACGTACACCATTTTGCTTGGTCCACGTTCATACGTCTGGTTATACACGCACGCCAGTTGAAAGTGCTTTTTTTTAATATAAATGAACTTAGATCAACCCATTTCATCATCTGCCCAGTTAATTAGGGGTCGGCTTCCAGTCTAACCGGATCAAGCTGAATACTAGTATGTTACGTGGGACGTCTGCCTATCTGGTCTCCACACCGCTGTTACTGGGACAAGACTTGTTGATTAATGCTTGAGTACTGTTCTAAAATCAGGGCTATACCGGAGTCATTTAAAATTAGCTAGCGTAACTTCGCAGACGTACCGAGTGTCCAATCACGATAAACAAAAATGTTTTTTGGTTTCAATGACGTGGTGACTTGAAGTAAAAAGTAGTAAAAATACTTTCTTTTTACAACATATATTTTAAGTTTGTGTTCTCCTGCCCTTATCCCAATTTATTTGGGGCCGGTGCAGCATGTCTTCTTCCATACTTCTCTATTACTTGTCATCTCATTAAGTCATTAGACACCTCCTTTTTAACAAATATTTCAAGTAAATTAACTAATCAAATTTTGGCATGTGGAGTTTCGCTATCGAATTTTATTTAACCTTGTTAAATAAGATTAAAACCCCTAATGCTGCCATTATATTTATTGCACTGTATAAAAGCCTACGATTTTCTCAGATCTCTGTTAAGTAAATTATTGATGTAAGGATAAAATTATAGTAATTTAAATTAATAAAAATAAAACAAATTATAATGTGATTTGTTAGGCGCTACAGTATTTAGGGAGTGTAAAACACAGTAAATGGGATTTGTAGTAAACACGCTACAAATGGGAATGTTAAGGTGCATAAAGAGGGTGTAAAAATACCCATAACGAAGCTGAAAGGCACTGGTCCTCCCCGTCATTGCGATCTAGGTCTAATATCTAGACCATACCTGGGAACCCAGTTACAGAGATATTGGGGGTCAAAGTTCAAACTTTTTCACAAGTTTATTTTTACGGCTTCGTGATGGGTCTGTTTACACCTTGTAGATTTACTCGATTTTTGACAGCTTCCGATCAAATACAATCGAGTCAACATTTATTCGATTAATTTACCCATAGGCAATAGAGGATCGTCCTAGTATTTTTTATCGATTAGGTACCAGTAGAGCTTTTTGGTCGTTCTATAAATCAAATAGTGATGTATTAGGTTCGTCTGTTTCTCATTTTATCCTTGATATTGGTCGATATTTAACAACCGAAAGTCCACAATTCGGGATAATCAGCAAGAAGCCGACAGACCTTATTGATCGCGGGCCTGTGGACGGTGAGCTATGGGCTAGCTCGCCGTCCGTCCGTCTTATGACGACAGGCCGTGTCGACGGCGCGTTCGTGTTCCACGCGCGCTTCAAAGAGAGTCAGCAAACAGGAAGGGGTCCGTAAGGACCGACGCCTGCCAGGGTTGCGGGACGGTTCGAAAGAGATACCGCGGCCCTGGAACACAAAGGGCAAAGGAAGGAACATGGATGGGTTTTAGTCAGTAAAAGTCTGACACTCCCTCCTGCTCAGCCCAGAGCGGGAGGGGTTATTTGATGATTTCCCATCGGTAAAAAAAAAGACCTTATTGATCGTCAATCCATCAAAATTCGAGTAAATTTGTAAGCACCTGGAAGGGTGAAGTCTAACATTAAATGCGAGCGGTGACATATGGTGTTAAGAGAAACTTCACAGAGTATTTTTTGTAAGCTTCAGTGATATTTCTCATAGCAAACATCCTGACGCTGCGTTCGACAACGTGGAGCTTTTGGACAGAGCGCGCTCTTGGTAAATATGTGCGAAATTGTATTAAAAACCCATAGCGGCGTTTGTTCCACGGTTCTAAATAATGCAACACTATATGTGACCGATGACGTTAACAATAAGCGACTTCACTCCAAGTGAGAGATAGATATAATTCGTAGCCCTACAAATAAACTGTTAGGAATAAGTTTGGTACGACATTTTGATAAAAAAGGATGTAAATAATGTTTGTATGAAGATAACTTATGAGAAGGCATTTTTATCCGTGTTTTTATGTATGTATAATCTTTTTAAAAAGGTGTGTAAAACATAGAACCTATAAACGGACGTAGTTTTGCCAAAATGAGCCAACCCACCATCTCTTATTAATTCACTTAATACGTCAAACTTTTTTAGCGTTCTGAATGTGGTATACAGAATGGAAGGAACTCCGACGGATAAACGGTTATCACGTAATCAGAACCCCTCACAAAGAAATTATTCATCGGTAATTTAAAAAAAAAATAGCTAAGACCTACAAAAGTGCAATACCTACACAGTCAAAATGTCGTTCTTCACCTCACCTGGGGGTTACAGTCTGGGAAAGAGATGGCGCTAGACGACCTGTATAGCTAAGTCTCTTTTCCACACTGGAATTACTCCTGCTTTAAGACGTTGTAGTAACCCATGTTTGGCTGTTGTTATTTAGCCATGAACTCCACGAAATCTGACTCATATACATGTCGCATCTTGGGTGGCTGAGATGGGTAGCCTCTGGTCTTCTTCGCGATCCGACATAGTTTCAGCAAGATGTGGGCACTCGAACGAAAGATAATTTAAATCAAAATAACTTTATTTAAACTAACGATTTTATAACACAAGAAACAAAAACGTGCGTTGGTACTAAGCGTCTGCCAGGACTGTCGGAGCTCGACTGTCGTAATACTCCGTCCCTTCCACAGTCCTCGCTGCCTCCCCTCTACCGACGATCGTGTCCAAGCGGTAGGGCGCGCTTGCGTTTCCGGTAACGATATTATTAGTTCACAAAATTAATTGTTAGATGGCGCTGCTTGTTGCACCTTGGCGCCATAAATCCACGACATACATATAATAGAAGCTTACGACAGATTTAAAATTAATCAGCGTTTACTACCCAAATTCTTTACAATTAGGTACTTCGTAAAATATTTTGATGTGGGTTAGTACATTTTAGCAGAACTAAGTCAAATAATGGGTGTAACGAGACCTTTAACGAAGCCGAGAGGTACTTGTTTTCCCTGTCATTGCGATATTTTTTTTTTGTTCTAGACTATACCTGGGAACCTTCTAGTTACGGAGATATTGGGGGTCAAAGATCCAACTTTTTCACAAGTTTTTTTCTCTTAAATACATGTTTTTAATGTAAGATTTTAACTTTAAACACATCCACAATCCCCGTAATATTCAATCCATCCGTAAGCACAATGTTTTGAGTGCATTACATTGAGTCCTACCGGAAAATGTGATTTTTCACCCCAAAAGTTAAAAAAAGTTGTTTCCCAGCAATAATTTTTGCATAAAGTTACTTAGTTTGATGTACAGAATGCTTAGTTGACGGCTTAGTGATGGGTCCTGTTACACCCTGTATAATCTAATAGTAATATTGTAATACAGATTTTGGTAGGTATAATAATACGAAAGTTATACTTGTAGGGTGAACTTGTTGAGATAATTTTATGGATAATTACAACAAAAAAACCTAAGTATGTGGTTGGTTGTAATAGTTAGTTAGTAATCACTCTGCAAGACACGAATATCTGAATCACTTTGAGGTTCAGCGATATCTTTAATGAAATGATAATGCAGTACCAACAATTGTCTTTATAAACTTGTGCACATCCGTAAAGAATACAAACTTTATATTAATGTAGGGCCAATCTATTAGATCACATTTGACATCTGTCAGTTTTAGCTTCATAGTGAGGTGACCTGCTTTAAAATATCGATTAAAGTGAATTACTGCAGTTCTAACTTCTAAAAAATAAATAATATCTTATGCCCGCCGTTACAAGTTTACGTTGTCGAATTTTGATGAAGTGTCAAATGTGATCTATTAAATTGGCTCTATATTAATATCAGTAGCAAGCTTAATATAATATCTAATAAAAATCTTTGAAGTCGTGATAAACCTTATTGTGAGGAACAAATGGGAATTTTGAATCTTCGTGTCTTTTTTTCGTCATTTCATTGAATATTGTATGTAATGCACTAAAATAACCATAATTTACACATTTTAAAAAGGGTTTGAATATGTTAGCCAGGCAGGCTAACATATTCAAACCCTTTTCTCATGCGCAACCTAATTTTTTCAAAATTATCCCCCTCGCATATTCCCTATTTATATAAATAGCTGGCATCAATTCAAATAAGTAGTATGAGACAAAATTAACTAAAGCTTCACGTTTCCGAAATATAAACTATCAAATTAGTACTGATGGCGAAGATTGACATTGAGCTTATATCTCAGAAAAGACATTAGGAAGATGTCGTCCCATACAAAACACATTTGTTTAAATACAGCTATCGAACAACACGGGTTTTAAATGGGGCTGCCATTTTGAAAATTAAATTAAATGGCGGCAAGCCCTGTAGTCTCATACATACACAGATAGCGATCGCAAAGCAACCAAATTCGGTCGCAAAGCCATAACGATGCGGATTTAAAGTGGAGAGCCGGATGCGACCCGCCAGTGTCGGTTTCCACTTTAAATCCGCATCGTTATGACTGCGACCGAATTCGGTTGTTTTGCAATCGCTATCCTTAGATAGCGATAATACATACTTATGTGAGTCGACATATCGAGACTGCAGGGCCAGGCTCCATACAAACATATTCAAATAACTTTGCAAAATTTCGCAAAATAACTAGATCTTACAATAAGGTCTCTTGAACTCTTGAACGTGTGTGCCAAACGCGTGATACGCCTAAAAACTTCGGTTAGTTTCCATGAATTATCTCAGCGGGTATAGGGTAGGAAGGCAAAATTAAAATTTTGTTAAAAGCGCTACAAATACCTGTAAAATGTAAGAAAAAGATTAGGGTACTTTGTAGAAAGACAGTTGAGAGCAAAAATATGTATTCACTTTGTGAGTTTCAACAAAATACTACATTGATTGACTTCCGAAGTCATTATTGACCTAGCATTTTTTTGGGGTTGGCTTAAAGTCTCACCGGATGGAGCTGAATATCAGAATTCGATTTCTCGTAAACTATTGATTTGGGGTTGTTGTGCATATCACATCTTCACACACAATTCTTATATATTTCAACAAAACGATATTCTCCGGGAAATTACATTAAAAATTTCTAAAGCCAAACTCCAAACAATTTAATTACAGGTACACACAGCTACACATCAAGCTATACATTTCCAGTTTATGCTGATCTCGCATTGTATAGGATTTCCGTACAATGCGAGGTCAGCTTATACTGGAATGTATAGCTTGATGTGTAGCCGTGTGTACTTTTGAATGGTCAAAGAAGTGGTAATTTAAAAACAAAAAGATAAATCCTTTTAGTTGCCCATTTCAAAGGTGAAGAACGGGATGGAAATCTTACAATGAAAAAAAAAAAAAAGTCTATGAGGATAGGTAAATGCTAAGGCTAAACATACATTGGTATGAGTACATATTTTTCTCCATAACTGTATAAAAAGATAGGTATTTTGTAGTGTTACAAGATGTAAATATCTTTTTAAAGTGAAGGCACATGTGGGCGCTGGTATTTGTAGTGAGAACACACCCTAGAAGGTCGGTTTATACGAGTTTAGCTACTAATACTTTAAAATTAACTCGTGTAAACTAGACGTAGTAAGTTTGGTACTAGAAAAGCTATTGTTTAGAAATGCCTTTGGCCGTTATAACAGGGAAAATAATTATTACGCAAATTGACTACTAACATCAATTGTCTGCGTATATACAAATCACAGTTGTATAAAACTCGACCCGCACCAGCTTCGGGTGATGGGTTTTCGTAGAAACTTTCAGCTCCTATTTCGCTTAGGGATTGCATTTTCTAAAATCCTTTCAATTACATCGTAAAAGTTTTCTGTATGCCAAAATTTTGCCCGATTCGTCCATTGGTTTGACCTGTGCATTGATAGTCGGGTCAAACGATTATAAAAGTATAGAAGATATGGTTTATTTCTCTTCTACAAGTAAAAACTATGAGAACTTAAAAGGGTGCATACTGAAAGTTGGCAACGTCGCAAAAATCTGTCAAAAATTTCGCTGTTTTGATTAGCTAAAAAATGTTACTGATTGAAATTATGAAATATCGCTCTGGGTTGCAGTAAAATATTGACTAAGTATTATAATAAAAACACTTGTAATAGTGTTAGATATAAAAAAATCGCCGGAAGCGCCAAGGTAGCCCGCGAAATTCAATTCAATTCAATTCGCAGGTCAGTGTCAGATTGTATGTATGTAAGTTCATTGAATGACTTTATCATGGTAAATAAATGAACTTAGAGGGTTGTATTGATGATTTTAATGATTGTTATTCTGTAAATACATACGGTTCCGAATAATATTTTGTTCAACAGTCTGACAGATCGGCAAATTGCAAAAAAAATCGTAAGAAAATTTGAATTTCGCGGGCTACCCTAGCGCTTACACCATAACAGCGATGTGTTTGACAGCTATTTGCGACGTTGCCAACTTTCAGAATGCAAACATTTAATTTTTATGACCCGACAGATTGACGTAAGGTGTCAATTTACTTAACAATTAATTTCCCTGGTGATACAAAAAATGGGGGTAACCCATAATAGACAAATGATTTTCATAGCAAGAATTGTCAGTCAATTCAGTACGTAGTGTACAAGTTTTTCAGTGTTTTTTCTTATAATACGATTCATTGAATAATTATGTCAAATACAAAATAATATTCCAATATCAATCATCTAGATGTTTTAATATCATATCACATTTAAAATTCAATATACTATGTGTCTAGAACGTCGAGTTTGTATCAATAAAAAAGTTGAAATATAATATCACGCTTTGTAAACCCTATAGGGTTACGAAGGGGGTGTAAAGTACACCCACATGTAATAGGGGCGAGTCTATTGCCATCATAGGGATACTAGAGTAAGTAGTACTTATTTTTATATTGATACAAGTTCGATAGAAAATAGTCCGTATGATTAGGTGTTTAAGCATCTGATTTCCAAGTTTTATGTGTAGACTTATTATGGATGTTTAAAATATTTTGGACTTCTGATTGTGTAAATGAAATAAGAATAAATAAAGCGAGTCTTTGAAAATTAAGTTGTTTTTTTGTATGGGACCTTTATTACTCCTGAAGTCCTGACCAAAGTTTGGTCATGGCGGCCATCACATACATATATAAACCCACGCATCTGCAGGGCTATTGCGTATCTCTGTTGATAGTTCATAGTGATCATCACTTGGCGAGTTTTGATATACAATGACCGTTCTTTTTGGTTTCAACTGACGTTACCCGTGCAGAGCCCTGCTGCTCATGCGTGCAAGCCGGTTGCAAGTATTGTATTGTATAGCGGGCTGGGGGCCTAAAATGGCCACTTTATCAGAATCATAATACGAATCACGTTAAAAATTTAAAACTCTTAAAATGGACTTTGTGGTCATAACCATAAAGACCATTTTAAGAATCTGGTGTCCGCAACTCCACGTCTAAGCGCGTATTTTGCGTGCGTATTACGAATAACTTTATCGATTTAATGTACTTCCTAAAGTGCAATTACATGGAAATAGCTCTGGTCTCCACACTAGAGTTCCAAATCAGGGAACAAAAATATAGTAGATACAGAGAATACATTACATCTAGTGTAGTGTCTATGCATGTGTGTGGGTGTGTATGGGCGGGATGTGGGTGTGTGTGGGCGGGATGTGGGTGTGTATGGGCGGGATGTAGGTGTGTGTGGGCGGGATGTGGGTGTGTGTGGGCGGGATGTGGGTGTGTATGGGCGGGATGTGGGTGTGTGTATGGGCGGGATGTGGGTGTGTTTATGGGCGGGATGTGGGTGTGTATGGGCGGGATGTGGGTGTGTATGGGCGGGATGTGGGTGTGTGTGGGCGAAATGTGGGTGTGTATGCAACTCCAAAATGAATACACAGAACACATAATATCACGGTTGTAATTCCCGTAGGGTTAGGGAGAGTGGTGTACCTAATAGTATAGAACAAGATCCCAGGGCCGCCAGACCTTACTAATTTTCTCATGAACAAAATGTGTAGCATCAAGTAGTGTTAGTATGTACTGTGAACGCAACTTTGGCAACTAATATCTAAAAATTGGCCGTCGGTACAAGTAAGCAGGTATGCATATACGTTTATAGTAGGGTTGACCTGTCCAACAGTTACCCACTCGTACACAATTAGCCATGCTCATTTTTGGCAAACGTGACGTTACTATTTAGTGAAACCGCCTGATTTAGATGTCAAAACGGCCCCGCTCCTCTCTGCCCAGTTTGTAGGGAGCTAGCGCGGACGTCAGTTATGTGACATACATTTTTGTGTTCTTTATGAAAAGAGTTAAAAAAATAACGTGAATACTTTTTCTCATAACTTCATGTGGTTTGATTTTACAATAACCGTTATTAATTGTCGGCTGTGTAGACTGACTAAACATGCTTTATTTATTATAGCTAATAGGTGTGTAGTGACGCTTATTAGCTCAACGGCTTTGGGAGCAGTCTACAATTAACCAAATGCAGTTGGTACACAGTTAACCATGGTTGACTTTGTACCAACTACGGTTAATTGTTTAGCTGTATAATTTTGTCATGTTTGTTTCTTTCTTTGTAAACTCTTTAGTGTGTTGTATACAAAGAAATGTATACAAAGTTCACTTTATTTATTTATTTGTATTTTAGATGGGGTGCGCCCCAACCCTAAACAACAAGTAAGAAAAAAATAAGGGCATTCAGTAGACGCTATGAAGAAGGCTATTGAATTAGTGTAAGGTGAGTTGAGCATACGGAGGGCTAGTAAAGAATGCCAACTTATTTACCAACAGTTCGTTTGTTCGTGAAAAATCCAACGAAAATGCTGGTTAACCAATACGTTTAACACCACACTACGAAGTCAACAAAGTTTTTACATCAGAAGAAGACGATTTTGTAAAATAAATTGAACGTTAAGTATAAGTGCTGTTAAGCATAAAAATGTTTCAATTATATATTAGAGAAGTACTAAACCTAATAATAATAGTTACATAATTATAAAAAAAATGCTTTCAAAGCCTTGCTTGGATTTAAAAGCATTTTTTATTATAATTATGTGGGGATGACAGTATTGAGTGAATGAGAGCGAGGGTGTGTGAAAGAGAAAGAGTACGAGTAGGGAGTGTGGAGTTTTGACAGAAGACGTAAAGACGAAAAGATTATTGCAGTATATATAAGATGCTCTGTGGATTATTGTAAAGACGATGTAAATTGAAATAAAATAGTTA